>CM053624.1:252864664-253014250 GCA_028646595.1 Phalanger gymnotis | reverse complement strand
AGTATTTTTTTGGGTCTCCTTTAGCAAGTCATTGACTTGTTTTTCATGGTTTTCTCTCATCCTTCTCATTTCTCTTCCCAATTTTTCCTCTACTTTTCTAACTTGCTTTTCCAAATGCTTTTTGAGCTCTTCCATGGCCTGAGACCAGTTCATGTTTTTCTTGGAGGCTTTTGTTGTAGGCTCTTTGACTTTGTTGACTTCTTTTGGCTGTATGTTTTGGTCTTCTTTGTCACCAAAGAAAGATTCCAAAGTCTGAGACTGAATCTGGGTACGTTTTCACTGTCTTGCCATATACCCAGCCAACTTACTTGACCCTTGAGTTTTTTAAGCAGGGTATGACTGCTTGTAGACTAAAGAGTTCTATGTTCCACGCTTGGGGGGATGCGCCAGCTCTGCCACACCAGCACTCCTCCTTCCCCAAGAACCCTCAACCTGGACTGGACTTAGATCTTCAGCAGGCTCTTCACTCCTGCTCTGATCCACCACTTAATTCCTCCCACCAGGTGGGCCTGGGGCCAGAAGCAACTGCAGCTATAGTTCTGTAGCTGCCCCACCTCTACTGCCCCTGGGGCAGTGGCCAAACCCCAAATACCCTGTCCCCAGCAGCTTTTCCCACTAACCTACTCTGTTGTCTTTGGTGTTTGTGGGTTGAGAAGTCTGGTAACTACTGCAGCTCACTGACTCAGGGCGCTAGGGCACGTTCCGCCTGGCTCCTGGTCTGGTCGGTCCACACTGCCCACACTGGGCTCTGCTCCACTCAGCTCCGCTCCCCTCCGCTCCCAGCTCCATGCGGGATAGATCTTACTCAGAGACTATCCAGGCTGTCCTGGGCTAGAGCCCTGCTTCCCTCTGCTACCCTGTGGGTTCTGCAGTTCTAGAATTGGTTCAAAGCCATTTTTTATAGGTTTTTGGAGGGACTTGGCAGGGAGCTCACGCTAGTCCCTGCTTTCCAGCCTCCATCTTGGCTCTGGGAAGAGAGGATTCTAAGCATGGAGGACAGCCAGAAAAACTGCTGTACAGTCTGGAGATGGAGGGTCTTGTTGGAGGAACAGAAAAGTGGTCGGTGATACTCGACTGCAGAGCACCTGGTGGGGAGTATGGTGGAAGAAGACTGGAAAAGCAAGAGGGAGGACAGTTATGAAGAGCTTTGAAATCCAAATAGAGGATTTTATATTTGACCCTGGAGGTCCTAGGAAGTCATTGCAGCTGATGCAATAAGAGAAATGACACGGTCAGAACCATCCTTTAGGAATATTCTTCTGGCACCCCAACGTAGGATGGACTGAAGTGCAGAGAGATTTGAGGCTGGGAGTTGCACTAGCAGGCTGTGGCAATAGTTGAGGCATGAGGTGACGAGGGCCTGCCCCCAAGTGGTGGCAATATCCGAGAAGAGAGGAAAAGAGTATGTGAGAGATGTTACAACAGTAGATTCAGCAGTACTTGGCAACTGATCATATATGGCAGGTAAGAGAGCAAAGAGTTAATTAAGGATGACAACTAGGGGACTGGAAAGACAGTGGTATCCTCAACAGTAATAAAAAGGAGAAAACTCTGAGATTTTAAATTGCAGACAAGTTAACCTGCACCAATGGAGACAGTTTCCATGTGGGGAGTTTCCCATACTGACATAGTCATAGACTGGAACCATGTGATAGGCATTGTGTAGGCAGTGAGGATACAGACATGAAAAAGAAGCTTATGTTCTTGGGGATGTGATATAAATACAAAAAATATTCAGCAGGAAGGAAAAAGTACCGACAACTTGGGAGGGATAAGGGGCAAGAAGTATTTCCCCTTGGGAGCAGTCCTCTGAAGAAACTTGGTTTGAGCTCTTACCTGTAATTTTGTCAGAATAAGGAACTCCAGGAGCAGAATCTCTTATCAATATAGAGGGGCAACTTGTTATAATCTTAGAGAGTGACCTAGGGCACTAAGAGATTAAGTGATGTGTCCACAAGATCCAGTATATGTCAGAGATAAGACTTAGGCCCAGGTCTTCCTGACAATGAGACTGGGTCTTTATCTACTATACCACATTGCCTCCTGAATAATCATAACAAAAATGGTAATAGTAGTCATAACTACCATTTCTACAGTACCACCATATGCCAGGCACTGTGCTAAGCATTTCACAAATATTTTATTTTAACCTCACAACTGGGAGGTAGGTTCTGTGGGGATATAATCCCCATTTTACAGTTGAGGAAATTGAGACAAACAGAGGTTAGATGACTTGCCCAGGGTCACAAAGCTAGTAAGTGTCTGAGGCCAGATCTGAACTCATCTTTCCAACACCAGGCCCAGTCCTCTTAATTACTACACCATCTTAAAAAACTCATCTTTGTTAAGAAGTTTGCATTATAGTTAATCCACATCCATAGAGTTTCGTGCTGTTACTCATAAGCTGTGAGAAATGCTCCAAATTGTAGTCATTGAAAGTTCAAACACCACCTCACTTACAGGATGTTAGTATTCAGAGGAGGAAGGGTTGGACCTTAGAGAATACCTAAAGCAGCCCTTTCGTTTTGGAGGTGACTAACCAAACTCCTACCTTCCCCTTTCTCTTTCCCAGCTAAAGTCCTCCCTTGGTATGTGTGTTCACATGGAAGGAGCTGTATTCTGTGTTTTCTGGTTGAATCTGAACACATGGAAGTGTGAAGAAAGATTCCCCACTCCTTATCTGCTTATTGGGTTGTGAAATGGTCTACTGGGTGTTTCTTTTTTTGTTTTGTTTTCTTTTTTCAGGAAGTGTTCCTGGAAAGCATGCCTCACTGATTTTCCTCAGAAAGATCACAGGAGGCACCAACTACCCAGCACCATTCAGCGGATAGAAGTTTCTGTCCCCTGGACTTAGGTTAACACTTCCCTTCAGTGGGGAAGCAAACTTTGCACCAACTTGAACACCGTGTGCTTTGAGATGAGCATTTCTTGGTAACAGTGACCTTCCTGTCTCTTTACCTTTGGAACAATCTGTCTCAGTGTTTCCTGTAGCCCCACGTCACTGCGGCTAGGTTCCACTGCTACCCCGTGCCAAGCTCTCCCCAGCAACATCTCTCCTGAGCCTGAAGGATCTGAAGGACCTTTCATGTTTTTCTTGATAAACTTCAGAAAAGGTGAAGTTTCTGCATGTCTGCAGGCTAGAGATGGGAGCCTCAGGTATGAGCTAGCTAGATTCTGTTCACAGTCCCCAGGGTTGGCTTCCCCAACCATCATCCACTCCTGCCAGACAGTCCTGAAGACAGAAGAACCTAAGACTTATTTTGCTTGGCTGGGAGCTTTGCCCAGAGCTGAGAGTTTCTCACACAGATGGAATTCCCTCCATTGGCACAGGGTGATGTCTTTGCATGGTTGCTCTGTTGAGCATTGTAACTTTTGTATGTCCTAGTACTTAGTATGTCCCAGTACTTAGAGCTGTGGCACTGGGCAAGTCACTTCAATCTTGCCTCAGTTTCCTCAACTGTAAGATGGGGATAACAGCATCCATGTCTCAGAGTCCTAGTGAGGATAGAGTGAGATAATATTGGTAGTGCTTAGCACAAGGTCATAGTAGGCATTATACAAATGCTTATTCCCTTCCCCTCCCCTAAATATTAGGGCATGGACCCAGAAATATCTGTTTGGCTGACCTCACATTAGAGTAAGGACAAAATGAGGTGCTGTAGAGCTTTTTACTTCATGGACAATTTGGGAAAATCTATGGAAGGGGCAGCTAGGTGGCTCACTGGACACATCACTGGCCCTGGAGTCAGGAGGACCTGAGTTTAAATGTGACCTCAAGCGTTTACTAGCTGTGTGACCCTGGGCAAGTCATTTAACCCCAATTGCTTTCCCTCCCCCCCAAAACCCCAAACCTATGGATTCCTTCTTAGACTAAAGGCATAGAATAAAATAATCTGATTGCAAAAGAAACCAGTTGTATTGAAGTAAAGATGTACTTTTTTTCCCCCATCCAAGTTCATAGCCCTGCCCTCCCCACCAAATCTATCAATGAATCCCCTTACCCCAGGTAAAGAAACCCTGCAGAAGAGTGAGGTAGTAAATAGGAGTATGCTTTGGAAAGAAAAGCTCTATATACATATACGGTCACCATCATCATGACTGTTCTCATTGTCACCTCTATTTGGCAAACTGACCTCCATGCAAAGCTCTATCCATGTTTGTGTCTGCATTTGGTGTAGACGGATAGACCTGGAAAGTGAAATAGATGCTCACTACGGTAGCCTCTGGACAGTAGGATATAACCCCCTTGAGACCAGGACGCAGCTCCTTTTTGTCTCTGTGTCCCTGGTACCGCACATTGTAGGAGCTTGATACATGTCTGCCATATTGGTGGTTAGGAGGTGGGCATCCAGAAGTCCCTATGTGAGGACCAAGGATGCTGCTCAGCCCAAGTTCTCTCTATCAGTATTTCTGGGAGTCTAACTTGCCTCCACATCTCAGGCCAGTGCCAGGTTTCTCTTTCTATTATAAGCTCCCTTTTTCTGTTTGCTGTAAAACCTCACCTATTATCGTCCACAGCCACTTTCACTTTCCCCACAACCTCTTCCTCTTTGGGCTGTCTCCCTGCTTTCCCCTCCTCCACCCATCACCCCGGCATCTGAGTCTCCTCCCCACCCTGGTTGTCCCTATCATCCCTTATCTTACTGCCCCATGCTTAGTTCTAGCCCCTAATCATTCTTCTTCCCCCTACCTACCTGGCTAAAATGTTCATGGGTACCTCAGGATATGGTGAGGGGAAGCAAAAGTTCCTCTTGGCATGGACCAAATTGGCCCAGAGCAAGCATCTACACAGACTGCCTCAGAGGTCTAATTCAGCTCCGGAGAGCAGGCTGCTTCCTCACATCGTACCTTCCCCATGAGGTTCTGGGCCAAGACCTGCTTCATTCCCTTAAGGGGCAGATTGTAGCAGAATCAGACAATGCCATCTACATCCCATTTGCAGTAATTCTGCTGTCCCCTGATACTTCAGAGCCTTGGGCCCACATGATTTTGTGGCCTTACGGGAGGCTGGATTCTATCCAGACCACTCAATAAATATTTATTAAGCACCTACTATGTTTCACAAACTGTGTCCTTTCCCTCCCACCCCCCATGTTGAGGGGCTGACCCTGTCACAAACATCTGAGTGACTTATTAAGTCTAGCCCAGCACCTAGAGCTCAATACTTCTTCAGTGATGCTATTATAATTGCTTATTAAATGGTGCATTTGTGTAGAACTGACAAAGAACTAAGAACAAAAAACATCTGCAAGAAATCGTATTCAAATTATTATGCTGACCTGGAGGAAGGAGGGGGTCGAGGGGAGGGAAAGACTCTCCAGGCATGAATATGTTTCCAAAGGGAGGGTAGCAATCAGTCAAAAAAAAAAAATCTGTCAAGGACCTACTACGTGCCAGGAACTGTGCTAAGTGCTGGTGATACAAAAAAAGGCAAAGATGTGCCTACTCTGAAGAAGCTCACAGTCTAATGGAGAGACAGCATACAAACAAGACATAGACAGCATAAATTGGAAATTAATCATAAAAAAGGAAGGCTCTAGAACTAAGGGGGATCGAAAAGACCTCCTGTAGGTGAGATTTTAACTAGGACTTGAAGAAAGAGACAGAAGCCAGGAGGTGGAACTGAGGAGGAAGAATGTTCCAGGTGTAGGGGACAGTAATGAAAATGCCCAGCATGGAGAGGGAGGAATGGCCAGGAGGCCTGGATACTAGTCTACAAGGTACTCGTCGGGGTTCAGGGTAAGGTATACCCTGGGTGTAGCCCAAGGAGTGGACTCACTTAGCACCCACCAAGTGTGCCACACAATCGACGGTGAACAAGACATTATGACGGTGAGAACGACATCTGACATTTACAAGCTTTGCAAAATGCTTTCGTTCCCTCAAATGTAATCTCATGGTGGTTTCCTCAACTTGGAACTAGTCTGGTTTCATTTTAATAGTTGCAAAATGTTGCCTGTTTGGCAACATAAACACTCTTAGGGATATGCCTTGATGTATCTATGTGAAATCCTTCTTTTCCGTGGCATATTAAAAAAGCTAGGGATGCATTTTCTTCTATAGGATTGGTGACGACTTGGAATAGACATCCTCTTTTCCTCTGCCGATCCAAATCCTTTGGCATGCGCAGTCACCAGTTTTCTCTACTTAATGAACAACTTAGTAAACAACCTGGCTCAATCATTATGCTGTGTGAACCTGAACAATTCCCTTTAATAACTAGAACTTAACAGTGCTTTAAGGTTTGCAAAGCACTTAATATAAATTAGCTCATTTGATCCACACGACAAGCCTGTGAATTAAATGCTATTATTACCCCCATTTTGCAGGTGAGGAAACTGACAGAGCTTGGGAGAGGTTGTGACTTGCCCACAGCCAGCTAGTAAGTAGGTGAAATAGGACTGAAACTCATTTCTTCCTGACTCCAAATCTGGCACTCCATCCACCATACCAGATTGCTGCCACTTGGGTCACAACCTCTCTGGGCCCCTACTCATCTTTAAAATGAGGGGGTTGAGGGAGCTGGCTGATCCTCCAGGGTCCTTTCCAGTTCTAATGTTTCATGATCCCACGTTTCTACGTCTTCTTACCATGACCTTTATCTTCAGATCTGATGGTTTCTACCAGTGCTGCCGAGTTCACTTGTGCAGATAAAGAAGACAAGAGTGCACCTGCAAAAAGTTCACTTTTCAATGATCTCCTTTATGATACAATTACCAGGAACAGGCTGTATTGTGAAAGTGTGAAACATCTGTTAATGGCTTAGTTCTTAGCAGGGAATTAGGTACATAGAAGGTAGTCAGATGGAACTTCCTGAATTAGTCCACGCTGAATTGACTCTGGACCTTCTAAGTTCAGCAAGAGGGAAATTTTGTAATTGCAGTTGCCACATTAGGAGGGGCAGCTGTATTAATTAGCCAGGCCTGTGACTTGAAGGTTCACTTCACCAAACCATGGGTGACCTTTTGCTGTTAGCGGGCACGATAGCCACAGCTCTGACCTCAAAGTGCCCTAGAACAAGGTTAGCCTTTGTACCCTGATTGACGAGCAAAAGGAAGGAAGTCGGGGAGTGCTGGCTGGTTTGCAAGCTGAGCTTGTCACTTCCAAAACTAGGCCTCCTTAAGACAAAAATTAATGGGAAGGGATTTGGCTTTTTCAGAGAAGCAATGGGATTCTTGGGTTCTAGTCAGGACCAGGGGCCAGTAGTGACAGTCAGTGTTTGGCAGAACAGTCTGGACTATTTTTCAGTTGGTTTGGGTCCGGCCAACTCCCCACTGTATTTTTGCCAAACTCATTTTCCCATCCCATTCAAGCCCCATGGATGGCAAGGAAAGTCTGGCCATAACTCTCTTATTCCCACCAATGCTTCTTAGCACCAGGTTTGAAGGTGGGAGTAGATTCGCATATTCTGCCCTCAGCCTCATTTCAAAGCCTTTACTATCCATGCCATTTCTCCCTTTAAACCCAGAAATCCCATAAGACACTGGGTAAAAGGAAGACTTACACTGTGACATTTTAGGGTGAACACTGAGTTGAGTTCAATTATTCTGGCTGTTGAGGCAATGACAACTTTGTTTTGACCTGCTTGTCTGTTTCCTTTAGAAGCATAGGGAAGGGGGACATCCAAAAAGGATGTTCCTTGACTGGCTGAGAATGAGTTTAGGATTGTAGAAGGGACAGTTAGATTTAGAATGCCTAAGTGAGAAACTCATAGTGAAGAGAGAGAGGACTTATAGAACCCACAAATTTAGAGCTGGAAGAGAATCTTGTTCTAGAACTGGAGATATTATTCTCCTGAGGGGAGGGGCCAGAAGGGTGGGTGTTCTTGGGCTGGAGAGAATCATAAAGACCAAGATTGATCTGAGGACCTTTCGTCGAGAATTTTAGAAAGCTGAAGTGTCAAGCACTCGTGGCAAGAATTTTCAGGGTCCTTACTAGCTACTGCCCAAATTAGCCAGCACAAGATGCAGACAGGTAAACTACAGTTTATTCACTCAAGAACATGCCGAGGTGATGCCGAGAGGTTCTAACTTGCCTGTGGTTTCTGCCAGTGCTGCCGAGTTCGCTCGAGCAGATGAAACAGACGAGAGTGCACCTGCAAGTGCCAACTTCATTTTTCAACGACCGCCCTTATGATGCAATTACCAGGAATGTGTTGTATTGTAAAAGTGTGAAACATCTGTTTTTGGCTTAGTACCTAGCGGAGCATTACATATGTAGTAGACAGCCTGTACTGTGACGGATATTTCTGCCTCACAGTTCTGCAGATGACATATGCATATTTATACATATATATTATTACTTTATTTATGTATGTATGTCTATCTTCTCTCCTGTTAAGCTATTTACTAGGAGCCAGAGAGGAGCAGCTTCTTACAAAACAGATTGGGTAAGAGCAGGAAGGTGTTCCAAGTAGACAGGAATAAGTACTTAATACAACAAAAAGGTGGTACTCATCACTTGTTACAAAGGAAAGAATGTTCCTTGTTTGCAAAGCCTTTTTATACTAGACCAAAGAAAATATAGTACCTTCTTTATTCGAGTCAGTCAGGCAGTCGATAAGCATTTGTTAAGGGCCTACTACCTTTATTAGTTATAACAAGAAGGCTTTCTTGGACTGTTGGGGTTCTTTGAATTTTCTTTTGTAGTATTAAGGGGAAGGGAGGTATTGAAGGGGTCATTCAGTACATGTCAAAGAAACATCCTGAAAAACGAAAAAGAGAAATAACAAAATGGAGGTTAGATACAGTTTCCTCAAAATCCACTTTCAACAGAAGCAAGAAGCATTTTGTTATATGCCACAACTTGATGCAACTCTGCCTCACTGAAAATCCAATTCACAGGCAAGTCACGACATTACCCTCATGATGTCATAGGACCTCTTCCAGAACTGAAAAACCAGCAACAACAATGTGCCAGGCATAGCACTATACCCCTGGGCAACTAAATTCAGTGGAAACTTGTGTGACAACAGAGAAGGCCACAAGGATATATATAAATATATTCAGAATAAATACAATGGAAATAGATGCAAAGTACTTTTGTGAATAGGGCTTTAACTACTTTTATACCTAACATGAGCTGCTGCTGTCAGCTGCAGGGCCCTCTAGGGAATAAATACAAAGTCACTTCAGAGCAGGACCTCCTATAAGGCTTTTATTGGTATAGCTCTGGGTTATCATTCACTTGCTTGAAAATGGAACGCAGCTAGAGATGGCAAGTCCCCATACAGCCGTGGCAAACCTACAGTTCTGTGGTTTCATGTTAGTTACCTTAGAGCTACTATGTAATTAGTGCCACTTCATGTATGTTACCAAAAAATAAATCTATCTACCCCAGCTTGGATGTAGTAATTTTTTGTATAATTGGAATTCCTAATTCTGAAGGTCTCTTTTTTTTAAAGAAAGTACATTTGAACATAAAGTCATATGGTTGTCATTTACTCTGGTGAATGACAGCCTTCAGCAGTTCCTTTTCCGCACAACATAGCCCAGTGTCTGTCCACTCCTGTCTCCCGGAGCTGGGGTCAGTGAATGGGAGATTGGTTCCACCCCAAGGTGATGCCATGGTTCAGAGTGATTGGTCTGAACTCAAGTTGCGACATCTTGGTGTATACAACGATTCTTTATTTCTTACTCTTACAGTATACAAGGTCCTTGGAGAGGCAGAGCACGAACAATTGGGGAGGATCCCAGAGCCTCCATTTGAGGGCACCCAAGGCAACTATCTCTTCACTTTTCACCAGGTGGCAATCCAAAGTCCTCCATATGCCTCCGGGTACCTTCCCCTTCCCATTCCCTCTAGTTTTTAGCTCCTGTTTTTTTGTTAACTTCCTGTTTTATTATATAAGCTCCTTGAGGGCAGGTTTATATTTGTATAGCACATAGTAAGCACTTAATAAATTCTTATTAACTAAATGACTAGAAGTATAGGCAGCTATAGTGGATACAATGCTGGATCTGGATTCAGGAAGACCCAAGTTCAAATTCTACATCAGACATGTACTAGCTCTGTGGCCTGTCTACCTCAGTATCCTCATCTGTAAAATGGGGAGAATACTAGCCACTATGTCCCAGAACTGTTGTAAAAATAAAATGAGATAATATTTGTAAAGTGCTTTGCAAAATTTAAAACACTATATTAATGCTAGGTATTAGAAGATAATGCTTGAGTTTTGTCTTAAAAGAAGGAGGGGATTCTATCATTCAATAAGTATTTATTAATCATCTACTGTGTACAAGGCACTGTGCTAGGCACTGAGGGATTCAGTGAATGAAACGATCCCTAACCATAAGGAACATACTCTGTATGAGGCAGAAGTAAGGAGAGAGGGCATTCCTGGCATGGGGGACAGCCATACATGTCATGTATGTCAAGGGTGATGAGTAGATAGGCTGATTTTGTTGGATTGAAGAGTGAAAGAAGGGGAGCAATGCACAGTGAGGCTGGAAAGATATGTTGGGGACAGGCTCTGAAGGGTTTTAAAAGCTAAACAGAGGAGAATATATACCTGCTTGGGACTGAGTAGTATTTCTATAATATTCACACTTCTAATGACCTTACCCCATTATACTATCTCTGAATTTGTATATTCTTTTTTTTTTTCTCTTAAGGACAAACTCTAGAAAACCTACTCTTGAGATCTGGGAATATGTGGTAGCAAAGATGGAAGGGCAGTAAGGGGCAAATGGCCAAATTAGTCATTCAATTACCATGTCAACAGCAGAAGGCGGAAGTGAGACAGGTCATTAGGGGTATGGTATTGTAGACCCTAAGCCCTGGGAGGCAAATGGAATGAGAGATGAGGAAGACCAGGATGTTCAGGACCTGAAATTGAGGTTTTAAACATGATTGAATTTTAGCAAATCATAAAAAGAGGAAGTGTTGGGACCAAAAGCAAGTTCTCCTGGATGGGCTCCAAGGAGGAGCTGGAATCCCCTGGAAGCTAGCCGAGATCGGCAAGGCCTGAGGCCCAGGGACAGATCTTTCACAGAATCCAAACCACACAGTGTCTGTGTTTTGTTAGAAACAGAGAGCCTAGAAACAGCTGGAGCCTATTCACCTTCCATCTGTGGGATTCCAGCAGCCAATGGCTAAGGAAGCAATGCGGTCTTGGAATTTATGATAAATGGGTGTTAAGTATGCCCCATGCTGCTGCCATGCTGGTTCCCTCTCTAAGGAGGAAAAATCAGGGATGATCTCAGCTGGCACCATTCAGACTGGTCTTTCCAGACTGGATCTGAGAGCAGCTTCCAACATCATATAATTGCTCAATTCTATATTCAGGCCCTGGAGCAAAACGAGCTATGATCCTGTAAAACAGAGAAAATAATGCCCATCTCAGATTGAGAACTGCCAGGCATCTTAGAGTCTATCAAATTAAACCTTGATATTTTAAAGATGAGAGAACTGAGGTTCCCCTAAGTGAAGTGACTTGTCCAAGATCATATAGTTAGGTTCAGGAGGCAAGATTTAAACCCACATCTTTCTGTCTCCAAGTCTAGCATGCCATGCACTGCAGCAGGGGTCAGCCAATTACAGCTGACAGGGCCAAATGCAGCTAGTGTCCTGTTTTTTGGTGCAGTTTGAGAACTATGAATGCTTTTTATATTTTTGAGTAAAGTTTTGTATTTAAAAATATGTAAACTTTATCATATCATAATATATTATATAATAAATAATAATTTAATAATAAATTTTTAAAATTATAAATAAAATCTATTTTAAAATATAGAAATTTTATTTTTAAAAGTGAATATCATTGTAGGGTGAGGGGTGGGGGGCTGGGAGCATACAAAAACAGGAATTTGGCCCATGAGCCAAGTTCAAGTAAAGGGATTGTTTTCTGTGAACTTTGGGGGTGAACCGTGTGTCAAGATGAATTATTTTAATTTTTCAGATGATGGAAACATTAACTTTTCTAGACTTTTCTTTAGTCCAAAGGAAGCTGGGGGAGGGGGGACAGGTCTAGTGATTAGATAGGAATGTGGATATACCCAGGCAGCAGAGTGCTGGTAAATGGTGACAGCTAATTCTATAATAATAATAATAATTAAATACTTTTAAATTTAATCTCCATTAGTAACATTTTCTCCAACACTTTCTTAAATCTAGAGTGACAATCAATAAAACAATAAGTCAAGCCCTTATTTCTGGCATTTGTCTATTTCTGAGATGTAAATGTTCACACCAAAAATTTAACAATTGGTTCCCTGAGCCAGCACTAGTATACCCCATTACCAAGATATAGTAGGAAAAAACCAATTCCTACTAGGTTTGGAATTAGAAGACCTGCATTCAAGACCCACATCTGTCACCTACTACCTCATTTCAGTTGTGTCTGATTCTTAGTGACCTCCTTTTCGGGGAGTTTTCTTGGCAAAGATACTGGAGTAATTTGCCATTTCCTTCTCCAGCTCATTTTACAAATGAGAAAACTGAGGCAAATAGGGTTAAGTGACTTGATCAGGGTCATACAGCTAGTAAGTGTCTGAGGCCAAATTTGAACTCAGATCTTCCTGACTTCAGATCTGATGTCTATCCATTGTACCACATTGCTGATGGGCCTTAGTCTGCTCATCTGCAAAATGAAATTGATTAGAATCAATTATCTCTAAGATCCCTTCTGGCTCTAAAAATCCTAGGATCCTCTAAACCTCCTGGTAATTGGGATTACTGAATGATTTGGAGTGAACCTGAGATGTAGATCTGTTGAATGAGCTGAATTTTGAGTGTCCAGAGGGGTGAATTCCAAATGGAATGTTCCGGTGAAGAAGACACCATTCTCCTTGGGAGCGGGGAGGAAGTCTAGTGCTGTCCTCATGGGCTATACAAGGCTATGATAAACTATAGCTAGACAGAAGAGCATAGAAAGCTTGGGTAGCAGACCAAGTAGTTTTCTTTTGTAAGTGCATTTAGTTATCTACATTGGTGTAATACTTCTAAATTTGCATATAATTCACGTATCGGTTAGGCTTTGGTCCCTGTCATGGTAGACTTGGACACAATTGAGGGAGAAGGAACGATGTGACAGTCACAAAAATCACTCTGGCTTATGCCCTTGCCCAGGAAAACCATGGAAATGACAGTATCTTGCTCCAAGTAGCCTTTGGTTCCCCTAGGGGCATTCAGACTAATAAGGCATAGTATATATGCTAAATTTTACTTAACCCAGCCCCAAAAATGCAGAATAGCCTCATCTCGAAGTCTCTTAACTTTCAGTAAAGCTAGTTCCTTTTCCAGAGCACATCAAGCAACCTTCCCTTCTGAAAGGTGCCACCTTCTCTCTGAGACCTATACAGTCCACATGACTCACAGTACACAGTGAAGGGGTAGATCAAGATAGCTCCACAGTACCTATAGTGCCCTGCAATACTTCTTTCTCTAGTATCAATGTCAGAGTAGGGCCTGTGTATATTTACTCCTCCCCAAAAGAGAGGTCTGTGTCTCATCAATCCTTGGAGTACACAGATCCCCGTGATATTATTCTCTTCAGTAAGGTCAGGATTTATGGGCTTCTTTCTCCCCATTATGGCCATCGCTATTCTAGAGTCTCTTTGTGCCCATGTTTCTCTTTAGGGACCCTCTCTCCAGGAGCTGTGTACAGTCACCCTCTCTGTTCTTTCTAATGCTCTCTGTGTTCCTTCATACTGAGAAAAAGAACCCTTCTTTCACATGGGCTCTGGGTATTCCCAGTGAACAAAGGTAGAGGAGTTTATTATTAAATCTGCCCATCTATCAATCAATCAATAAGCCTTTCTTAAGTGCTTAATCTGTGCCAGGCATTATGCTAAGTGCTAAGGATACAAAGAAAGGCAAAAACACAAAAAGAGCCCTGCCCTCAAGGAGCTTACACACTATAGTCTCCTGCTCTTTGTAAGTCAGTCCTAAAACAATAACAAGACCTCTAGAGCGTAGCTTTGAAGTCATATGAGTCTAACCCTCTCTCATTTTTACGGATGAGCAAGCTGAGAATCAGAGAAGATAGGTAACTTACCAAGATCACAAAGCAGACGTGGGTTTGATCTGTCGCTTAACCTCTATTTGCCTCAGTTTCCTCATCTGTAAAAAGGAAATAATGATAGCACCTGCTTTCCAGAGTTGTTGTGAGTATCAAAGGACATAATAATTGCAAAGTACTTAGCACAGCGCCTAGCACATAGTAGGTGGCGTATAAATGTGAGCTATTATTATTATCACCATCTGGAACATATTGTTCTCTAGTAATTTTTATGTGTGAAAGACTCCACTACCCATCACAATAATAGCTCACATTTATATAACACTCTACAGTTACAAAGAATTTTCAAGAGGAAATATGTTTTATGGGAAAGAAGCAGTCCTTGGAAGCCGAGCTGAGTTCCCCAAGCGGATTGTTAAATTTCCGATGTGAGCATTTACATCTTGGAAACTGGCAAATGAAACAAATCAGGACTTGATTTACTGCTTTGTTGATTGTCTAAAATGCAAAAAAAAAATGATGGAAAAATGTAATAAAGCATATTTAAATTGAGTGTTGTTTTTCAGAGAGCTGGTTGTTAAGCATTTACCATCGCACCCCTGGTATAAAGTTATCCCCCTCAATTTTTTTTTAGTTTGGAGTCCCAGGATAAGAACCAATCTCTGCTTTTGAGTCAGAGGATATTGGAATAAATTCCACTTTGGATACTTACTGCCTGCATGAGCTTAGGTAGGTTGCTTAAACTCCCCGGGCCTCAATTTCCTCATCTGCAAAACAAGAGAGTTGATTCTGGGCATGACTCACCTGTATCCCCTGCTGCTGGGATGGCTGAAGTAGGGCTGCAGTAGGGCTAAAGCCAAATCTGGCGTGCAAATAAAGTCAGGAACCAATACAATGAGACCCAGAGAGTGGAGGTACAACTGAAGACCCAAGGAGGGTTAGACTGGCCTGGGATGGGGACATGGAGCAGCTTAAAACTTCTGTGACAAATCAGTGGTAGGATCAGGCCTATGAGTGGCTGCTGCCCTTCTGCCCTAGAAGAGATAGGGAGAGCCAGGAGAGAAGAGAGGGGAGGGAAGGGAAGGAGAGGGGAGGGAGGAGGAGGGGAGGAGACAGGAGGAGAGAGGATGCAAGGGGAGGGGAGAGAGGGAGGGATGAGAGAAGAGGAGAGAACAGAGGAGAGGAGAAGAGAGGGGAGGAGAAGAGAGGAGAGGAGAGGAGAGGAGAGGAGAGGAGAGGAGAGGAGAGGAGAGGAGAGGAGAGGAGAGGAGAGGAGAGGAGGGGAGAGAGAGAGAGGGAGAGAGAGAGAGAGAGAGAGAGAGAGAGAGAGAGAGAGAGAGAGAGAGCACAAAGGGTTTATACAAGCTGATCTGCAAAGTACTTTCCAGCTCCAGCATTCCATGAGCCATGTGTTATCTTGTTTGGTCTTCACAACAACCTGTGAGATACCTAGTACAAATGTTATTATCCCCATTTTAGAGATAGGTGATCTTTCTTCTCTCTTGTTCTGTTCTGCAAGCACTATCACCTCTAGGATCTCTTTGGCATTACATACCTTTCCCAATTTGGCGCCATCTTGTCTTTCCAGTTTTATTACACTTCACCCTCTTCCACAATCCTCTATAATCTGGCTACATGGCTCTGCTTTCTGGGCCTTGCACAAGACCCTCCATCTTCTGTTTTTGTACTGGCTTTCCCTCAAATTTGGAATATTCTCTTCACCTCTTCCCTGAGTTACTTCAAGATGCAACTCTGATCCCACCTTCTGCAAGAGATCTCTGTTGTTTGTTGTTCAGTCATGTCCAACTCTTCCCAACCCCTTTCTGGGAGGTTGTCTTGGCAAAGATAATCCTTCTCCAGTTCATTTGACAGATGAGGAAACTGAGGCAAACAGGCTTAAGTGACTTGCCCAGGCTCTCACAGCTAGTCAGTGTCTGAGGCCAGATTTGAACTCAGGTCTTCCTGACTCCAGGTCTGGTATTCTATCCGTTTTACCACCTAGCTGCCCATTACTATACTTTACTCCCCTTTATCAAACTGGCCTTCTCATGAACAATGCTCCTCCTATATGAGGCTTCATCTCCTGTCTCCATGCTTTTGCATAGGCTGTATTACTGTTTCCTCCTTGGCCTCTCAGGATCTCTAGTTCCCTTCAAAGCCCTCTCCCACCTCCCCCACTCCCATCAATTACCTCGTATTTATTTGGCATATACCTATATGTAAAATAGACATTGATGTACAAATAACAAATGATCCTGTTGTTTTATACAACAGAATGTAATCTCTTTGAGGGCAAGGATTATATCCTTTTTTGTCTTATCCTAGAGCCTGGCTCGGTGCCTTGATAAGCGCTCCATTCAAAGCAGGGGCCATAGTTTTACTTTAAAAAAAAACCAAAACAAAACCAATCTTCAGCGTATACATGAAGGGCCTAGCCCAGGGCTAAGCATATAGCAGTTGATCGATAAATATGTGTTGGTTGCCTGACCCTGGGCCCCTCTATTGTGAAACACCAGTTTCTGAAGTATCTGCAGGACAGCAGAGGGCTCAGAGGTTAGAGACTTTTTGTCTGGATCACCTCCTTCCCCAGCCTTCAGGGATGTTCTACTAGGCCAGGTGATTGCCCCCTAGACTTTACCAGCCCAGCCACTGGGGAAGTCCATTGTCACTTTGTTAGCAAGCATTTATTAAGGGCTTAATAGGTGCCAGGTACTGAGCTAAGTATTAGAGATACAAAGAAACATGAAAAACATAGACCTTGCCCTCAAGGAGCTTATGTTCTAATGCGGAAGACAATATGCAAAATATTTTACATACAAAATGTATGCAGTATAGATAGAAGGTAGGGGCATCTAGAGTGGATAGAATGTCAGACCTGGAGTCGGGAAGACCTGAGTTCAAATCCAGTCTCAGATACCTACCAAGCTGTGTGACCCTGGGCAAGTCACTTAATCCTGTTTGCCTCAGTTTCCTCATCTGTAAAATGATCTGGAGAAGGAAATGGAAAACCACTCCAGTATATTTGCCAAGAAAACCCCAAATGCGGTCACAAAGAATCAACCAAACTGAAATAAATTAACAACAAGAAATAGATAGAAGGTAATCTAAGAGGTAAGGGTAGGTCAGGGGAGAAAGGAAGGAAGGGAAAGAAAAGCCTCTTGCAGAAGGTGGGATGTGAGTTGAGTCTTAAAGGTAGCCAGAACAGGGAGGTACAGAGAGAACATTCCAGGCCTGGGGTACACCTGATGCAAAGCGTGAGTCCTGAGATGGTATGTTGTGTTCAAGAAAGCAAGGCCAGGTAGTTGCTGGATCTTAGAGTATATGGAAGATAGTAAATGACAAGACTGAAAAGATAGGAAGGGGCTAGGCTATTGAAAGCTTTCAATACCAAATAGAGGATTTTATATTCGATCCCTATAATGCCCACCTACCACCAGTCTCTTCTCCCTTGCTTATGAGAAGTCCCTCAAAAGGGTGGAAATTGCAGGACTCATCCCACATTAAGAAACTAGCCTTGGAATTTCATATCAGTGCTGGAGGTACCTAAAAATAAAACACAGCTTGGTAGGAAGAGGTGGGATTGGCTGAGAGAAGCCAGAAACCTCAGACTTTCCCCCCTGTTTGCCCCCCATCCATCCCCAGCAGGCCCATTATCCAGCACACGCTATTTCAAGAGTGTGCCTCAGGCCAGGGGATGGATTCTATCTTGACTTCAGCCGAAAAGGCCACATATTGATTTTCAGAAATGCTGTTTTTCAGTGAGCTTGTCGATAGACGCTGGGGGCCCGCTGGTACTCAGAGCCGAGAAAGAGCTGACTGCCCATTACCCAGGCTGGGAGCTCGCCCCACTCTGGGGGTGTTGGGATCGAGGGGAGAGGGATGACATCATTTCCTGGCTCAGAGGATCAGTCTTGGAGGAGTCGAGGAGTCTGCTCTCAAGGACCATTCTTCGATTCTCGGTGTCGCTGTGGTTGAGCAATGAGATTCCTGGTTTGCATGTGCAGAGTCAGGGGGAAATTGATGAGAATCCTGCCAGAGGACACACCATGAAGCCGAGAAGGGAAGCCACTGGCATATGGGGGCTGGAGGCACAGGGGTGGAGATGGGGGAGGAGTGCCCAATGTCTCACCTTTGTCTTCCTCAAGTTCAGATATCAACATCACCCCCCAAAGAAGAGCTCATACCAGCAGATAAGCTGCTACAATTAGGAACTTGCCCAAGAAGGCTTTAACTCCATGTCTGTTTGGTTTCTTTGCTAAAAGCCACCTGGCTCCTGTGAGACAGGAAGGAGGAGAGAAAGGATCAACATTACCTGGCCTGAGAGATCTCAAAGATGATGAAGATGCCCCTCCTCCCTCAGTCATGTCTACTGGTGCCACCCAGCAATGGCTTCACAATTTAGGGCCCAGTAGATCAATCTAACAGGTTTATTGAATTCCCTAGGGACATGGGAATGGCTCAACTGAGCTATCTCTAAAGGTGATTAAGAACTCCCTTTCCTATGCCCATCAATTGGGAAATGGCTGAACAAGTTGTGGTATATGAATGTTATGTAATTCTATTGCTCCATAAGAGATAATGAGCAGGCAGACTTCAGAAAAACCTGGAAAGACTTACACGAACTGACGCTGTGTGAAATGAGCAGAACCAGGAAAACATTGTACACAGTAACAGCCACATTGTGTGATGACTAACTTTGATAGACTCGGCTCTTCTTAGCAATGCAAAGATCCAAGACAACTCCAAAAGACTCAGGATGGAAAATGCCATCCACATCTAGAGAAAGAACTTGGGAATCTGAATGCAGTTGGAAGCATGTTATTTACTCTCTCTCTTTTTTTGTTGTTTCTGTTTCTTCTTTCTCATGGTTTCTCCTGTGTGTTCTAATTCTTCTTTACAACATGACTAATGTGAAAATATGTTTAATATAAATATATATGTAGAGCCTATATGAGATTGCGCATCATCTTGGGGAGGGGGGAAGGAAGGGAGTGGCAGAAAATTTTAGAACTCAAAATTTTATGGAAGTGAATGTTGAAAGCTAAAAATTAATTAATTATTTTTTTTAAAAAAGAACTCCCTTGCCCACCCACTGTTCTGGACGACATTGTTCCTGGAGGGAGTGATGATGACCTAAGAGGAATCTCTTCTAAGCCCAAGGGACCTAGGAGCTCTTGAATTTTCCAAAGGTGATCACCTCTTCTCCCCTTCCCCCTGCCCCCAAAGGGACAACAGGATTACTGCTAAGTAGCATCAGTTGCTTGGTAAATAGTATCCCTCTTTGGAGGCTTTGGAGACAGAGACATCATCATCACCATTTGGACGGAATAAGCCCTTTCCTATGTCTCTGAACCGTAATGTACTTTATGGAGTAACTTCTTGTTGCTGTTCATCCTTCATTCTCAAAGAGCACCATCGACATCAAGAGAGTGATATCTTGACTTGCTTGTCAATGGGATATGAGTGGGGCAGGGCTGCACAGTCATCAGCCTCACTCTTTAAGGCTAGATATTTTGTCACAAGGTCTCCGGGTCTATAGGCATTGACGAATCCCTGATTACAACAATAAAAACAGATCTCGTATTTTCTTTCAGAAAGCTGACCAGCTGTAGAGGGACCCGTACAGGAGGCACCTTAAAGAGGGTAGAATTTGGAGTCAGGAGAGCTGGGTTCGAGTCCCACTTTGTTTCTACTTACTTCCATTAGTATGGTCTCAGGTAAGCCACCTCAATCACTCAATCATTCAACTAGTATTTATTACACGTCTAGTGGGGATAGAAGTGCAGCAACTGAAACAGTCCCTGCTCTGGAGGAGCTTATTTTCTAATCAGAGACAAACGAGTATATTTAAAGCTACATACAGCATAAATGTAGAGTTAATTCATACAAATATATGCAAAGTAGTTAAACAAGTTCTTTTTCGAGAGAGGGCTCTAGCTATTGGGGGGATCAGGCAAAGAATCGGGCTAAACTTGAATCGAGAGTCATCTTAAAGGAAAAGAGAATATATGAGGTAAAGATAAGTGTCGTACCTGGTATACTAGTGCTTAATAAATGCTTATTGATTTGATTTGAGATAAGAAAGGGGGTAAATTCCAGATATAGGAGGATGGCCAGTGCAAAGATACAGAGACAGAGAACGGTGTCTTGGGTGAGGAACGTAAAGAACACAGAGGAATATTTGGCTGGTCTGCGCAGGCAATGAAAACATAGTCCACTATGAACATGTATTCAGGAATGTGCTGGTCAATGTTTAACAACAGGCTCTCTGAAAAAAAAAGTACACATGACATATTTTTAAGTTTAATCTGCATCATTAACACTTTTGTCCATCACTTTATAAAATCTAGACAATCAAAAAAAAAAAAAACCAATGGCTCAAGCCCTGATTTATGCTGTTTGTTGATTTCCAAGGTGTAAATGCTCACATTGAAAATTTAACAATCAGCTTGGGGAGCCAGAACGAGCCAGCTACAGCATACTCCTGCCTATATTCAAAGCCTTTTCAAACTTGGAAGGCCCTTCCAGATCCTGAACTCTGTTGGCTGTAGGAAGGTGCCTCAGAGAAGGCAGTCCAGAACAGCAGAAAGAGTGCCAGCTCTGGAATCTGGAATCCATTTTGAAGGCAATACGAAACCACCGGTCTTGGAGTAAGGCAGTCACATAGTCAGATCTGGGCTTGGGGAAAATTATTTTGTTGATATCATGTAGACAGGAGTGGTGAGAGACTTGAGTTAAGGAGGCCTGTTAGGAGACTGTTTCAATAATCTAAGTGATAAGTGATAAAGGCCCAAACTAAGATGGCAGCTGTCTGAGTGGAGAGAAGAAGTAGGATGTGTGAGAGATCTTATGAAAGGAGAAATGGCAAGATTTAGCACCTGATTGGAGTGGTCCAATTCTATTGTTTTCTCTTTGTTGATTACTTCCTATTTATCTTGGCTATAAATGGTTCTTACGTAGTAATTTGTATGCACTCTCCTCAAATAGATCGTAAGCTCCCTGATGGTAGGAACTATCTTTTGCCTTTTTTGGTATGTCCAGTGCTTAGCATAGTGTCTGGCACATAGTAGATGCTTAGCAAATGCTTATTAACTGACTGGTCTCAATTTTCTAAACTGTAAAATACAAGAAGGTTGGATTAGATGATTAACAACATCCCTTCAAATTCTAAGCCTATGATCTTTTTCTATACTGGCTTGAGTCCCACATGCTGTTTAATTCAACAAATGTTTACTTCAGCACCTACCATGTATAGAATATTAAGCCAAGTGCCCAAGTTACAAATATGAAACAAAAGCATTATTCTTGCCTTCAAAGGACTTAAGATGTAGCAGAGAGATAAAACAAATATATTCATACTTTCAGGTTCTCTGATTGTCTGTGTGGGAATTTTCCCTTCCTCTGTAAATTACCCTGCAATTTAGTAGCTTTTTGACAAAAGTTGTTATGGCTGAAAAATTAATCACCCCGAATAATGTGTCTCTCCGAACTAAGGTATTTTGACCAATGGATGACGAAAACATAGTACACCATGAGCTATATTTGGGGGTGTGCTGGTCAATGTTTAACAACAGGCTCTCTGAAAAAAAAAGTACACATGATACACTTTCAAGTTTAATCTGAATCATTAACATTTTCCTCCATCACTTTGTAAAGTCTAGACAATTTAAAAAAATTCAAGCCCTGATCAGTAGTGTTTGTTGATTTCCAAGGTGTAAATGCTCACACTGAAAATTTAACAATTAATCTGGGAAACCAGAATGAGCCAGCTACAGCATACTTTCAACTTGGAAGGCCCTTCTAGACCTGAACTCTGTTGGCTCTATGAAGGAACTTCAGAGGATGCGGTCCAGAACAGTAAAAAGAGAGCCAGCTCTGGAATCTGGAGACTTGGGTTCAAACCCAATTCTGACACTTGTTCCCTGTGTATCCTTGAGTAAGTCATAACTCTTCCCTGGCCTCAGTTTCCTCATCTGTAAAATGTGGGTAGAAGGTGGACTAAATTACCCCTTCCAATTCTGGTTCTGTGATGCTATCATTATATAGGTGTTTAGTACAGGCAAACAGACACATCCATAAATAATTCTAAATTAAGTGCAGATGGGAGGCCAAAACAGACCTCTGGTCTGAGTGTTTCAAGGAGGGAGATCACTTTTATGTGGGAAGATCAGGGAAGTCTTCATGGAAGAGGTGGCAGCTGGTGTTTCCGTGAAAGAAAGGATGGTTCCATTCAATTAAGCATTTATTGAGCTAGGCTCTGAGTCTCCAAAGACAAAAATGAAAAAGTTCTTGCTCTCAAGGAGTTTACACTCCCCTGGGGGAAACAAATTATAAACAGAGAAGTAAACAGGGCAGGTACAAAGTAATTTGGGGCATATGGGGAGAGACACTGACGACTGGGCAAATCAGGGATGTCTTCTTACAGGAGGCTGAACTTCCTGACTAGAGAGCGGGAAATCTGGAATTGAAGCCCGAATACAGGCTCGTGGTGGACCGTTTTTGTTGTCCATGGGTCAAAATAACTTAGCTCAGAGAGATATATCACTCAAGGTGATTAATTTTTTTTCAGCCATAGCCACTTTTGCCAAAAATTTACTAAATTGCCATGTAATTTACATGGGAAGAAAGCTTCTGAGGGTAGAGACATGGTGGGAATTAACTGCATAGAGGGGACAAAGGAAGCTATGGGAATGGGTAAAGTCACCAAATGAACCTGAGTATAGAGTGGAGGAAAGGAAAGGAAAATGAAGAGAAGAGAAGAGAAGAGAAGAGAAGAGAAGAGAAGAGAAGAGAAGAGAAGAGAAGAGAAGAGAAGAGAAGAGAAGAGAAGAGAAGAGAAGAGAAGAGAAGAGAAGAGAGAAAGAGGAGAGGAAGAAGAGGGGAGAGGAAAGGAAGAAGAGAGGAGAGGGAAAAGAGAGGAGAAGAGAGGAAGAGGAGAGGAAAGGAAGAAGAGAGGAGAGGGGAAAGAGAGGAGAAGAGAGCAAGAGGAGAGGAAGAAGAAAGGAGAGGAGAGGGAGAAGAAAGGAGAAGAAGGGGAGGGGAAGAGAAAAGGAGAAGAAAAGAGAGAAGAGGAAAGGAAGGAAGAGGAAGAAAAGAGAGGAAAGGGGAGGGATTAAAATAAAAGAGACAAGAAGAGAGAGGAGAGACCTTTGGGGTACATCCACATTTAGGGGTCAGGAAGAAGAGTCAATAAAGAAGTTATAAAACAAGGCACTCTTGAGGCAGAAGAGCCAAGGATGTAGCGTTGTGGAGTCCAAGAAAACATCAAGAAGGAGGGCTGATAATCAGTTTCAACTGCTGCAGAGATCAAGGAACACAAATGAGGTTTCAGTCCATTGAACTTAGTGATGAGGGGTTTATTAATGATTTGGGGAAGAGGAGTGCATTGCCTCCTCTCTCTCCTTAGGACATTTCTGACTACGGCAGCTGGTTTTCATTAGGACAGGATGCATAGTCGACCTTTGGACCAGGAGCTTAGGTCTCTTCTAGAATTACCTTTCATTCATTCATTCATTTAGGAAGATTCCTTTGGTGTCTGGGACCCCCTTCCCAAATCAGTGTTTACATACTGCCTGAATTCCAAACAAGGCTCCTTTATCTTCAGTGAATGTGAAATCTTAGAATTTGAGAAAGGGAGAATTGGCTTTGAGCCCCAGGATGAAGGCCTGTCAATGGTATTGATTGAGGACCCTAGCTTGGCCTCTGTAGAAGCATTACAAAGAGCGGAAGAGATGGGTCTCTGATCTCTGGGGGCAAGCAGTTTCATGCTGTGTCTGAATGTTGAGTGTTTGCACGGTAAATACTTGGTCACACCAGAGAAAATAAATAGCACCTCTTCGCTGACCAGTCTCCCACAGCAAGACTAGTAAACTGGCATCATTTTTTATAATCCGTTATCTCAGTTGTTTCCTTTCTTCTGTTTCCTTGCTACTGCTGTGACCTTTCCTGATCCCAAAAGAATCTTCTTTATTTTGGGACCTTTGAGCTCAAGGTATCCCTGAAGATGCCAGTCCCCTTACAAAACCTGTGAGATCTATCATTTTGCTCCTTCCAAGTGGGCCGAGCTAAAGATTACCAGATTAATCTTCCTCAGACACTGATTTGGTCAAGTCAATGCCACAGTCTCAAAAACCTTTAACAGAGTCACAGAGCCTGCAGAAAAAGGAAAAAAAAATGAATCTAAATCCTTTCACCTGGATTTCAAAATCCCATCCAAGGTAGCTGGATGAACCAAACTGTCCAACTTTATCACTATGAAAGTATTTTATTTTCCCTAAACATGTCTTGCTTTTTTCCCCCTGCCTTCTTGCCTTTGTTCATACATTTCTCCTTTCTTTAATTATTTTCTCTGCCCTTTCAGGTTTTTACCTTCAGGGCCCAGGTCAGATTTTAAGTTGGGATGATCACTTGTCCTAGATCCAGGTCAGGAAACCTCTAACCTCGAGGCCTCATATGGCCTCCAGGTCACATATGGTCTCCTAGGTCCTCAAGTGTAGTCCTTTGACTGAATCTAAACTTCACAGTTCCGTGAAGGACTTGAGGACCTAGACGGCTACATGTGCCATTGAGGCCACAGGTCCGCCACCCCTGTCCTAGATATTGTAGAGGTAATCTTGTTGGGCTAATTCAGGGGTTTTTGACTTTTTTGTGTCATAGACCCTCCCTTCCCCAATGTAGGGATGCCTCTAGACACCTTTTCAGAGGATGTTTTCATTATACAAAATAAATTACATAGGATTAGAAAGTAAATTAATTATAAGGAAGTACAATTTTCAAAATATTATTAAAATATTTAACTATTTCATTTAATTATTAAAAGAAAAAACAAGTTCACGGACTCCAGATTAACAAGCCTCTGAGGTCCCTTTTAAAGCTGACATTCCAGTCCATTCCATTCCAACAGACTTAACTCTGTCACCCTTCTCAGGGATGTCTGTATTTTAAAGAGTAAAAGTAGCAATCAGAAAAGGTAAGCTAAAGTTTTCCAAACCACTTACCTACTTAAGAGGCAGCTAGGTGTCTCAGGGGATAGAATGTTGGGCCTGGAATCAGGACGACCTGAAGCTGAAATCTGTCCTCAGATGTTTATGAGCTGTAGGACCCTGGTCAAGTCACTTAGCTTCTGCTTGCCTCAGTTTTTTCAACTGTGACATGGGGACAATAGCATCCACCTCCCAGGGTTGTTGTGAGGATCAAATAATATTTGTAAAGTGCTTGGCACAGCATCTAGCACTTAGCGGACAATAAATGCTTGTTTTCCCATCTCTACTATGTGCCCTGTGCTATACTGGGTACAGAGAATGCAAAAACAAAAAGGAAAAATGTGCCTACCCTCAAGGAACTTACATTCTACTGAAGGGAATCACAGATGCAGAAAAATTAAATACAAAATACAAGATATATACAAAATAAAGATGACACAATTTGGGCATGGAGAATACTAATAAAAGGGGGTGAGGCTGAGGTGAGGTGGGGGCTGTGGAATTAGGAAAGACTTCTTGTAGCAGGTGGCATTTGACTTAAGCTAGGGGTTCCAAGAAGCAGAGAGATACAGAGAGAAGGCATTAGACATGGCGAACAGCATGTACAAAGAAATGGAGACCCATGAACCCTTCCTTCCTTCTTTGGTCATTCCAGCTGGAAAGGACTTCTCCTCTGAACTGGATGGATTTATTTTTTACTCCTCTCACATGCCTTGGACTCTGGTTGTGTCCACATTAGCCCTTCCTCATTGGCTTATAAGGAGGGTAAGGATGGGGAGTGGGGTGGGGGGAGTCCATTCATATCTGTGTTTTCCCCTCAGACTTTTGTTTTGCCTAATGATACTTCTCTGTCTGCCCCTCTGCTTATGACCTCTCCCTCCCTCCCTCCTCCTCCAGTCACAACCCACGCTGCTTCTCCATGAGAGAGCTGGGAGATGACTCCTTTCAGTTTTTGTTTTATTCACATTTTACCCTAGACAGAGTGGAGAAAGAAATGAAGTTGGTCCTTGTAGCTCCTACCTCCCCTTTGACATTTTCCTTCCTTTCAGGTTCCCTCTTTACAATAATATACATAATCCAGCGATCCCATTCACACTAAATGATTAGGGACTTAACCCTGTTTCCCTTCTCGGGATATTTGTATTTTTAAGAATAAAAATAATGCTCACCGACATTTAAACAGTGCTTTAAAGTTTTCCAAACCATTTACATACATTATCTTGTATATATGTCTCATTAGCAACAGAGCTTGGCACATGGTAAATAATAAACACTTTTTTTCATTCATTCATTCATTCCTTTCCTCTTGTTTGAGCCCTACAACAACTTTGTGAGGTAAGTGCTACTGCTGTTACTGTTGAGAAAACAGACTCAGAGAGGTTAGTTATTTACCCATGATAATGAAGAGGATAATGTTCAACCCAAAGAAATGATCCTCTAATAGTAAATTTCAAACTACAACCTATCCTTCCTTCCTTCCTTCCTTCCTTCCTTCCTTCCTTCCTTCCTTCCTTCCTTCCTTCCTTCCTTCCTTCCTATTATTCTCCTCTACAGACTCTAGTCTTGCCAAACTGGATTGATTACCATTTCTAGGTTGTCCAACATTCCCTGCCCCGTCCCCTGCCCCCCACCCCAACTCCTGCTATCTTTCCTGCTCTTTTGATCATACTGTTTCCTCTGCTTAAAATGCCCTACTCCTTTCTCACCCCCATCTCTGCCTGTCAATACCTTACCTATCCTTCAGGCCCATGGGTTCAAATCGACACTTAGATACTTACTAACTAGATAACCATGAGCCATAGGCAATGTGGTATAGTGGAGGTAACTCTAGATTTAGAGTCAAATGATCCTGTGTTCAAATCCCACCTTATCCATGTGATCTTGGGCAAATTACTTAACCTTTCTGTATGCCTCAGTTTCCTCATCTGTAAAATGAAGGAGTTGACTAAATGATCTCTAAGGTCCCCCTCTAATGCTCTCTCTAAGGATACTATTATCCCATGAAGTCAATGGCTTCTCTGATCACCAATGGCCTCATCTGTAAAATGGAGATTAAAAATACCCAGAGTCCCAACATCATGGGATTGTCTTAGGGTTCAAATGAAATAAAAGTAGGTAAAGCTCTTTGCAAATCTTAAAGCTCTATAAAAATCTCAGTTTGGAGTAATAGCTGGTAAGGTCCATGTTAACACCATTGTGGCTGGGGCCACGTCTTATTTGTCATTTTCCCCAGACCTTTGCCCATACCACGGGCTTAGCAAATCATTTATTAAGTGGACGAATGGATAAATGGGTAGAGGGGGAAGAACAATGTTTTGGTGGAGAGAATACTTGCATCTGGAGTTAGAGGCCATAGATTCGAATGCTGGCCTTTGTTTCTTATGGCCTGTTTGACCTTGGGCAGATCACTTACCACTTCCTTGGGTCTTGGTTTCCCCATCTATAAAATTCCAAGGGTTGGACTAAATGAATTCTAAGGTATCTCTCAGTTCTAAATCTATAATTCTATGTCTTTTTTTTAATAAGTTGAGTTTTGGCCCTTGTCTCAAATCCCGTGCTTTTGGAAAAAGACTTACTCCTTTTGCTCATGAGGTTAGCCTTGAAAGCTGTTGGCAATACCAGTCTCTTTTCAGGGAAATCCGGCCGGTGAGGGCTTTGAGTTTTCATCTTCCTCCAAAGAATCTTGATTCTGCTAAATGCCTTGCCTACCGAAGGGTAAGGCAGCTCCCCCACCCCAGCCCCCACAAACACACCCAGGGTTATATTTTCAGACTCGATTTCTGTGAATTTGGGAGTCCTTAAGTGCAAGGGAAATGCTACAGAATTGAGGAAGTCTGTTACTAATTTGGCCCCAAGCTAACTATTCATCACTGATGAAATGAAGTGAATCTCTCCCTCCTGGGAACTTCCACAGAATTATGTGACCCTTCTTCTGTCTTGTCTTGATGATGCCATAGTGATTTTTCTTGACAAAGAAGTGGAATTTTTTTTATTGGATTTCCAAGGCCTTGACAGAAACTGAAATCCCATGCAAACATTTTTGTTAAACAGCCACCAGAGCCAGGGTGGGTATTTTCACAGTATTTTCTTGGAGTTGTAACTGGGGGTGGATGAGGGGGGAGGGGGAGCTTCCATTGCTGAGAGGATGTGGAGGAAGTTAGCCTCTCCCAAGTCTCTTATGCAGAGAGCCCTGCATGCCCTGCTTGAAATACTTCAGACCTCCTTCTGTTGATCTAACCCAACATTGTAAGGTAAACACACAGGGATGCAAGAAAAATGCATGCAGTCGCTTTACTGGAAATCAGAAGGCTGAAGGCTATTTCTGGTCCAGTGTCTCTGAATGGTAGTTATGCTAGCAGTGTGGGAGGCTGGTCTGAAGGGCCGCACTGTACAGGGTGTGGAGTGAAAGAAATGGTATTGATTTCGATCTCAGAGAGTTACTGAAAACCAAAAGGAAGAGGGGAGCAAGCGGGGAGGGGAGGGGGGAGGAGGGAAGGGGAGGGGTGTATTTCCAGGTAGAGTAAAACTGAGATAAGATGACTGCAGCCTGGGTAGGGGGGAAGAGGAAGAGGGCAGCCTTGTTCTCTGACTGTCTTCAAAACTTTTATAATTGGGCACTAGCAAACTTCGGGGAAGTAGTTGAGTTTGTTTTCCAGGAAGAGATAATGAATGTTGAAACCTCTTTCTTGTGGCTTGCTTTCATCACATGGCTTTTAAAGTAGACGTCAGGCAGGCTTCGCTTCGTGTTAAAGCAAAGTCTCGGTAACCAGCCACTCCCTTTGAACTCCACAAGCTCAGAGAAGGGTCTCACAGTGACAGCTGCTTCCCTCTCCCACCTGGAAGGGGCCCTCAGCTGCCCCACTCAGGAGAGCTCCTTGAGAGAAGACTTAATAGATTTCTTTAGGTTTTCTCTACTTAGAACTCAGCCTCAGAAATTCCACAGAAGGCCTCTCTCTGACGGGGAGGCGGCAGAACATCTCTTCCAATGTTGCTGGCCCACAACAAGACACGAGAATGATACAGGTGATTGAAATAATGGTCACAGGGTACTGCACTGCTGGCTCATTAAGAGTGAGGCTCAAAGTGATCACTGGTTCGTGTTGGCACGAAAATTCTGCCTCGTACAAAACATCTGGTATCAAGAGAAAAGAAAATCCACTCTCCTTTAAAAAAAAATAAGTTTAATGGATCATTAAATGGTCTTCAAAATGATCATTAAAAATTTGAGGCCGAAAGGGATGTTATAGGTCATTTAATCCCTTACAAATGAAGAAACTGAATTTCAGAGTGGTAGTAGGATCATGGATGTAGAGTAGAAGGACTCTCAGAGGCCTTCTTCACTGTACAGATGAGGAAACTGAAGCCTAGGGCGTTAAGTGACTTATCCAAAGTCACTCAGGGAGGATCACAAGATTATAGATCCATAGAGATCTTTTTTAGTCCAAACATCTTCCAGATGAGGAAATTGAAGCTTAGGGAGAGTTAGTGATTTGCCCAAGCTCATGCGGGTAGTATCAGAAAGTAGGATCTGAGTCCAGCTCCTATGACTCAAGAGCCAGTCCTTTTTTTTTTTTTTTAAGGGCGGCTAGGTGGTGAGGTGGGTAGAGCACCAGGCCTGGAGTCAAGAAGACTCATCTCCCTGAGTTCAAATCTGGCCTCAGACGCTTACTGTGTGTGTGACTCTGGGCAAGTCACTTAACCCTGCTTGCCTCAGTTTCCTCATCCGTAAAATGAGCTGGAGAAGGAAATGGCAAACCACTCCACTATCTTTGCCAAGAAAATCCCAAATGGGGTCACAAAGGATCGTGCACAACTGAAATGATGATGACACTTCAGATATAGTGACTTATCCAAGGCCACACAGGTAGCAAATGATGGAACAAGAATTCTCTCTTGGGTCCTCTAATTTCTCATCCCATACTCTTTCTACTAAAATACTTTCGAGTCTTTTATTTTTATTTTCCACTTTTTTCGCACTAGCCCCGAATAGAAAAAGGAGTTAGGAATCATAAAATCTTTGATTTGAGAGAGACCTGACAGGTCCCATTCAATGCAGAAATCCCCCTCTAGCCCGCCCCTGGGAGATAGCCATCTAGCTCATTCCTTTTTGAGGCAGCCCATTCCAATGTTGGACTTGAACTGCTAGCAAGCTCTGACACAGACTGAAGTGGTCAGACTCCCTATGACTTAGGATCATTGATCCAGAGCTGAAGGAATCCCAGAGACCATGTAGTTCAAGCAAACTCATTTTACAGATGAGGAAACTGAGGCAGACAGAGGTAAGTTAAGCAGTCTGCTCAAGGCAACACAGGGGCTAAGTATCAGAGGCTGGTTTTGAACCTGGGTCATTTGTCTCCAAAGACACTCTTCTTCCCATTGTCTCTCCCTCTGCTGGTCCTAGTTTTCATCTTCGGAGTGGCATAGAGTAAGCCTGATGCCTCTTCCACATAAAATCCTTTCAGGTAAAGACAGTTGCTATGTTTCCTCTAAGATTTCTCTTTTCTAGGCTAATCTTCCTTGGTTCCTTCAATCAATCATGGTAGAATGCAATCTATGATTTGTCCCAGTTCCTATGATCAGTGATAGAAACAGGATTAGAACCTTGGTCACCTGCATCTCTTCTTATTCCTTTCTCCTCTCCTGCCCCAATTCCCATTCATCTAGCCAGGGGTGGGGAACCACATGTGGCCTTCTAGGTCCTAGGGTGTGGCCTTTTGACTGTGTCCAAGTTTCACAGAACAAATTCTTTTATTGATGGTATTTGTTCTGTAAAGTTTGAATTCAGTCAAAGGGCTGTACTTGAGGACCTAGAGGGCCCCAGGTGACCTCGAGGCAGCAGGTTCCCCACCCCTAGACTAGATTCTAGTCTTCTACAGCTAAGACAATTACTTCATGTTCTCACTGTCCTGAATCAAGCCTACTTTGGAGAAGCTCAGGGGGGTTAACCATTTATCTCATTTTTCTCAATGTTTCTCCAAGCTCTGGTTGTTTTTTCCTTCTCTTGCTGGTGTCAACAAAAGACAGTGTTTCAGTGTTGGAGTTGGAGTCAGAAGACCTGGATTTGATTCCTGCTTCAGACACTTACTATTTGTGTGACCTTGGGCAAGTCACTTAACTTCTCGGGGTCTGAGTTTTCTTATCGGTAAAACGGGGAGAAGCAGTTGGACTCAGATGACTTCTAAAGGTTCCTTTCATCTTTAAATCTATTAGCAGGAGCTCCAGCATGCAATAAATAGGTTACCACACCAATCCAAATGCCTATGCCAGGCCTTGAACTCTGCTTAGCACAGTGCCTGGCACATAATAGGCACTCAAATCATTATTGACCAACTGACTGATTATCTTAGCAACTATGGAGAATAAAAAAATAAAGACACGCTCTCTGTCCTCAAAAAGCTTAGACTCAAATAATTATTACAACCATCACAGTAAACCTGGTGCCATGGGCTAAAGAGAACCCTTTAAAACAAGGGGTAGCTTCTGAGGCCCCTTAGTCTATAACTTTGTCATCCTCTAGAACTGTAACTAGGTCAGGGATATTGGACTTTGTCTCAAGATGTGAAATACAAAGGTTAGAGTCACAGACAGAACCACCCGGAGCTTCCCGCCCCCCTCCCCCAATGGTGTTAACCTTATCGGGGGATGTGTTTCCTTTCCTGACCCTCTCTTCCTCCCCAGTAGCCACCAACCCTCAGCAGCCTTGAAATCTTGAGGTATCCTGAGATATTACGCACTTACAAGCGCACACACACATACACTCACTGTTTTCTCAGAGATGAACATTGGTAGTTACAGCTTTTCTACTATCTTAACCCATCAAAATTTGGTCCTTGGGAATTCTGGTCACTTTTCTCTCTTCTTCCTTTAGGTGGCAGGGACAAATTGCTGGTCTGTCTTTTAACGCCATCAACTAACTCTGCCACTCTTGCTCAAAGGGAGTAGATTCTACCCTGTTGAAGCCTCTGGGTCTTTTGGTAGTTTTCCAAGTTATTCCAGCCAAATTCTGGGAGTTTTCCCACAGTCTATGTCAGGTCTGACTGACCCTAATCAGCAAACAAACATGGTAGCAGGAAAAAAAAATGATGTCATTATTCATACCCTTTAACCTAGAGATCCACTCTGGGGCTCATAGATTGGACAATAAGGTCTCTGCCCACCTAGCACAGAGTGAATATAAATACTAAATAGTAACTGTTTCTCTTTTATCCAGGAACCCTGAGGGTCTTTCCTTCCCAGTTTGACAATTTTTTTTTCTGAGTTTTGATTAAAGGGACCATCCCTAGATTACCTTCTTAAAGAGGCCTATTCACTGAATAGGCATTACCTCACTCTAAATGAGTACATGAAAAGACTTTAGCTTGAAAGGGCCAGGGTCTCCCAATGCATCCTGGGCCATCTCTAGTCATCCTGGTGAATATCAGGCCTTTAGATGGCCTGATTAGATGGGGTCTAATAAGGATTAGATGGCCCTGGAGGAGAAAGTGAGGCTGGTGACCTTGCACAGCCCTCCCTCACTCAAATCAAAGTCAACTGCAAGTCATGTCATCATTTCCCTGAGGTCATGGTCCTATTTGAGAACAAAGGACAAACACAACACAACAGCAACCTAGAGATCTCAGCACTAGACATATACCTCAAGGAGGTAAAAAAAAAACTGAAAGAAAAGTAGAATGCACACCAAAATATTCATAGCAGATTTTCTGTGGTAACAAAGAACTAGAAATCTGTCCATCAATCAGGGAATGGCCAAACAAATTGTGGGACATAATATGATGGAATATCATCACTCTCATCCTGTTACCCACTTCTCCTTCCCTGAAAGAGGGGCTGGTCTATTTTTCAAAACTTGAAAATACATTTAAGAGAGGAAAAGGGAAAAAATGAGAGAGGGAGAGGGGGAGGCAATAGAGTGAGAAAGCCAGAGAGGAAGAAGAGAAAAAAAGGGAGTGAAATGATCATAGCTAGCATTTATATAACACTTTTTAAGGCTTTCCAAACATTTTACAAATGTGATCTCATTTGGTCCTCACAAGGATTCTGTGAGATAGGTACAATTATAATCCCCACTTTACAGATGAGGAAACTGAGGCTAAGAGATTACTGACTTGCCCAGAGTCACACAGATAGTTAAAAATCCGAGACAGGATTTGAACTTAGGTCTTCCTGAGTCTTTATAACTCCAAGTCAAACATTATCTTCAGTACCGTCTAACTACTGGCATGCCAACATAAAATTCCGAAAGGCCTAAGTTTGGAAAATTTCCTTTTGAAAGTAAACACTTAGGCCCTGTTTAAGTGTATCAAAAAAAAATTTTTTTTTTTTGCCAATTCAAATGATATAATCAGAACACTGCATTAAAAGCTGTGGGGAGGTTTCATCACCACGACTCTCATCATTCAAGATTAACAATTTCCTTCCTCTCCCATTTAGGGAGCAGAAATCATCTTTTCAAATTGCTCACACTAAACTTCAGTCTTCAAGCTAAAACAATGGGGCTCTCTAGGAATGATTCAAAGGTGCCCATTTACCAAGGCTGGCTACATGCAAATTAGCCCTTCATAGGCATCCAAAGTCAACTGGTGATGGGCATGAGCAGATGGACATTCAAAGAATCAGCCAGGGGGTCTACAGGAAGTGTAGCGACCTCTGCATCGTGTTTCTAGTGCCACTGTGTTAGGTTTTCAGGTCCCGGGGAGAAGAGAATTGAAGTATATTGACCAGAGTTGGTGGTGCTCCTGGAGTCAATGGCCCTGACACTTACCAGCTCGAGTCAATGGGGAAGTCATTACTTCTCTGAGGTTGATTTTCCCCACCTGTAAAATAGAGATGACAATGTCTAGCAGAGTCGTGAGAAAGGCATTTTGTACACCTCAAATGTGAACTTTGGTCTCAGTGGAAAAGGGAGATGACAGAAAGAAGGGTGAAATGAAATGAAATGTCCCTAGTAGATGTGGGCTGAGTTCATAGCAATGTCCTGATCCGGCAAAAAAAAAAAAATATGTGTAGGCTGGAGGGTATAGAATCTGTCTGCAAGACTAAATTCCCAATAGGAAAAAAAACCACCTGGAAATACAGTGAGTCCCCATTGATTGGGGAGTGGTTGAATAAATTGTGGCATGTGAATGTAATAGAATATTATCGCACTGTAAGAAATGACTGCTATGAGGAATCCAGGGAAACAAGGGAAGATTTTTACAAACTGAGGCATAGTAAAGTAAGCAGAACCAAGAGAATTTTATACACAGAATAATAACATGAGTGAAAAAGAAATACAAACAGAAAACTGGACTCCGAGTAATTCGTAATGGCCAATGTTGGTCCCAGAGACCAGACAATGAAGTGCACCTTTCTCCTTTGCATAGAGAACCATGGATATAGACCAGGGGGTGGGGAACCTGTGGCCTTGGGGCCAGATGTGGCAATCTAGGTCCTCAAGCGCAGCCCTTTAACCAAATCACAGAAGTTCAGATTCTGTCAAAGGACTGCACTTGAGGACCTAGAGGGCCATATGTGGCCTCAAGGCCGCAGGTTCCCACCCCTGGTACAGAATGTTACATACACTGTCAGATGAGGTGACTGTATCAGTTGGTTTTGCTGAACCGTTTTTCTTTGTTTTACAGGAAAGATTAGTGTGGGGGTGGGGATGGGACAGGGAAAGGCATATATGGAAATTACTGTCATGTTAAAAATAAAAGACTTCTATGAAAACTTTTTTTTAAACTTCAAACTTTTGATTCCTCTCATTCTTGGATTTAAAGTTTGTGTTTCTATGAACAAGTCTTCAGTGACTCAAATTCAAGTTCTTAGTTACCTGTCTGATGTTCTTTCTGGGCCTCAAGGTCATCATCTCTACAGTGGGGCATCTGGGAAGTTGAACACCATGTAATTGTAATGACCCACCTTTGCCCCCAAGGAAAGCTGAGGAAAGCTGAGGAAATGGACCTCATTCCTTTTATTGGAGAAGGGCAGTGGGGTGTCTACAGGGTTGAATTGCTGTCAGACGAGACCAATGTATCAGGTGGCTTCAACAATCTTTTCTTTGTGACAGAGATGTTTTAAGGGGTGTGTCCGGGAGAGTTATATCCAGAAAGACTGTGATGTAGAAACAAACGGCATTAATAAAACCTTTTAAAAAATGAAAATAAAATAAATAGCGAGTTAGACCCGATGATCTCTGTAAGTTCTCTTGCAGCAGCTCTAAATGCTATGATCCTATGAGGCTGCTATGACTCAGTGGGCCTTTGGGATGCCAAGTAGGCCAAAGTCGTAGGCTCCATCCCATGTGAGTCAATTGGCTTCACCAGATCTGACCCACAGAAATCAAAAAAGTCTCTCTAGCAAAAGGCATCAGGGGCAAATTCACACCATGGGTCAGGAATGGCACTAGGTGAGAGTGTGTGCAAACCCATTCCTGCTGCTAGAAAAACAATGTAAATTCCATAAGTTTGCAATGGTCAGTCAGCAGGAGTGTTAATCTTTGTACAGTAAAGACAGAAAGGTTACTGGTTTGTTTCCAAGGCTGGCCCAGTCTTGTGCTCAGGACCCTAGAAACAGTCATTAAGTAGGGCTGAGATTGACTAACCATTTCCTGCTCTGTCACTGGGATACCAGTAAAGCAGTCATTCTTATCGGAGTTCTATCCCCACAGGAACCAACCAGTTCTGGACAGGATCTCTTTCAAGGTTCTGTTTATTGTCAGCTTCTAGCACAGATGGGCAGGCTGAGAAAGCAGTAGGGTAATCAGAGAAGCAAAGATTTCGAATGGTTGGGAACTTTAATTCAATTCAGGCCACATTTTATTAAATGGCTACTATGTCCTGGCCACAGCTAGGTATCGTGGATACAAATTTTTTTAAAGAAATGAAAATAGTCCCAGCCCACAAGGAACTCACATTCTACTGAAATGTCAAATTCACCCCTTCGTTCAAATCTGCCCATGTCCCTGCTGAACAGGACGGAATTAAAATACAGCACGATGGGATTTCCGGAGATTTGGGGATCTACCACGAAGAGCTTGGGTCAAGGATCCCAGAAAAGTTAAAGTACTACGCAAACATGCAGGATCCCATATTCCTCACTGTTTTTCTGGTTTCCTCAATGGAGTATGAATGGGGAAGAGGGTAGCAAAAGGTCTAAATGATGTATTCTCTAGACAGGAAACCATCTAGTCCATCCTTCTGCCTCCTGACGGGCCTGTACATAACCATTCATTGATTACATGGTACTAAGGGAAAGGTGCTGATTCTGGAGTCAAAGGAGCTGAGTTTGAATTTTGCCTCCAACTCTTCCTACATATGAGATTTTGGGCAAATCACTTCCCTCTGAGCCTCCGTTTTTAGGCCTCTATTTCCTCATCTGTAAAACGAAGTGGATTGGACTTTGGGGTTCCTTCTCTCCTCTAGGATCCTTAGGTACTTATTCTATTTTTAGGACTCACATGATAATAGGTTTCACTTTCTTTCTGAACATTTAGCAGATTGTTTCTGTTGTGTACTCTTTGTGACCCTCTGGACCGTAGCACACTAACACTGTCCGTGGGGTTTTCTTGGCAAAGCTGCTGGACTGGTCTGCCATTTCCCTCTCCAGTGGATTAAGGCAAACAGAGATTAAATAACTCGCCCAGGGTCATGTGGTCAATATTTGAGGCCAGATTTGAACTGGGGTCTTCCTGATTCCAGGGCCCATGCTGGATCCACTGCCCCACCTAACTGCCCCACCCTGGTGTTAGCAGTAACAACCAAAATACTTAAGACTCTCCAAATCTTTTAGGGCAGAGGACGCAAATCTAGATGATAAATCTTATGAGTGATCACAGAATGTGAGAGGCTTAGAGATCACGTAGTCCAAGACATTTCCATATACAGATCAGTCAGTCAAAAAGCATTTGTTAAGCAATTGTGCCAAGCACCGTGTTAAATGATGAAAATGCAAATGCAAGCAAAAAAAAAAAAAGATAATCCTTGCCCTTAAGGTGCTAATATTCTAAGGGAGGAAGATAATAACACACAAAAGGAAGCAGGAAAGGGGTGTGAGGAGGAGAAAAAAAACAGAAGGTAGCGGGAGAACAGCCTGGTGAGAAATGGCTGGAAGGAGTCATCTAATCAGAAGGAGGGGCAAGGGCAGAATGTACTTCTGAGGTGTAAATTGCAAAACTGAAGTGATCTCCCGGAGTGAAAAGGTTTCTGGGTCATAATGGAGCAGTCCACAGTGCAGCCTGGTGGGAAATGATGAAACTGAATCTCAAGGATATCCAGAGACTTGCTCAAGGTCACGCACCCAAGTCAGGCATGACAGAGGAGGGACTAGAGTCAAGGTCTTCTAGTTCCCAGTCACCGGTAGGTCAGAAAGTGTCCAGGCTACGTTCTGCTACTCATCATGTGTCTATGTTCTTCACCACCTATTAGGTGGGAACTTTGTTGTGATTTGAGACCAAACACACTGGCAGACCTAGAGACTCCCCTGCCAAACCCAGCCCCAGCTTGGCCGGAAATAAAATATAGGAAGGGGTCAACTCTTCCTGCTGGTGCAAAGTAGCTGTCATGTTGAGCTTGCCTGAGATGAGGATTTAGGAGCCTATCTGGGGGCACATGAAGGATGTGAGTGTGATAGCTCCAAGAAATATGGAACTTTTATAAACCTGCTCTCTTTGACATTAGAAAACTGATCCCCTGCAAGGCTTGATGGCTGCCATCAATGCTCCTGTTTCCCCATCAGCCTGGGAAGGTGCATGAAGAAAGGAAGCTGTTTGTTGTCAAAGAAGTTTTGTCAGCCTAGGTCATAAGGTCCTCAGGCTTGGGTGGAGGTTGAGGGAAGGAATAGATGCCCTTAATAAAAGGATTTGTTCTATAAAACTTGGACTCAGTCAAAAAGCCACAAAAAGGACCTAGAAAGCCACATGTGGCCTCAAGACAAGTTCCTCACCCCTGGGATATACATATATGTATATCGATACATAAATGTATATAGAAGAGAAGATACTTAAGAATGATATATGTGACAGGGGTGGAGCCAAGATGGCAGAGTAAAGGCAGGCACTCACCTGAGCTCTCCCCCAAACTCCTCCAAATACCTCTAAATAATGGCTCTAAACAAATTCTAGAGTGGCAGAACTCATTAAAGAATGGAGTGAAACAATTTTCCAGCCCAGCAGGAAAGGCCTGTTGCACCTGGGCGGGAGTGGAGCACAGTTCAGCACAGGCTATGCCAGCACAGACTGGGCCTCAGAAAAACTGGAGTAGGCCTCAGGGCAACTGAATCAGTGGCACAATGGTGGTTTCCAGACTTCTCAGAGCACAGAGGTAAGAGGGGTAAGAGGTAAGACAGCAGATCAGAAGAAGATTTACAAGGATCTCTTTGCTGGCACCAGGGGCAGGACTCTGTTGCATTGCCTATACTTGTATTTGGGTTGCATTTCTGGGTCTTAGTCCCAGTGTGAGAAGGAGCACTAGCATAGCAGAGCTTGCTGAGCTAAGGGAGCAAGGGGAGCAGGGATTTTGGTTATAGTTCCAGGGTTGAAAAGAGAGCTTGTGGTCACTCACAAACCAGTGCATAGTACCAGAGAGTAGTAAACACATCTCTCCCTAGATCATACCACCTTGAAAGAGCCAAAAACTTACAGGTCCCCAGAATTACCTCTGAAAACAGCTCCACAAAAAAATCTGAAGTTTGGGACAGTGTCTCCTCCACTTGGAAAGCAGAGCCCTACTTTAGCATAGAGTTAAAAGTCAAGAAATAGGCTGGACAATGAGCAAACAACAGAAAAATTTCTGACTGTGGAAAGTGAATATGGTGACAGGAAAGATCAAAACACACTCAGAAGAAGACAACAAAGTCAAGATTCCTGCATCCGAAGCCTCAAAGAAAAATATGAATTTGTCTTGGGCCATGGAAAAACTCAAAAAGGATTTTAAAAATCAGATAAGAGAGGTAGAGGAAAAATTGAGAAGAGAAATGAGAGTGATGCCAGAAAATCATGAAGAAAGAATCAACACCTTGGAGGCACCAAAAAAAAAATACTGAAGAAAATGACACCTCTTGACCAAATGGTAAAAGAGGCACAAAAATCCAATGTAGAGAAGAATGCCTTGAAAAGCAGAATTGGCCAAATGGAAAAAGATATACACAAATTCACTGAAGAGAAGAACTTCTCAAAAAGTAGAATTGGCCAAATGGAAGAGGAGGTACAAAAGCTCACTGAAGAAAATAATTCCTTAAAAGTTAGAATTGGGCAAGTGGAAGCTAATGACTTTATAAGACATCAAGAAACAATCAAATAAAATAAAACAGCAAAAAAAGAGAAGAAAATGTGAAATAGCTCACTGGAAAAAAACTGACATAGAAAATAGATCTAGGAGAGATAATTTAAGAATTATTGGACTACCTGAAAGTCATGATCAAAAAAAGAGCCTAGACATTGTCTTTCAAGAAATTATCAAGGAAAACTGCCCCCATATTCTAGAACCAGAGGGCAAAATAGAAATGGAAAAAATCCACCGATCACCTCCTGAAAGAGATCTCAAAATGAGAACTCCCAAGAATATTATAGCCCAATTCCAGACCTCCCAGATCAAGGAGAAAATACTGCAAGCAGTCGAAAAGAAACAATTCAAACATTGTGGAGCCACAGTCAGGATAACACAAGATTTGGCAGTTTCTACAGTAAAGAATCAGAGGGTTTGGAATGTGGTATTCCTGGAAAACAAAAGAGCTAGGATTACAACCAAGAATCACCTACCTAGCAGAACTGAGTATATCCTTCAGGAGAAAAAAAAATAACCATTCAATGAAATAGAGGACTTTCAAGCGTTCTTGATGAAAAGACAAGAGCTGAATAGAAAATTTCACTTTCAGATACAAGATGCAAAAGAAGCATAAAAAGGTAAAAAGGAAAGAGAAATCATAAGGGATTTGAAAAGGTTAAACTGTTTATATTCCTACATGGGAAGATGATTTTTATAATGCCTAAAAACTTTCTCATTATTAGGGCAGTTAGAGGGAGTATACATAAACAGAAAGCAGAGGTATGAGTTGAATGTGATAGTATGATTATCTAAAAAAAATAAAATTAAGGGATGAGAAAGAAGAATGCACCGGGAGAAGGGGAAAGGGAGAAGTAGAATGGGATAAATTATCTGATATAAAAGAGGCCTGAAAGAGATTTTACAGTGGAAGGAGAAATGGAGGGAAGCAGGGAGGAGAACACATGAATTGGCTCAAAAAGGGAATAATGTACACACTCAGTTGGGTGACGAAATCTAGATTATCATGCAGGAAAGTAGGAAGAGAAGGGGATAGGGGAGGGGATGAGGGGAGATGATAGAAGGGAGGGCAGTTTGGTGGACATAAAAGTCAAAAGCAAAACACTGTTGAGAAGGACAGAGAGAGAGAGAGTAGGATAAAAAGGGGGAGGGAAATACATAGTTGGTAATCATTACTGTGAAAAAAAATTCTATAGTGAGTTTTTCTGATAAAGACTTCATTTATCAAACATATAGAAAACGGAGTTAAATTTACAAAAATGAGAGCCATTTCTCAATTGATAAATGGCCAAAGGATATGAACAGGTGATTTTCAGACAAAGTAATCAAAGTTATCTGTAGTCGTATAAAGAAAAAATACTCTAAATTACTATTGACAAGAGAAATGCAAATGAAAACAACTCTGAGCTACTACCTCACATCTGTCAGATTGGCTAATATGACAGAAAAGGAAAATAACAAATGTTGGAGGGGATGTGGGAAAATTAAAACACTAACATACTATTGGTAAAGTTGTACACTGATTCAACCATTCTGGAGAGCAATTTGGGACTATGCCCAAAGGGCTGTAAAACCATGTATACCCTTTGACCAAGTAATACCACTATGAGGTCTGTATCCCAAAGAGATTTAAAAAAAAAAAAGGAAAAAGACCTATGTGTACAAAAATATTTATAGCAGCTCTTGTAGTGGGGCAAAGAATTGGAAATTGAGGGGATATCCATCATTTGGGGGAATGGCTGAACAAGTTTCTGTATATGATTGTGATGGAATACTATTTTGCTTTAAGAAATGATGAGCAGGATGGTGTCAGAAAAACATGGAAAGACTTACATGAACTGATGCAAAGTGAAATGAGCAGAACCAGAAGACCGTTGTACACAGTAACAGCAACATTGTATGGTGATCTACTATGAAGAACTTAGCTATTCTCAGCAATACGACAATCCAAGACGTTCTGCAGGACTTATGATGAAAGACGCTGTCCATCTCCAGAGAAAGAACTGGTAGAGCCTAAATACAGATCAAAAATACTTTTTCTTTATTTATTTTTCTTGGGTTTATTTGTCTGCGATTTCTTTCATAGAATGACTTACATGGAAATGTGTTTCGCATGACTACACACGTATAACCTATGTCATATTGCTTGCCTTCTCAATGTGGAGGAGGGGAGGGAGGGACAGAATTTGGAACTCAAAATTTGGAAAAAACCGTTAAAGTTCTTTTTACATGTAATTGGGAAAAACAAAATATAAAATAAGATTTTTAAAAAGAAAAAATAATATATGCATATATATAATATACATATTTGTGTATTAACAATTGTCCCACATGTAACCTATGAGCAAATATGTAACCGAAATTTTACAATAAGGTACTATAAACACCCTATAAAAGAAAAAGAGAAAAATCAGACTTCTTCTCTAGTACAGAGGAAAGGCCAAAATAATTTACTTGGATATTTCAGATCGTGGGGGTACTGCACCACTAACCCCCTGATGCGGAAGGGAAAGCTGTATCCAGCAGCTAGCACAGCTTGAGGGTAATGCCATTGACTGATCTGGGAACAAGAGAAACAGGACAGTTACTTCTAAGAAGCAAGTCTATAAATGGGAAATAAATTCAGTTCAACTCAATTGTCAAATTAAAGATTAGCAGGTGATACTGAAAAGTTTAGACAGGGGTCAGAATAGAGGCCTTGGTTTGGTATTAGGTTTTTAGCTTGCATTATGAAAACATATTGGTTAGCATGTCCTCCTGGCCTCAAGTGTCCTTTGTCTTGGCAAGAGAGAGGTCATAGTTGAATGTCAGCAGGGGGTGACTGACCCCTGCTTTTTTTTAGAGGTTCTCACAAAGCTAGAACTAATCCAACTCAAAAGGGCCTTTCCCCAAGGATATTAGAATCTGGTGGCTGAGCTTCTTCCCACAGCAATAATCTTCTTATATCTTATTTTCTGCCCTCCCCCACAACAATCCCTCTTATGTTGTCTTCAATCCAGTGACAAGGGTCTCTTTGCTGTCCCTCAAACAAGACACTCCATCTCCTGATTCTGGGCATTCTCTCTGGCTGTCCTTCATGCCTAGAATTCTCTCTCTCTTCATCTCTGCCTCCTGGCTTCCCCAGCTTTCTTCAGGTCTCAGCTAAAGTTCCACCTTCTGCAAGAAACCTTTCCCGGTCCTCCAGTATATATCTTATTTGTACATAATCATTTTCACAGTGCCTCCTCCATTGTATTATGAATTCTTTGAGGACAGAGACTAGTGAATCCTCAACTCTTAGCACAGTGCCTGGCACATAGTGGATGTTTAATAAATATTTGGTGACTGACTAACTGCCACTACAATGTGGACGCTCCCTCTATATTTGTAATTAATAGCCTTAGAGAGTTACCCAGAGTGCCTTAAGATGAGACAACACGTATCTGAGGCAAGACTTGAACCCAGGTCTGCCTAAGGGTGAGACCCACCTGCTCTGTATCCACTGTGCCAGGCTGCTTTCTCAGTCAACTTTTAAATATACTAAATTTGTTAGCATTAGAAATGTAGGCAAAAAGTAAAACCAGGTTCCTTGGCTCTTTCTATTTCAAATCGAAAATGTACAGTATAGTGTGTTTCAGGGGTGACCAAGTGGTTTTACCAGTAAAACTGATGGGTATTATATCAGCCAGCATCAAGTTCTTGACATCATTCTAGGTACTGACTGTTCACGACTAATTGACAGGCAATCGCAGAGTAACATGCCACAGTTTATCAGATGGGGCCACCTTGACTCTCACTGTTGGGTAGATTAAATAGTCCAGTGCAACTAGAATGGCTATAGTCTCCTGCCCAAAAGGCATTACAAGAAACCCTTGGTGATATCATGGCCCTGGAGAAGTACTGGCTGGGGATGGTTAGGGGAGCTTTGAAATCCTCAGAGTCTTCCTAAGAACCACCTGGATTCTCTTTGATTCTTTACATCACCCTCTCACTCTAGGACTCTCCCTCCCCTGGCTCTGAGCCGGGCCAAGCACTTCAACAGCAGCCTTGACCCTCCCCTTCCCCCCCATCCCGGTTCTCTCTTCCTCTCTCTGGGTGCCCTTAGGCCTATCTAGCATGGGCTCCCTGCCTAGAGTAGCAGCAGAACGTGATATATTAGCCATGTTAACTTTCCTGTTACTCTTCCCTCTTCTTTTCTCCTTGATCTTGTTTTGGGGGGTTTGTGTATTTCATTTTTGTTTCTTACTAGATCTAATTATGAAGGGACATCTGCTGCTATAAAAGCATACTGGTTAGGAACTTCTACAGGCCACTTATGTCCTTCCTTTTGCCAAGAAAAAGGTGATAGGTAGAACTCAGCAAAGATACCGTTGGGATTTTATATCTTTGAAATGATGGAGGAGGGGGTAAGGAGGAGGAGGGAATCATTGCTTTTTTAGGCCTAGGCCTTTCACAGTTTCCTATTTACATTGCCCATAATGGTCTAGCCCTTAGTCTCTGAATGGGTGTTGCCTCAGTCAAACTAAGGCCTGTTTGAAACTTTAGCTTGAAAAGGCCAAGGTCCCCCACTGCATCCTGGGCCATCTCCAGTCATCCTGATCTGTATCTGGCCACTGGACCCAGATGGCTCCAGAGGAGAAAGTGAGGCTGGTGACTTTGCACAGCCCTCCCTCACTTAAATCCATTTTACTTGCACGTCATGGCATCACCTTCCTGATGTCATGGTCCTCTTCAAAAACAAAGGACAAACAACAAAGGCTTAGCAGGCATGGAGAAAGGGTGGGGGCATTTCATTCTTCTTTTTTCTATGTTCCTTGCCTCACTAGAGAAGGACTGGCTCTAGCCAAGCCCAGGAAGGAGGTGAAGATTTTGATCTCCATCTCTACAGTGTGCATGCTTTTCTCTATCCCTAGCCCCCCTCCATATATCACTTCAGGTACCCCCTGTCACTGAGCCCCTTGACACATTCTCAGAACAATCTCTGGTATCTGCCCCTTAAGCCTTAGTATTTGTGAGAGACGTGGTGTGTCTGTGTTTGAATAAGACGATATTTTTCTAATCTTTATTTTTAATAATGTGTATGTTTTTTTACATTTTTAGCATTCATTTTTATAAGATTTGAGTTCCAAATTTTTCTCCCTCCCTCCCCTCCCTCTTCCTAAAAAGGGAAACAATTTGATGCAAGTTATATACGTGCAATTATATAAAACATATTTCCATATTAGTCACAGTTGTAAAGGAAGAAACAGATCAAAGGGAAAAAAAAACATGAAAAAAATGAAATGAAAAAAGTCTGCTTCAATCTGCAGAGCCCATCAGTTCTTTATCTGGATGTGGATAGCATTTTCTCTCATGAGTCCTCTGTAATTGATAAGACAGTAGTTGTAAAGAACTTAGCACAGTGCCTGGCACATAGTAGAAATGTTTGAAATGTTTGTTCCCTTTCTTTTCCCCTTAAAGCCTGATGGTTATAAAACCAAAGATGTTATCCTCCATTGAAGAAATCCTAGGCATGGCCAGGAGATTTTAAAGAATTATGGTTGAGGTGGGGGTGGGGGTGGGGGTGCGAGGGGAGGGGAACAATACTGAAGGCCTTGCCAGACCATTGAGATAATGCTAACTGGTCTTTACATGGACTTTTAAGGATTGCCAAGCTTACAGGTATTATGTGATTCAACAAACACAACACCCCTATGAGGTAAGTGCTAAAAATATTATTCTCCTTAGTATACAGGAAGTCAAAGCACCTAGAAGTGACTTGTTAGTGAGTCAACAAGTATTTATTAATTACTTATTATGCAGCAGGAACTGTGCTAAGCACCCGGGAAACAAAAAAGGGCAAAAGCCCCGATCCTAGTCTCAAGGAGGGACAGCTGCCTATCTTAGTGCATGGAGCACTGGGCCTGGAGTTAGGAAGATGTGAGTTCAAATCTAGCCTCTGACACTTACTACCTGTGTGATCCTGGACAAGTCATTTAATCTCTATTTGCCTCAGTTCCCCATCTATTAAATGGGGGCACACTAGAGAAGGAAACGACAAACTACTCCAGTATCTTTGTCAAGAAAACCCCCAATGGGGTCACGAAGAATCGGACACGACTGAACATCAACACAACATCTTCAAGATTCTCACATTCTAATGGGGAAGACAAAATTTAAATAACAAGGAATGTAAAAGATACATATAGGAGGTAGAAGGTAACCTCAGAGTGGAAGACCCTGGCAGCTGAAAGGACTAGGAGAGACCTAAAGAAAGTGGGATCTGAGCAGAGACTCAAAGGAAAATCAGAATGCTCACTGGGAAAGGAGGAAGGCTTGCCCAAGGCTACCCAACTGGTGTGTGAGACAGGACTTGAAAAACTCTCTTTCTATACCTCTCTGGACTTCATTCATCCTTTCCAATGCTGAATATTGTCTCTCTTCTACTACATATCTTTCAGTCCAGGTGAGCCTTGTACGAAGGCTCACCTGGACTGGAGGAGAAAGCCTAAGTGGGGCTAGCTCAGAAAGAATTGCTGAATATGTGCTATTTTTAAATTTTTATTTATTTATTTTTAGTTTTCAACATTTACTTACATAAGATTTTAATTTAAAAATTTTTCCCCTTGCCTCTCCTCCCCCACCCCCTCCCCAAGGCAGCAATCTGATATATGCTCTACATATACATTCATATTCAACGTATTTTCACATTTCTCATAGATTGGACAGTAGGTCCCTGTCTACCTAGCACAGAATGAATGTAAATACTAAATATTAATTGTCTCTTTTGGCCAGCAACCCTAAGGGTCTTCGCTTCCCAGTTCGATGTTTTAGGTTTTTGGTTTTTTTTTTTTTTTTGAGTTTTGATTAAAGGGACCATCCCTTGATTAACTTCTTAAAGAGGCCTATTCACTGAATGGGCGTTACCTCACTCAAAATGAGTACATGAAAAGACCTTAGCTTGAAAGGGCCAGGGTCTCCCAGTGCATTCTGGGCCATCTCTCATCATCCTGGTGAATATCAGGCCACTGGACCCAGATGGCTCTGGAGGAGAAAGTGAAGCTGGTGACCTTGCACAGCCCTCCCTCACTCAAATCAAAGTCAACTGCAAGTTGTGTCATCATTTCCCTGATGTCATGGTCCTCTTTGAGAACAAAGAACAAATACAACAACGACAACAACAATTTTCACATTAGTCCTGTTGTAAAGAAGAATTGAAACCAATGAAGGAACCACAAGAAAGAAGAAACAAAACAAAACAAAAAAAAGAGAGCAAATAGTTGTTATGTTTACCTGTGTAGATTGTAAGGGCCAGCTAGATTGTAAAGGCTAGGATCCTGGAGGGGTGGAATGTAAGCATAAGCCAAGTAGATTTTAGTTATTATTTCTTGGTGTTCAGTTTCCCAGGATCCATGGCCATAACAATCTCCTGTTCCCAGGTATTTTGCCTTGCCAATCAGGTGCTAAGTCATGTAAGTTTTTGTACCTGATGGCACTGAATCAATCAGGTGCTGAGTCACGTAGGTTTTCATGCCTTCTGGCTCTGAGAAGGTGTATATATTGTGAAAGACTACTATTTTGCCTGGGAGCTCACTCATGGGAGGACATTTGATTTCCTGCACAGGACTCTGGGTAGCTGTTGTTAAGGAGCTTCCCCCCTGCCCCACTTCCTCCCCTATTCAGATGTCAGTGTTCTCGCTGCCTGATGATGTATGTATGATAAAGTATGTAGCAAGATTACTAGACAGTTGGAGCCCGTTCTATTGGATCTCTGTGCTAGTTCCTCTCTGTTTCTCTGCTTGTTAGGAATTGATTTTCTCCACTTTCAGGGTGCTGACCCTTTTCCCCTGAATTAGTGAATGATGTTAGTCTTTCCTGGCTACTTCTATATCTTTCTGCATTGTTTGATTAAAGTAAGATTATTAACCCCTTTGAAACTGTCTTTCCTTTATAAAAACAAATCAAGAATCTATGTGAGCAGCCTACCTTGTGTGCAAGTGCGGTTGCTAATACAATTTGCATAGTTGGCAGGATTGCAAAGTCTCCTGGCTAATACGATAGTATGCTTTGATCTGCATTCAGACTCCATAGCTCTTTCTCTGGATGTGGACAGAATTTTCTATCATGAGTCTTTTAGAATTGTCTTAGATCCTTGCATTGCTGAGAAGAGCTAAGTCTATAAAGTTAGTCATTGCACAATGTTGGTGTTACTGTGTACAATGTTCTCCTGGTTCTGCTCACTTCACTCAGCATCAGTTCACATAAGTCTCTCCAAGTTTTTCTGAAATCTGCCTGCTCTTCATTTCTTATAGCACAATAGCGTAGTAGCAATTTAAATATGAAGATCTTTCCTACCCATTAATAGGCCATGTGCTTACATCACAAGCCAAAGTCATGTGTTGTGGGAGGAGCTTCCTGACAGGAAAAGGAAGTTATGTCATAGGAAATGGAGAGAGAGAGCAGTTATGGCTGCTAATGGCCGCCATTGTGATAGAGCTGAACAGGCTGACTTAGCTGTGCTGTGAGTTTGTTTTGGGGAAGACTCCAGCAGAGGGTCAGAGAGGTTTTGGGATGGCAAGGCTCCATGTTGTGATACCGTGTTTTGGGTTCCTTGCTGTTATGATAAAGTAGGCCAACTGACTGTGGGAGCTGAACATTTGGTTATGGGATATGGTTCTCTGGTTTCTGAATAAATATTATACTTCTTCTACCTTCTTTATGGAGTCTCTCATATTTTGCAATACAGAACTACATAGGTATTTTGACAACTATCATCTATATTGTTATTATTGCCTTACTGATACAAGTAGTATTCTATTACATTCATATACCACAACTTGTTCATCCATTCCCAACTGAGGGACATCCCCTCACTTTCCAATTCTTGGCCACTACAAAAAAGCTGCTATAAATATTTTTGTATATGTGGGTCCTTTCCCCATTTGTAGGATCTCTTTGGGATACAGCCCTAGAAGTGGAATTGCTGGGTCAAAGTTTTATAGCCCTTTGGGCATAGTTCCAAATTGCTCTCTAGAAAGATTGAATCAGTTCACAACTCCACCAACAATGCATTAGTGTTCCAATTTTCTCACATCTTCTCCAACATTTATTATTTTCATGTTTTGTCACATTAGCCAATCCGATATGTGTGAAGCGGTACTCAGAGTTGTTTTAATTTGAAATTCTCTAATCAATAGTGATTTAGAGCATTTTTCCATATGACTATAGATAGCTTTAATTTCTTCATCTGAATACTGCCTGTTCATATCCTTTGACCATTTTGAATGTTATTGTTATTATATTTGATACACATAGGAGATATTTAGCACTGCCCACTAGTCCTGAATCATTGTGCCATCAAAGATCTTAGAGCATGGTCTTCTATCTTAAGCAATGTATTTGGAGACTGGCTAAATATTTAAGTCCTCAGCAGCCTTAGTGCTTTCATGACTTTTGGGGACTCAAGGAACAGGGACCAGAAGGTCAAGATAAGGAGAGAAATGAAGATGAATAAAAGGACACTGGGAAAGGTTCGATTTTTAACATTTATAAATTTTAAGAAGGCATAAAAGGAAGCCAAGACCTTTGGTAGTAAATATTTGTAAACTGGTACAATTTTTTTGTTATAGACTAGCAGCTTAGAAACAATGATCTACACTCTTCAATTTATATATGAAGAAATGATGAACCAGATAGTTAGTGTCACATGTGGTCACTCATGTGCTCCTAAAAAGAATTCTCCATTACATCTAGATGACATTTAACTGGAGGATTAGAAAGTTCTATTGATTTGGAAAGTAATATTCCAATTAGGTGGTGTTGGGAGAAAAGCACTGGGCTTCCAGTAAGAAGATCTGGATTCAAGTCCTGACTTTGTTACTGAATATATAACCAGGGGTACTTGTGTTACCAGACATACATGAGTAACCTCCTCCTGACTTATTTTGGAACCTTTTTCAAAAAGAACAGGATACATAAAAAGGAGGTGGGTTAGTTTGCCATCAGTCAGATAGTCAATAATTATTTATTAAGAGCCTATGCACCAGGCACTGTGCTAAGCACTGGAGATACAAATAAAATAAAATAAAATAAAGATAATCCCTCCTCTCAAGGAGCTCACAGTCTAACAGGTGAGAAAACATGCAAACAAGTAGGTATAAACAAGTTGCATGCAGAATAAATTGAAAATAATTAATTGAGGGGAGGGGCTAGAAATGGGTGTTTGTTGGTTGTCTTTCATTCTCAAAGAGGACCAAAATGATGTCACTATGTTAGAGTCAAGGTACAGTGTGTCCGATTGCAGCTGACCAGGCCAATATAAGCTCGGACACATATAGTCCACATGAATATTTGGAGTGGAGATGTCTCTAAAATTTGTGCATCTTGTGTTTCTTTTGAGCTACTGCAATTTTGCTTCACTCATAGAGCATAGCACTTTCTTTAATGCAGGTGCACCATGCTGGGAGGTCCTGTGCCAGGGTCTCCCATGTCATGCAATGGATTCCAAAGTTCTTCATAGAGACCTTGAGAGTGTCCTTGTATCGCTTATTCTGGCCTCCATTTGAGCACTTGCCTTGTTGAGTTCTCTGTAAAATAGTCTTATAGGCAAATGTACATTTGGCATTCAAACGATGTGGCCAGGCCATTGGAGATGCACTCTCTGCAGTATAGTCTGAATAATGGACTTCAGTGCCCTGTGCCTCATCCTGCCAGGTGATCTTCAAAATCTTCCTACGACAATTTAAATGGAAACGATTCAGTTTCCTGGCATGGCACTGGTGGGCTGTCTAAGTTTCACAGGCATATAACAATGAGGTCAGCACAACAGCTCTGTAGACTTTAAGTTTGGTAGGCAGTCCAATATCTCTTATGTCGCACACTTTCTTTTGGAGCCTCTGAAACACTGAGCTAGCTCTGGCGATGTGTGTGCCAACCTCACCATCTATGTGTACATCCCTGGAAAATATACTGCCAACGTGAGTGAACTTGCTTATCCACAGCATTCAGTATTTCCCCATTTGCTCTGATGATTCCCCATGTGGGTGGTGTGGTGCTGGCTGGTGGAGAACTGTTTTCTTGGCATTAATTGTTAGGCCAAATTCAGCACAAGCTGCAGAGAATTGATCCATTTTCTAAGAGGCTACACTGAGTGCACAATCATCTGTGAACAACTCTCTCTCCATTTTAGTCTTGGCTTATAGCCTTTTCAAGTTAAATAATTTACCATCAGTGTGGTAGCTGACCTTAATGCCACTTTCGTCCTCGTTGAAGGCATCTGGCAACATTGCTGAAAACATTGTGCTAAAAAGCATGGTACCAAGCACACAGCCTTGTTTCACTCCATTGGTAACAGGAAAGCACATGGTCATTGTCGATTAACCAGAACCAGGGCAAGCATGCTATCATGAAACTGACATACAATACCGATGAACTTCTCCTGGCAACCAAATTTTGCCACAATGTTCCACGAGCCCTCGTAACTGACTCCAAGGCCATGGTCAGATTGATGAATGCTGTGTGTAGACTGTTCTGCTCCTGGCATTTCTCCTGGAGTTGTTGGGCAACAAACACCATATCAACTGTTCTTTGTCCATTTCTGAAGCCACACTGGCTCTCAGGTAGATGACCATCTTCCAGGTGAAGGAAGTGAAGCCTTTTAAGGGGGACTGTGCCAAGAATCTTGCCATCAATGACTAAGAGACACCCTCCCCCTTACACACACATACCCCACTCTGCTCCCGCCCAGTGATTGTCACAGGACAATCTATTTCCGTTACCTTTATGGAAATGGACAATGAGGTATCCTTGAATTCCTGGGGGATAACCTCCTCTTGCCATATAACCCAGAAAATTTCTTTGAAGATCTCAGCTAGAATAGAATCAGCACCAGGTACTTTGCTACACAAGAGATGCCAAATGGCATTCAAAACCTCTTCTTCAACTGCAAGTTTGGCTAGTGAGGAATTGACTTTAATCTGAGGTATATGGTCAGTGACTTCAGCATGGGTTGATGACTGTCTGTTGAGAACACTATGGAAGTGTTTAGCCCAAGGGTGGGGAACCTGCAACCTCAAGGCCACATGTGGCCTTCTAGGTCCTTGGGTGTGGTTTTTTGACTGAGTCCAAGTTTTACAAAACAAATCCTTTAATTAAGAGGATTTGTTCCATGAAGTTTGGATTTATCCAAAAGCCTGCATTTGAGGACCTAGAGGGCCACATGTGGTCTTGAGGCTGAAGGTTCCCCATCCCTGGCTTAGCCCATTTCTCCGGGATCATGTCCTTATTACTAATTGATGTGTCTCCATCAGCACTGAGTAGGTGAGATGCACCATAGGTCTTTGACCCAGAAATAGCCTTCAAGGCATCATAAAGGCACTTTGGATTGTTACTATCAGTGTAAAACTGAATTTCATCTGCCCTCTTGTTGAGCCAAGAATCCAGTATCTCTCTAAACTTCAATTGCACTTTACTTTTGATGGAGTTAAATGCTGTCTTCTTAGATACAGGTGAAGTATCCTACTGGTAAGCCCTGTGGAGTTCTTGTTTTTTTCATTTAGCAGTTTCTGAATTTTCCATCATTTTCGTCAAACTACTCTTCACGTTTGCAAGTGATCTGGCCCAGATCAGTAAATGAAATGCTGTACCCCAAATCTCTGAAAGCTGTCCACTCTTTTTCTGCTCCACTGTTGCCGACTTTGAATCAACTCGGCTTTCCCTCCAAGTTAGCAGCAAGCTGTTCTGCTTGGGGAAGCTCTCTAATCTGTTGACATTAAGTCTTCTGGTAGTCATCTTGCCTTGGGGCAGAATACATTATATACAGAACAAATTGGAAATAACTAACTGAGGGGAGGTGCTCGAATTAAGAGGAATATGGAAAGGCTTCCTATAAAAGGTGGGATTTTAGCTGGGACTTGAAGGAAATTAGAGAATTCAGGAGATGGAGATGAGGAGAGAGAGTATTTGGTGCATGAGAGACAGTAAGTGAGAATACCTGGAATCTGAAGATGGAGTGTCTAGTTCAAGGAAATGTCAGGATGAAATAGCATTGTTAAGAATGAAGAAAATGTACGTGTACTCATGTGAAGAAATCCAGGAAGCAGAGCAGGGAAGCATGATAAAGAGAACATTTGGGCAAAGACAAAAAAGAACAAGTACTTCGATTATAGTCAATACTATAAACCAGTGGGATCAAAGTAAAAAAAAAAATGGGGGAAGCACTAAACCACACATGAGTTGCAGATTGACTTAGTTTTAAAATGTAATGTTGTCTATGTTTTACTGTGTTTTTATTTATTTTGATAAATATTTCCCAATTACATTTTAATCTGGTTTGGGAGTGGTGTGGACCATGGCCCAAGGACTGCATGTCTGACATTTTTTTGCTGTAGACCAGGACTTTTTAAACTTTTTCTACTCACCACCCCTTCAGTGCTTCTTAAACTGTGGGTCACAACCCCCATATGGGGTCTCAAACAACAGTTTAAGAAGCAACCACCTGGACAGAAAGAGCAAATACATAAGGAATTCAGGAAACAGAGCCTGAGATAAGACAAAATATAGCAGCAATGGGGAGTTGTCATCGTTGAGTCTTTCTTCAGTTGTGTCCAAATCTTTGCTATTCCCTTTGGGGTTTTCTTGGCAAAGATACTTAAGTGGTTTGCCATTTCCTTCTCCAGCTCATTTTACAGATGAAAAACTGAGGCAAAGAGCAGTGACTTGGCCAGGGTCACACAGATGATAAGTGTCTGAGGCTGAATTTGAACTCAGGAAAGGTGCCAGTCCAGGCACTTTACCCACTGTGCCACCTAGCTGCCACAATGGGGAAGGAAGGGTTAAATTACTTGGAAACCTCTTTTTGAAAAAAAAAAAGAGTACTTAAAAATTTCTTGGCTTGCCTTAATGATAATTCCATGCTTCAGAAGCTAGAGTAGCCAACAGGAGGAACTTCTTTCTAAACTTGATTTCACCAACAAGGGCAACAAGGGCGCTGGGGTAGAAATAATGAGAACCTTGTAAAGAAGTGATCACTCTATATTAAAATTTATGATTGAGAAGAGGAAAGCTAGGCATTGTTTGATATGCATTTTGGATTTGGGAAAAACAAATTCCAAAGACTTCAGAGAATTAATAGTGAGGATCCATGAACTCAGTGCTATAGGGTGTGTTAGCTTCAAATGGATGGGAAGTTCTCAGAAATGAATTTCTGAAGGCAATAAAGATTTACAGTTGTTATTAAGAAGAAAAAGAGACACTGCCTAAAGAGATTGCTGTAAAGCCACTGAGAATTTATCAAACGAGGTTAATTTTTAAAAGAAATGAATTAAAGATGAAAGGAAGGGCAGGTAACAGAGGATGAAAGCCAAAGTATGGTATAGTCCTCTAGGAAAAGAGTTTGGATCAAGAGAGCTCAGAATAAGCTATGGCTGACAGAATTATAACTGGGGTCATCAGTCAGTCTACAATCATTACAAGTCAACAAGCATTTATCAAGTGCTTACTGTGGGTCAAGCCTTGTGTTAAAAGCTGGGGATACAAAGAAAGATGAAAACAGTCCCTGTCCTCAAAGAGCTCACATTCTAATGGGAGAAACAATATGCAAAAAAAGGACACCATGATATTCACATAAACACACATATGTACATAAATATATATATACATATATGTATTATATACATACATAAATATATATAATGAAAGGTGATCTCAAAGGGAAGACATTGGGGATGGGGTGGGGCCGGAAAAACCTCCTGGAAAAGATGGGATTTGAGCTGAATCTTATAGAAAGCCAGGGAAGCTAGGAGGTAGAGGTGAAGAGGGAGAGAGTTCCAGGCATGGGGAGATAGACAACGTGTGAAAAGGCACAAAGTTGGTGTTTTGCCCCAAGAGTGAAAATTTTCCTAAGGCAGGAAATTTGTCAAAATGGCGGACCATACTTTAAAAACTTTATTTTCTTCAATGAACAAAAATCTACCTTCTCTCTTTCCCTCTTCCCCTACCCCCATTGAAAGAGAAAGAAAGGGCCAAGTCAACAAGCATTTATTAAACACTTACTACATACCAGACATTGTGTTATACAAGACTTGTACCACCTGGCAGTAGGTAGGGGCCAAAATTAAAATAGGCTTAACTTCTTCAGGCCACAGATAGGTTTTAAGCGGCTCACTTTCCAAGTAAAGATATAATTAATGATTAAACTGTTTTGCAAATAAACCATTTTTAAAAGGGAAATTTTAATTAATATCAATTAATTCTACTTATTATTTAAGATTTTTATTTATCATGAAATCACATTAATGTTTTTAAAAATTACTTTGCTAAGCAATACAAGTTTTAATACCTTTTTTCAGGTTTCCTTACTGTTTACTTCTGTTATTACCTAAAATGTTAATAAACTTACTGTTTATTCAGTTAATGGGACATAGTACGTTCTTATCAGCCATCAGTTTACCATCAGCTACTTTTTGCTGCATGGTCATACGGGACAAATTTATATTCTCAAAAATACTTTTTTTATTGGGACATAATCCAGGAACTGCATCAGCAAACACTTCTTTATGAAGTTACCTTCAGTAAAAGACTTCTCAGCAGCAGCAATTTCTTTAGAAATCCAAAAACTAAACTTAGTAGCCACTTCATTTTCTGAGTTTACTTTCTTATAAAACCATTGTTCTCCACTGAGATTTTTCAACAATTTGGATGCTTTAATTTGTTTTTCATTAATGTCCAATTTGCTTAAGTCAGGATGTTTTGATTCAAAACGGCGACAAAGATTGCACTCTTTTGGAAAGGCCATTACTTCTTGGCAAACAAGACACAATAATTTGTCTCTCATGTAAGCAAACAAGCATCTATTTGTCCGCTCCAGATTAAACACTCTATGTTCTGATTCGGTCTTTCATTTCTTTTTATCACCCATTTTACAAAGTTACCCCAAAAACTTTAATGTTAGAACCAAAAAAATCTCCATAGCAACTGCTCACAGACAAAGAAATACTGAACTGAGTGTCTGACCTTGGAGAGAGCACCAGGAGAGTGGCCATGCAGCAAGGGAGGGGAAGAAGCCTTCACACTGTGGCCACTCATCATATAATGGTCGTCAGCTTCGTTGGCTCTTGGCTGTACTCACTTCGTCCCTGGTCAATACCAGTAAAGATCGAAAATACAGCAAAAAATAAGCCTCTTGCTCCTAACAGACTAGAGACAGACTGATGATGGTTGGTTGCCACCGGTCATGTGACAAATAGGAGCAAACACACAGTGGCAACCCCTGCCTCCCTCCCCCAAGTTACATGAAGGGCACAATAAACTAATGGAACATGGGTTAAGTGGGGCACAGACAAAGCACTCATTACACCTTTACTTTCTTTTACATCCTCTACATTTTTTTCTGGGCTGCCCAAAATCCTTTGGTGGGCTGTAAAGGGGCCTGGGGTCCGTATGTTGTGCAGGCCTGTGCTATACACTGTCAAGTCCTGAAATAAATCGAAGCCCTGAATTGACTAATAAAGCATCTTTAATTGAGATAACAGGATAGCAGACCTGACACTTGTACTGCACTGCAATCCACCAGCCCTGCAGTGAGTAGGGCCTGAGTTCAAATTTGGCTTCAGACACTTAGTAGCCATGTGACCCTAAGCAAATCATTCAACCTCAATTGCCTCCAGAAAAATTTTAAAAAGTGGATTGCTAGAGTCCATTGGATTTACCAACCAAAGAGACCCATAAAGCAGTTTTTATAGTTTTAGGAGGAGAGGGGGAGGAAACAGATGAGGTAGCAAGGCCTGGTCATGAGATTCCAGTGGCTCTTGGCAATTTGGGCAAGGGAAACCACTTCATTCTGGTTGTTTTGCCCTTCATGCCATAAATTTCAAGGGAAAGGGGCAAGGACTGAAATCTAGCTCAAACTAAGTTCCTTTATGACATAAAATGCCAGGGTGGAGAGGGGTGGGGGACTTAACCTAAGAGTTAAGAGCTTAATCTAAATAGCTTAACAGGAGGAATGCAAGGACATTAATAAAATTCTGACATTACTAGGATCATTTAAGGGAGTGGCAAGTGATATTGTATTTAATATTCACAATTTCTGTTCTTATGTAAACGATTTTTCTGTCAACACAAAACCATCATAAAAAATAGGCATGGTCAAGCAGAGCAAATTCTTGCACTGACCCCACCCAAAATTTGTATGTCTTAATTTGAACCCTGAGTCCATCGCCTCTCTGGCTAAAGCTGGGTAACATATTTCATGTGCTCTAGACATGGGGTCCAGTCCTCTAGAATTGGGGTTAATCATTGTATTGATCAAAGAACTTCAGCCTTTCATAGTTGTCTTTTCAATATAATTGCTCGTTCTGGTTCCTTACTCTGTGTCAGTTCATACAAATCTTCCTAGATGTCTCTGAATCTATCAGCCTCATCTTTTCTTACAGCACAGTAGTATTCCATTATGTGGAATCACCCATCATCCGTTCATATACCATAACTCCTTCAGTCATTCCCCATGGTGGATACCCTCTTGGTTTCTAGGTCTTGGCCACCACAAAAAGAGCAGCAATAAATGCTTTTAGAGTATTTTTCCTCTTTCTTTGATCTCTTTGGGGTGTAGACCTAGCAGTGATATTGCTGGGCCAAAGGGCATGCACAATTTAGTTACATTTTGGGCATAGTTCCAAATTACTTTCCAGAGTGGCCGGACCAGTTCATAGCTCCATTGACATAATTTGTCTGTATTCCCACAGCCCCTCCAGCATTTGTCATTTAAGACAGGCCATTTTATAAAAGGGCCACTCACAAGGGATTATATTTCTCTACCAAAGAAGGAAAGTGAAAGGCCCACTGGTAGGATAGGACCTGATAGTAGGATAGGGATAGAGATACGGCCAAAGAGCCAGTGACTGGATGGTGAGTGAGAATGTGTGTAACCTAAGTGCATCCTGGGGATGTTTAGGTGGAGTCTAAAGTAGAAGGATCCAAGTTCTGGTTGAATTGGGGAGAGAAGCCCAGCTGTAAACCAGGGAGCCTATCGCCTCAATGCCAATAGCTGTAGTTTGAACACTGCCTAGAAAGACCTTCCCTTGCCTAGGAGGGAGGGCCAGTGGCAGGCTGGAAAGGGTCCCTTTCTCACATCTATGATTGGCCTGTGCAGGGGACAGAGGACCCAACCCCTTCAGAGAGTAGGCAAAGTGAGGAGAGGAGACAAAAGTCCCTGCTCCAATGGACCTTATCTCTCCTTCCCCTCTTCTTAACATAGTACCGGAGGCATAGACCGAGAGGCGGAAAGGATCTTATACATCAATGAGTCTAATTCCCTCGTTTTACAGAGGGGAAACAGAACCCCAGAGAGGTTAAGTAACTTGCCTAGGGTCATGCAGCTAGTGAATGAGATTCAGACTCAGATCTTCCTAAGTCCGAGTCCAGCACAGGAAGTCAGAGTTGAAAGTGTAATAGTCTGCTCTGTGAGGGACAAAGGGAGACACTACAGGTACCTAACCCTCTTAGGGGCTGGGGTGCCCTGGGGAAGTGAAAATGCCTCCCCAGACTTATCAGCTTTTCCCTTTCCAAATGAAGGAGCTTTTTTTTTCTGTTTGCCCTGAGCACGCTCCAGGTATAAAAATTCATAATTATGAAGCCTACTGAGAAAGGCTAAATACAATAACAACAGGTTTAAAAAAAGAAAACTATATTAAGGGAAAAGGAGAAGATCCAAGAAGGGGTGGGACCATTCACTGTTCCAGATAGATGGGAATAAGACAATGGAAGACTGAGGGTAAGCAAAATTCCCCAACTCTTAGTTTACTTCTCCTTTTCCTGGCAAAGAGATTCATCTTTGGATCAAAAGTGGCTAATAAATGAAACATGGAAACCTAAGCTAATGAGGGAGAGAGTAGGATAGCACCTTTGCCCTTGATGAGCTCAAGACGCCAAACACAAACCAACTAGAGGAAGGTACTGCAAGAATTAGCAGATGGGATTCTGGAGCTACGTCATGGATCTTTGCAAGACTGGGACAAGATTGCCAAAGGATGAGTGTTCTAATTTTCCAAAAAAGGAAGAAAGTGTAATTCCCAAACTCTGGGTCAATGAACTTGACTTCAATTCCAAGGAAAAAGGAAAGAATTAACTACAAAACGGATGGTTTGCGAACACCTAGAAAAGGATGGAAGTGTCCCCAAAAGTCAGTCTGACTTCATCAAGAATGAGTCATGCCAGATTAGCTTTCTTTCAGTTTTCAACAAGGTTCCTAGATTGTAAAGGTCTTTAGTGTAGTGCCCCAAGCATCTGTGATTGGCCTTGTACTATTTTTCATTCTTATCAATGACTTGAGCAACCCAGGGCACAAAGTAGAATGTTTCTCCAGTTTGTTCCCTGACCCAAGGGTTAGAATTTTTCTTGTCTCTAGGGCTCCACAACAAAAGCAAAACTTTTCATGAAAATATTCAGAACTTGTCCCTGAACCCTTAAAGTTAAACTACATGAACGTTGGCGAGGTGGGAATGTTTCCATCCTGGGAGATATTTCAGCTCTCCCCTTGATCCCAATGCAAGGCTATTCCAGATGCTTCACTTGCCTGCTAACCATGCTGATGCTAGTAAAGGGAAAGGTGTTCTTACTCAAGATACTCCAGGGTTACAACATCAATATCTTGCTGCTTCATTTAGGGTGAGAAGCATCTGTGTCGTGAGTTTTTCCAGTACAGAGTTCTCTCCCAGAGGATCCTGTTACCCATTGCTATTTTCAAACTCTTCCCTAATGCTGTGTTTTCCCTTGGATTATGGAATGTCTAGTCCACTAATCAGTCAGTTGACAAACGGGTTTTCTCAACAGGATCTAAAGTTTTAACTGGGAAGACATAAATAAGCATTTATTAAGCACCTATATGTGCCAGACACTCTGGATACAAAGAAGAGCTGTAAATACAAATAAAAGGAAAAAAAAAGTCTAGTTGGGGAGACAACATGCAAACAACTATGTACAAACAAAATGTACACAGGAAATATTGGAGATAAGCAACGGAGGAAAGGCACTAGCAATAAGGGGGATGGAATCAGAAAGATCATCTAGCAGTCCATTTTATAGAAGTGAAAACTGAGTCTCGGACAGATGAAGTTACTTGGCCAGGATCACACAGGTGACAAAACCAGTTCCTCTGATTCTGAATCCAGTGTGTTGGATTTATCACACTATACTGTCTCTTGACTGGCTGAGCTCTTCATATGGAAAATCAGAAGAAAAATAGTTTATTTGGGGCCCTTCTTTCTCCATAGGACCTATGAGAAATTAAACCTCTCTCCTGGTGAAAGGGCCCCAAGATCCTATCAGAATTCCCCCCCTGCTCTGTTTTCTTTCACAACATGACTAATATGGAAATGTTTTACATGACTACACATGTATAACCTATATCGAACTGCTTTCCTTCTCAATGGTGGCGGGGGGGGGCAGGGAAGAGAGGAATCTGGAAGTCAAAGTTTTAAAAATAAATGTTAAAAGTTGTTTCTATATGTAACTGGGGCAAAATAAAATACTAAATAAATTTTAAAAAAGAAAAGAATTCGACACCAGCTGGCACCCTCCCAAGACTGTTCCACCTGTGCTTGCCTTTAATTTGATTTCCAATAAATGCTGCTGTTCCTGTCACCCAGTGCTGACTACATTAGGGAAGTTGCTAAAAGGCGATATGAACTGATCAACTGTTAACTGTGCTCTAGTATCAGTTTCACTTTCAAAGTCCTAATGTCAGGGACATTGGGCACCAACAGAAATGGCATCCAGTTCAGTGAAGAGTGCCCTGCTGCTCACACTGAGGCAATCCTATCTATCTAGAAGAGTGGAAAATACCCTGACTCTGGAGTCTGAGGAACTGGGTTCAAATCTTGCCTTTGATTCTAATTCCCAGAGTAACGGTGGATATTTAACTTCCCTGGGCCTCAGTTCCCTCACCTGTAAATGAGGATATTAGATTAGTTGGTCTCTGAGGTCCCTTCCAACTCCAGATCTATGATTCTTTACCTTTCAAAATGGAAAGTCTTCCAATGGGAATGTGAGATTATCCCAGGGGGCCCTTGTGACATCACTGCTGTTCCCAAGGAGATGCTCATCTGAGTACCCAATTTAATGTTATCATCATCAAGCAGACTCCAATAAAAATGTTAGGAACCCTTTCCTCCCCCATTCCATGGCTCAGTCTTCATCTTGTTCCCTCCTCCACCCCACTCCTCCCTGGCTTTTGTGACTAGAATGGAAAGGAAATATGTCTCATACCATCATACTCCTGCGAGTCCTAGGCCTGTGCCTGTCCTTGACTGTCCCACTGCCATGCCCTGCCCCTTCACCTGATTTTGCTCCCCTCATTCACTTGTTCCCTCCCTCCTTTCATGCCCTTTATTTCTTTCTCTTCAATACCTACGACTGGGAAGGGGGGCTGTTAGCATCCCTGTTCTAGTTATCAATCAGTCAGTGACTACCACAGTGGCAGGCCTTGTCATTGGCATGAGGGAGACCAAGAGAAAAGCAAAAACAGTCCTTGCTCTCAAGGAGCTTACAATCTAGCTGGGGCAGGGAGAGGAGGACATGTACATACAGTGGTATATACAAAAATACATGCAAGATGATTCAAGGGTGAGAAAGCAACAGGGAGCAGGGAAAAAACTCATGGAGTTCCTTCCTTGAAGGAAACCAGGGATTCTGGGAAACAGAAATAAGGCAGGAGTATATTCCAAGCATAGGAACAACTAAGGCAAAGTCCCAGGGGATGAGAAATAGAGCATCATACAGGAAGATGAGCAAGAAGACATAGTTGGCTGGACCATGGCAGGGCAGGGTAGGAGGAGAGTAAGGTGCAAAAAAGCTGGAAAAATAGATTGGGGCCAGGTCGTTACCACATGTAAATAACAAAGGGGGTTATAGTTTATTCCAGAAATAATAGGGAGTAATAGTAAAATAGTGATATAGTCAGATTTGGACTTTAGGAAAATCAGTTTGGCATCTGTGTAAAGGAAGGATTGGGTAGAGAAGAGCCTTGAGACAGGGAGCCCAATCAGGTAGCTGTTGCAACAGTCTGGGCCAGAAAGAAGGGGCCAGATGCAAAAAATGTTGTGACTACTATCAAAATTGACCTCAAAAAGTTTCTCTGGTCTTCAGGGGGGGGATTTCACAGTAAAGGAACAGGTGGGACTTTGCTCATCTGTGTAGTTAGAGACACTGGTGTAGTGAAATGAAAAACAAATTTGGGAGTCAGGAGATGAGCTTGAGTTCCTGACTGTTTCACACTACCTAACTGTGTTGCCTTGGGCAAACTGCTAAGTCTCTGTGAGCATTTCCTCATCTCTAGCCGAGCAAGTCAGACTATATGAATTAGTTCACAGGGCTGGATTAAGAGCCAAATCCAGCCTTTCCACAGATTGCTGTCTCTTGTGCTTGGAATGCTCTGTCTCTTCACCATCCCTGTTTGTTATTTTAGTCATTTTCAGTCACGCCCAACTCTTTGTGACCCCTTTTGGGGTTTTCTTGGCAAAGATACTGGAGCAGTTTGCTATTTCCTTCTCCAGCTTATTTTACAGATGGGGGAACTGTGGCAAACAGGGTGAAGTGACTTGCCCAAGGTCACACAGTAGTAAGTGTCTGAGATTTAAACTCATAGAGATGAGTCTTCCTGACTCCAGGCCTGGTGCTCTGCCCACTGCACCACCTAGTTACCCCATCACCTTCCCTACCATCCTTTAAGCTTTTTGGCCCTCCTAGAACACAGCGAGTATAAGTACTAAATGGTAACTGTTTCTCTTTTGACCAGTTCGATTTTTTTTTTTGAGTTTTTGATTAAAGGGGCCATCCCTTGATAAACTTCTTAAAGAGGCCTATTCACTGAATGGACGTTACCTCACTCTAAGTGAGAACCTGAAAAGACCTTAGCCTGAAAGGGCCAGGGTCTCCTAATGCATCCTAGGCCATCTCTAGTCATCCTGGTGAATATCAGGCCATTGGACCCAGATGGCTCTGGAGGAGAAAGTGAGGCTGGTGACCTTGCATAGCCCTCCCTCACTCAAGTCAAAGTCAACTGTGCAAGTCATATCATCATTTCCCTGATGTCAAGGACAAATACATGTTCCTCTTACAGGAAACCTTTCCTGTTCCTCCTAGTCGTTAATGGTTTCTCCCCTTTCAAATTATCTTTAATATATTTATCTGTTTATAGCTCTAGAGCTGGAAGAAACCTCAGGGACCATCTGGTCTAATGCTTTCATTTTACAGATGAAGAAACTGTGACCGGGAAGGTTGCCCAAAGTCACAGAGGCAGTGTGCAGTAGTAAAAGTTAAATAGTCTTTACATTAGCTGTTCACATGCCTGGAATATACTCCTGCTTTATTTCTGTTTCCCAGGATCTCTGATTTCCTTCAAGGAAGGAACTCCTTTTCATGATTCCTACTGCTGCTAGTGCTTCCCCACTCTCAAATCACTTTATACTTATTTTTGTACATACCCATTCATGTACATGTCCTCCTCCCCCTAGCAGCAGGATTTGAATGCAGGTTGTCTGAATCCAGAGCTTGTGCTCTTCCCACCGCACCATACTTCCCCTCTTATATGTATCATCCAGCATTATTAAGTCTTAATCAGTGAATGGGTGTTGCCTCAGTCAAACTGAGACCTGTTAAAGACCTTACCTTGAAGAGGCCCAGGTCCTCCACTGCATCCTGGGCCATCTCCAGTCATCCTGATCTATATCTGGCCACCAGGCCCAGATGTCCCTAGAGAAGAAAATGAGGCTGGTGACTTTGCACAGCCCTCCCTCACTTAAATCCTATTCACTTGCATGTCGTGGCATTACCTTCCTGATGTCTTAGCCCTCTTTGAGAAGGGACAAATATAACAACAAACTGTATTCTCTCAAGTTCTTGGACAGCAAGCATTGTTTCATTTTTGTTTTGGAACACTAAAACCTAGTATATTCCAAGCATGGGAATAACTAATGCAAAGTCCCAGGGGGGCAGGGTGAGAAATAGAGTATCATATAGGAAGAAGAACAAGAAGACATGGTTGGCTGGACCATGGCAGGGCAGGGAAGGAGGGGAGTAGGGTGCAATAAGGCTGGAAATATAGATTGAGGCCATAGATTACCCATATTTCTAGCCAGACCTGTGATTTCATCAGAGTAGAAAATTCCTGAAGAGTGGCTTCCATTGTCAGGGCTGATAAACATTTTCTTTGCAATTTATAGTCCTGGAGAGTTGCCTGAGTTTATATATGATTTGTTAAGGGTCACATAGACAGTATGTGTCTGAGCTAAGACTTCGATACAAGTCTTCCAGATTCTGAGACCAGCTCTCTCTCCATCTGCCATGATGTTCTACACATAGTAGGTGCTTAATATGTGCTTGTTGACTTGAATTGACATGCCATACCCCCATCTCTGGACCTTTACATAGCTTCTCCTCCATGCCTGAAGCTCTCCTTTCTCACCTCCAACTCTTAGCATTCCTAGATTCTTTCAAGGATCAAGTAATTGCTACATCCTACAAGAGGACTATCCTAATCAGGCCTGTTATCTCACCCCAATTACTTTGTACGTTATTTACTTATCTGGCTTTACGTCAGTCTCCATAACCCCAAAACACTATGAAGCTCCTTGAAGGCAGATGCCTTTTAATTTGTCTTTCTGTGTCCCTGGCACATAGCAGATACTAAATCAATGCATGTTGAATGAATTAATGAATCAATGAATATCTTCTTAGCAGATGGTCTCTGTAAGGTGAGGCCTGCCCCAAAGAAAAGCCATCTGATGGCCAACCTTCTGGTGTTGACCCTTTCTCAACTTAACTAAGTTGGTCTTCCTAAAGCAAACACACAGTTTATCACTGGGCCCATACTCTGGAACCCTAAAATTAAAATGATGAAGCTGGTCAATCATTCCAGTTTGGGAGAAACTACTAGGGCTTGTGCTTGACTGAAATAACTCTGAAGAACCCAGGGACAGCTACCTACACATCATGACATATTGAGTGGGACTTCAGCGGAGGTTCTTTTCTTGGTTCTCTCTGACTACCCTCAAATTCTCAGAAATGAGTAGTTGGAGAGCATGGAGTCGACTTTAGATAGCCAAAGATGAAACTCTCCATGTCCATCTTCTTGCTTTTCTCCAATGCCATGGTTCATTCATGACCAGGACTCCAAGGGCTTTTAATTTGCTTGGTTAACCAGGCCAAAAGCAAGACTGAACAATTCCCTTGATCCAGAGCTGTCCTGCAGCCAAACTTAGATCCTCAAATTAAGTTTGGGCTTCATTCCCCTTGGGCTTCCCAGTCTATACTGTAGAGAGAATTTTATAAGACAGAATAGATCTTTAGTCCTATCTAGTTCTGAGGTATCTTTATGCACAAGACACAATAAGAGACACAAAGATGTATAAGACATGGTCTAGATCCTTCAGGATTTCAGTTGGAAAGTCAAGATAGAAGTTAAAATATAAGGCATATCTGTATAAAGTCCCCTGTTACTTGCTCAAGGTCACAACCAGACAGATAGAAATACAATTCAAACCCAAATCTTCTGACTGCTCTTTTACTGTACCATGCTATATTTACTAGCATGAACAAAGTTTTTACTCTAAAGTGTGCTATCTCCATTGAGAGGCATTTGCCAGTGTGGCCTTGGACGAGTCATTTAACCTCCATGGGCTTCGATTTTCTCATCTCTTTGATTTTCCTCAATTTCTAAGGGACCTTCTTGCTCTAAATGTAGGATCCTGTCATCTTAATGTGCTGTCACGGACTGGGCCATACTGGTGTTTCAACAATTCAGCTAGCATCTACTGTGGGGGTATAAAACCAACAACGACCAGCACACAGAATGCTGCAAAAGCCCAGGTCCTTTTGATCTGCTTTACTAAGGAAAGCAACGTTAAGGGTTAACAACTTTACTTGAATCCAGCATACAAATATCATTGAATTAGTTCGGGGGAAAAAGCCAGCATCCTGAACTTCAGAGCAAATACAATCAAATTACAAACAGACCAAATACAATTCATAGTTACCAACATCTGAGTTCAGCCTGGGAGCTCCACAAAGGCCAGCTCAGAGTCACTCATCACTACTGCTGCAGCTCAGAGCTCTGGAAAAGTAAAAGCCAACCCCCGGTTTTATATCTTTTGTTCAAGGTCAAAGGTGAGTCACACATGCTACTCACCCATGTGACCTAAAATCGGCACAAAAATGAGACTTCAGCCCACGTGGTCTAAAAGCCTCTGATGTAACAAACATGTCACTCAAACCCATTTTGATTGCCAATATGACTGGGTACTGCAGTGGGCTTCCAAGGCTTTGTGAGAAAAATGATTCTTGATTTTGGCCTTGAAGAATGGATAGAACAGATGAAAGGGGGATGAGACATTGGGTAGAGGGGAAAAGGGAAGAAAAAGGGATTCAGAGGAACATAGAGCCGTAATTGAGACACAGTGTAGTATAATTAATTAGAAAGGTAGATCCAATATCATATATTGGCTCTGTGACTCTGGACCAACCATTTAACGTCTCGGGGCCTCAGTTTCCATATCTGTAAAATGGGGTGGGGAAGGTCTTTTCTAACCAACAATATAACAACCACGACAAGATCCTAGGTAGTGCTGTAAGGAATCTTACAGACTATCTAATGCAATTGTTCATTTTGCAGATTAGGAAACCAAACCTCAGAGAGAACAGAACCAGATCTTTGACAGCAAATCCAGTGTTCTTTTCACTATAGCTGGCTGTCTTTGTCAACCTGAGCAGAGACTTGGTTCTGTATGGGCTATCTTCACTGTGGGGCAATGGGGAGCATTAGCACTTGACCGGGTGACCCAGGTTCTAGTCCCAGTCTTTCCACGAATTACCTCAGTGACCTTGAACAAGTTAATTCACCTCCCAGAGCCTCAGTTTCCTAAGCTGTAAAATGAAGGAGCCAGATAAGATGACCTCAAAGGTCCCCAACGGTTCCGAAAGGGATGATTGGAGACTTGGGTCCAGCCTTGCCAGGAAGTCAAAAAAGGACCTTTCTGCTAAAGCTCCCAGATGAATTTCCCCATCTGTCGAATATTCCTATCTGCTCATGGGTGGGGTGGGGATGAAGTAGCTGATATTTGCATTGGGCTTTCCCAGAAAAGCCATCACTGCGGGGAAGTCCCCCAGTAGAAATCCAAGATAATGTCTCCTCCGCCAGCTAAGGGTGTGTGTGTGTGTGTGTGTGTGTGTGTGTGTGTGTGTGTGTGTGTGTGTGTGTGTGTGTGAGTCGCCCTCCTTCTTTTGGGGGTCTTTGCAAAGAAGGACCTTTTTTTCTAAGAGGAGCAACCCAGGGAAAAGAAGGCACCTTTTTTTTTTTTGTTTGTTTGCAGAGATGAGCCGAGCTCAATGGAAGGGACTGTTTAGTGAATGAAGAAATGAGTAAGACTAAGGACCGAAAAAGGATGTCACCAGGGAATGGAGGGGAGGGGAAGGGAGGAGAAGGGGGAGGAGAGAAGAAGAAAGGGGAGGAGAGAGGAAGGGGGGGAGGGCGGGAAGTGGAGGGGGGGGATGGGGGAGGGAGGTGGCTTAGTCTCTGCCCACCATCCATTGAGCCCGATGCTGCGGATAAGAGTGAGTGACACCAGGCTGAAAGGGATCTTCTGGAGGTTGATAAAATGTTCAATAGAGGATTAAGTGCCAGCGGGTGAGTGGTATTGATGGCCAGATCCGGTCAGCGGGTGGCCCCAGGGTATACTTTTTGCCTGGCTGTTGAAAGAGCTGGGGCTCCTGACTGCTGCTCCGTCTTCGCTTCTTGTAAATGACTCCAATCATAACAGAGTTAGCGTGCCTGAGGCGGCGCTGCCGGCCAGCCCTGCATTTGTCACTCCTAGCCTGTGGCCCCTGGTACCGTTCCCTTCTCCACTCCGTTAATGGAGAGCCTGTCATAGACTAGATTTTAATGACATTCATTAGGTGTGCCTCATTTACATATAGGCCTGCATCGGGCCCTGGGAACAACCCCATTAGGCAGATTAGTTTTCTATCTTTCCAAGTCTGGTGAAAATTCATTCAGCTGGCCCCATAGCCCTTCATCCTCCATTCTTATACAATCACACACACACACACACACACACACTTACCATCATTAAATGTCCTTATATAATAATAATAATAATAATAATAATAATAATAATAATAATAATAATAATAAAAGCCCTTCATCTAAAGTCAAAGGAACTGGGTTCAAATTCTGACTCTTCCACTTACTAAAACTAGTTTGGGGCAAATCATTTCATCTCTGGGCCAAATCATTTCATCTCTGGGCCTCGGTCTCTTCATTTGTATAAAAAGAAGAGGTTGGACTAAATGATCTCTAAGGTCCTTTCTATCTCTGAATGTGCAATAAAGAGAGTCTATATAATACTTTAAAGTTTAGAAAAGCAGTGGCTCTGAAAAGAAAGAAGAAAATTCATCGCTCTCTTTTTTGTGGAGTGGGGGATGGGGGAGACTATGGCCGTGTATCAATATATACACTTTTAGGCTTGGTTGATGTTTTGGTCAGTTTATTGGACTGCTTTTTTTCCCTTCTCCCTTTTTGTGTTACTTAGGCTGGCTTTTCTGGGTGGGAAGGGAAAGAATATACTATTGGGGGTGGGGCAGAAGGTAAAGTTAAAACAAGAGAGAGCAACTTTAAAAAAAAAAAAAGCCCATTGTGTACAGTGATCTTCCAAAGCTTTATTGTTCTAGTTTTCAGATGAGGAAATGGTCATACAACCAGTCAGCATTAGAGCTGGGATTTGAAACCAAGAATGCTGACTGTAGGTCAGTTATTCTTTCTTTAAATCTCAGGTAAAGTCTCACCTGCCATTTTGAATCTATCTTGTACATTGTTATCTGCGTGTCGTCTTCCCCAGTGGACTATAAACTTTTTGAGACGAGGAACTGAGTTTTTTTGTTTCCGGTTTTTTGGCAGTTCTTTGTGTCCCCAGCATTTAGCCTAGTACTTGGAGTGTAGCAGACACTTAACAAATATTAGTTGACTGACTGATGATGGTATCACGCTATGTCTTATGCCTGAATACATGCTAATGTGTTTATAAACAGATGCACAAGCAACAAAGTATTCTCTCCTCTCCTGCTTGAAACATTTAGGACTTAAGCAGCAAATGGATGTGCCTAGGTGTCTGTTCTATATGGTTCAGTGGAACAGGTCCTGGCTCTTGGAGTCAGAAGGCCTGAGTTCAAGTACCTAACCTCAAACTTCCTATCCGTGATCTTGGACAAGTCAATTCTTTCCTGAGCCTCTGGATTCCTTCTCTGTAAAATGAGGGGATTGGACTAGACGACCTCATAAGGTTCTTGCCAGCTTTAAGTCAATGACTCTGATTGTTGGCATCTGGGCTTGTGTCCTATCTACCAAAACTAATTTTTAAAAATGAGAAACCAGCTGATCCCAGTCTAGTAGTTATAGCCAAAAGAGCACCATGGTATAGACCTGCCACCTCAGAAGCTCACCTCCCAAGGAAGCCTTTCTGATGGCTATATGAGAAGGCATAGGGAGAGGGAAAAGACTAGACAGGCCCCCTGACTGCTATTTACAGAAAGAGGAAAGGGGGGCTGGAACTTTGAGTCTAGGTCCCCTCTAAGTGGACTAATGGGAAAGCTAATTGTTGCTCCTTCATTAATCTTGTTAGCCTAGGGGTGCCAGATAGCTAAGGCTTATAATGACCTCCTCCCACTGACTGTCCTCCCTGCCATGGAAACCCCCAAATTCAGATCATTCATCAGAAAGAGAAAAAGGAGGGGCTCAGGGGATGAAGCCAGGTGCTGGTGTTTCCTTGAAACATGTTTCAAGCTGCTCTCTCTGTTGGCTCAGTTGGGAGCTGAGTAGAGTTCAGTAGAGTAGGTTATAGGGGAGGAAGACTCCTTGTGCTGAGGCAGTAAAGATGCTAGCCATGAAAGCTAGGCCTGGGATAACCCCAAGGCTTTGGCCGGGGTTTTCCTCCGCTTCAAATACAACACAGTTGTCCCCGCCCCCCAACTCTCCCCAACCCTATTCCAAGACAACCTGCTGCCATTTTAAGGTATGAATCTTTGGTTCTTTCCGTTGTCAATTAAAAAAAAAAGATTGGAGTGTATGAAGTATCACAATTTTAGAGAGCCTATATCACATCTCTGGGAGGCCCCAGTGTTTTACAAACTGTAAAGCGCTACAGAATTATAGTTTTATTATTATGCACAAGATCCAACACCTCTGTGAAGGATCTCTGCTTTAAATATCCTCTCCTCAAATTTTCCTAGAGCACTTTGGCTGGTTCTGATTTCTCCTTGAATTACATTTAGCCATCTATAAAGTCCCATGCTCCTTTACAGACCATAAATTCCTTAAAAGCAAGGTCTAGGTTCTGGCAGGGGAAAATTGGTGCGATCTTCTCCTGGTGACCAGGACTCAGAAAAAAAAAAAAAACAAAACCAAAAAACCAAACCCATCCCATCCCAGCTTCAAGTTACAGACCTTGACAGTGGGTACAAAATAGAGGAAGAATGCCTGATGCCAATGAGACTCCCTTGTCTCTACAACCTATGCTTCTGAATAGCTCTGAACGAGGGGGTAGGGGTAGAAGTGGTACTTGAGATGTATGAGAGGGTTGGGATCCAATGAGCACAGCAACAGTAAGGGACTTAGGATACAGTGGCTATGGAGTTAGTAATTGGGAGTTAGTAAGTGTTCACGGACCTAGCTTAAAATTTAGGAAGGTACCTTAGATTGGATTACATCCAATGCAACTTCCTCATTCTATAGAGGAGGAAACTGAGGACCAGTTAAGTGATTTGCCCCAGGAGTAAGCTGGGTTCCAAATAGTTCCACAGCTGGCACTTTCTACTATACCATTTTCCAAGATGTCCCAAGGATTTAGTCTTCAGTGAAGAAAGAGGGATAACAAGACAGACAAACCAAAAAACCTTCCCCTCCTTTGTCAGTCCCCTCATTCCCCATGGGTTTAGCTTCAGTTCAACTTTTCTCACCTTAACCATATTACAACCTACGATTCCCATTACCTGCCCCTCATACACACTAGATCTCCTCATCTCACTTTTTATTCCTGTAAATTGACGTCAGCCCTGCTGAATCATGAAGCTGAGGTTTTTAAGAAAAAAAAAATCTGTTAGGGCAGAGAAGCCACATGGGCCCCTTGCCTCTTCCTCCTCTTCAATGATGGTATTTTTAATGGTGTGCACAAGATTTCAGTTTTGGCAGCACATTAAAGAAAACAGCTGGTCACATGTTGGCTTTTTGCTGGGCCTTTTTTTATACACATACACAGCAATTTCTAAATATTCAGTCTATAAAATAATGCCCTTAAAGCTATTTTCCTTACCCTTAAAAATTGCAATTCCCCTCCCTCCTCCGAAATGGGCATTCTATATAATTAGATCCCTGTGCATGACTCTCACTCTGGTCCCCTTCAGGAAACCTTTGGGTCCATTCCTATGTTTCTCACCTGGGGATTAAGAAAAGATAATCCATTTACAGAAGAAAGTTCATTAATCACTCCCCTCCTCAGGAGGGCCCCCTCCTTCTCATCCCCCCAGGACAATAACCCTGGGACACTGGGGATAGAATTGGAAGCAAGCAAACAAACAAAATAGCTTAAGCTGCTAAGAGAAGCCCTTTAGACAAGATGTCAGCTCTTTCTCTACCATTCTCCACTTATTAAAATGGGTCAACTTGAGAAAGCTTTAAGAGATCCTAAATCTCCTCTGGCCACTCTTAACCTTTGAGCCTGGAACCTATTTAATCCAATGCCACAGTGACTCTTGCTCTTCAGCCCTAAAGTTAATTTCATGGAGCACTTTACAGTTTGAAAGGTATTATTAAATATTAGGACACTACATTATAAACATGTCGAAGGCTCCAGAGGGCCATTTTAACTTTCAAAAATGAAGTGAAATGCAGCATAAAGCCTGCTTAACCCCAAACCCTAAAATGACTCAATTAACAGCTCTCTCTAGTGCTGAGCTTGCTGGTTCCCAGCACCAGCCATTCATCAGATTCTGATTTCCTGGCTCACTGCAGCCCCCCACAACCTAGACCTCAGACATGTATAGACTCTCTCCAGTTATTTCCTACCAGAAGCTGCTGTTGGTAGAGGCAGTAAGTATCGAGTAGCCATTTGCAAACCTCAATCCCTTCCCTTGGCTCCTCGGCCACTGTTTAAAAAGTTACTCTGAACAAAAACGTTGAGAGTTGATGTGGACGAACAGAAGCTAGACTATGGTCTTGTCTCCATCCCAGAATTATGTAAAAATCACTCTACTCTTACCCAAAGCTTAAACACAGCTTGGGATCTTTTGAACCAGTTAATAAGATGTTTTCACCTGACAGATGATGAGGTTTATAGAGCTATTAAGGACTACCCTAGTTAATTCAACCATTTAAGTTAGCTCTCAAAATCTAGTACTTTCAGGCTATGTATTCAGAGAAGAAAACAGTCCAATTAGACTAGATCCAAAGATTCTGATTAGAATCTGAGGTATCCTGCAATTTGTTCTTCTCAAAGACTTAGAGGTCTTTAGGACATTTGGGGAAACGACCCCCAAGGATGAATGACCAGTACTAGTCTTTGTTTTATCATGGATCCCATCCAAGAAGCACCCTCAGGCTGACTCAAAGCCCTCTGAAGGCAGACCAACCCCAAGGTAATGAACACATCAGAAATGTTTCTCCTTTTTTTTGTTTAAAAAAACTTTTATAATAAAGTTTATTACATTATTTTCTTTTAAAAATATAAAATAATAAGTTTCTGCATAGCAGAAAAAATTAAGCCAGAGACCCCAAACCCCTGGTTTGTGCAAAGATATTTGATGTTTGTAAACATGAGGAGGGAAGGGAGGTAAGTGTACAGGTCCCTGTCCCAAATACATTAAAACAATGGAAAAATAACGGGGCCTCAATTGCCCCTGAGGCAGGAGGGAAGAAGCACCCAGGGAGTGGGACAACTCCACCCAAGGACAATCCTTCCTGGGGAGGGGGCTTTGCTCTTCACTCAAAAATCAGTCTCAACTCCCTCTTACCCACATTCCCCCTACCCAAGAGAAAACCAATCCCTCCCTCAAAATAAAAAAAAAAAGCATAGTTAATGCTGCCACCACATTCTTCCATCTTCTTATATCTGGAAAGGAAAAGCTTTCAGGTAGTCCTTAAGGACTGGATTTAGCGGGATTTTGCCCAAGTTGTCCCTTCCAAAGGTGGCTACAATGCTCTTTCGACACAGCTCCTGCAGGGGTCGTACCCTTAGTTGTCGCAGGGGGGTCACCAACATTTTTCGAGGAGAGTTCAGGTAATGTTCCAGCAGCTTGAAAAGGCAGTCGAAAGTCTCCCGGCTGCCATCCAGGTTGAATCGACCAGCCTGGAAGTTGACTCGGATGCTGGTGGGCCCTGAAGCCATCTTAACACTGATGGCAAAAAAACAGTTTTTCTGCTGGCTATCCCGGACCAGGAAGGTCCCCACCGGCTCACCTTTGAGTTTCTCGTGGGCCACGTTCACACTCAGAGGCCCCCAGTAGAAGCCACAGGCATCCAGCAGGGCGCTGGCTCGGGTGATGCTGAAGTAGTCCGCCTGAGAGCGGAAGGTTCGGAAGTGAGTGTCCCCCTGTCCCTGGGTCGCCGCCGCCAGGGCCACCGCACCATGCTGAGGGGCCAGGCCGTGTTGGGGTCTGGGCTGCGGGCTGGGATGTTCCCGGCCAGCCCGATGGGACGGAGAAGGAGGAGAAGGGTCGAGTCTTCTTCTTGAGTCTGCTGTAACTGCATTGTCGGCTGCCACCTTACTGTGTGCTACCATTCTACAGACTGGACCAGCCTGTAGGGTCGCCCATAGCGTCCGGCGGCGGGCTCGGGCTCCACTCCAGCAGCTGCTACTCTGAAATCCCAGACAGAAGGGCAGAGAGAGACAGGGAAAGAAGGGGAGAGAGGCAGAGTGAGTGGGGAACATTTCCTGAGAGCAGGCAGCCAGGCAGGGCTGCGTTAAACAGTGTGCCAAGTATAGAATCTGCCCTAGGTTGGGGTATCCCCCTAGGAGGCTCCTGCGCTCCTGGTCCAGGGGTGGCAGAGGATGAGGATGCCAATGCTCATCTAAGCTGGAGAAGAGCCTGGGGAGCAAGCCTGATGTTTCTCTGAAGAATGGCTTAAGTAGAGGAGAGGGGGGTGGGGTGGGCTGCTGTGTATGGTACAAACATCTATATCTTTAGATTACGGCAAGTGTCCTGGAGCCTGAGAGGTGCCCTCTCCCTGGCTCCCACCCCCCATTCCCTGGCCACAAGCCCAGACCTTTCTCTCATCGCTCATCGCCTCCCCCTGCTGGCTAATAAGACGCAAGACAGCTTGTTCTGGGACTCCTTGAAAATCAGCGGGGGAAAATTTCCAATTTTCACACAGCTAGCTAGCTGCCTTTAAGGGTGGGCAGGCCAGATAGGGGAGATGGCCCCGGATAGCAGGGTTCTTTGAGTCTTTCTGAAGAATGCTGTACAAGGACTACAGAGGCCAGGAGCTAAGGAATGATGCGCGCTGCCAGCCATCAACCTCTCCCCACCCCAACTCGCCACCGGGACTCTGAGGACAAGGGGACCAGGAGGGATCCGAAGGAGGGTATGAGGGGATGGCCCACAACTCGGGAGACCCTATTCAGAAGGCTGGAATGCGGACAGCATTCTCTTGCTCCCTCTCCGTGATGATGCTGGCAGCCCGGCAGGAGAAGGTTTCCAGCCATCCCTGTGCTTATCTTCCGCTCTCCAGTCCCTCCCGATGCTTTCCCTTTCGCGGGGCCTCTCTTCCCTCGGCTATCCTGGTCCCGGATTGGGGATCCCACTCCTAACTGCCCCAAAGGGGCGCGCGGCGGGAGGGGAGCGCGGAGAGCTCCCCGGCTCCAGGACCTCCCTCCCTCCCCGGTCTCCAGCGGCTCACCTGGTTCTCAGGCGGGTGGGCGCGGCTCGGCGCCGCGGGCGGGGCGGCGGGGGAGCTCCGGGGCCGCTCAGGCGCATAGTCCGGGGCTGGGAGCCAGTGCAGCTGCTGTAGCCGCAGCTCCCATCTGCTCCGCGCACAGCGCGGGGCGCAATCTATTTAAATCTCCGAGGTTAGGTGGCCGAGACTGGGGTGGGTTGGGGCGGGCGGGAGGGGCTGGGAGGGAGGCGGGGTCCAGAGCTCCTCCCCTCGGGCTTTCGGTTTCTATTCTGGAGGTGAGGAAGCGACGCCCAGCACCGGCCCCCACCTAGCCCGGCTCAGCTCCAGCTCACGGAGCCTCCTCCTTTCTCCCAGTTGTTTAACCCTGCCTCTATTTGCCGGACATCCTTAACGCTCTCGGGTTCCCATCTCAGCCCCGACTCTCTTCATCCCAGCCCCACCCCCTTCTCGGCCTCTCCAGCCCACCCCCTTCCCCCACTCCCCAGCCCCCAGCCCCCTCTAACTCCCTTAGAGCTCTGCACGACCGCTGCGCGCCTTTGACCAACGGAACCCCACTCCCTCGGCCCAGTTCCTCCTGCTCGTAGCTTTTGCTTCCCAGGAAGCTGATGCTTTTAACCACAGAGTTCAGAGGAATTCCTCTGGGGGAGAGCCTTAACCAAACACCACATCTGTTAGTTCCTCAGAAAATGGGTGTGGCGGGGGGTGAGGGCCGGGCTTGGCTAGATCCCCAGAGCCGACTCTCCGAGTCCTCACCAGCCAGGCTCCAGTTCCACACCCAGCTTCATCCCGGGACAGCCGAAGACTCCAGGAACCCCGGCTCTGGGCACTGCAGCCTCAGAGGATGCTATTGTTAGACCTCGGGGGAATCTTCCCACTGCAGGGTTTCCCGGGAGCTAGAATAACATTCGTATTTCTCCTCCCCCCCGCCCCCCATACGATTTCATTCATCAAACATTTCTTGAGAGCCTACTATGTGCAAAGCCCCGCGTTAGAAAGAAAGGGCTATAGAGAAGGAAACAAAAGTGACTCTGCCACGCTGCAATTCACTAGCCAGCACTATAGAAACGCGAACTGTTACTGATCACCCTTAAAGCTATTACGGCTGTTGGCTTGGGAAGACTAGCAGCTGGGCTAGATACCTCCCCTCTCTCTTTACGATCTGAGAGGTTCCTGCTTACCCACTCCTCTCTCCTTTCCCCTTCCTTAAGTAGGGTGACAGGTCCCAAGGTTTGGAGGGGCGATGTGGTGTAATGGAAAGAACATCAGGCTGGAGCGGGGGAGTGGAGAGAGAGAAGACTCAGGGGACTGCCTGTGAGGTCTAAGGCAAGTCGCCTCACTTTTCTGGCCTTCGGAGTCTGCATCTCTAATATGGAGATAACCATTTCTGCAACGTAGGGCTGTTGAAAGGACGGAATGCAACACAACATATGAAAGCCTTTTGGAAACTGAAACTGTACAAATACTCAATAGTATGAATGATGAGTCCACAACCTTGGTCCTTGCTTAACATCAGACACGTCCCCTTTCTGTGCTTCTATTGGGTAACATTCACTTTCCTCATCTGTAAAATTCTGGCTTTGAACTACTTCTAAGGTCTCTTCCAACTCTAAACTTAGGAGCCTTTGGTCCTACCAACTTGAACCTAGTTTTACAGGCCCAACCCTTCTCTACACTCTGGGACTCCTCCTTTCCAGATATCCCCTCCAGCTGCTTCCCCAATACTATATCCTCCAAAAAAAATTTTTTTTAATATATCCCAGTTTTGGTCTTGCGCAATGTTCATGGTCACAGTTTCAAAAAGGGATGACCTTGTTTTCCGAACCCAAAATTGGACCATAACAATTTAAAAAAAAATGAGTGGCCAAAATATTGGAAATTAGAAGGGTCTCTGAAAATACCAGATGTATGCTACTGATGGAATCCCTAAGGATTCTGTTGGGGGTGGGGAATGGTGAGAACAATGATTTTCTTCGTTTTACTTACTGGAAAGTCTGCACGGACCAATTCCCCACCCCCACCCCCACCTTCCAACCAGGAAGAAGGGGGAGGGGAGGGATTCTTCCAGCTAATCAGAAATGTGAGAAGGTTGGTGAACTCTTAGTGCTTCAAATAAAAACCGTCTTGGACAAAGAGACCTCTTGGTACAGTGGGGAAATCACCAGCTCCGTGGCCAGTGGACTTGGGTCCAAACCAAGAAAATAATTTAATGTCCCTGCATTTCTCTTTTGTGTAATGGGGGTTTGGACTAAATGATCTCTTATGTCCCCTCCAAATTTTACGTATATGCCTGTTATCTCAGCTAACCTGTTTCAAGGAGGCTGCTTCGAGGAAATGAATTCACACATTTCACACAGTAGACCATGCTTCCAGGTTGAGTCACACTGGTATTCTTGTCCTGTCTTTCTCTCTAACTAGTTATGTGACCACTGACAAACCATTCTATCACTAGGAAATTCAGTTTCCTCATCTGTTGAATGAAGATAAAATAATACTTACAACCAGTTTTTCCTTTGCAGAAACCATGCCCCAAGCATTATTGACAAGGAAGAAAAGTCCTTTCTGCACAAAGATATTGCTAGGAACACTATTTGTAATAGCTAAGATGAACCAAATCAAACCAAACCCATGAGACGTCCACTAATGGGGGACCAGCTGAACAAATTATACTATGTACATGCAACGGAATTTTATTACAGGATAACACATTTGATGAATTCAAAGAATCCAGAGAAATCTAGGAAAACTTAAGGAAGCAATACCATCGACTACTCTAAGAAACCAGTATCAAAAGAACAACAACATTGATTCCAACTCTATCACTGTAATTGTAAGGCCAATAGTAGCTACAGCCAATCTGTGTCATAGAAACAAAACTGCCAAAAAGGATCGCCAAACAAAAAGGGTGTAGGTTCAACTATGTTAAAATCAAGATTGTGTCTTTTATGTGGATTTATGAAACAATAAATAAAAGTGGACAGATCTGTGTCTAATCACTTAAAGTCACTTGGGTTTTGTTTGTTCTCTTGCATTCCTGTAATTCTTTTCTTTCCCCTCATGCCCTTGAAGAGAAAACCCAGCAGGATTGCCTTTCTCGAAATGAAGAGGTTCTGACTACTCATCTCAAGTATCACTTTCTACTTCATAAACTCTTTCTTGATCTCTCTTTTTTTTTTTCTTCCAGAGGGGAAGGCAGGGCAGTTGAGGTTAAGTGACTTGCCCAAGGTCACACAGCTAAGTAAGTGTGTCAAGTGTCTGAGGCCGGATTCAAACTCAGGTCCTCCTGGCTCCAGGGCTGGCGCTCTACTCACTGAACCACCTAGCTGCCCCTCTTTCTTGATCTCTTCAGCCTGACCTTCCCTCCTTCTGAAAACTACCTTGTAGTTAATTTGTTTATATCCGCATAAGATCTTCTAGGTGGCACAGTGTGGGATTTGAAGTCAGGAGGACCTGAGTTCAAATCCAGCCTTAGACACTAGCTGTTCAGTTTATCTGTAAAATGGGGGTGATAATAATACCTGCCTCACAGCAATGCTAAAATGAGATGATATTTGTAAAGTGCTTTAAGTGTGCAGGGCTCTCAAGCCTTACGGTGATACAGAAATGCTATCATTATTATGTTGCCCACCCCACGCCCCAATAGAATAGGAGCTCCTCAAAGGCAGGGACTATGCCATTTTTATCTTTGTGTCTCTAGCCCCTAGCACCAAGTCTAGAATATAGGAGATTAATGAATGATAGAATAATTCCAAGCTTCTTACAGAAACCAAGGTCCATCTATTTATCACCAATATTCTTCTTTCAATGACAGATGGCTGGGAGTTATAAACACTATAGTCTCTGGCAACCTCAGTAGATTACCCAAAGGGCAGTGGAGAAACCTGCGGTTGGGCCATGAACAAGTTGCAATGCAATGTTGTAGTTGTTGTTGTACCGTCATTTTTCGATTGTGTCCAACTCTTTGTGACCCCATTTGGGGTTTTCTTGGCAAAGATACTGGAGGAGTTTGCCATGTCCTTCTCCAGCTCATTTTCCAGATGAGGAAACTGAGGGCTGAGTGACTTGCCCAGGGTCACAAAGTTAGTGAGTGCCTGAGTCTTCCTCACTCCCGGCCTGGCACTCTATCCACTGAGCCACCTTGCTGCCAATACACCTTGCTTATTTTTTATATATTATTTATTTATATATTTATTCTGATCAGTTTTAGAAGAGTAGGAAGTGTGAGACATTTCATGGGGGAGGGAGGAACCACATCTTGTGGGGATGAATATTTTATCTACTATTCGAAAATGTATTTAAAGACAAAACTAATAAAATATCATTTCACTAAAAATATCCTTTCATTCTATAAACATTACCAATCCCTCAGTACTTTTTCTGCTTGGTTGTCTTAATAGCTCCAGCTATCAGAACTCATAGAATCTTAGAGGTTGTAAAATCAAAAGGTCAGAAAGAGAGAGCTGGAAAGTTTGTTAGAGGCCATCTAGCCCAATCTCCTTCCTTTTACAAATGAGGAAATGAAGATCCATAGAGATTAAATGACTTGACTCAGCACACTATCCACTGTACCAAGATGCCTACATCTCGAAGATCTAGTCCAATTTTTTCTTTGGATGAAAAAGAAAAAAAAAAAAAGGAGACCGTAAGAGACACCAGTAAAAGCTAGTTTGTTATTGGCTGAACTGGGGCTAAAACCTAGGTTGTATGATTCTAAGTGGTCTTTCAGTAGAACTAGCCCACTCTACACTGTTTACCTTGCTCATTTGCACAGTATGTTCCCGCATACCTAGAATATATATCCTATTTATCTATTAAATATACCTATTAGAATCCCTTGTTTGCTTCAAAGCTCTGCTCGGACATCATCTCAAGATTATATGAGGCTTTTCTTGATCCCTCAGCTTCTAAGGCTTCCCCCAACATTGCGTTGTGTTTATTTTGTAGGTACTTGCATGTTCACGTGTTGTGTGTAGAGTGTGAGCCAAGCAGGGACTGTTTTACTTTGGTCTTTGTGCCCCTTGTTAAAAGTACCTAGCACAATTTCCAGCTCGTGGGAATCAACTAATGAAAACTTGTTGGTTGATTCCTTTAGCTTCCTGAACCCCAACAGAATTGCATCCTACTCCAATGCCCATCTAAACTCAAAGAATTATCTCAAAAGTTGGTTGTCTTGCTGTTTTGGACCAAGCCTAAATCTGATGGTTGGGTTTGGAAGTGAGACACTTGTAGACCATATAACCTTTAACAAAAAGAATTTTACTAAATAATAACATTAAAAGGATATTCAACCAGTGGTTCATTTGGGCACAGCTGCTCTGGCCTTCACATTTGTTATGATGATGGCCAGGTCAAAAAACTGTGTTGACTCCGACAGGAAGCTATGTCAATTGTCTGAGCCTTAGTCTCCTGGACCAATTAAATCTTAGAGGATGGTTTCATTGCCTTTTTAAGGGAAAATGAGACTATAAAGCAGTGGTTTTCCTAGGCTAGAAGTGGTGAATTTCTAGCTGCCTTGGGTTCTGCTGTCATGATCCCTAACAAAATCAATAGTCGATAATATCCCTATCACACCTGAGGAACACAGGGAATCAAACTCTATCTAGACAATTGATCTTACTTGCTGTATTTACTTCTTACTGGGGGCAGATATATTGTTTGTCACTGCAAATTTCTGAGATTGCTTGTATGTGTGTGTGTGTGTGTGCATGCACACGTGTGTGTGCATGCATCCACGTGTATACATACTTATATGAGTGGAATCTCATATAGATTTAAGGGTCAGGATTGTAGCAGATGCCAACTTTAGAGACCTCATCTTGGAGGAAAGAGAAGGCAGTGAGTGAGAGGAAGATGGGAGGAGCGATGCTTGGAACCCAGCCCATGCTAGTACTAGGCTGAGAAGAGGTACCTCTGTGTCAGGGGCTGTCTTCCCCATGTGAGAAGGGTGGCATGATTCCTATTGTGAAAAAAAGAAGTCTCAGGCTTGGCAGCTGATTATTCCTTCATCAGAGAGTGTCCTTGGCAGGCTCTCAGCAGAAAGGGATATAAATAGCTAATTACCTCTCATGCATTTACCTGCACATGTCTGGATTTGCATACCTTGTTCTGTCTGCTTATATAAGCTATGGCAACTGGGGGCCTCCAAAATCAGTGTCTTGGCTAAGGTTTGACTGGTATACTTATGCACTACTGCCCTTCCTAAGAGCATCCCCAGACAACCCTCTTCTTTCAGGTTCCCATTTATTTAGTTTTCATATTCCACTGTCTCTCTTTGCTGACCTTGTTTCTACCTCAAATTTCATGTTAACATAGGGAATAGTTTCTTTTGTCCCATTCTCCTCCCCTCCCAACAAAGTCACCCTCCCTCCTTCCCTGACCCGCCTTTGTCCTTAAGAACACACCTTTTAAATATAAACCAAGGAAAAGTACAGAGTGGAAAGGGCCTCTGGCTGAAATCTTGCCCAAAGTAGGGGGAGAAACTGGGATAGAAGGAGGCCTGTCTTTCTGGGAGGTTGTACAGGTCCATCTGGTTCCTCCTCTCTAATTTACAGGCTTGGGAAGGTTCTGAATCTTCCCCTCCAGGCCTTCACCTCCTCCTCTGTTGATTGATGCCTTGTTATTACCTCTTATCATCTCTTTAGACAATTTCAGAGAATTACAATGTGTTATGGTGTGCTGAGTTTATAAAAACAAAAAACCAAAAAACCATGCAAACCCAGAGATGAAAAAGAAAGGGGGATGGAGAGAATGAGAGCAATGACCCCTCAGCCCAGGCGGTTTAATGGCCAGGTGGATGACATGAAAGGACATGTTAAGAAGCAAGAGCATCCCAAAGTCTTAGGCATACCACCTGGGAAATGCAAGCAGATGCAAAGGGCCCATAGACTGTTTCTTATCCAACCCACCTCCACCTCTCCAGTCAACACAAGTGTTACCTTTCATAGGCAGCCTGGGGAGGAAAAGGCCCTATTGGCTCCTGGCTGGCAGAGGGGTTGGACTGACCAGCCAGCAGTCTAGAGGAGAAATGAGCAAGGACATGGAAAGACCTGGCTACAAGAGATGGGTGGGTACTTAGTGCTTTTAAAAAAAAAAGCAGAATCTGTGGTATGCTCCTCTTGCTGGGGGCCTAGGAAAAAAGCAAAATGATGCTGTTTACTGCCATGTTAGGGAGAGGAAAGGCCAGACAGGCTTATATTCTCTTGAAAAATTACAGAGGAAAAGCTTGCCTCCAAAGACAGGAAACAGAAGACACCTCAATTCTTTAGGGAGTGGGAAGAGAGACTGAAACTAGGATGGAACATTGCATTTAATGTCAGATTTTTTTTTTTATTGTAGTGATTGCTTTTGATTTTTTTTTCTCTTCCTCTTTTTAAAAATAAAATGCAAAATGTATACCAAGTCATTTCTGGGAGACAGAAAGCACTTGAAACTGAGGAGGATCAAGAAAGGCCTCAGGCAGAAGGTGACATTTGAGCTATGTCTTGGGAGAGAGCTAAGGATTCCAAGGGGGGGAGGTGCTCAGTGAAAACTTTCCAAGCTTGGGGGACTCTACTTTGTCAAAGACTAGAATATTCCCCTAGTGGTCTGATGAAGGAAAATGAACTCCTTTTTTTTTTTTTTCTGGCTGGACCCCCACTGATCCTCTTAGCTTTTCTTTTTTTTTCTTTTTTTTTAACTAAGATTTTTTATTTTTAGTTTACAACACTCAGGTCCACATTAGTTTGAGTTCCAGATTTTCTTCCCCCCCCCCTTCCCCCTTTCCTCTCCAAGATGGCATGGACTCTGATATATCTTCTACATATAACTTCGCATTAACCTTATTTACACAATAGGCAAGTTATAAAGAAGAATTATGACCGATGGCACGAATCATGAGAAAGAAGAAACGAAATCAAAAAAACCCAAAACAAAAACAAAAGAGGAAAAAAAGGAGAGCCAAGTGTGCCTCAATCTGCATTCAGACTGCATAGCTCTTTCTCTGGATGTAGATAACTCTCTCCCTCATGAGTCCTTTGGAGTAGTTGTCTTTGAACTTTGTATTGCTGAGAAGAGCGAAGTCTATCAGGGTTAGTCATCACAGAATCCATATATCTGTGGTTGTGTATGATGTTCTCCTGGTTCTGCTCCCCTCACTCGGCATTATATCATGTAGGTTTTTCCAGGTTATTATGAAGTCCGTATCTTCCCCATTTCTTATAGCACAATAGTATTCCATTACATTCATAAACCACAACTTGTTTAGCCATTCCCCAATTGAAGGGCATCCCCTTGATTTCTAACTCTTTACAACCACAAAAAGAGTCACTATAAATATTTTTGAACATACGGGTCCTTTTCTCTCTTGTGTGATCTCTTTGGGATACAGCCCTAGAAGTGGTATGGCTGGGTCAAAGGCTATGAACATATTTATAGCCCTTTGGGCATAGTTCCAAATTACTCTCCAGACTGGCTGGATCAGTTCGCAACTCCACCAGCGATGTAACAGTGTTCCAATTTTCCCACATCCTCTCCAGCATTTATCATTTTTCTGCTTTGTCATTTTAGCCAATCTGACAGGAGAAATGTGGTACCTAACAGTTGTTTTTATTTGAAAATGAGCTTCTTAAAACACACCCAAGAATTCAACTCTTCTGATTCCAAAACCCAAGGCTCTTTTCCCTATTCTCCTCACCATTCCCCACTTCCTTCCCTCCGTCTCCTCTCTTGTAGTAATCTGTTCTCAGCTTGGCACTTTGAGGTTTGAATATCAGCTTTTAAAAGATTTTAATAGTAGTTCATATGAGACATCTGCTTCATCACAGCCCTGTGAGCTAGGTAATAGGGTTATACCCATTTTACAGATGAGGAAAGAGATAACCGGTTCAAGGTCACAGAAGTAAGGGTCAAAGCCAAAACTTGACCCATAAATCCACTGTTATATGCCACTACACCAGTTTATAATAGCATTATAAATGCTTGTTGAATGAGTGAAAATTAAAGCCCTAAGGAATCATTATATAGTTGGTAGTATTGCATTTGCATCCAAGAAGATCTGGCTTCAAATTTAGCCAGGGGACTTACAATCCATGTAACTCTGGACAAGTCACTATGTCTCTGGGTCTGAGTTTCCTTCTCTGCAAAATGAAGGGATAGAATGCAATGACTTCTAACTTCCCTTCTGGCTCTAAATATATGATGCTATGGTTCCCTACTTGCATTATTCCTCCAACAAGTATTTGTTTAACATCTAATATGCACATTACACATTGTGTTTAATCCAGACCTACGATTTCTTTTTTTAGACTATTTTAAAATTTTTTCTGTACCACCCACCACCCTCCTTCCCTGCCAGTTGAACAAAAAGAAAAAAGAAAAGGAAATCTTCATAGCAAATATGCACAATCAAACATAACAAACGCTCCCATTGGACAGGTCCAAAAATATGTCTTATTCTGCATCTTGAGGCCATCACTCTTCTGGCATGAGGTGGGCAGTGAACTTGAACTTCCTTCTATCTTCTGGAGTCATGATTTGTTATTTCGAAGATAAGAGTTCCAAAGTCTTTCAAAATTGTCTATCTTTGTAATGTTATACAATTGTATAAATTGTTCCCTGGGTTCTGCTCATGTTCTTCTGCTTCAGTTCATAGAGGTCTTCTCAGTTTCCCCTGGAATTGGCCTTTTGTCATCGTTGTCATTTTTTATGGCACGGTAGTATTCTATTTCATTCATGTGCCGTAATTGTTCAGACACCCCCCAATAGGTGGGCACCCTCTTAGTTTCCAGATTTTTGCTACTACAAAAAGAGCAGCTATAAATATTTCTACATGTATAGTTGGCCTATGAATTTACCGATAGAGGGGTCTCTTGTGTGAAAAGCCTCTTCCCACCAGTGAGGATCAACAACTTGTCTCTAACTTAGGGTCTTACCTAAGGATGCAGTTAATTGTACTGGCATATTTGGGATGAGACAAAAACAAGACTTGAATCCAGGACTTCCTGACTCTAAAGTGTACCATTTACGTGCACTACCTGTGGCCCTTGAAAGGATTTCAAGAGGCCCACGAAAAATGTAGAGGATGTAAATCTACAATATCTCCCATGTAACATTATCAGCTCCATAACCCCTTCCCTCTCTAGTCAGGAAGCCTGCTTTACTATTTGTCTCTTCAACAAACTAATCTATCTCATTTTCGCCTTTCAAATTCTTCCCCAAATGCAGTTTGGTTAGCTGGCTCCAGGCCGTGAGAGTGATGGATGGCATCTGACCTTTGACTGAGAATCCTAAGGTTTTGGATCTGGAAGACAGCTTGGAAATCAGCTATTCTAAACCCCTCATTCTACTGGAGAAGAAACTGAGGCCCTGAGAAGTGACTTGATTTGCCCAAAGATAGTGGTAGAGATATCTGGCTCCCCTCACCCCTCCCACTTTAAGTGAGGGATTCTTAATCTTTTGTATGTGTGTGTTAGAGAACCCTTTAACAGTGAAACCTAAGGTCCCCTTCTCCAAATAATGTTTATTCCTTAAATTCATAGTTGAAGAATATTCTAAATTTCAATTAAAGGTTTGTGAAAATAAAGGCGGATATTTTTTTCCAACTAAGTTCATGGAGCCCCTGAAATCTATTCCCTGTTCTAAGATCCAGGTTAAAAACTCCTGCTTTAGACCCAGCATTACCACTTCTAGGTCCGTATCCCAAAGCGATCACAAAAATGGGAAAAGGACCCACATGTACAAAAATATTTATAGCAGCTTTTTGTGGTGGCCAAGAATTGGAAATTGAGGGGATGGCCATCAATTGGGGAATTGCTGAACAAGTTGTGGTATGTGAATATAATCGAATACTATTGTTCCATAAGAAATGATGAGCAGGCAGACTTCAGAAAACCTGGAAAGACTTACATGAACTGATGCTGAGTGAAGTGAGCAGAGCCAGGAGAACATTGTACACAGTAACAGCAACACTGTGTAATGACTAACTTTGATAGACTTACCTCTTCTTAGCAAGGCAAGGATCTAAGACAACTCTAAAAGACTTATGGTGGAAAATGCTATCCATATCCAGAGAAAGAACAATGGAGTTTGAATGCAGATCAAAGCAGACTATTTGCTGTCTTTTGTTTGTTTCTTCTTTCTCGTGGTTCCTCCCATTGGTTCTTATTCTTCTATTCAACATGACTAATGTGAAAACATGTTCAATATCAATGTATATGTAGAGCCAATATCAGATAGCATGCCATCTTGGGGTAGGGGGGAGGAGAGAGGAGGGAGGAGGAGAAAATTAGGAACTTAAAATCTCATGGAAGTAAATATTGAAAACTAAAAATAAATCACTTTTTAAAAACCTGCTTTAAATCTTTCATGCTTCCTTCTGAATATGGTAAGGACTACAGTTTTCCAGGCATACTACGGCTATGTAGAAACTTAACGTTTTGTAAATACCCTTTGACCCAGCAATACCACTTCTACGGCTGTATCCCAAAGAGGTCACACAAGTGGGAAAGGGACCCGTGTGTACAAAAATATTTATAGCAGCTCTTCTTGTGGTAGCAAAGAATTAGAAATCAAAGGGATGCCCATCAATTGGGGAATGGCTAAACAAGTTGTAGTATATGAATGTAATGGATTACTATTGTGCTATAAGAAATGGGGAAGATGCAGACTTCATAACCTGGAAAGACCTACATGATATGATGCTGAGTGAGGGGAGCAGAACCAGGAGAACATTGTACACAACCACAGTCGTATTGCTTCTGTGATGACTAACTTTGATAGACTTGGGCTCTTCTCAGCAATACAAGGTCCAAAGACAGCTCCAAAGGACTCATGATAGAGAGAGCTATCTACATCCAGAGAAAGAACTATAGAGTCTGAATGCAGAGTGAGGCAAACTATTTGCTCTCTTTTTTTCCTCTTCTTTTTTGGTTTCATTTCTTCTTTCTTGTGATTCATGCCTTTGGTCATAATTCTTCTTTACAACTTGACTATTGTATAAATAAGCTTAACGGGAAGGTGTATGTAGAAGATATATCGGATTTCATACCGTCTTGGGGAGGAAGAGGGGGAAGAGGGGGAAGAAAATCTGGAACTCAAAATAATGTGGAACTGAGTGTTGTAAACTAAAAATAAAAAAATCTTTTTAAAATTAATTAAATAAATATCACTATTAAAAAAAAAAGAAACTTAACATTTCTCCAATTCATCAAAAAGACTTTCAAAGCTTCAACCTTCATTTGGATGTTTCCAAACAGGGGCCAGTGCAATTATGCAGATCCAAGGAATCTGATTACCTGGGGCAATGACAGTTGGAAACCCTGACTGATAGTATCTGTTTGCTGTATCTGGAACTTGGGAACAGATAAAAGGATGGGAGAAATTTTTTAATAGAAAAAGGGGAGGAAAGTAGGGGAAGAAGACTTGTAGAAAACTAAACTAAAGGGTGGATTTAATAGTTTTCTTTTCAAATACTTCCTTTCCCAACCACCCCCATCCCCAATCCCAGGCTACTGTTGAATCTAAATCTGCATTGTTTGAGCTCTGGAATTCTGAATTTCCACTATCAGGTATCCTTAACACCACCACCACCACCACCACCACTATCACCACCATCATCATTCTCTCCATAATAGTTAACATTTATATAATTTAGCCTACTATGTGCCAGGCACTGTGCTAAGCGATTTACAATTATCATCTCATTTGATCTTCACAACTCTGGGCAGGTGGTGCTATATTATTCACATTTTACAGATGGGGAAATTGGGGCAAACATTGGTTAATTGACTTGCCTAGGGCCACATAGCTAGTAAATGTCTGAGGCCAAATTCAAACTTGGGTCTATCCTGCATCCAAATCCAAATGCTCTAGCCATTGTATCCGCATGAAGACCAGCACAGACATGGTGAGTGAGACCTTTGGGAGCAGCATGCAGCTGCCTAAAGAAGGGTAAAGTGGCTCTGGTTGAAGACAGAGCAGATGAAAAATATCAGCAATGGAGTCTGGCCTGTGGGCGAATGTTCCTCCAGCCCGGGTAAGATGAGGAAATTCAGTTAATAAAGTTAAAAATAAAATAAAATCAAAACAAACCAAATCTTCTCCATCTTCCCTGACTTTTCTTTCTTAAGTTCCAGAGCTTCCACGCTGACTTGAGGGTATGATGTAGACATAATAATAATTGTGGTGATGATGATGATGATGATAATGGTGATGATGGTGATGGTGGTGATGGTGGTGATGATGATGGTGGTGATGGTGGTGATGATGATGGTGATGATGATGATGATGGTGGTGATGGTGGTGATGGTGATGGTGATGATGATGATGGTGATGGTGCTGATGATGATGATGATAATGATGATGGTGATGGTGATGGTGATGATGATGATGGTGGTGGTGGTGATGATGGTGATGGTGATGGTGATGATGATGATGATGGTGGTGGTGATGATGATGATGATGGTGATGGTGATGATGATGCTGGTGGTGATGATGATAATGATAGCTCACATAATCATACCTGGAATTTCTCAAGCACTTTTACGTAATTATCTCATTTGATCCTCAAAAGACAGCCATGGGGGTGTGGGGGGAAGTAGCACAAGCCATTATAATCCTCATTTTGCTGATTGTGGAAACAGAAAATATAAGTACAGTGACTCGTCCAAGGTCATACAGACAGTGACCAAGCTGGAACTAAACTTCAGTCTCTCTTCTACCCCCAGTACAAGATACTTTACACACTGTAGTGATTAATTACTTCCCCTTGCCCCAGGCCCTAAACAGAATGAAAGTGTCTGCAATTCATCCCCTTTTCAGAAGGAAAAGAAAACTCCTCTTCTTCAATAGCTGAGGGACACAATGGAAAAAATTACTGGAATTGGAAGCAGAGGATCTGAGTTCAAAATCTTGTTCCTGCCTCTTTAATGCTTGAGTCACTTCTGGTTCCCTCCAGCAAGTCACATCGAAACTGGAGCCTACCTGACATCTAGTTGTCTGTCCTGCCCTGCCCTACCCTGCCCTGCCCTCCAATTGAAAGCGACCTTGTGGACCTGACCTTGGAAAAATCCAAAACAAACATTAATGTAGTGCTTACCGAGTGACAGGTACTGTGCTAAGTGTTGTTTGTTTGTTTTTTCAAAACAAATATCTCATTAGATCCTTGCTACCACTCTGTGAGTTAGGTGCGCTAATTATTCTCATTTTACAAAGAAGAAACTATGTCAAAGGTTAAGTGACTTGCCCAGGTTCGCATAACCAGTAAGTGCCTGGTGGTATTTGAACTCAAGACTTCCTGATTTCAGGCTCAGCCCTCTGTTCCCAGCATCATCCGCTGTCCTTCTACCCTGTGTCATGATTAATCCACTCAGTTATGATACTATGCCCTTGTGGGTAAAATGTGTGGAACGGTGAACCAGTAAGTATGGACTCAGTTTACCATATCTACAAGGTCCCAGATTATGCTTCAAATCCTATCCAACAAGCACTTGGCCATCAGTCTCCTCTCCCTCACTTTCCACTCTTATTAGGTCAGACTCCAGACTTTTAACTTCACTGACCACCACTTGCCTTTTTGTTTGTGTCCCCTGCTCCTTGAGGGCAAAATCTGCCTTCTTAATTCTAATGCTTTCTCTCAGTCGATTATTTCCTGCTTATCCTGCACATAACTGCTTGGCACAAAGGAGGTATTTAATACATGTTTTTGGTTTCTTTGGTTTTTTTTCTCTATCATGCATTCATTTATAGAATGAAGGGGCTGTATTAAATGGCTACTGCTGTCATGTATATGGACAGCTAGGTGGTGAAGCAGATAGAGTACTGGGCCTGGATGGAGTCAGGAAGACCTGAGCTGGAATTTGGCATAAATAACCCTTAATAGCTGTGTGACCCTGGGCAAGTTATTTAACCTTGTTTGCCTCAGTTTCCTCATCTGTAAAATGAGACAGACAAGAAAACGGCAAACCACTCCAGTATCTTTGCCAAGAAAACTCCAGAAGGGGTCACCAAGAATTGAACATGATTGAAACGACCGAATAACATAAAATGTCCTTTATAGCTCTAGTTTGAACAGAAACTGTCTGTTCTTAGAGATATGCTCAGTGCGGTCTGAACCTCCATTTCTTGTAGGGAAGGGAATAAGCATTTATGTAATATAGCATCTATAATATGTCAAGCCCAATGCTCAGCACTTTACAAATATTATCTCATTGATCCTCACAACAACCTTGGGAAGTAGGTACTATCATTCTTCTTGTTTTACAGAAGAGGAAACTGAGGCAGAGGCTAAGTGACTTGGCCACTGTCACACAGCTATTACGTATTTGAGGCAGGATTTGAACTTAGATCTTCCCAATGACTCTAGGCCCAGCACTCTATTGATACTCTATGTCACAGCCGCCTGACAGATCTAGGACGTCTATCTATTGTTTGGATTGTCAGCAGAGGAAAGTGCATCTGAGTCTGTGTCTCAGGAGAAGCAGCTACCTGTAGCACTTTCCTGATCTGGGAATATGGGGTTCCATAAGGTGCTTGTTTGCTAGAATCAAGATGTCTTCCCTCATCTGGGCACGTGATGGAAGCTTCTCAGCCTCGGGAGAGAGGAATTTGACAGAATCACAGAATCCCTGAATTGGAACCAATTGTGAGGGACTGTCCTCTGTCTTTCCTTATATCCCAGTGCTTACTGAGCTGGCACACGTTAGGTGCTTAATAAATGCTTACTGCCTGGCCAACTGGAAGGAATCTCAGAAGGCATCTAGCCCAACCCCTGCCTACATGAAAATTTCCTTTTTGGCAATTGAACAAGTGGTTATTCAATCTTCCCTTTAAGACCAACAGTGTTGTGGAAGTTGCTACACCCCAAGGCTGTCTCATTCCATTTTTGAACGTCTTTGCTTTTTAAGGAAGTTTTTCTTTTACACAGAATCTGTTTCTGGCATGACTTTAAAGCCAGTGCCCTCTTAATTCAGGTTCCATGTTGGGACTGAATGAAGCACTCTAAAAGTCACTGAATACAAAACAACAGAGTTTGCTTTGTCCTAACACAGCAAGGATATGTAACAAGAATACAGTAGTACTTAACTTTTCTGGATGGTCTAGACCCTCACCTCCTTTCCATCTGGAAAAGCATCTGATCAGTCAGTCACCAGTCTTAGGCATCCAACAAGTCTGACTACCCTTGTCTGGGTCCTTTTATCCCTCAGACCAGAAAACTGCATCACAGAAGCTGGGACCAAATCGGGTAGAGTTTGGGGAGGAAGTTGCCTCAGGAAAGCTTCATCAGGAAACCAGTGGGCCTATCTCAGAGCCAAAATCTGCCTCTTGGCAACTTCAGTTTGTAGCTCCTGGTTCTGTCCTCCGGCACCGAGAACAAATCCAATCCATCTTTCATACAGCAGCACTGCAAATATTTGAAGGCCGGAATCATGTCCACCCTTGGTCTACTCTTCTGGCTGCCTCAGATGGTCTTTACCCATCTGTATTCAGTTCATTCATCTCCATCTGAATGCAATGAAGATTTTTTATGAGCCTTACCAGTGCTACTGGCCAAGATGATCTTTATATGTGGAATAGGCAGTCATGTCTCTGGTGTGCATTGAGGAATGATGGAAAAGCCTTTCAGCACTCCTTCCTCCATATATTTCCCTCTGTAGCCTGTCTCTAATACCTAAAATCTCTCCATTAATGATTCATTCCTTAGGATGAGTATTTTGCCTCTTCTGGATGGTTCTATTGAAATATAAATTCCCTGACCCTTTAAGGTCTCCTTGAGCCATGACAATAGTTTGGGGGCAATAAGAAATCCTGGGCACTTGGTGGTAGTGGAAAGAGGTTACTGAGAGAGAAAATAGGGACTTTGGGAAACAGGAAGAGGCTACTAAAGGTGACTTTTTTCCTCCTAATTTTACTGAGAGCCCTGTAGTTGCTCTCCTAAACCTCAGTTTTGGATCACTCCCACCATCCGCTACCTTCACTACTATGTTACTGAACGAAGCTAGAGAAAGTCATAAAAATGTGTTGACTGGGTCCACTACATATTTATGCTATATAAACTCAACTGGCCTTTTACTGCTGCTAGGCAAACCTTTTTTTTTTTAACCTCTCTAATTAACTCGCTATCTCACCACAGCAGTTTTTCCAAAACTTTTTTCATCCCCCCTCAAATTTCCCATGACTATCCAATCCTGTCACCTGAGAACCTTGTCTCATACCTGAAATATTTAAAGCAATTTGTCATCTCATTTGTCATCTCAGTTGTCACTCAGACAACTTCTGCCACTATCACCTCCTTCACTTCTGTCTTCCCTTCTCCTTGCCAAGGCTCTGTGTGCACAAGTGATCTCATTCCATCCCGTCTTTCTCTAGCAAGGTGCCCTCTCTAAAATACCCACTTTTTTCACTTATCTTCAATCTCTCATTATCTATTGCCTGCTTCCCTATTGCCAACAAACATGTCCATGGCTTGCCCATCCTCAAAAACCTTCCCTTGATTCATCCATCCTCTGTCTCTCCTCCCTTTTTGTGGCTAAACTCCTTGAGAAGGCCATCTACACTTAGGTGCCTCCCACTTCCTTTTCTCTAACTCTCTATGCTCTAGCTTCTGACCTCATCATTCAACCAAAACTGTTATCTCCAAGGTGACTAATGATCTCTTTTTGGGGGGGGGACAGGGGAAGGCAGGGCAATTGGGGTTAAGTGACTTGCCCAAGGTCACACAGCTAGTAAGTATGTCAAGTGTCTGAGGCCAAATTTGAACTCAGGTCCTTCTGACTCCAGGGCTGATGCTCTATTCACTGTGCCACCTAGCTGCCCCCTAATAATATCTTAATTGCCAAATCTAATGGCTATTTCTCAGTCCTTCTCCTTGACCTCTCTGCAGCCTTTGACATCACTGACCTCTCTCTTCCCCTTAATACCCTCTTTTCTCTAGGTTTCCATGACAATACTTTATCCTGGTTCTCCTACCTACCTGAATGCCCCTTCTCAGTATCGTTTGCTGGACCTTTCTCCAGGTCATACTCACCAACCACGTGTCTGCCATGGGGCTCTGTCCTGGATCCTCTTTTCTTTCTCTATCCTATTTCATTTGGTGATCTCACCTGCTCCCATGATTCAATTATCATCACTATGCTGATGATTCTCAGATCTGCTTATCCACCCCAATCTCTCTTCTGGCCTCCTGATTTGCATCGTCCACTGACATCTTGAACTAGATAGGCCATAGACATCTAAAATTCAGCATTATGTCTCTGCCCAGATCTTCCCCTTTTCTGAACTTCCCAATTACTGTTGAGGACTACTATTCTCCCATTCCCCTAGGGTCTCAACCTAGGTGCCATCCTCAAGGGCTCACTCCCTCTCATCCTCTATTTCCAATCTATCGCCCATACCTGTCAATTTCATCTTTGTAACATGGCTCATATATACCCCCTTCTCTTCTCCAACGCTGCTACCATCTTGGTGCAGACTCTCATCACCTCACTCCCGGACTATTCCAATAGTTTCCTAGTTGGTCCCTCTGCCATAAATCTCTCCCCACTCCAGTCCATCCTTATATTAAACTTCCTAAAGTTGAGATTTGACCATGTCACCCCACCCATACTTAATAAACTCCAGTGGCTCCCTATCACCTCTAGGATCAAATATAAAATTTTCTTTTTGGTATTCAAAATCTTTACAATCCCAACTTATCTCATACCTTTTACTGCCCCCCACATACTCAGTGATCTAGTGACATTGATTTCTTGCCTGTTCCTATAAGACTCTATCTACAGATTCCAGTCATTTTCACTGCTTCTTCCTCATGCCTGGAATACTCTCTGTCCCCATCTCTTTCTTTTTCTCCAGTATCTTGGCTTCCTTCAGGTCCCAGCAAAAACTCCACCTTCTATGAAAAGCCTTTCCTGATCCCACTTAAGGCTTGTGACTGCCCTCTGTTAATTAGCTCCATAACATAGTTGCTCCTCTCTTGTCTCTTCTATTGGGGTATGAGTTCCATGAGAGTAGGAATTGTCTTTTGCCTTTCTTTGTAACCCTAGCAATTAGCACAGTGACTGGCACAGAATAGGTGCCTATTAACTGGCTAACTGGCCAACTGGCTGGCTCTTGAAGGACCTGTGATGAAGAGTAAATTAAGAGAGAATGGATAGATTTCTGTAATCTTGGACTGACTCCGGGTCCTGGTGAAACCCAGGCCTAGCCCTGCAATGGTAAAATCTGGTCTTTCCCTGCCTTCTTTATGCAATGGAAACATCCCAACACTTGAGGTCAGAAGCCCTGGGTCCCAGTCCTGGCTTTGTTTCTTATTGCCTGTGTGACTTTGACAATGTTACTTTACCAGTCTGGGCCTCAATTTCCTCATTAAAAAAAAAAAAAAGATTTAACTAGATCTTCCAAGGGCCTTCCTTAGGAAATAGAAGACCCAGATTAGGGCCTCCCATGCTCCACACTCTGCCTTTTTATTTTTTCCCATAACCTCCATAGGGCCCCCTCATGGTATCATTCTCTTAGAACCCAGGCACCTGCCTTAGTCTCTAAGCACCCTCTGTTCTCCCTATGCCACCCTACCCTTCTTTAGCTGGAATTCAGAGGGTTTGGCTACACTGACAGACAGACTTCTTTCTTCCCACACAGCTATCCATATACTTTCATGCCTCACAGTTTCACAGACACAGTTCAGTTTCCCCGAAATCAACTCTTAAATTAAAAAAAAAAAGCCCTCCCAGACACCCAAGAGAAGAACCAAAAAAAAAAAGGCAACCAAAACTCAAACCACAGTTTCATTCTTTCAGAAAAGGGAGGGGGAAGGTAGAGGTGGAGGTGGGGGAGAGAGAAGCTGGGTTAGAAACCCAAGTTCAGGAAATAGAGCCAACTTTGATGGTAAACTCAGCCACTGAGAAGGAGCACAGAGCTTCTGAAGGTGACCTGTCTATCCTCTCTGGACAAGTGATTTAATTTAAAAGAAAAAAAATCCCCCAATTGCTTCCTTTCAGACCTCAGCGTGAATCTGGGTCTAAGATGTACTCAAATAAGCCTGGAAGAGGGATTTTTTTTTTGGAGGGGGGAAGTGAGGCAATTGGGGTTAAATGACTTGCCCAAAGTCACACAGCTAGTATCAAGCCTCTGAGGCTGGATTTAAATTCAGATCCTTCCTGCCTGACTCCATGGCCGGTGCTGTGCTACCTAGCCGCACCCTGGAAGAGGGATTTTGAAAGCTGTGTTCTCATTCTTGGCAATCTCCTTTCCTTCCCTATGACCCTCTTTGTCTCACCAATCAATGGAATGAGAATGCTAGATGCAGATTTGAGTTAGATGCAGATGTGCATTGGTTGAAGTTTCCTCACCAGGGAGTCACAATCAGTGAAATCATAGGTCAGGTGTCTACCCTGTCTCTGTTTGCCATGATACCTATGCCCTAGACATCTTTGTCTAAGGCAGAATTGTCAAACACTCAGCCAGCGCATGGGTCTCGTGTCACAACACTCCTGAGTACAGCCCAAACCAGATTAAAATGTAATTGGGAAATATTTTTAAAAATAAATAAAGACACAACAAAACATGGATAATATTACATTTTTGAAACTAAGCGATTATTCAGTCCACAGGGATCCTTATGCATGATTTAGTGGCCCACATTTCTAATAGAGTTTGACACCATTGCCATAGAGAATGGGAAGCCATTGGAGGTGGTCAAGAGAGCTTCATCACTTGACTTAACCTTCATCACTTCACTTAACCTCACTTATACCTCACACATGCCTTTTTAAAAATCATTCCAGAACATAAAGACTATTAAATAAGGGCAATCCTCACAATGGCCAGGCTACTAGGTCTGCCCACATGCAATGCACTTGCATACACCCTTACCCACCACTCCAGCAGGGCAATTCCCCTCTTCCCTGGACTCCTCCTGCTAGAGGAGGGGGTGGGGAGAAGGTTATGTGGTTGGTTAGCCTGCTTGGGATGGAACTAATTAGAACTGTGGGTGTTTTCCTCTTAGGCCCAGCTTCAGAACTGACAACAATGAGTCACCTGCTACAGCTGGGGGCTGAGGGTGTGGGTGGCCCTCTGTTGTCCGAGTTTTGCAAACCAGCCTGCTGATATAATTGCACCCTAGGTCCGGAGCTGCATCACTGGAAGCCTTGGTGGTGGTTGGAGAAGCCAGCCCACACTCAAGTGCAGACGCATCTGATGCTCTAGGAGCATCTGGACAGAGATAGGTGAAAATCGAGAGGGGAGGGTGAAGACAGACAAAATGAGCTCCGAGTCATCCAAGCTTCAGGTTTCATTGCTTCCCCTAGTCTCCTTTTCCCCCACTTCATCTCCAGAGAATAATCCCCTCCCCTCCCTCACCCCTGCAAAGAAATCTCTGTTTCTTTTTAAAATGTCAGCTTGTTGAGAGTAGGGATAGTTTTATTCCTGGGACTTGCATCCCCAGTGCTTGCTGCCTAATAAATAAAAAAAAAGAGACACCTACCGTATGACCTATAAAATAGGAATGATAATAACCAGTGTGCCACCCTCTCCACAGTGCTGTAGTCACGATCAAACTCATTAGTGGAGAAAGCACTTTGTAAACCTTCTGCAAAATGATTCCTTTAGATGGTGTCTGTCAGTTTGGGAAGCTCCTTGAGGTCAGAGGTTATTTTTCATTTTCTTGCGTATTTGTAACATGACATTTTGCCTAGCAAGAGGTGAGTGCTTTAATGAAACAATGCTTGCTGGATAGAACTGGGGGGTCTTCCCCCAAAACTAGCACAGGTCCTGGAAAGCTAGTTTCCTCTAAATGTCAAGCTTTCCTCATTCTCAGCTCCTGGTGCCCTCTGGTTCACTCACAAAAGAAAACCTATTTCCCAAGAGACGATCAATTCTTAAAAGGTAAATATACACTTTCCGTATTTAAATCACATCATAATTAATTTAATCAACAAACTAATATCTGTTATGTGCCAGGCATTGTGCAAAAATGCTGGGGATACAAAAAGAGGCAAAAGATAGTCCCCGTACTCAAAGAGCTTATAATCTTAATTAGGGAGACAACATGCAAACAAATATATACAGAGTGACCTATATATACAGAATAAATAGGAAATAATTAGAAGAAGGAAGGCAGAGGAATAAAAGACAGAAGGGAGTGGAATTAAGAAGAGGTGAGGAAGACTTCCTGTAGAAGGTGGGATTTTAGTGGCACACTACTTACCCTTTTTTCCCCAAGGGCATATTCCTATTTCACCTTTCTCAGGCAGTGTGGTTATAGTGTTGAAGACCAGAATAAAATTTTAAAATACATTTTGATTGATTTCTTTTGTTTTTATATCACACGGATAATTTTTCCTATGTCTTTTTCTTCCTCTTTCTCCCTCCCTGAGAGCCACCAATTCTTTATAAGTAACAGATTTTTTTTTTAAGAAAACTATTCAGGAAAACAAATTCAATGCACCAAAAAACAATCTATAATACTCTACACCCATGCATCACTGCCCTCTTCCTACCCCTCTATCTCAAGCAGAATAATCCTAATGGGAGATAAAGTTTAGCCAGCCAAAGAAATTAAAAATTTATCTAATAGTAGAATTTCAAGAATCCTTTGCCAGTGAGGGAATGTGTTTGGGGGGGAAAAGGGCAGCCTTCCAAAGTCCCTGAAATCTCATCACATAGACAGCTGTCTACATTTATCCCAGCCGGAAATAAAAGGCAAACAGGAAGGCTGAGGACTTGGCAGAAGGGTCCCCATGAATTTGAAACAGAAAGGAAAGAGGGGATGATGGATCCAAAGATGGCCAAATTCAGCAAGGTTCTGAGATTGAATCCAAGCTGGGGATGGGAAAGGTGGGAATAGGGAGTTGTGGGCATCTGGCAAAAACAAAAACAAAAAAAAAAAACAAAGCAAAACAAGGCAATGCTGACAAGCTCCTAGGGAATCACAGGCTTGATATGTGGAAGCATGTCTGATTTGAACCCTGGAAGCAGCTGTGGCTTGTGGAGTCCATGGAAGTAAATGAGGGCAGTAGTCAGAGATGGTGAATTCTGGAAGGAATTGGGACAGGGGGTGGAGAAGCTTTGGGGAAGAGCCTGTGCTAGTTCTGAAGCTGGTGAGTGGGATAAATTGGGGCTGCTCACTGTCTAATTCAAATCTTCAAATCCGTTTATTGCCAGATTGGCAAGCATCCTGAACTCTCTCCACTTCTAGCCCTCACGGGATTTCCTGACTTGACCTGGATCCCATTTCAGACACTAACTTCCACTTCTGCCTCCTCTCAGAATCACAAAATCTCAGAGCTGGAAGGGACCTCAAAGGCTTTTATACATAGTCCAAGAATTAGAGTCTCAGCTATTTTATTAGTGATGTAGCCCCTTTACTGAGAGGTAAGGAAATTGGGAGGGGGTGGTAGAGCTGTTAACCAATTACCTCCCAAGACAGCCTCCATTCACTTTGCTTGGGATTAGAGGTCCTACTTATTTATCCAGGCTTTGGATTGGTTTAGCCTGTTTTCTTCTTGGTTGTCAGTACCCTTCCTCTGCTCTAAAATATGTTGGCTGGCACCAAAGATGCCTCGGAGTTGAAAACCTTGGTTCTTGCAGAGAGGCATGACTAGAAATACAAGGCTTACTAAATTCAACAAACAAGTATTGTTTGTCTATTAACCCCATGATGAGGGTTAAATTAGGAGGCTAGTGAGCCTTCCTTGTCCCCAACCCCACCCCCTTTCCAGTTTACTCGCTGTGTTCAGTCCCCTAATTCTGAATGTTCAAACTTGCCAAGTCCAGCTCTCTTCTTCCTGCTAACAGCCCTGCTGACTCTCTGAATTCACCCTAGCCTCTGTCACTTCCTCAAAATCACCATCCTTCCCCCTTCCCAGTCATTATCCTCCCCTCCCATACCTCTGATCTTTGAAAATAGTATCTCAAAAAAAAGAAAGAAAATAGCGTCTCAAATATTCTCGCTCTTCCTTCATCTTCTATCCTTTCCTCTCCTCTACTTTTTTGAATTAATTAAATTAAGTTAAATTAAATTAATTAAAACTTGGCTTTTCCCCTTGAGGACTCTATGGCTCTGACAGTATTCTCTAAAGTCTTTGCTTTCTCCCCCTCTCCTGTCCTCGTATCCTCCATATCACAAAACCTAGGGAGGAACCGGCGCGTGTTTCATCTCTCCATGGCCCGAACCAAACTTCCATGGCATAATGGCCCCTCCTTTGAAGTTCATGGCATTTAATTTACCCTCCTTGGCTCTCACCGCCACTTCTCTCTTTATTTCCAGAATACAACCAATCTCAATGAATGTCAGCATAAATTAGCTCATGGTTTTCCTCTCCTTTCTTTGCTTGCCAATTATTTTCAGAAGCATTTCAATGACATTGATGATGACCTTTGATGACAATGTTTTCAGTTTCTTGAATCTCAACTCCTGTGCCTCCATCGTCATCGTACTTTAGTTACTCAAGGCTGATCTGTCTTTACACCATTGTCATTGCAAAGTTCTTTCTGTACTTCCAAGATCTTGAACAACAAATTTTCCATCCTGACCTCTGAATTCTTAACTTTCTTTGTCTCTTATTTTCTCCTTACTCTCCCAATCTCTTTCTTGGATGTTCTCCCCTTTTGTTCTCCTTTTACTTTTCTTTTAACTCTGCTTTGGATTATAGATATTTATATAACTATTTGGATTATATTAATTTGTATAATTGTCTGATTGCCTTTCCTATTAGATTGTATAGATCAGGGCAAGTTTCTGTCTTATTTTCATCTTTCCACAAACTCCTTGGCTTCCAGGCTCCTCCTAAATACCGTGGAGGCATGGGACTCCAAAAAAAAATGGAGAGCAGATTGACTTTGTTCTCAGAGGTTGCTGGATTTGGTACTGTCTTTTTGAATTCAGATTTAGAGGTGGCTCCTGAGATAGGAAGCTGGAAAATCCATTTAGTTTCCTACTCGTAAAGGGAGAAAAGGGCAGTGGTCAGGATCAAATGCTGAATGCTGAGACTTGAGTCCCTTTGAAGCTCTTGTTGTGGGTAATGGGAGATTCAGAAGCTAGGAGAACCCCACTGTGTCATGCAAGAACCGATTGGGGCATGTTGGCAAGAGGATAGGTAGTGAGAACAAGCTTTGCATTACTCAAAGCTCATAAAATATTTCTTCCTGGATGCTGAATGGATAAGATTCTTCTTGGTACCCTCCACCCCTTAAAAATGCTTCTATTTTTCTACTTCTGGTAGCAGATGGCTTAGCTACTACTCAGATGCTTCCTTACAATTTAATTTTTTGTGTTCAGTTTGCTTACTGGCAAAATTGTTATTTTTTATGAAGCTGCTTCCCTCTACTTGCTCCCCTCTCTCATCTCTATTTAAAGGAGCAACCAAATTAACAATATTAATTATTAATAAAATCACAAGAGTTAATTATTAATAATAAAATTAATAAAAGCAATCACCAAACTCTTGTTTGGTGTCACTGTTGATGACAGTGATTTGGGAAGAAGTTCGATATCTTTTTCTTAATGGAGCTTCATGAACTAGGAAGGGAGGAGAAAGGATGATTTTTAGGATGTCTAAAAGGCATGAAACACACACACATATAATATACTTATTATACATATATTTTATACATATAATCATAAAATCATACTATGCATTGTGAGGCAAAAACAAGCTTCCCATAAACATATATAAAATAGGAATAATAAATGCTGTTCACAAGCTCTCTATTTAAGGGCCAGGTTAAATGATCACTAAATCTATGTCTGGTCTTAGAGGATGGCATGTGCCTGAGATTTGGGGAGAAGTTTGATCCCCACCAAACATATGCAACCCTTTTAAAGAAATGGGAGAGGTTTGAAATCAATGAGGCTGGGGAGAGTCCCTGGACAAATAAGAAAGAATTGATTAATACAATCATAGAAATCATATAGTACAAGTGCAAGGGAAAGTAAATTTTCTCATAAAATAGGGGCAGATCTGATTTCAGTATAGAGAGCTCCTAGAAGAAACTGCCACCAAACAAGTCAGCACCTCCTCTGTAACTTACAGAGTTTGCCCACTAGTACTGAGAGCTGTGATTTTCCTAGCAATCACACAGCCACAAATATAGCCAGTATGAACCATAAGAGAATAGGATTTGAACGAATCATGTCTTCCTGCCATGCCAGTTTCCTTCCTTCCTTCCTTCTTTCCTTTCTTCCCTTTCCTTTCTCTTTTCTTTCTCATTTTCTTCTTACTCTGTCCTTTCTCTTCTTTCTTTCTTCCTTTCTTTTTCTTCCTTCCCTTGCCTTTTCTTTCTCTTTTCTTTCTCACTTTCTTCTTACTCTCTCCTTTCTCTTTTCTTTTTCTCTTTCTTTCTCTCTCTTTCTTCCCTCCCTTCTTCCCTCCCTTCTTTCTTTCTTTCTTTCTTTCTTTCTTTCTTTCTTTCTTTCTTTCTTTCTTTCTTTCTTTCTTTCTTTCTTTCTTTCTTTCTTTCTTTCTTTCTTTCTTTCTCTCCCCTCTCCTTCCCCCTCCTCCTCTTCTCTGGCCCCCTTCCTGTCCACAGGGAAATCTATCATCTGTTACAGATTGAGCTTTCACATCTTACTGGATCCACAAAGTTTATGCAACACTGGTTCTTGATAAATTAATTCATAATTCTTTTCCTTCTCCCCACTCTCCCCCTTCTTCCTCTTCCTGTCCAACATAGAGCCCACACTTTATTTTGTATCTCCAAAGTAAGTGTATACTGGTTCTTAATAAATCATAATTCTATTTATTCAAGAAACATTATTAAGTTGCCTACTTATATACTATGTGCCAGACAAACATTAATCCAGTCCCTGGATTCTAGTTATTGAATTGAGTAAGACTTAATTTTCATGCCTTTCAACTGGAGCTGAAAGCAGCAGTTTTTGAAGGTTAATTGTATAAAACATCTGTGCTAGACTGCAATGACAATATTGCCAAGGGAAAGATTGAGCAGAAGAGTGTCGAAGAAAGGCAGGGACTTAGAATCTCTTCTTCCTGATTATTTCTCTTTTTTAATTCTTGATTGGCAGTGGCAAATCAAATGATGCTCAGGAACCAAGGTTGACTGACAGGCAAATTGAATACAGTCAGTCACAATCACTGTTCTAGAAAAGGCAGCTTACAATGTTTGCCAGGTCAGTCAAGTCAGTCTTTCCCAGAAAGGCAGATTCTATAAACTCCAGAAGCCTTGGGTTGACAGCCCCCTCCCTCAAGTCTTTTTAGACTTAGCCACTTAGAGAGCAACCTGTGTAGATGGATAACTTTATTCTTTCACACTGTTGGTAGGGAAGGTAGTTTGAGATGCTTCTGCTAGGCAGGGAAATGGTGGTGCCAATCAAATTTGAAGGTCAGAAAAAAAGAAGAAGCCCCCTTATTCATAATGTATTTATGCTTTGACCAGTCGTGGTGTCAGCTCTTGAATACTTAGGCTCATAATTTAAGCTCCTACTCTGTCATTAGGGCTTGACACTTTCATTAGTTCCTATTAAATTGAAGTAACAGTTCCATCTTCATGCAAACAATTGCCTATCCAGAGGAGTTTAAACTTGGCCTTGGTGGGTTATAAATTGTGATTAGTAAGATTAGAAATGCTCACACCAGAAGAGCCTTAAGGGTTTGATTTCTTTTTTCTGCCCTTGCCAGTCTCCTCTATCTTTCTCTCCTTCCCTCTCACCCCTAGGAGTTTCTTCCTTTTCTCTCTGCATTTTTTTCCCTTCTCTCCATCCTTCAAGAATGTTTGGCAATAGTAGGCAACACCATGTCTGAGCATCTTAGAATTCCAAGAGTCTTACCTGATTCTTTTCTACCCATTATGACATAAGATGTCTGCTTCTCTTGAAAGCTTTTTTTTTTTAATAAGACAGAACACATATTTGATTATAGATTCAACATTACTGGTTTCCAAACTCACTTTTACAAGAGGGATGTGAACTCTCTCTCTCTCTCTCTCTCTCTCTCTCTCTCTCTCTCTCTCTCTCTCTCTCCTGATCTAGCTATCTATCTATCTAGCTAGCTAGCTATCTTTCTTCCCCAACATGATTCTAATTCTTTACACATTCTATACAATTTTTTTCCTTCATACTGCATTCCTGGATTCTCCTTCCCCCCATATGAGTCTAATACATGTTACATACATTCTAATATTTATATATTGCTATTTTCCCTCATTAATGGAGGGGAGGGTTCTTGGATCCTTTAACAAAAATTAGTGAAAGCTGTACCTTGAAAATACCAGGGGCAGAGGGAAATTTGGTGAAATTCTTTTTTCATTTAGTTTCCTTCTTCCCAAATGTATGGTGTTTCACAAAGTTCAAAAGCCTGAACTGACACAATGACAATTTAAAAAAAATACTTCTGCCAACATTCAAAATGTTGGCCATTTTACAATAAGGACCACATGATTAAAAAGTTTCTTCCTCTTAAAAATTTTAAGTTAAATATGAAAATGTTTTACATAATTGCACATGTCTAACCTATATCAATTGCTTATCATCTCAGGGAAAGGGGATTGAGGAATAGAATTTGGAACTCAAAACTTTTTTTAAAAAAGTTTAAAAATTTGTTTTTAACATGTAATTGTGGGAATTACTATATCAAAAAACTAGGGACTATGAATATAGATAAGAATTTCTTTGGGCCACATACTGATACTTAGAAAACCACAATAACATTATCTATGTTCTATTTTTATTTATTTCCCATTTACATTTTAATCTGGTTCAGGCCACACTCAGATGTTATAACTTGTATTTAATATAAAACATATAAACATGTAGAGTAATGTGAAATAAATCTGGAAAAGAAAAAAAATTAAGTCAAAAAACTACCTCTAGTTGATTGACGATGCATATTTAAGGATCTAATTATCTAATCTAATATTTTCATTACCTGTCAAACACAATTTTTGCTTTTCAATTTCCTTGACTTTTTTTTTCTGAGAGAGAGAGAGAGAGAATCCCAAAAGACCCCAAAACAACAAAATAATGATTTTATTAGTTTCACAACAGGTGACCTTTATTATCTTGGGGATGAAGTGAAATGCCAGAGTCATGCTAGCCTTCCATTTTCCATTTTCTTTTTAAGATGTTGTGTAGAAATCACCATCTACGTGTGTTCCTGTAAAAAGTTTGTTTTCTTCCTTCCTAGCTTTCAAGTTGATGTTCTTTTCCTTCTCATCAGTGTGGAAGATGGCACAGGAACAGCCCCCCAGGGGTAAGGGGGTGGGGAGATATCATTTTCTTCTCCTCCCTGCCCCAGAGACAGAAAAGCAAGGTCAATGGGATGGGGGTGGGGGTGAGGGTGGGGGTAGGGAGAGATGTTAGAATTAGAATATTCCTTATTACAAAAGAAGCACAGGTGGTCCAGTCTCCTAGGGACTGAGATGGAATCCAAAGCAGGTCCAAATACAACCTCCATGATCATCTCTTCTTCTTTTTTGCTTGGCTACAGATGGACCTTTGAGATTAGCTATGGGGTATACTGGCTAAATTTATTGAAAAATTCAGGGACTTGACAACACCGGCTTCTCCATTGACTTAAAAGATACAACAACTAGAAAAATAGACCCAACATGGTGAAACATAGAAAAGTCATGCATGGGGAGGGGCAGAGGTGCCACTTGAGGTGTCAAGATTAGGTCTTGAAAACCAAGGCCTGGATTACCTTTAGGAATCCTCGAGAGTTTAGTGATGCAGGATGGTGCCAAGGCACACAGATGGTGGGGGGGAGAAGAGATAGGAGGGGGGAAGGAGGCAGGGAGGGAGAGGAGAGGGAGAAGAGGAGAGAGGAGAGGGAGAAGAGAGAGGAAAGGAAAAAGAAGAGAAAGAAAAGAGAGGAAGGAAAGAGGAGATAAGAGATGAGGAAACAGAAAAGAGAGAGGGAAAGAGAAGAGAGGAGACAGGAGAAGAGAGAGGAAAAGAAAAAGAGAGAGGGAAGAAAAGAGAGGAGGAGAGAGGAAGGAAAAGAGAAGAGGAGGGAAGGAAAGAGGGGAGAGAAGGAGAGAGAGAACCAACCCTTTGGGGGAGGGGAGGGAGAGAGAGAGAACGTTCAACCTTTTGGGGTGGGGAGATGAGGAGCTAGCCCCTCCAATACCTGCTCGTTTCTTCCTTCCATATGTTGACCGGCCTTTCTTGGCCTTCCTTTTTGCTACCCCTGTTGCCTTCCTTCTTTTAGGACAACTGTTGGAATGATGGGAATGGTAGTGGGAGTTAGTGTGAGGATGGGCTCGGGATGAAGAGCGATGGGAGCGTGCCGTCCTGGTATGGTGCCTGGGTGGACTAGGGCTTGAACTGGTGCTTTGACTTCGGCTCCTACTTCGGCTACGGCTGGGAGTCTGGCTCCAGCTCGGGCTCTGGCTGCGGCTACGGCTTTGGCTTTGACTTTGGTTTGGACTCTCTTGCCTAGATTTGTTTCGGTTCTGGGTCCGAGCAGCAAGGAATGCCTGCATCTTTGGTGCCCACGAACACACGTGGAGGTCAAAGGCCACCTACTCTTCTCCCGTCTGGTCTGGCTTTACAGAATAAGGTATACAGAGCCTGAGTTATATAGTTGGGGGCCATTGTTAGCCAGGAAAGAGGACTGGATTGTGATGTCAGTGGGGAGGTGGAGGTGGGCACCAGAGGCAGCTAGAGCAGTGGGGGAGAGCAAGGAGGGCCTTAGGAAGTAGAGAGGGGAATAGGGATGGAGCTGAAAGGATGGGAAATAATGGACATGCCCTCATTCGGGGGGAAAAAAATGCTTCTCCCAAGGGTTGTGATCTGTACAAAACAGAAGGGCTAGATTGTAGTGGCTCCTTTTACAGACCACTTTAACTCAGCAGAGATTTAATTAGGACTTGCTTTTAATGAGTCAACTTTCTCTAGAAGAGTTTTGAATTCTGGGCCTGCCACCACTATCTCTGGTATAATAAAACAGAAACACACAGGCATGTATTAATCTATTGTCATTTGAGTATAAACCATGTTGTAAAGAGATTAGGGAACATAGCTTAGGTTGCTATTCCCCATCCCTACCCTTCTTCCTCAGGAAGACCTAGCTCACCTAGTTGTCCCTATCTCCCCCCACTGCTCCCCACCACCACCCCAGCCATTGGACCATCCTCAAATATTTGGTTTGACAGGGCAGAAGACATCACCACTGGAGGGTATTCTCTCTCCTCCACCATGATTGCTTGATTGAACTTAGATGAGATTGGGAGTCAACTAATTTCTTCTGGTGATATGGAGAACTACCGGGTCATTGGTCCTGCTACTGCCTCCTAAGGTTCTCCAGGTTGATGCTTTGCCTCTACTCCCTGAAATTCTGACTTCCTTATGGACCTACCTACATTACCTTTGGGCCCTTGCCATCCATTTTCCTCTGCACCCTTAGGACGTCTGAGTTTTCCCATTTGACTTTATTAGCAGAGTGCGAGTTGAGAGTACAGAAATGCCTTCTCTGTTTTCTGGTTCGTAAGACGCTTTAACCTCTTTCTAGGCCTGAGCTTCTTATGTCAAATGAGTAAGTGGTTAGATGGTCTGTATAAAGTTTCTTCTGGCTCTAATCCTCTGGGTACCTAGTGTCTTGTGCCTTCGTTTCCCCACCATTAAAATAGAATGATCTTTGCTCTGCCTTCCCTGGAAGGGATGATTTTAGTTGAATCCTTTTGTTAGACAAAAGTATGAGTATCTTATTTGGGTCAAGAAGGTAGGAACAATGTTTGCTCAGGCTTTAAAGAGTGATGAAAGAGTTAGGCACAGTGGACAGAATGCCAGACCTGGAGTAATCAGGAAGACCTGAGTTCAAATCCAGTGTCAGATACACTAGCTGTGTGACTCTGGAGGGCAAGTCACTTAACTCTGCTTGCCTCAGTTTCCTTATCTGTAAAATGAGCTGGAGAAGGAAATACTCCAGTATCTTTACCAAGAAAACCCCAAATAGGCTTACAGGGGTCACAAAGAGCCAGACATGACTGAGATGACTAATAACAACAAAGCAAAAAAGGAGTTAGGAGGACCTTCCAACTTATCTCTTCCAGGATTCTTCCCCGCCCCTTTCTCTCTTTCTCTGCATGCTCTGACCACCACCTACACTATTATTCCTGGACTCCTTCCCAGGAAAGGATCTCGCTTATAAAAAAGGAGAATGACTATTGTCAACACACTCATTTCTATTTGTTTCTAACGGCAAGTCTTCCAACTGGAATAAAGGGGAGGACACTGGGACTAGGGAAATCTGAGTCAGATAGTATCTGGTAGGGAGAAGCTTAAACAATGAATTGGGTTCTTCCCATAGGGAAAAGGGGAATCTCGCTGAACAGTTTTTAAAGAGTGGGTGGATAGGGTCCCGGTTGGTCATATGTGTGTGTGTATATATACACACACACACATATATATACACATGTATACATATATATACACAAATATGCACATATATACATGTGTACACACACATATATACACATATATACATAGCTTCATCCAGAGATGGGACTATATAACCTTTGACTTTTAGCCCATTTGACTCTTATCTAGGACCTTCCCCTTATTTCCCCAAGGTTATTTCATTTCTAAGGAACATCTTAAGTCTCCCTCTCTTGAATTTCTCACATAGAGCTATAATTAGAAACTCTCTTTTAGGTAAAAGTTGAGTGGGGAGAGGGAGGAGGAAGGGGTATCATGATACTGATAAAAGAAGTCTGACCCTAGGTGAAATTTCACACCAAGAGAAAGGATATCATTTGTCATCTAGTTCTAGCCTGTGGGTCCTTTCGGAGGGTAGAGTGAGGTAGGAAAGGGTGTATCACAGCATTGGGACCCCTAGGGAAGGGAAGGATGGCCCAGGTCCACGTGAGGACCCCACTAAGGTTTTACTATGTAATAAAGTCCAGCAGAAGATTTTTCAGGTATGACGATAAGGCACAGGATGATACATTGTCTCTAAAGTCTCATGAAGAGAAAACATCTTTCCCCAGACACCAAGGAAGAGGCAAATAATCCTCCCCACCCACACACACCATTCTGGGCAAAGCCCCAGAAATCTTGCCTAGCAAAGAAAGGCCTGACTTCTGTTCTTGGCCTGCTTATTTCTGATCCCCAAGTCCCTAAAGACCCCTCTCTAACCAGTCTGAGAAGTGAGACCAGAAGGGGCGCGAAATGAAATTCCTTGGAGAAGCCTTTTTATTGTTGTTTTTTTTTTTTTTTCCAGAATGGGTTTCTTCTTGGGTCTTACAGTTGCATCCATTCTTCTTCTAGGTGACTCAGGTCGTTGGTCAGGTTGTGGCTGGGAAACGTGGGCTGCTGTCTGTCTATACTTTTGGAGGGGTCTGGCCTTCCTTTTGACTGGTGGAACGATATTCCTCTGGGGAGGATTCCTCCATCAAGAGAAGTGTTCCTTGAACTTTTGGGAGCTCTTCTGCCTGATCTTCCTCCTCTGATGAGAAAGAGAAGTTGTCCTCAGTAACACAGGCCAAAAACTTCTTCAGGGCATACTCATATCTTTGGCCCGGCACAGCCCCTAGCTTGGTACAGCTGGAGCCCATCTCTTCCAGCTGAGTCACCTCACTACCTCTTCCAAGGATGTCTTTCTGGATTTTTTCCCCGGAGGTGGAACCAGGAATGGGGGAGGGGAAAGAGAGGGGAGCAATAGGGGCGGGGGAGGAGCACGAAAGTCCTGCATCACAAAGCAAAGCACTCTGCTTTCTTCTCTTGCTCACTCCCCTCCCCCTCTCACTTTTAAAGTCAGACTGTGTGGAATGCGATCTCTTTGTAGACTTCTCAAGTCTACTCAGCTCACCTCTCTTCTCCTCACAACCCCCCAAAATTAAAAAAAAACCACTCTAAAGTCATCAAACAGTAGAAAGAAATAATCAATCCATTCTCATTCTCTTAACAATTACATCGCCAAAAGTTTGCGTATGATAAAGCCTCCAGTAAAATCTTACTCTGATGCTCATCATGGTGTGTGATGTGAAAACCTCTATGTTTTTGGAAGGAGGCTATGCCAGTCTAAAATGAAGCTATGAAAGAGACTGCTCAAGGAAGCCTTGGAGTATATACTGTAGCTTTTTCATGTTTTTTCTCTGATGCTTCTGAAGATGATGGCCCATTAAAGTTCAGATCAAATTGGTACTCCTAATGATTATTAATTTTTGATCCAGAGCAATTCTAGAAGACAGACTTATTGACTGAAATAACAATACATGACATGGGCATCAGTGAAGTACTCACATACATATCAAAGAAAAGGGAGTTCTTTCAGGCTTATGCTATGTGACCCACAGTGCTTAGCTAATACTTAGTAAATGCTTGAAGGGATTGAAGTAAAGAATTGAAGGAGATACAAAAATTAAATAAGTCATTCTCCACATCCACCTCTCCCCCCACCCCAGAGTCTAGGAAATCTGGTTTTGCCTCTAAGAGGGTGACTGTGGAATACTGTTTTCTTTCTCTTAGTCTACTTTTCTCCCAAAGAACAAGGGGAAGAGAGGAAGTATCTATCCAAAGCAGGACAAGAATTGACATCTCCAAGGAAGGTGTGGTTTGGGAAAAGACAGAAGGTGGTGCTGGTAATGTTCAGCAATCAAGTTCTCCAAAAATAAAATGAAAAAAAACCCAAACCCATACACACTTGCAAATTTGATCTGCGGTATTCACATTTATTTTCTCCATCACTTTCCTAAATCTAAAAAGCCCAGACTTGGAGCCATTTGCTGATTTCTAAGGTATCAAAAATGCTATCAAGGAGTAACTAACTAAAGGAATACAAGACATTTTTTTCCCTCTGGCATTTCAGACCCAAATCCTACAACACACCCCTCCCCCCCCCCACCGCCCCTGCCGCCCCCAGCTTCTATAAGGCTCAGTGAAACATTTAGTAAAATTTTGAAACCTCAATATTAAAAATGTGAATTAATCATAATCATTGGTAAGTGGGGAGGAAGCAGGAAACACTTCCAGTTCTCCATCTTATTCCACCTTCCCCCCCCCCTCAGTTTTACAGATAAGGAAATTAAAAGCCTACAAGGGTTAAGCTGTTGCCCAGCATCACACTTGAGCTAGGTAATGGAGTGGATAGAGCTGGAGTCAGGAAAACCTGATTTTAAATCTGGTCTCAGACACTTATTTCCTGTATTGAACCTGGACAAAATCACTTAATCTCTGTGCCTCGGTTTCCTCATCTGCAAAATGGGGAAATAATAACACTTCCCACACTTCCCAGGGTTATTGTGAGAAATCAAAGGAGATAATGATTGTAAAGCATTTAGTACGGTGCCAGGCACATTGCACACTCTATATGAGTGTTAGTTTCTATTGTCGTCATTATTATCAAGTTATCAGAGGCAGTAATTTGAACCAAGGTTCTGTGATTTCAAAACCCACTGGTACTTTATGGTGCTTCTCAATATATTAAGAACAAAAGATGGGTTTTTCCCGCCTAGTGAGGTGTGTGATGCCATTCAGGGAAATAGGGTGGAGATGCAACCAGTTTGAAGACCCTGTTTTAAGACAGATTGGGATCCACAAAACTTTTAAAAACAATGCTTTTTCTTTGGATCTCTTTGTGGGATATATGGAAAGGGGAATCTTAAGGGTCTTTAACATTGATCCTTTTTTTGGGGGGGGGGCTGTCTTTAACCTTGATTCCTTTGGTTAATATGTTGTTGAAGATTAGAGGTGACTATTTTCAGCTACAAATGTTCATTGATTTTCCAACTCTTTTCAATGAGACTTGAAAGCTGAATCCTAGAATCTTTAGAATTTCATCATTTCCCTAAGCTTGGAGCAGAATACCAATTAAAGTATGAGGAAAAAAAAAGTCAAAGGCTGGTTTTTGTCCTCACAAGGTTCACACTAGATTATCCTGAAAGGCTCTAAAACCATTCTTCTACCTTTTTACTCCACTCTCTCTTGAAACTCTGACCCACCACTGTCCAAGGTGGCCCAAGCACAAACAAGCAGTCAAGCGACTGAGCAAGCCTTCTTAGGTGCAACAAAGAGGGTCTGACAATGAGTGATTTTCAGGATTTATTGACAGGTGGCAGGCATTTGGCTACTTGGATCAATGTTAGCTTCTCTCAGACTTTAGACATCAAGTGGGAATCTTGGTTTTTTCTTTTGGTGCATACTGAACAACTTGAAAGGGATTGAAGATCTTTTTTTGCTTTTAAACTCCCAAGTTACTATAAGATTTATGGTGGTCAGTTTCTCTTCTTCTTCTTCTTCTTCTTCTTCTTCTTCTTCTTCTTCTTCTTCTTCTTCTTTCAGAGAGCCTTTTATATCCTCCTAAGCAAAACACATATGGTAGAGCTTAGTAAGAAGCTTTGGCACCCAAGTCTGGTTTCTTTTACTTAGTTATCTGGGGATCAGATAGGCTTTTTGATTGAGTATTGGAAATTAATGGACATACTACCTCTCCTCCCTCTCCTTTGCCTCCCTTGAAACTGAGCCCTTCTCCTCCTATAGAATTGTTCCCTTCTCCTCCCATAGAATTGTGCCCTTCTTCGCCTTCTTTGGCCTCTCCTTCTCCTCCGGGGGCTTGGACTCCAGCTCCCAATAAATCTTTGTTGTGCCATCTTCTTGCTTTTCAAACTTCTCTTTTGCTGCTGTTGTTTTGGGATTGAGTTGAAACTGCGAACCTGTTGTTCCTGGTGGTGAGTTAGTTTTGTCCTAAGGGTTTTTTTTCCCAGATATATAAGAGGGGTTTTTGTCCACTATGACCCGTGTGGGGTGGGTCGTCTCTTCCCTAGAACTGTGACTGTACAGTCCTGTCCCAAGCTCATGTGCCTGCCAACTCAAGATTTGGGGGTTGGGGATGGAAAGGAGGAAAGCAGTTCCTATAAGTCGAGCAAGAAATGAAGTATGAAATATACTTCTAAGATTTCTTTGCCTTAGAATCATAGCATTGGAGCAGAAGGGACCTCCAGAAGACCATCCCGTGGCTCAGCTCACCTTTTTATTTTTAAAAAGACATTTTATCGATGTCTTTCTTGATATATTTTTATATTGTCAACCATATACAGATTATATATCCAATGTCAAATTCTATGTTATTTAATTATATATACATACATGTACATGTATACATGTTTACATATATGTATATGTGTATATATGTGCATATAATGTATATATACTTACGCACATATAGGCAGCTAGGTTATGCAGTGAGAGGGGCTGGACCTGGACGCAATAGGACCTGAGTTCAAATATGACCTCAGACATTTTACCAACTAGCTTGTGTAGACCCCTGCAGCGGTTCCAGTTTCCTGGAAGAAATGGCAAAAACCCACTGCAATGTCTTTGCTAAGAAACCTCAAAATGGGGTCAACGAAGAATCAGACACAACTGAAACAACTGAGCAACAACAAAATTATATCTATATCTATCTATCTTCGATCTATCTCTCTATATCATCCTTCCCCTTAGAGAGACATCCCTTATAACAAAAAATGTTTTAAAAAAAGATAAGAAAAAAAAGGTAAGAAAAAAGTCAGCAAAATAAACAAAACACATCAAACCAAATTGAGATTATATAGAGAGCTCTATACCCACCCATAGTCCACACACACATACACCTCTGCAAAGTGGGGAGTGGGAATGGGAGTGGGGGTGAGGGTTAATTCTCACTCTCTTCTTTTTGGACAAGATTGGTTCATTATAATTTCAGACTATTTAATTTCCTTTTTTTGGTTGTTGCTGAATTTCTTTTGACACTAGCAAAATGAAAGTTTTCACAACACCATAAGCTAAGTGAAAGAGCTGTTTGAGAATTTTTCTTGGTCCAGAGCTGGGTTATACCCCCAGGCAAACTAGCTCTGGACCAAGAAAAATTGTCCCTCCTTTTCCCCACACTCAACCCCACCTACCTTCTGCCAGGGGAGTTAACAAAACTCAGAGCTGAAGACCCCAAGGGACCCTTGTCCCACTCCCTTGCCAGCTCAAGTCCAGCAAGCAACACTATACAGTCCTGTTGAGGTGGCCCAACCAGCCTGTATTCCAAACTACAGTTGATAACAAAGAAGTGACTTTAAAGTGAGGAAGATCTGAATTCAAAGTCCCTTCAAACATGAAGACAAAATATGTATTACGTTGCTGTGTGATCCCTGCCCCGCCAAAGAAATTACTTAACAACCTCAATGCCCCAAGCAACTTCTCAGACTTATTAACAAGAAAATCAGATGCCAATCTACATGGTAGAACAAGTTTTCCTCACTCTCCTGGTCTAATAAAAAAAAAAAGTGTAGATCACTGATGAAACATTATGTCTGCTAGCTTGCCTCAAAGATCACCTTCCAAAGTTGATCCTTCTTGGGTACCTACCAATACAAACTCATCAAAAACTTTATATGAAACTGTGGATTACCCTTGCATGTTTTCTTGGCTTTGAGTGAATTACAAAGGACAGAATCTAAAATCATTTCAATTCAATTAGTACAATCACCAAAGGTTCTGGGATTCATAGATCATAGCTTGAAACCGACCGAAGGGAACGTTAGAGGCCATATTTAGCCCAACTCCCTTCATTTTATAGACGAGATGAGGGAACTGTCTAAGTGTGCTCAAGGTCACAAATATTTAAGCCTCATATATATGAGCACAAATCCCTCTGATTTTCCAGAGCAAATAACTCTTATTACCAACTCTTAATTCAATTTAGTTCCATATATGTGTATTAAGCAAATTACGTGTCCTGTTCCCCCTCAACCCCCTGTGTGATTTACAAAGACAAAAATACAACAGTCCTTGTTCCTCAAGGAGTTTTCAACCAAGAATATTTTCTTGTAATTAAGTTAAATAAGTGGTCTTTTCTTTAAATAGTCTTTTCACTTCAAGATGTTGAGACTTCCCCATCATGGGTCTTGATTTATCTTGGGTCATCAGCAATAAGAAATTAAATGGGAATTTTGAGTAAGACAAAGACAACCATACAAAGGCCAGCAAATGACAACAGAAAAAGTTGAGTCAGAAATGCATAAAATATATGTATAGTATTATATAATATCAAACTATTTTATCTTTTAATACCCATAATAATTCAGATTTCTTTTCTCTGGTACAAAGGGAAGGGCCAAACAATTTTATGAGGATTTTCCAGATCATAGGGGTGCTGTGTGCCCCCTACCCCCTGCCTCAATATAAAAGGGATTAACTCTAAATCTACAGGGATACTCCTATGGGGCCCTTGCCTCTTTAAAGTAGCCAAAATATCTCTTGAAAAAAAATATATGTATGTGCAATATGTATATGTATATTAGATACTTGAGACAAGTTAAATAATCTTTTCCATGAGGATTTTTTTTTATTCTTTACCTTCCAAAGCCCAAAATGCTATAGAAAAGGGATTCTTGGATCCTATTCATCTTATTCTTATCTCCATCTTCTCTTCTGAAGGACACATTCCTCTGATACTCCTATACTGTATAATATTAATTAAAATAAGCATTGTTATGTGCCCACTAGTTTTGCCAAGCACTGAGGACAAAGACCTCGTCAAAGAAGCTACCAAGTGGGTTAAACAAAATATATAGAAAATAAATACATAGTAAAAGTTTGGGAAAGAGAAGCGCATCAATAACTAGGTATGCCCAAAGTTACCCTCACGTATACCTTATTCAACGTCCATTGTAAAATCTGGTTAATGTTTGATCACCCACAAAAGAAGAGACCATAAAAGGTTTTAATCTATTTGTAGCACTGGCTGTGATCCCAACAAGGTCATCTAAGTTTATTTGCATTCGCAGGAAAATAAATTCAACAAAAACCAGTTGAATTGGTTTCCTTAGAACCTTCATTTAGAACCCAGTGTAAATTTCAGGCAATGATTTTGGGTTGTTCCCCACTGCACCCCCAACCAGGGCTAAAATATACATACTTAAAGATTAGGCCTAAAAAAACACATTTAAAGATGTTGAGGCATACTTGACATTGTGCTGCTGGTATGCATCATCATGCCATCTCTCTTGCTGTCCAGAGTTTCACACAGTCCTTTGGTGATCATTTCAAAATTCGTAAGAAAGCCTTCGGTGATACTCACCTATGTCCCTCTGACAGTTAGGAGTAATTGGGGACATCTCTTCCTCAATTACTCCTAATTGTAGAGACATTCTCTGGGCATAACTAATTTTTTTTGTATTTTTTGTTAATTAAGGGCCTGCCTACCCTAATGTAGCAGAACATCCAAGCTTGGCATGTTAGCAGCTTTATCTCTGAGGTTTAAGGAAGGCAGTTTCTGAAGTAAATTCATCTAGTTTTTTTCTATTTGTCCTGCTATATATAGTTTTGCTTTGTATATATTTGCTTAATGTTGTCTCCCCCGTATAAGCTTCTTGAGGACAGATTTTTGTTTTTTGCCTGTATCTCCCAGAATGGTACCTGGCACACAGTAGAACATTTGATTATTCAAGAGGTTTGGACAACTGGAATAAAAGGAAACATTTTCTTTGTGTTTCTGTACCTCTCTTCTTTGCTCTAGAGGTTACTCTTGATTCTTCCCCTTTTGCAGACCGACCCCCCTCTCTCTCCCCCTCTTTCTCCCCATCCCATGAGTCAAGGAAATTAAACAGAAGGCCATAAGACTGAATTTTCAGAATTTATTGACAGGTGGCATTGTTCAGTAGCAGGCTCCTGTTGTCTTGTGGCAGTCACCATAGGTGTGCATCTCGATGGAAACGATTTTGCTGTTTCATGATGGTCAGAAGATCCGGTTGAATTTGGTTAAATTCTCAAGCAGGAGTTCAGATGGAGTTTTGCTATTTGCTGTCTTAGTATCTTCTTCTTCTCCTGCGAGAGTATCTCCTGCGATAATACCCTGAGGAGAGAAGAATGAAAGGATTAAATTTAAAAGCAGAGAAAAGAGGCCAACAATTCTAGTAACTCTAGGGGCATCTTTGTGCTTGAGTACAAGGGATGTAAGGGAAGGTGTAAATGACTATAAAGTAACACTTTTTACCTCTCCCCAAACAATTACCTCTCCTTCTCCCTCTTCTCCTCCTCCTCCTGCTTCTCCTGTATCTCCTTCTCCGACTACGGTATCTGCTTCTGCGTCTCCTCCGGCGTCGGTATCTGCTCCTACTCCGGCTCCTGCTGTGTCTATATCTTGCCATTTTTGAGTGTGATTGTGGTTGAGGTCTTTTTATTTATGTTTCACAGCAGTGGGAGCACCACTCTGGGGTTGAGCCAGCCAACCTGCGACCTGGTGGTAGGTATGTGGGCTTGTGGGTCAGGGTGGACCCCTGTCTCTCTTATAGGCAACGGAGGGACCCCAGCCATTGTGATGTTTCACAATGGTTTCACCCTGATAGGCTCCTTATGGGGACACCATCCCTGACACGTGCCCATATAAGGGAAACTGATGGAAAATGGGGAGGGCCATGGTTCTGATGAGGAAACAATGCTCCTACCACCTACCTCACCAGGTGGTTTTGATGAAGGCACTTTTATTTGCTATATAAATGTTACTGATTAATGTTATTATCATGATCATTGTTATCATTATAATCATCAAACAACCCAATCAATCAATTAGAAAGCATTTATTAAGCATCTTCTATTGCCCTGCAGGCACTATTAGGTGCTGGAGAGGAAAATACAAAGTTGGAAACAAGATGGTACTTTCAAGGAGCCAGATGGAAGAGTAGATGAGAGGACTGCAGTTGGATCCCTCCTTGCTGTGAAACTCTAAGACAGGTACTCCCTAGATCCCTTAAAGCTATATCAGCTGGCCTCAGGCTTGATCCAAAATTTAAATCCCACAGGAAAACATGTATGCTTCTCAGAAATAGGGGAGGGGGGATCTTTTCTGCTACAGATTTGAAGCTGTATTAAAACACGCAAAAATGAACACTTTTTTCAATGTGACCTTGATCCATGCGGGTGCAGGGTGGGGAACAAATGCGGTAGAATCCGCAATGCTTTGAGTTGGGTTGTTTTCTTGTCTTTTCAAGAACAAGATTAAGGACCTCAAAGAAAATTCTCTTTTCTGACTTCTCTGGAAATCTAAAGAACGAGAGTAGCCCCAGCCATGAAGTTGCTGTGGGGAGAGGATATAGAAACTGAAAGAGTCTCATGTTAAACGATACTTAACAATGTAGACACATCATCATAGATTTAAATAAAGCTGCAAGGGGCCTCAGAGACCATTCTAGTTCCACCACTTCATTTTTCAGATGAAGAAATTGAGACCCAGGGAGGGGGGTAAGTGACTTCAAGGTCACACAAGGTAGAATAAGCAGTAAGATTTGAACCCAGGTTGTCTCCTCCTAGAATCAGTGCTCTATTTGGCTATATCATGAAAGCTTCCTTAGACACTTTGATGATTCCTTAATCTTATCAACTTGTATACACTCTTCAGCAACGAATGCAGTTTGCAATCTATCCACATATTCTTATCCTGTTCAACTCTCCTCCATGGACCATGTCCTCTGATAAATCCTCCACAAGAAGTCACTCAACATGTCAGTAGCTTTCTTCTATATCTCTTCACGTTGCTTGGAGACCAATGAAGTATGTAGACTGTACATCAAGTTAATCCTCACTGTTACTATATGACTATAAATCAAACATTTTTATCAATAAAATACTATTTTAAATGCACAAAGGAGTTTGCTCTTGAAATATGTCCTAGGTCGATCCTTCTGTAAAGTGAAATAAAATTGAATGATTTATTGTAGAACCATTCAGTGTTAGAGCCGAACTTCCAGTTCAGTTCATTCATTTGAAAAAGGATGAACCAACCGTATGAAGTGTGTAGCAAGGCCAAGACACATTGTCAGATATTAAGTTTGCTTACTTTTATATAGTGCTTTACAGTTTATAAAGCACCTCTATACATTATTCTCATTAGGTCTTCCCCATAACTCTACAAAGTTTGGGCAAGTATTGTTATATCCATTTTGCAGATGAAGAAACTACGACCCACGGAAGTTAAATGCATACATGTCCAAGGTCCTATAAGTGGTTAGTTAAGGTGCAAAGGGCTAGAACTCAAATTTCTTTTCATTATGAACTTACCTTCTTTTTCACACCAACTGTATAAGCAGTTTTCCTTCTTCCCACTAGCAACCTTTCTGAATATACTTGACCAGCTGCTGAGGCAATTTCCTCCATTCTTAATACTCTAGGGATGATTTGGATTTTTTCAGTGTTTGTAAACATAGGTTTTGTTGGTGAATGATAAGTCACCTTTGCACCTGATACAGTAGGCATACATGTCTTCAAAAAGGAAGAAGATTTGACATCCTCACTCTCTTTTCCTCATCTCCCAGGAATAGGGTGGAGATTCAAGGGCCAGCAAACCCTCTAGGGAGAAATAGCCATCAACCATTGAGGAGTATGGTGATTGTCATTTTAATTCCAAAGACCCAGCCCAGGGTTGATGGTAAAGCAGCCTTGGGTTGATGGTAAAGAACAAAACCCTGGCCCATGGGAAGGAGTCACCCAGGCTTTAGCAGAAGATGGGATAAAGAAAAGAATCTACATTTACCCTTATGCGACTACGTCCAGGTAGGCCTTACAAGTTAGGCCTGCTGTGGACTTGATTTTGGAAAAGATCACCATCAAAATGGAAAACCAGTCCAAAAGTGCTTCCAGGCATAGTCAGAACTAGTCTCTAGGGCCTTATGAAAGGAAGCAATCTCTAAATAATCCCCTCATTTTATAACTGGGGAAACCCAGGAGGTAAAAATGACTTGCCTGAGATTTTATAGCTAGAAACTCTCAGAACCAGGATTTGAACCTGAGTTATAGAATAATAGAATCACCGAATGTCCAAACTGCAAGGGACCTCAGAGGTCAGCTAGTCCAACCTGTACCTGAGCAAGAGTCCCTTCTATGACATCCTGGACAAGTGAGTCACCTAGTCTCTGCTTGAAGAACTACAGAAAGGGAGCAACCAAGACCTTCTTGAGGTAGGCCTTCCGTAAAGACTAAAACTCAAGGTCCATAAGCTTTCTAAACCATAATGTACAGCTGGGATTGTTAGAAAGTTTTCTTAAACTTTATATAGCTCTCCCCTAGGGTTTCCTAGTTCTGCCCTTTGGGATCCAGCAGGGGCATAAACCCTTTCCCATTAACAGCCTTTCAAATCCTTTAAAAAAGCTATAATTTCTTTGCTAAGTCTCTTCTTTATGTTACATATATCCCTAGTTCCTTGAGTCAATCCTGGTAGGACACTGCTTCACTAAGCCAGGATGGTGCCTAAAGAATTTCTTCCTTTAAAGCCTGTGTTCCTTCCACTATGATGTTGCCCCTCAATCACTGGGTCTGTTGGCCATTGCTATTCTCAGAGATTGTGGGGTATTCCAGAGCCAAGAACTAAACAGCCCACCTAGGTGCCCTGGTTTCCTCAGTCTCACTGTACTAATCTTAGGGACAAAGAGAATGGGGGCCTAGCCTACTGAAGCAAAAAGAAAAGAAAGAGTATTAAATCTATCTTTTAAATTAAATTCACTTTTTTCAATTAACATTTATTTTCTTCCCCTCCTCCACTTAAAAAAAGAAAAGAAAAGAAAAGAAAAACAAAACCAAATAGGGATTATATTTGGAATTATAGTACCTATAGCATTCAGATCAGAAGGGACTATGTTATGCAACCTTCTAATTTTACATTGATTCATTCAATAAACAATTATTAAACCCCTACTGTACAATTTATCTATCATCTATCTCCTATATAGTATATATGTATATGCGATACACAACTATATAAATATATGTGTATCCATATATACGTATACATCTATACACATACACACATATACATACACATGCACATATACACATATCATATAATACATACACACACACACACACACACACGCACACAACACACCCCTTGCTCTCAAAGGGCTTACACTCAAATGAGGGTACACAACTTTCTAAGTGAGATCCCACTGTATTGGAATGGAAGATGAACCCATGCTTAGATTGATTGAGAGAGGTCCCAGCAAAGTGCTGAGAAATTTGAGAATTCATTTTCACCTCAGGGTTGGGTGTGTGTGTCTGGGTTAGGCCTTTAGAGAGGAGGCAGTTCTTGAGTGGGGTCTTGAAGGAAGAGCAGAAAGGGACTTCAGTGCTTACTTAGCACAGTGCCTGGCATATAGATTGTGCTTAATAAATGTTTATTGCCTAATTGACTTCCACAGATGGAGAGAGAGGGAATTCCTTCCCGACTTTGGAGAGGTCATGAGCCAAAGCATGGAATGGCCAACACAAGAAGGGGAGACAGGGACTGGCCCAATTTAAACAGGATTCATAAGAGAACTTGAAGGACGTATTTATTATTTATTTATTACTAGCAGGCAGGTTGGAGAAATAATCTGAGGAGCTTTGAATGCCTGGATCTGGAGTTTATGCTTTATTTGATACACAATGTTGTTGGTGTTCTACTATTTCAGTCATGTCTGACTCTTTGTGACCCCGTTTGGGGTTTTCTTGGCCAAAGATACTGGGTTGGTTTTGCCACTTCCTTCTCCAGTTCATTTGACAGATGAGGAAATGGAGGCAAACAGGGTTAAATGACTTATTCAGGGCCACACAGCTAAGAAGTGTGTCTGAAGCCCAAACCCAGGTCTTCAATGCCAGGTCTGGTAGGTGCTCTACCCACTGCACCACCTAGTTGCCCTCAATATACGGTAGAAAGCTACTGAAGAAAGTTTTTTTTTGAGTAGAGAAGAAGTGACAGGACCATGATGTAGGACACTTACTTCTTTGAGGGTGTAGGCTGAAGGGAAGAAGTCTAGGCCATAACTGTACAGAGAAGAAAAGGCCAGGATTAGAGCTGTTGTGGTAAGAAAGGAGAAATGAATGGATGGAGGAGATAGGGTAAAGACAGAAATGACAGGAGTTAGTAGCTGATAGGTACATGGGGTTCAAGAGATATGATAATAATGCTCTTGGTTTGGCAGCTCATTCAAGCCTCACACCCCTTTCACATTCCCTTTCCCCCACAACTTTAGGGAAGGAAAAGGTCAAGCTGAGTCCTCATTCAGTATGATCCTTTCTTGCTCTGGCCTCTTTCTCAAAGCACTAAAGGACCTAGTTACTTTGGGTCTCAAGAGCTGCATTTATTGTCCCTCCACTCTACAGGCTCCCATGCAATGGCTACAGGGTGGTAGAGATGTCTATATTAGGACAGGTGAAACAGGAACAAATATTTAGGGGTTGCTCTTCTGAGACCAGAAAAGGGAGGCAGAAGTTTTCTGTCTGTAAGAATGATTATAATCGTATAGAAGTAAACTCCTTGAGGTCAGGGACTGTTCTCACATCTTCATTTTTGTCTTTGTGTCTGTAGTGCCTGGAACATATAGGAAAGGCTTAGGAAATGCTGGTTGAGGCTTGGCCCTGAAAGAAAAGATGAGAAAATATACCTTCCTCCATTCCTCCTTCTGTCCTTTTAAGAAGTGGGAGAACCACGGTGATGGAACACCACATAAACTGTCAGATTCAATTGTTTCGGTTTGTCTTCCCGAAATGCTTTTCTTTTTTCCCCTCTTTTTAAAAAATTATTTCTTAAGAAATGGCTCTCTGATTAGGGGAAAGACATATTTGGAAATAAAGGTGGTATAAAAACAAAAGAAATCAGTAAAAATTAATGAAAAGATAAATGAAGTGAAAAACATCTAAAAAAGTTTTTTATTGAATTCAACTGAATTTATGAGATAAAGGTGGAATCTTACTTGAGTGACTCATAAGTCTCAACACATGGTTGGTTTCAACTTCTTCCTAAGATGGCTAAACTAACTGCAAGGGCAGCTAAGATTTTATCCAAATACCATCCACCCACATAAGATTTACCCAGAAAAGGCCCAAAACCAATATAGAAGTTGCCCTACTTTATGTTCCACATGCTCCTTCAGACTATGAGTGCCTCTTCTCCTCTAAACCAAGCTTTCTCTTTCCTCCTTAGCTTGACCATAAATCATAGGGTAAAGCTCCCCTCTTGGGGGAGGGTGGGACTTAGTCTTATAAGCCTGTACCATATTAATAATCGTGGAATAAGATCTTTTTCCTGGAAAGGAATATCAGGCAAAACCAATTGAACCAAAAGACATTTATTGAGGTGAGGACCTGCGTGTCCCCTCATAGTTCTTGGCACTGTGGCAAACACATATGAATATAATACATGGTTCAGGCCTTAAAAGGACCTTACAGTTTGAGTGGTAGGTTTAGGGAGGGTGGGGGGTAGGGGGAGTGAAGAGTAGCAGTGCAAGGCAACAATCCAAGAGATGTCACAGAGCAGTTTAAGATTAAGTGCCAAATGTGTATGGATGATAACTACTGTGAGAGTTCACAGGAAAAAGAAATCCCTTCTAGGTGTGTGTGGTGGTCAGACAAGGCTGGAGGTTGGGACAGTCTTAATAAATAGGGGTGCTAGGGAGTTCTTAGGTGGCATATCAGATAGAATGTTGAACTTGGGGCCAGAAAGACCCAGATTGAGTCCTGTAGCCGTATTTTTAGTAGTAAAGAGAACTCTCAGGCTAGCAAACTCCCTTTACTAATACAGCTTGGCACCTTCTCTGCAACTTTTAAATTGGCTAGAGTACTGAGAAATGACTTTCCTGGGGTCAACCAGCATGTATCAAAGGTAGGACTTGAACCCGGGTCTTCTGGCTACAAGGGGGTGGCTCTGTAATCTAATGCACTATGCCTAAGTGCCTCTCAGCTGTGAGCTGTTATTTATTGTAGTCATCATCCCCTGGAACTCTCCCCTTTAAGTAACAAGCTGAGTCTCTGGCTGTAACACTCATCAGACCCCAATCTAATTAGCTTCCAGAATCTAGCATCTCCTCTATCCTAACAGGGCTAAAAACTGAAGCTACTTGCACTCAGCTGAAGGGACTGAGAGCTAAACCATCCTCTGGGAAATGGAATGACTGGGCTGGGGACTGAGCGATCCTGGCGGGGGTTCTCCCAGAGAGCAAGCTGGGGGTGGCTGGTGGAACCAGTGAGTTCTTAGGAAAAATCATTCTGACTGAGTGACATTTGTGTTGGGACAGAACTCTTTCCTTAGAGACATCTGCTGAGGGAGAGATGTTACTCTCTAAAATAAGACAGAGATGACTTTGGCAAGATGGACAGGGCAGAAGGGAAGTAACCTGTAGTATTAGGGATCAAGGGTGGTCTGAGGAAAATCTGAGAAGGAAACAGTTTTTCTTCAGATTTTGTTCAGTCTCCTGTGTCAGAGTTGTCCTCGAGGTCCAACTTTTAATTTTTCATTGGGACTAAATCAGTGTATTGGTACTGGGGAACTTCCATTATGGAAATTCCCTCCACTTTAACCAATTGTAATTAATTCTTAGCCTTAAGGGTAGGGAACCTGTAGCCTCAAGACCACATGTGGCCTTCTAGGCCCTTATGTGCACCCTTTTGACTGAGTCCAAGTTTTACAGAACAAATCCTTTTATGAAGGGGATTTGTTCTGTGAAGTCTGATGTGAAGTCTGGATTCAGTCAAAGGGCTGAATTTGAGGACCTAGATTAGCACCATATGTGGCCTCACCCCTGCTTTAGATTGTCTGTGGTGGCAACAAGAGGTTAAATAACTTGCCCATGGTCATACAGAGTGAGCACTTGTACTTAGGAAGACCTAACAGGGGCCTCTGGAGCAAAAAGTTGGGGGAAAATAGATCTATCCAACATTACATCTGAAAGTGACCCTTAGAAATCATAGGATCTTAGATTTAGAACTGGAAGGTTCTAAAAGCCAACCTCCTCCTTTTACAGATCAGGTAACAGACACAAAACAGTTAATTTTTTTGGATTTGCCCAAGGTCACACAGCTGGTCATAGGATTTGAACCCAGGTATTATCAATTCATTCAAATTGTCAGATGAGGGACTTTTTAAGCCCAGAAGGCTAAGTGACTTGCCCATCATACCCTGCTTTCTGACTTTGGGGAGCCCATATTGCTGTAGAAGAGTAACTCATGGAGGCTTGCAGGCAAGGGAGGAGATGGATACTTCGAAAACAATCAAATATTTGGAACACAACAACATTGTTGGTAGAGTTGTAAACTGATCCAACCATTCTGGAGAGCAATTAGAAACTATGCCCAAAGGGCTATAAAAATGTTCATACTCTTTGATCTAGCTGCTAGGTTTGTATCCCACAAAGATCATAAAAAAGGGAAAAGGAAACACATGTGCAAAAATATTTGTAGCAGCTCTTTTTGTGATGGCAAAGAATGAAAGTTGAGGAGATGTCCATCAATTAGAGAATGGCTAAACAAGTTGTAATATATATATGAATGTAATGGAATACTATTGTGCTATAAGAAATGATAAATAGGCGGATTTCAGAAAAATCTGGAAAGACTTATATGAACTGATGCGGAGTGAAGTGAGCAGAACCAGGAGAACACTGTACACAGTAACAGCAACACTGTTTGATGATCAACCATGATATTAGCTCTTCTCAGCAATACAATGATACAAGACAATGCTATCCACATCCTGAGGAAGAATCATGGAGTCTGAATGCAGACCGAGGCATTCTATTTTCTCTTTTTTTGTTTGGGTTTTCTTTCTCATGGGTTTTCCATTTTGCTCTGATTCTATCAGTTTGCTTGTCGTCTTGGGAAGGGGGAGAGAGAAAAATTTGAAACTCAAAATTTCACAAAAATAAATGTTGAAAACTATCTTTACACGTAATTGAAAAAAATACTATTAAATGCAAAAAACCTCAAATATTAAAAATTGTTTTAACACGTAATTAATTTAAAAAAAACAGCACTAAAAAAACCCCCTGAGTTTTATCATAGAAACTTCCTTCATACTCCCCCTTCCCCCATTACCAAGGTGACCACAGCAAAGTCTGGCTGCCTTGGCAACAACACACCCCTCTCCCTCCCTTTCTCCTCCCCTTTCTCCAGAGCCCCACCCTCTCCACACACCCCTCAGTCAGTCTGGTGCTCTTTTATGATGTCTATCAGCACCCCCACCCCACTTTTTTTTTCTTCTCAAAGCTTGTCCTCGATGTTAATTTTTGACCTGATTTGATTCCATTTGGACAAAAACTCATAAAAAGGGTAGAGAGGATGTGAATAACTACCTTCTCTTCCAGGACTTCCCCCATCTCCAATCAAGGACAACTCTTCTCCATTTTCCAGGTGTCCCATATCCTGATCCTGTGCCTCTCCTCCCCCCAACTCCAAGTGTCTCTTGCCGTCTCTCGGTTATGTGTTCTTTGCTCCTTTCCATCAAGGCCTCACTGTTTCTATTGCCTATATTTAAGGAAGATGGAGGCATTGGGATACATAAAAGTGGAAGATTTTGTTTGCCCAAGAAAGATTCCTCCATGATAAACCAGGTAGGCTGGGACTGCCTGGAGTTGAAACTTTGGGGCTGATTGCACCAGCCCCTTTGCCTGGGGATTTAGGTGAGCCAGAAGGCGACTGGTGGATCTTGGGTTTAACTGCCCTATAAGGCATAAAGAGCATGTATCAGGTGCGAAGATGAAATGAGTATACGAGATTCAGTCTAAGGCCAGGAGTGAATACGCTGTTCAGTGCCGATACCTCATTGTATTTCATCCTTGTTTATATTAGCTTAGCCCAGGGGTAGGGAACCTGCGGTCTTGTAGACCTTTAACTACAGCCTTTTGGCTGAATCCAAATTAGGATCTGTTCCATAAGATTTAGATTCAGTCAAAAGGCTGAATTTAAGGACCTAGAAGGCCACATGTGGCCTCAAGGTGGAAAGTTCTCCACCCCTGGTCTAAGTCCTTGGGGGAGTCCACAGGTCATGGGATTATAAAACATAGAGCCGGGAAGGGGTGCTGCACATCAACAGCCCCTCCTCTTTTTACAGATGAGGAGAATGAGGCCAAGAGGTCCCACTTGCTCAGATCACCTAGGTAGATAAATAGCAGATCTCGGATTCCAACCCAGATCTGCTGATTCCAAATCCAGCATCCCTTCCACTAGACAATGCTTCCCCCCCAACACACACACACACACACATCCTGTTCATTCCTCCCTATAGATGGAGAAACTGAGGCCCAGAGAAATTAAGTGACTTGTTCAAGGTTGATGCAACTATTAAGTAGTGGAATAGGGATGGGAATCCAGGTCTGTCTGATAACAAACCCCTTTTCTACTAGATCACACTGTCTTTGCTGTCCTGGACTGTATGGTTTGTGTTGCTCCAGAGCCCATACCCTGGTAGTACAGTATTAGTGAGGGAAGAGATGAGAAACTATAATCCAATTCTTTGTAAGAGCTGAATCATAATATCTAAGCCCCCATTGATGAAAAAAGGGGTGCTCCAGTGTTCAGGCCTAGGATAACCCACAGACTTAATCTGATGACTTATAATGTGTTAATGGGTCATTGTTTATTCATTGGTATATGTAAGGAGGAGGAGGAGTGAACCCGAAGCAGTCATTGTCTTACCTGCTTATCAGCAACAGCAAAATTCATTGAAAACCTACTAAGGGTTTGAAGGTATCATGACTGGATTATCTTGACAATCATTGCAGTGTTGTAACTTTTTCCACAATGACAGTCTGTTTAAATTGGCAAGGTCCTTCTGGTGCAACATTCTCATTTTGGGCATGAGTTTGAACATCACAACATTTCAGAGTTGCAAAGAACCCCTCAGCTGCTGGAGTCACCTGACCAAAATTATCTTGTATTTATCCATGTATAAGAGACAGAGAATGGGCCTGTGGTTTTACGGGCATGGGGATCTCCCAGGTGAGAAAACTCTCTCCACCACTACAGGTTGACACCTCTAGCCTTAGAGAGTTGCCCAGAGAACTGAGAGATTAAGACACTTGCTGGGGTCACACAGCAAGGCTTGAACCCAGACCTTTCTGATTCTGAGACCACCTCTCTAAGACTGCTTTTTTATTTTGTTTATTTTATTTACTTCCACATATTTTTTCCTCCTCATAGAATGTAAACCTCCTCGAAGGCAAGGACTGTTTTATTTTTGTCTTTATGTCTCCACTGCCTGGCATAGTGGTATATGGTAGGCTTTAGTGATCGATTACCCCTAGTTCTGGCCTCTGTTGCCAAATAGAACAAATCCAATCCTTTTCCCACAAGACATCCCATTCGTATGCTTGAAGATAGCTGTAATGCCCTATCTGAGCCTTCTCTTCTCCAGAAGGCCCAGAGAGATAAGTAACCTTGCCTGATAGTACATAACTAGTTGGTGGCAGTCATAAATGTCATTAGAAGCCAGTTCTCCAAATTTCCAGCTTTTCCTTTTTATTATCGCCTTTTAGATTTTCATTACATCTTCTGGACTCCACTTTAGGGGTACTGTGTTAAAAAGGAAACTGCTTTGCCAGAATCATCTCATTTGACAAAGATGGGTTAGCCCTGTCGAGGACACAGGAATCCCTGCCCCACCCACATAGTGCCCTAGTTTAGGGAGGCATTCTTTGATGATTCTGAGAACTTTGAATCTACATTCTGGCTCCCTCTGCTCTTATCGTGGCAATTAGGGGACTGGCAGTGACTCAGAACAGAGCTCCTCCCAACAGAGTTAAAAAGTCTGGCTTCTGGAGAAAGAAACCCAAAGGGTTGTACTTTCACTTTCCTGGCTGAGTACTGGTGGTCAGGAATTGCTCCGTACACATATGACTGTTATCAGACTGAAGGTTTGCCATGTTGTTTTTTGGATATCCACCCCTCCAAAAAAACAAAACAAAACCTGAGCTTTTCCCAATTGTTGTGCTGTTTAACATAATTCATGCTGTGCTCAAGAGGGGACTCTTGGAGCTAGAAGGGAATCAATTAATCGACAGGCACTTACTGAGTGCTGGGGATAAGTCAAAAATTAAGTCGTGCTTCCTCTTAAGAAGCTTACATTCTATTGGTGGACTTGGAGATCATCTAATGTTTGGACTGTACAGGGTGTCCCTAAAGTCTGGACACATAGGCAAAAATGCATATTTTGAAAAATTTATAGACCTTGCTGCCTTGACTTCTTTTTCTGGGGTATACTTCTTTTTTTTTTTTTTTAGAAAGGAGAAGGCAGGGCAATTGAGGTTAAGTGACTTGCCCAAGGTCATACAGCCAGTAAGTGTGCCAAATGTCTGAGGCCAGATTTGAACTCAGGTCCTCCTGACTCCAGGGCTGGTGCTCTACTCACCATACCACCCAGCTGCCCCAGGGGTATGCTGAAGGAGAAGGTGTACTCAATGAAAATCATAGATGCAACACACTTGATTGAACTCATAAAAGAGTGAATGTGCTAAAATTGATGGCAATGTGGAACTATTGCATCGAGTTAACGTGAATCTTGCAAAGCGCATCGACCTTTGCATCACAAATGATGGAAATCATTGGAGATGTTATTTGTTAATATTCCAATTAAATAAAATGTTGTTGAAAATTTCATTCATTTCATTTCTTGAAAATATGCATTTTCGCCTATGTGTCCAGACTTTAGGAACACCCTGTAGTTAGGCCCTGAAGATATTATGGCTCAGAAAGTTGAAATGGTTCCGCCCAAGGTTATAGATCAATTGAGGGGTGGAGTGGGAAGCAGACCAGCAACAATAATTCATATCTATGACATTTTTATGTCCTAAGCACTTTCTTGTGAGTTGGTAGTGTAAATATTATTGCCCTAATCTTGCAGATAAAGGAACTAATTGAAGCTTTGCGAGGTTAAATGATTCGGGAGATGGGGGCAGGGCACTATATACAGCCAGTAAGAATTAGGGAGTCGGGTTTTAAACCCAGGTGCTCCTAAATCCTTTTTGAAGTATGTGTAGAGAATGAGAGATGGTCCAAATTATTCTGACTCCTTCATGTTGCCGATGAAGATACAGAGGCCCAGAGAGATCCCTAGGGTCATCCAACTGGCTAATAACATCCTAATGTCTTCTGGCTCTCAGTTCAAGAGAAACATGGTAAAGCAGAATAGGAGTTTTAAATCTTTTTTTTTTTTTTTTGCATCATAGACCCTCCCTGGCAATCTGGAGAAACCTATGGACCCCCTTCTCAAAGTCATGTTTTGAAATGCACAAAATAAAATACATAGGATAACACAGAGAATCAATTACATTAGTGATGGTGTATAGGCTTTGGGAACCCCCTTGAACCCTGCCTTGAATCTTCCCATTTGATCTGGCGTTCTCTCAAGGCCATATGCTTTTTATGTCCAAATCTATTACACTTAACCTAGCCTAGCCTTCCATTTTCGGTTACTTCCGGATTGCCTATGGCCACTTCTCACCCTTGATACCCTTAACCTAGCCTAGCCCTGCATTGTAGCCTTTAGCTATTTCCCACCCTTAATCCTCCAGTCACCTCTGTGCCATCAAGATCTTCCTTTGACTCCTCCTCAATACCCTTCCTGAACCCCTCCTCCCATCACCCCAGAACCATCCTTAGATTCCTCCAACAGTCTTTCTGTATATAAGATCCATCTTGCCTCCATGAAAGCGCTCAGATTCAATCTATCTCGGACTCAGTGTGGCTCAGATTGTTCTGTCTCGCTTGTCAATACAAGCATCACAAATGCTCAGGCTCCTTAAGAGTCTAACCAATGTGGTGAATCTTTAATAAACTTTGTTTGCCTTTGGCTGAAAGAAGGCTTGGGTCGAATTTATTCAGGCAGGACCCTGAGTATCAGTGTTTTGGGGTCCCGAGCACCCCTAAACCTCAATATTAGAAGTGTTATAATTTTTAAAAAATAAGCTTACAGACTCCATGTTAAACACCTCTTCCATATACGAAACAGCTTAACCCTGTCTAGGTTTAGAGGAGGCAGACCTCTTTGCCTTCACCTTTTCTATGGATCAATGCTGATAGGCCTTGGTCACCTTAACAGAGATGTTCTGAGCAAGACTGACCTTAAAAAGAGGCAGAGCTATAATTAGAAGTTCTTTGACCTAAGGAAAAAGCCATATGAGGCAGGGGAGGTACAGAATAGTATAGCTGGTGATAGGGGAGGAGGGGGCCAAGACATCATGACCATTAAGTGATAAAGGTGCTGGTTGTCAGAAGAGAGGCTTGAGAATAACCATGAGGAGAATCACTCCTCCCACCTTCCTCTCCCCCATAGTGGTCTTCTGGGACAAAGCCCCGTTTACCCCAGCCTAGTTATGGCTCTGTGTGGAATCACAGTTGGAAGAAGAATGTTTATGTGGTTTCCTATAGGCAGGACCACCTTCTATCTCATTCCCCCTTCCCATCTGTCCCATAGGTTACAATGAATCTTGCAGCTCCATCAATGGCAATTCCTAATTAAACTACAGACACATTGGAAGTAACACATTAAGAAGTCATCTGCTAACCCCTGGGCAGGGTCTACAGGAGGCAGCCAGCGGAAAAGTCAATAACGACTTTGTAGTTAGAGGGACACTGAAGGGGAGTGAAAGGACGGTGTGGCCAGTGCCAGCTATGGTGCTGGAGTCTGAGTGATTCCCAACTAACTGTACCCCTCTGTGTTTGAATATCATTCCCCCCACCAAACCTTCCCCACACACACACACCTTGCATTATGTAGTAACCCTATGTTGGAGGCTTTGACACAGACAACTTAAACTTGACTCATCATAAGGTCAATACGAATGAAAAGTGGTTTCATTCTTCACTGCAGATCAAACACCTAATGCTCCCAGCTGGGGAGACTGTAGGGCTCTCCTGGGAGGAGAAAATGCCTTCTCATCCACAAAGCTCTTCTTTAGTTCCCAGCTTCATGATAGAGCCAGAAGTTACTCCTGCCTGGAGGCCATGGACCAGGCAGATGAGCTAGACTTCTAGCTTCTCTTTAAACTCATATAATTTATTCTAGGGTCAGCTACCCAACTAGGAACTAGAGCAGCTAAGCTGAACTGGTCTAGGATCCATAACAAAGAGATTACTTTTCAGGGAGTCAAGAGGCTTCTAGCCCAGGCTCTGCCAATGACCTGCTGTGTGACTACCATGGGCAAATTACTTAACTTTTCTGGGCCTCTTTTTTCTCACCTAAAAAAACCAACTAGACAATGATACCTGCCTGACTGACCTAATAGAGTTGCTGTCAAGATTATTTGAGATAATGAATGTGCTTTAAAAATAAAGTCTTGTGGGTTGTTTAAAATGCTATACATATTTCAGAGAATGGTCTTCCTCAAGAGGAGATGAGCATCAGCCACTTGACTCAATCAAATAAAAGCAGAAGTAATAAAAGCTAAAGAGGTTAATTACCTCATTGTTTTGGACCCCCATCTCCTATCCCAATTTGAGGCAAGTGAAGGACAAGGAGGCGAGGCCAGTAAGAGGAGGAAGTCATCATCTCCCAGGCCAAGATAGACCTGCGAGCTTGAGCCTTGCAAGGCAGAGTTTTGGTCTGCTCCCAGACTTGCCATTCATTCTCTCTGCTTTCTTGGACTTGCAGTTAGTTAATTCTCTTGTTTTCCCTAGGTTGGGGATAATAATAGAGGGGGCAGATTAATTACTGGCTGGCTATTCCTGTTCCAAATATGTGGAGTGCTAAAAACACATGACTGATCCTTCATCCTCAGCAGGTTTGTCTCAGCCCCTTGGAATCTTGAAACATGTCTCCATGTGTCTGTGTTTGCCCACCACCTCCTCCTCCTCCTCTTGGGGCTTCTTGAGTGTGGCTGTGGAGAGACTTTGCCAAGGACTTGACCATTCCTGTGGGTCCTGCTAGCCCATATGGAGATGCTAGGTCACCTGGGGCTGCGGCTAGGGGAGAGAATAGACTAAGGAGACTTGTCAGCTATGTAAAACGTCCCTCTAAATCTACCGGGAAGAAGCAATCAGAGGAATTGGGTGTCCATATAGTGAGTGCCTTTCTGTTGCCTGCATGCTGTGCATGGGCCCATCTGGATTATTAAATCACTTGCTCAGGCCCGTTGACTCCTTTTTGTCTTTATCTCAGACTGCAGCTGCTGAGACCAGCAACTTTTGTGCCTATATATCTTTTGTGAAATTTCAGCTTCTCTAGGGTCATAAATTGCCTGGCCATGTTTCCTTAGCGCTGGGAGCACCCAGGGACAGAAATTGCCTTTAGAATTCTTGAGGCATGAACATTCCATCGGTGGAAGGGAGGAGAAAGAAGCATCCCACTCATATTCTGTTAGATTCAGGTGAGGAAGGGAAAGGAAAGGAAAAAGCTTTTATTAAGCTCCTACTATGTGCCACATAGGCAAAAATATTTTACAAATGTTTTTTACAAATTTTTTTTTTTACAAATTTTACAATTTTTCTTACAAATTATCTTATTTGATCCTCACAGAAACCCTGGGAGGTAGGTGTTATTATTATCTTTATTTTATAGTTGAGGAAACTGAGGTAGATTGATCCATAGGTTATGCCCATGTGTCTGCTAGGAGTATAAACACTGTGTCTCTTGCCCCAAATGAGAAGGGTTCAAAGCAGAAACAGGAAGCAAAACAACATATTTTCTTCCCTTAATGTGCCCTATGGGAATGTGGGAAACTTGGTGTGGGAGTGTACAGGAATGGAAACCAGCACTATGCCATCTAGGTCCATTGGAGTGACTGGTCTGTACTTTCATTAATCATTTAAAATAAAATGAAGTTGTTCTCTCAAATTGTTTTTCTAATAATCAGATTACATGTTCCTTGAGAGCAAAGCCCATGTCTCCTGTCTGTTTTGCCTTTCCAATGGCACCTACCACAGCACTGATCACGCAGTAAGTGCTCAAAAAAATCTAAGAAAGGAAGGAGAAGAGAAGAAGGAAGGAAGAACTGGGGGTCAGCAAAGCTAGATTCTAGTCCCCCCCAGCTTTGCTATGTATTTGTGACTGTGGGCAGGGGTACTTCATGACTTTGGCCTTATTTTCCTGTTTGGTAAAATCCCTGTTTTGACATTCTATGGCTCTTAAATATGTATTGTGAGAGGCAGATCTGGGAGCTAGCTGCACCTGAGTTGGTTACTTTGCAGAGCAGCAGGAACCAAGCTTGGCTCGTGATCAGCAAGGCAAATAAACAGGTGTGGCCAACAGGAGGCATACCATGGAAATTGGGGACAAGAGCCTTGAGCTAGGACAACACAAGACAAAGGCTCTCAGTTCCAGCAAGTATAAAGAGGAAGGTAACCTTCAAAGAGTGTGCTGTATTTGTCTTTGTGACAATACCATTCAACATGGCTAAACCTGCACCAAGTGCTAATCTGCATTGAAAAGTGAAAGGGCTGGAATCATACCTCCCTTACCTCCATATTATCAGGAACAATGGAGAGTTCCTTGAAAAAATAGAAAGTATTTCAAGTTTTAAAAAACAGGAGAAACAGGATCTGAAGAAGTAGGTAGAAGGTCAGGAGCCTGGAGGGTGGAAAAATGTAGCACAGGTGAGGAAGGAGAAGGACCACTAAATACAAAAAAAGTCTGAAACTCTTCTCATAGGTGAGGGAGTATCTTCTTATACTTCAAGGAACAATGATGTGGTTCAGTGAAGGGAAGAAGAGTGGCCACCCAGAAACAGACAAGGGGGAGAAGGGAAGAGTAATATGGGTTGGTGAGTACCAGCTGTGAGGTGCCAAGGCAGGTTATTTAATGACGATGCTAACAATGGATTCCTCGAGACACAAATCTGGCATATATCAAAAAGCAACTGGAGACTGGTCAAATCTGAGAATTGTTCCTCACCTCATCAGGGAAACCTAAAAACATTGCAAGGGATCACAAATTCCTTGGGTAAGACATTAAAGACTTTAGAGGCACAGCCCAGGGCTGCTGATTGAAGGTAGGAGCTTCAGAAGAGAAAGGCAGCCAGCAAATTTTAAAGAGAATGTAACAAGATTTGGATTTGTGGATCATAATTTAAAATAAGGAAATAACAAATTCTTGGCCTGGATTGGAGTGCAACCAATAAAAGACTATAAACATATATTTGGAGTCTTGCAAATCTGTTCGAAAAGGCTTTAAAATGAAAAGGGAAGTGGGCTCAGAGGAGAATACTGCCTCCATAAGTCTGCCAAACTAAATGGCATAGAGAATAGCAGCTACGATCTAGAAAGAAGAATAGCAGAAGAGAGGTCCGGTAATTTATAGAAAGCATAATCCAAGAAGGGAACTGGCAATAAAAGCCATTGCCTTAGCTGTACATGCACAAGGTAATAAATAGGATGAACTAGAATTCTTTACGAAGGAAAACAAATTGTGCCTCATACACATAAATGAAAATTAGTGAGAGGGGACTTACAGTTGTAGTAAGTCTTTGGAAGGGTATGCATGATTTAAAAGGAACAGTGTTAAACAAAGGAAGATGTGTGTTATAGCCCTTTATATTAAGAATATTTACAAGTGTTAGGAAGTCCAGGAACCTTAAGTTAGAGAGTGTTTGGGTAACGATCAACAAAAGGAGAAACAGGTGATATTATCATGGGAATATACTATAGACCTCCTAGACAGAGGAAGAAAATAGATGAAAAGTTTGGGAAACAGACAGAGGAATGATATATTGATGATGGGGCATTTCGTCTATCTGCAAATCCGTTGAAACTTTCCATCTCTCTGTCTTTCTATCTCTGTGTCTCTGCAGAAAGCAACCCAATTTATCAGTTCTTGGTTTCCCTCAATGATAATTTTGTTTTTCAAAATTTGGAGGAGGCAACAAAAGGGCTTCTGTTCTGAGTCTCATTTTGACCAACAAAGAAGAACTGGTGGTTGAAGTAGAAATGACAGGTACATTGGAGGCAGTGGCTACTTTGTCATATATTTTGTAATAGAAAAGGAGGGAGGAAAGATGAGAAAAGATAGACGAACCACTTAGATTTTTGGAAGAACAATTTTAAACAGTTTAGAAAAGTGATAGTTGGATCTTATAGGCTAAAATTATGTGGGGGGAAGTTGGTCCAAGAAGAAGGGAATGTTCTAAAAAATTAAATTCTGAAGATGAATAGAAATCATTCCAATATTGGAGGAAAGGGGGAGCTGCCTGAAAACATCAACGTAGATTCACAGGCAAATCATCAACCAACTCAGCTTTTAAAAGGTGTGTCCTCCAAACTTCTTAGGGGTTAAAAACAACAACAGCAACACAATCCTCGTGCTCATACTCGCCGTTCATTTCCGCACACTCACTTCTCAACCTATTTCTATGTCGAGGTCTGGATTTCGATCTCACCACTCAACTGAAACTGTTCTCTACAAGGTTACCTCTTAATTACGAAATTTAATGACTTCGCAGCCATCTTTCTTGTCCTCTCTACAAGTTGAAACTTGTCCTCAACCTGCAGTTGACCACTCCCACTTATATCCTAGATACTCTCTCCCGTGGGTTTTCATGACGGTCTTCTGTCCTGATTCCTCTTTTGTCTGATTGCTACTTCTCAGTGTCCTTTGCTGTTCCACCCCCACAGGGCTGTGTCCTGATTCTTCCTCTTTTACCTCTCCATACCTTCCCTTTGCAATCCTTTTATCGAGTTTGAATTTGATTATAATCTTTATGCAAATGACTCCTTGATCTATATATCCAGTTTTAATCTCCCTCCTGAGCTTCAATTCCTTTTCATTATTGGACATTTTTAAGTGAATGTCTCAACTCTCAAATTCAACATGTCCAAAATAGAACTCTTCTTTCTCCCTGAGCCAGCCTCTCCTTGATATTTCCATATTCCTGATGAAGGCACATTCTTTTTAAAAATTATTATTGTTTTCAACAAACATTTAATGTTTTATATGGATGCACATATATAACATATCAATTTTATGGTCTTAGGGAGAGGGAAGGGAGGGCAAAAACTTGGAACTCAAAAAGTTTTTCAAAATGAATGTTAAAGTTGCCTTTACATGTAAATGGAAAAAAATATAATAGTATTTTTTAAAAATCAAGGATTTGTTTTCTCTCCCTTCAACTCCCCCCCCGCCCCAGGGGAAAAAAGACCCCACAACCCTGCAACAAAATAGCAAAACAAATCCACATATTGGCCATGTTGGGGGAAAAATGTGTATCTCATTCTGTGTTTTTAGTACATCATATCTCTGTCAAGATGTGAATATCAGTCTTCATTATCTGACCTCTAGAATCATGGTTGATTATTGTATTGATCAGAATTCTTAGGTTTTTCAAAATTGTTTGTTTTTACTCTGTTATAGTTGTAAGTTGTTCTCCTGGTTCTGTTCACCACTCATCAGTTTCATACAAGTCTTCCTAAGTTTCCCTTAAAGTTTCCATTGTCATTTCTTACAATGCAATAAGTATTCTGTCACATTCACATATGGTAACTTGCTTAGTCATTCTTTAATTGATACAAACTCTCTTAGTTTCTAATTCTTTGCTACCATAAAATATTTTTGTATATATAGGCCCTTTTTCCTCTATTTTGGTCTTTGGGGTATAGGCCTAGTCATGGTATTTCTTGGTGAAAGGGTATTGGCATGCTTAGCAAGCTTTTGGTCACGGTTCCAAATTACTTTCCAGCATGACTGTACCAATTCACAGCTACACAAAAAGTGCATACATGGGGTACCACCATTTTTAAAGTTAGCGAGGCTCATGAACTTGAAGTTATGCTTGACTTTTCCCTTTTTTCATCTCCTCATAACCAATCAGCTGGTAAGTCTTATTGATTCTACCTCCATAGCAATCTCTTACATCTGTCCCCTTTTCTTTGAGTATACAGCCAATACCCCAGCTCAAGACCTCATCACTTCTCAGCTGTACTTCTGTACTACCCAAAGCTCCCAGCTGCTTCCCTCCTCCCGATCCCATTCTTCAAATAGTTTCCAAAGGAATTTTCCTAAGAAAACAGAAGGAAATTGAGGAGACAAGATAAACAAGATAGTTTTGAAACTAACATGTACAATTTATTGCATTCTTTTTTAAAAAAAGGTTATATAATAGAGATCCATGTTTCGATATAACATCTTTTTAAGTTCCTCTGTGTATATAGAACAGTCATGTTAAATGTTTTTCAAATACAGGATAAAAATGTATCTTAAAAATTATCTTCTTAAAACAAGTTTGACCCATGTCACCCACCTGCTCAAAACCTTGATTCCTTATTGTCTCTAGAATAAAATACAAGTTCCTTTGTTGGGTACTTAAGGCTGTTCTCAGTCTGGTTCCAAACTACCTTTCCAGGCTTATTTTTCATTGTTCCCAATCATATACTCTATTTTCTAGCCAAACTGGCTTACCCTGCTACTCCCCAAATTTGGCATGCCATCTTATACCTTTGGACAGGCTGACCACTGATGCCAGAAATGGGCTTCTCCTCATCTCTCCCTCTTAGGATTCTTGGCTTCCTTTAAGGCTTAACTCACATGGGAAGACTTTCTCAACTCCTCTAGTGAATGAATGTTCTCTCTCATTCCTACTCAGATGACCCTGTGATTCTCCATTTACATATAGTGTCCCTTCAATAGAACATAAGCGCTTTGGGGAGGAGGCTGGGAAAGAGAATTATTCCTTTATTCATATAGTGCCTGCTATGAATAAATAAAAGTTGAAGATCTGTTCTTTGATCAGAATATAAGCTCTTTGAAGACAGGAATTATTTTCTATCCTTTTTTGTTTCATCAGTACTGCGCACTGTAAGTGTTGGTTTGGAATAGATGTGTACAGAAGATGAAAACAAGTTGGGCAGACAACGGGATGATTATAAAAACTTTAGCATGGTCCTGTAAAAATAGTACATTCAGAATGAATTGTCTGGCCATGAAAAATAAGGAAAATATAACAACAGCAACAAAAAAAGGCTTTTGATCACTATGATCACAAAGGAAAAGGAAGATCCAGGAAGAGCTGGTCTAAGTGGACGTGACAGAAAGTGGGAGGAAGGCAGAACTACTCAACTTTTACTTTGTTTATTTCCTGTGCCAAGGAGAATGATCTTTAGCTGGAGGAAAACAAAATAAATATGGTTAGTAGGCAGTTGATATCCAATATAAAATTATTTTGGAAAGCAATTTTGAATTATGTAAATAAAATGACTAAAATGTCCATACCCTTTGACTCAGAGAATCCATCCTAGATAAGAATCCACTCCATATATACACCAATATATTTGTAGTATCACTTTGTGTAGTAGCAAAGATTGTAGTACATGAATGCAATAGGATGCTATTGCGCTGTAAGAAATGATGGATGAATACAGAGAAACATGGAACGATTTATATGAACTGATACAGAGTGAAGTAAGCACAGCCAAGAAAATGATATACACAATGACTAAAACAAAATAAATAGAAAGAACAATTATTGCAAAACAATCAAAACTGAATGTTGCAAAATGACAAAGAACATGACTAGCCACCAAAAGAGATAAGAAAATACTTCTAATCCCACTCCTTTAGTGTGGAATGTTGCTTATGTTTTGAAACTTTTTCAGTATATCAATTAGGAGATTTTTAGTGAAGTGCCCCAAAGATCTGTGCTTGATCCTATTCTGCTTAACATTTTTATCAATGACCTGGATAAAGACATAGATTACTTCTGAGAGTGTTCGTAATGCTTTATTTCTGTTTCTCTTCCAAATTAAATGCATTTTATGTAATATATTTAGAATAAAGTTTAATAAACATGGTTCAGGGCTGGATGATGAAATTGGGATCCAAAAAGATTCTGCCAGGTTAGAATAAATTGACAAAGATGAAATTTAATGGAGATTGGACTCAAAAAGTCAACTTTACAAGTACAAGATGGAGATAATTTGCTCATAAGGAAAAGATCTGGGTATTTTAGTGGACTGAAAATTCAATGTGAATAGCTGCCCCCAAAGCTAATCCAACTTTATGTACATGGAGCGCTATATTGTCTAAGTAAGGAAGGAAATATTTCCATTTTACCATGCCCTGCTTGCACCACATATGGTATACTACCTTCATTTCTGGGCGCCACATCTTTTAAATTAAAATTTTGATTGTTTTTATTCTGAACTTAAACACCAAAAGAAGTGGATTTCTATATGTACAGCAGAACACAAAAAAAGGTATGAAACCTAATCTCCATTTCATATCCATTGATTTTAAATATATACACACATATATGCATATATGTGTGTTTGGACGTATGCATGTGTGTATACAAAAACATTTCACATATCCAAAGTTACCCTGCTTGCCGTTCTTCTAATTTTACTTCTTTTTTCATATGAGCATTTAAAAAAACTGTTTCAGTGGATCTTTTTGGGAGAGCATCACCATTGGTAACTCTATTTTTCTCTCTCCAAGCCTCTCCATTAAAAAGAAAAAAGAAAAAATTTATAACAAATAAGCATCATCAGATAAAATGATGATGTCCATAATTAGGTAATATGCCGTATCCAAAAGTGTCTTCTTGTGTCCATCACTTCTCTGTCAGGAGAACAGGTAAAAAAATGCTACATCATAGATCCTCTGACTAGTCATAGCACTGATCGGACTTCTTACATTCAAAGTTGTTTTTCTTTACTGTTTTATTGTCCTCATATAAAATTTTGTCCTGTTTCTACTCCCTTTACTCTGCATCAGTTCATGCTATCCAGAATTCTCTGAAATCAATTCTTTCATCATTTCTTATGGTGCTATAATGTTGTATTGCATACATATACCACAATTTGTTCAGCCATTTCCAAATTAATGAGTACTCCCTTGGATTCTCATTTTTTCTTTTTCTTTGTTAATCCCCATTTCAGGATGAGGAAGTTTGTTTTGTTTGTGACGGTCTCTTTCCAGTTTTAACCTCCTCTTTTTTTTTATAATGCACCTCCCTTGTTTCTTTGTTAAATTTAATGTATTTCTACACCAAAGTGGTGTGTGTGTGTGTATGTGTGCATGCGCGTGCGCGCGTGTTTGTGTGTGTGTGTGTGTGGTTGTTTGGGTTGTATGGGGTGCTCAAGGAGGACTAGCACCTCTGGGCTTGCTGAGCCTTTTTCTGGGAGGCTCATCCATCTTTGTTATCTACCTGGCACTCAATTCTCACCTGTGGCTCCAAGAAGCTGTAGCATGTACAGCAGCCAAACCTTGGTAAACTGTCTTCACGGATGGGCTAAACCAGGTTGAAGGTAACCAACTGGCCTCAAACCCATTGGTGAGTTAGGTTGATGTCTTCCCCAAGCAGGTGAAGACTTCCTCTAGCAAATGAGAACAATTTGTTCCAACAGCCATGAAGGCAGCTGAAGTGGGTATTGAGGGGCACTTAGAGCTTGATCAGACATGGAAGATGACAAGGTCATCCTCTGCATCCTGAGCCATCATCAATCATCTCAACCTTTTGTCTTGCCAATGGACTTTGATGACTCTGGAAGAGAGAGTGAGGTAGAGGACTTTGTGCAACTCTGCTTCACTTAAATCTAATTCACCCAGGAATTAAGACATCACCCTTGTGATGTCATTGGTCCTCTTCAAAAACAAAGGATAAACAACAACAACAAAGGCAACAACAACATTTGTGTATGTGTGTGTGCATGTGTGTGTGTGTGTGCGTGTGTAATTCTCTTTTGTCTAGTTCTGATAAGAGCAAGGCTCTTCTTATATTTCTATTTTGTATTTATTCCATGTTTCTATATTCTTCTTCTCATGCTCTTTATGATATAATGAGTCCTGATTAAAGGTACTTTGGATGTTTGGCCTGAAAAAGAGAAGATTTAGGTGGGACATTATAGATGAATATTTAAAGGACTGTTGTGTGGAAAGATGATCTGATTTACATAGAGAACAAGAGGAGTGGGTACAAATTTCAGAAGAGCAGACTTAGAAAAACTTCCTCACAATTGTTTGCCCCAGATTGGCATGCACTGCCTCTGAAAGCAATGGACTTACCCTCATTGCCTATACATGTTTTTTTCTTTTTAAATATCATTTCATTTTTTTCCAATTCCATGTAAAGACCATTTTTAACATTAATTTTAAAAAAATTTTTGAGTTCCAAATTTTCTTTCTTCCTCTCTCAGCTCCCCCCTCCCTAAGAGGGTAAACAATTTGATATAGGTTATATATGTGCAATCACCTTATTGCCTATCTTAAAGTGGAGACTGGCAAACCATTTATTGGAAATACTGTGAAAAGGGATCCTTGGTTAGTTACAAACTGAAGTGGATGGACTTTGAGGTTCCCATCCTGCTCTCTCTGATTCTATCACTCTGAGCTTGTATAAGAGTAGGCTAAAAACATCCACAGAAACAGAACAGTATATTAAGTGCTTTGGGAGAGAATATAGTGGTGGACCTCACTTTACAGAATTCTTTTCTTCCTGTAAGGACACTCAGTCTAAAACAAATAAGGAAGGTTTTGTTTTCATTTCAGTTCAACAAGGGAAGGGAACAAGCATCTATTAAGTTCCTACTACGTGCTAAGCACCTCACAAATATGATCTCGTTTGATCCTCACAACAACCCTATGAAGTAGGTGCTATTATGATCCCCATTTGACAATTGAGGAAACTGAGACTGACAGCTGTTAACTGACTTGCCCAGGGTTACACAGCTAGTAAGTGTCTGAGGTTGCATTTGAACTCAGGTCTTCTGGACTCCAGGGTTAGCACTCTCTCTGCTGTGCCATCAACAATTTTACAGATATGTATTAAATAATATATGGTGCCAAGTTAGAGAATATTTGACTTTGCTTTCGTTTAGTAGTTTTAGGATTCACAGTGGATGGGTTCTGGTCAGGATGGATTCACTGGTATTTTGTCAAAACAAAAACCTTGGGTTCGGTTCACAGGTTATTGAAGAATCAATATTTGGGGTTAATTTGAAGTTAGAAAATGAAATAAGGCATTTCCTGTTTGGTTGATTTTGAAGACCTTGGTAGAAATAAGTTTGTTATGCATCCTACTGGACTTATGATACCCCAGCTGTTTAACCATACATTTGTATAAATATTTTTCTAAAGTTGAGAATCGTTTTATAATGTGAAGAATCTCCCCTTTGCGCCTAGTTTGTATGTCACCTTTGTGCCAGCCAGCATACCCCTCACAGGTATGGGTTTGTGGCTATGTATGTGGAGAGGGGCTCAAGGACCCTGCTCCAGAATGAAATTGAGAGCCTCTAAGGTCTGCCTCAGTAGAGATACTTGGTTCTTGTACTGATAGATCCCTACAAACGACATCATAAAATTACTAAATGCATTTAATTTGAAAAAGAAATGGAAATCAAGCATTGTACTCTTAGAAGCTATTCCTCAAATGAGTACATTTCTGCTTTCTACCTCCCCAGCATAGTGGTCCAGAGAAGAAATTTCTCTTGAATCGTGTTCCTACTCATACACTGGGGAAAATGGCACATTGCCTGGTGGCCATGAATCCCACACTCTTTGTAGCTCTTAGAGTCATCATTCCAGCCGTAGCCCATCACCATCTTTACATGCTGCCAGCAGACTCTGAAAGTGTCTGAAGCTCTGCCCAGAACTCAAACTGTTCTTCCATTCCTGGTCAGTTTCTGGATCTAAGATCTCTGGGTTCTCCTCTCTAATCTCTGGAACCAGAGTGTGGCCAGTGAAATCCACAATACAGACATCTCTGTTCAGCCAACTGGATCTCACGTCATCAGTCTTTGCGCACCGTCCTTGTGAGCCCTGGACTCTCAGACATCATGTCTAATCTTCTCTTCTACATAGCTTCAATTGGGCTCTCCTCTTTCCCTCTTCATCTTCCCAAGATTTTCGTCTTTTCCCTTTGGTGAAATATCCTTTGTGAATAGGTATAAATCTCCTGAGATAAGGAACTCCTAGAAACTTCTCTCAGGGAGTGTTCCCGGGGCTCAGGCCTCATGGAAAAATGTAGCCAGATAGACACGTTCTTATTACTAGTATTTTCACATTTGCTTAAAGAAAAGGATACCTATAAGGCGTAGATGAGTCCCTGGACATTTTACAGACAAAGAAGGGGGAGGAGTTAGGCATTTAAATAATTAAAAGGTAGGTGTAATCCTGGTAATCTGGTGGGAGCTGAGAAAAAAAAAAGGGTGGGCTGTTGGGTGAAAGATAGACTGTGGTATCTCAGAGAACTACCCAATTATCAAAATATATAAATAAAAAAATAAATACATATTACAAATATATATCTTAAATACATTTTAAAATATTATAAAATATATTTTAATAATAAAGTATTAATAATAAATATTAATAAAATAAAGTATTGTTTTTAAATATATTGCAAATATATAAATACTATTTAAAATAACAAAATCTATAAAAGAACAATTGTGAATCTCTCCCCACTATAAATCCGTTACACAGCTGCTGATAGCAATTGATCCTCTGATCTAGTCACATCTCACTTTCTGCTTCTTGGAAATGGAAGCCTTTTCCTAGCTTTCCCCACTCCCACCAGACTTTTCTCCTTCAAGTTCGCCTTGTCTGGCTTGGAGGTGCAATTAGAGCCAGCAGGAGTAAGACCAAATGCCTAGCATCTCCATAGCTTGAAATTTCACTCTTTCACTTTCTAGTTTAAGGATCACAAGAGCCTTGAGATCCTGATTAGATAAGTATTCCCATTCTCCAGGTGAGGAAAATCCTGAAAAGAGTATAGCAGCATGGCATAGGGCAGGGGTGGGGAGTCTGCAGCCTCAAGGCCATATATGGCCTTCTAAGTCCTTGGGTGAGGCCTTTTGCCTGAGTCCAAGTTTTACACAACAAATCCTTTTATTAAGAGGATTTGTTCTGTGAAGTTTGGATTCAGTCAAAGCACTGCACTTGAGGACCTAGAGGGCCACATATGGCCTTGAGGCCACAGGTTCCCTACCCTTGGATAGTGAAAAGGGCATTAACCTGGAAGCCAGGAGACCCAAGTTCTAACGATAGCTAATATTCATGTAGCATCTTACAGTTACAAAGTATGTTTAGATACTTTTATCTCATTTAATCTTCTGACACAACTGTGAAACAGGAAGGGCAGGAACTATTGTTTTAAACCTTTTATACCTTTTTACAAATAAGGAAACTGAGGCATTGATGAGTTAAACGACTTGCTATAGCTAGCGACAGGCTGAGACTACAAGAGGAAACCATGTGCCTCCAGGTTCAGTGTTCTTTTTATTTCAACACTCTCCCTTCTTCATCTGCCCCTGCCACCAAATCACTCCGACTTTTTCCACTTCCGTTTCTCTCTGTAAATGAGCAAGGCTAGACAAGATCACCTCTAAGGTCCTTTTCAGCTCTGACATTCTATGTAACTTGCCCATCTACGTTCTAAGTGACTACTCGAGGTCCAGGAACAAGCCTTCCTCCTAATTTGGATTGAATTCAACTCCACCAACATTATGTGCTGTGAATTGTGAAGCTGGGTTTCACTTTGGCTCCTTCCCTTTTGTGCTCTGAACCATTTTCCAGGTCTCACCATCCCATCTGTGTAATTAGCCTGCTATTTACTATGTGTGTGACCTTGGGCGAATCACCTAACTTCCCTGGGCTTCAGTTTGCTCATCTGAAAAATGGTATCAGAATAGATGATAGCTAAGGTCCTGTGCTAGCTGTAAAGCTATGATTATTCCAGGTCTCACCTCCCTAACCTGGCATCCCATGCTAAACCCCCACTCCCAAAAATGTCATCTTATTCGGTTTTCTATTCTCATCAATTACTAAAACTTACTCGTCTTATACTTCATCCCTTCAAAATTAGTGTATTTTGGAGAACAATTAGCTAGTCTGAGAATTAGCTCAGGAGGCAGATAGGTGGTTCAGTGCTCTAGCCACTTTTGAATTCAGGTCCAGGCTCAGCGCTCTAGCCACTGAGCCTGGAGTCAGGAAGACTTGAGTTCAAATCCACCCTCAGACACTTACTAGCTGTATGACCCTGGGCAAGTCATTTAACCCCCTCTGTTTGCTTTATCTACCAGAGAAGGAAAATGGCATTAGAGGGAGGAGAGAGAGAATACTGGACATGTCATGCCACACCACTATATCACAATGTGTAAGGGGATTGCCTTATTAACTGAACACTTTGTTCCAGTACAGATTCCAAGCCAGATATTGTTTCCTACCCCTTTTCTCGTAACAGGAATCCTTCTGATCCAGGTGTATTATCATTGAGAGCTCTTACTTAGTCACTTGTTAACTCATTTTAAGAAACTAAAGTTACTATTGGGAAATTCAGTCTTTCTGTTTCCTCTGTCTGGTTGCATTTCTTTCCTTTGGGGCTGTTTCAAAGAAGCCCTTTCTCCTCTTCTCTGTATGGCTCTGATTCAGCACCATCTGGACTGATTTAGAATTTGCTCTTCTCCTTCCTGGTTTTGACACCAGACCCCCACATAGGAGCCAGTGTCCTCTTACCCCACTAATCTGTGTAACCCCCTTCTTTCCTTCCACTATTCCTTGATTTTCCTAATTCCACAACCTTCACCTACTTTTAGCTCTGCCCTAGGGAACAATATCCGAGGCTAACATGGTGCTTCCTCGTTAGAGTTGGTAAAGGCTGAGGAGTCCAGGGCTGGAATAGATACCTCCCAATAAGCTCCAAGCTTTGTCTGGACTCCTTCAGGAAGATTTCTTGGGTTCATTACAGCCAAGGTAAGGTTTTTCTCCTCCCGTTATTTACTGATAAAGCTCTTATAATTCAGACTCCCGATGTCTTTTGAAACCCTGGTAGATATACTTTGAATCACAAAGATTTGAGAAATAGACTAAGTTGGTCTGAGTCCTTTTCTTTGAATGAACAAAAAAGCATTTAAGAAGTTACTGTATGCATTAAGTCTGGAACCCTAGTATGTTTTCCTGGGCATTTCTTATCAAAGTGCCCCAGGCGTGGGGAACCTGCTGCCTCGAGGCTACATGTGGCCCTCTAGGTCCTCAAATGCAGCCCTTTGACTGAATCCAAACCCCACAGAACAAATCTCCTTAATAAAATGGTTGGTTCTATAAAATCTGGACTCAGTCAAAAGGCTGCACCCAAGGACCTCGAAGGTCACATGTGGCCTCGAGGCTGCAGGTTCCCCACCCCGACTATAGTCTGTTCTTCCAAGTCCCCCAGGGGAGAGGTCACTGATGAGTGACTCAGACTCCACTCTCATTTCCAGAAAATAGCACTTTGCAACAGAAATAATGAAGTAGTGATTACTATCGTTTTGTTTCTATTAGTTGCTTCCTCTTGCTAAGAAAGGGAAATGAAACTTTGACTGTAATTCTCAGATTCCACTGGACAGGTGTGTTTGTCCAGACAAAAGACATAAATAGACTCAAGACCTTGGAGTGGAGACACCATGATGCTGTAGAGTACTAGACTGGCAGTCAGGAAGACCTGAATTCAAGTCTACCTCCAACAGTTACTAGTTAGAATACCTTGGGACAGTGACTTAATCTTTCTGAGTTTCACTTTCATCATTTGTGAGTTGGACTACATGGCCTCCTCGGTCCCTTTTAGCTCTAAATCTATGCACCTATGATTTAGATCTCTCATTTTGTGGAAGAATAAGCCGCAGCCCATTGTGGGAAAGAATCTTAGCCAGGCCAGTTAGTCACAGAGTCTAAGACTGGAACTCAGGTCCCCTGATGTCCTCTCCAACACATTTCTCACTAGAAAATGGCACTTTGGAGAGTGTGGGGGTCACACAAGAATATCTAAGGGTCCGGTCTACCCTATAGAGAGGAGGCATGGTTTAGTGGAATGAATGCTGGGCTTGGAATCGAGATCCTACCTCTGACATTTACTGGCCATGGGCAAGTGAGGATAACTCTTGCTGTGCTTTTTTTTGGGGGGGGGCAGGGCAATTGGGGTTAAGTGACTTGCCCAAGGTCACACAGCTACTAAGTATGTCAAGTGTCTGAGGCTGGATTTGAACTCAGGTCTTCATGATTCCAGGCCTGGTGTTCTATCAACTAAGCCACCCAGCTGCCCTAAGATAGTATATGCTGAACACTATTTAAATGTCAGAGTAGCTAGGTGGCACAGTGGCTAGAATGCCAAGCCTAAAGTCAGCAAGACTCATCTTCCTGAGTTCAAATCTGGCCTCAGATAATTACTAGCTGTGTGATCCTGGGCAAGTCACTTAACCCTGTTTGCCTCAGTTTCCTCATCTGTAAGATGAGCTAGAGAAAGAAATGGGAGACCACTGCAGTATCTCTGAAAAAAAAAAAGGAAAAAACCAAGCTAAGAAAACCCCTAATGGGGCCATGAGGAGTCAGATGTGACTGAGGTGACCGAACAGCAAAATTTAAATGTGAACTTTTATTTTTTTGTCCACATCTGAGTTGTTGTTGTTTGTCCTTTGTTCTTGAAGAGGACCATGACATCAGAAAGATGATGCCATGACTTGCAAGTGAATTGGATTTAAGTGAGGGAGGGCTGTGCAAGGTCACCAGCCTCACTTTCTCCTCCAGAGCCATCTGGGTCCAGTGGCCAGATACAGATCAGGAAGACTGGAGATGGCCCAGGATGCAGTGGGAGAACTTGGTCTTTTTAAGCTCCCCCCCACCCAAGACTTCATCACTGAAGGGAACTCCTAGTGTGGAACCTCCCTCCAGATCATCAACTGCTTTATAACTTACAATCTTAGGAGATTTATTTGGAATACCAAGAGGCTGTGAATTGTCCAGGAACATATAGCTAGTAGGTATCTGGAGCAGGGCTTGAACCTACATCTTCCTGACCTCAAAGCCAGTCATTTATCTGCTACCCCTTTGCACTGATCCACACTGAATTACCTCTCAGCTATTAATAGAAAGGATAAGCACTTTCCAGACTTACTTCCATTTATCTCCTGGTCTATGAGAAAAAAAGTGTAGCTAAACCAATTCAGACTCGTGATTTGACTCCTGTTCTTAACAGTTTCTATGGAGGGAGATTTTACTCACTTCCCTTGGTGGCCTCTGCTCAGAACAAACAGGTCCTTTATCATATCCTTAAGTGTTCCGGGGATAAGACAGGGCTTTGTTCATTGAGCACCATTTACCCTAATAGATGAAGCTTTTAAAAAAAGGCTGAGGCTGTTATAATCATGTCATAAGAGCTGCCCTAACAAAGCAACATCTGTCCATCCCTCCCTCCCCAGTTCCAAAACTCTCCCCAGCCTGCTCCAGAAGCATGCTTTCCTTCCCAGACTACTTCTCCCTTTAAGGCTTCCCTCCATAGTAGCAGGAAGGTGCACAGTATGATTTGGCCTGGGGCCAAACCTCTCTAGGGTTGGCCCTGGGCCCTTAAGTTCACTAGAGATAGTCCTGCTCATAGCTAAAGTCCTCCTATTTCAATTTTTAGATGAATTTTATTTTATTTTTTAACTGATACCTCAGAGAAGAAGTAAAGAAATCAACCTGGCTTAGGAGTAAGAGGATCTGAGTTCAAATTCACTCTCTGATGCTTATTTACCTGGGTGACCTTGGCCTAGTTATTTAACCTCTCTGGGCCTTGGTTTCCTCATCTGTAAAAAATGAAGGTTTTGTGCACCCAAGATGCTTTCCAGCTGTAGTTCTATGAAATACCAAAAAAAGAAAATCAAAAAGTGGGGGAGGATAGATCAAGCCTAACATTATATGCAGTGTTCCACACCAATAGTCCCTCTGCAAAGAAATTGTTATTCAGTCCTGCCTGCTTCTTCATGACCCCATGGACCCTACTGTCTATAGGGTTTTCCTGGCAAAGATGCTGGAATGTTTTGCCATTTTACTTCTCCAGTGAATTAAAGGAATCAAAAGTTAAGTGACTTGCTCAGGGTCACACAACTAGTAAGTGCTGAGTCAGGTCTTCCCGACTCCAAGCCTAGTGAGTCACTAGCTGCTTCCCACAAAGAAGGGAAGGAGGCAAATTCTCATAATTCTTCTTTCTTCCCATTATAATTTAAGATTATTGGCAGTAAATCCTGGCATAGATGGAGAACAACAATTCATTCACTTATTCAGTCATACCATAAACATTTATTAAGCACCCGCTGTGTGCCAGGCACTGTGCTAAGTGCTAGGGATACAAAAAGAGGCAAAAGATAGTCTTTTCATTCAAGGAGCTTACAATCTTATGGGATAGATCAGGGCTGTCCAAAATGTGGGCCGGCCTACAAGTGCAGAAATTGATATAAATGCTTTAGTAAAGAAGCTGAGCTACAGCAGAGCTGTTGCTAAAATGGCAAATCAAAATATATTGTCTATTGTTTCAATAAAAACCTAAGGTTGGACGGCCCTGGGATAAACAACATGCAAACAAATGTTTACCAAGCAAGCTATGTACAGGATAAATAAGAAATAATTAAGAGGACTTGTAGGAAGAACCAATTATCATCATCTGTTCGGTCACCCTCCGAGGAATAATAATGCTAACTTGCACCTTGAATCCAAGTTCTGCTACTTGTGTGACTTAATCTCTCCGGGCCTCAGTTTCTTGTCTGTAAAATGAAGAATTGGATTAGATGATCTCTGATGTCCCTCCCAGCTCTAAATATAGAGTCACCGAATCCTGCTTCCATTCTTTCCTCACAAGGACCCTGTGAGGTAGGTGGGTAGTAATTATTGACAAAATGTAAACTCCTTGAGGGCAGGAACTATTTAATTTTTGTCTTTTGGTGTTCCCAGTACCTTCTATTGTGCCCGGCATATCGTAGAAAATTAGTAAATGTTTTTCGATTGACTGGTTGTTGTTGCTGTCTGACTCTTTGTGACTCCATTTGGGGTTTTCTTGACAGGTATACTGGAGTCATTTGCCATTTCCCTCTTCAGTTCACTTTACAGATGGAGAAACTGAGGCAAAAAGAATTAAGTGACTTGCCCTGGGTCACATGGCTAGTAGTGTCTGAGGCCAGATTTGAACTGAGGTCTTCCTGACTCCAAACCCAGCACTCTACACCCCCTTGCCACCCATTGTCCTATGATTAATTGGTAGTGTAAGGATTATTATCTCTAGTTTACATAAAGGGAAATTCAAATACAGTGATTTGCCAGGGGTCAGTGGAACTAGGATGTGAGCATAGGCAATAAACATTTATTAAACCTTTACTATACACCGTGTGCGTAAGCACTGGGGATACAAAGAAAGCCAAAAACACAGTTTCTGCCTTCTGCCTCTGCTCACATTCTAATGGAAGAGACAACATTGCAAACAGCTTTGCACATACAAGGTGTGGAGGCAGATGGATAGAGCATGATTCTACAGTCAGGAAGACCTGAATTGAAATCCAGTCTCCTTTTTTTTTTTTTAATTATTTAATATATTTAGTTTTCAGCATTGATTTTCACAAGAGTTTGAATTACAAATTTTCTCCCCATTTCTACCCTCCCTCCCACTCCAAGATGACATATTCTGGTTGCCCTGTTCCCCAGTCAGCCATCCCATCTGTCACCCCACTCCCCTCCCATCCCCTTTTCCCTTACTTTCTTGTAGGGTAAGATAAATTTCTACACCCCATTGCCTGTGTATCTTATTCTCTAGTTGCATGCAAAAACTTTTTTTTTTAACATCTGTTTTTAAAACTTTGAGTTCCAAATCCTCTCCCCAACTCCCTTCCTACCCACCGTCCCTCCCTAAGAAATCAAGCAATTCAACATGAGCCACATGCATATCATTATGTATAACCCTTCCACAATACTCATGTTGTGAAAGACTAACTATATTTTGCTTCTTCCTAACCTATCCCCCTTTATTGAATTTTCTCCCTTGACCCTGTCCCTTTTCGAAAGTGTTTGTTTTTTATTACCTCCACCCCCATCTGCCCTCCCTTCTATCATCCCTCCTTTTTTAATCTTCTTCCTCCTTCTTTCCTGTGGGGTAAGATACCCAATTGAGTATGTATGGTATTCT
>CM053624.1:252833968-252857644 GCA_028646595.1 Phalanger gymnotis | reverse complement strand
CCACAGCCAGCACCCAGAAAGCTGCCGGACAGCACAGTTTCTTTTGATCTGCCTTAATAAGGAAAGCAAGGTGAAGGGGTTGGCAAGCTTACTTTAATTCAGCACACAAATATCATTCACTTAGTTCAGGGGAAAAAGCCAGCACCCTGAACTTCAGAGCAAAATACAAGCAAATTACAAACATCAACAGATAGACCTTGTCTGATTCAAATCCCAATACATAGTTACCAGAGTTCAACAAAGTCTCAGCATCCAGAGCTGGAGGGCTCCTTAGCTACAGCTGCCCGAAGTCTCGTCATCAACACCATCTGGAGAGCCCTTAAACAAATTACAAACAGACAGACCCGATACAATTCATAGTTACCAACATCTAGGTTCAGCCCAAGAGCTCAGAACAAGGGCTGGCCCAGAGTCACGAGCCACCACTGCTTCAGCAAAGAGCTCCAGAGAGGAGAAGGCCAACCCCTGGTTTTATATCTTTTTCAGGGTCAGGGGCGAGTCACACATGCAACTCACCCACGTGATCTAGAATCATCGCAAAGAGCTACTTAAATCCACTTGGTCTAAAAGCCTCTGCTGTCCCAGACATGTAAACTAGACCGTCCCTGGAGTTAGCCCCACCTTGGGCCCCAGCTTACTTGCCAATCCACACCCACATAGGTTTTACACCTAATAGGGGTTTGGGCCTGAGGCTTAGCACTTAGTAAGATTCAATGAAATAGCTGAATTACTCAAAGCAAACAAAAGCCAAACTCTTCAAGTGCACTTGTTGATCTAAGTGCTAAGGAGCCCATTTTGCTTACCGACACATGGACACACCTATCTTAGATATATTCTCTCTTCCCCTGCTTCAGTGCTGTCTTGTCTTGGTTTTCTTTTTGTCTCTTTTCCTACTTTTTCTTCTCTTTCTACCTCCCATCCCCCACAAAACCTAGGTGAGAGAGATCCTCAACATTCTGTTCTAAACCTCTACCCTTAGGAATACCATCTTCTCCTATAACTTTAATTTCTACCTTAACACAGATTTAGCTCTCATCCATCTTGAATTTTCACCTTACCTGTTGGCCATCCCTCATCTTAGATCCAACATATTCAAAATGGAACTCATCATCTTGCTTTTCCTTCTGACTTATTTAGAGAAACCAGGTGATTCATGACACCCCCATTCTTCCAGTCAAAACAATAGAGTGATATTTGCCTACCTCTCTCTCCCAAACTATGTAATTGTTAATGAGGGTTAACAATCTGCCCTTTCCTGCCCATTCCCACTCCCCTCTGCTAACTGAGGTTCTGATTGATTTTATGCCTGCAATAGTTTCTTGGCTGTTCTCTCTCCTTCCAAGATCCTGTCCATTCTGCCTACTACTACCAGATTAATCTCTCTAAAGATGGCTCTGGTCACATCACTCAAATGCTCAGAAACTCGAAATGGCATCCCAAAGGCTATGGGATTAAGTCTAACCTCTTTGGCCAGATATTCAATGCCTCGCTATCATTTAGCAGTTAGATGGTACAATGCATAGAGTGTTAGACTTGGAATCAGGAAGATCCAAGTTCAAATTCAGTCTCAGACACTTCAAGGTGTCTCAGTTTCCTCATCTATAAAATGAGAAGGTTGGACCCGATAACCTCTAAAGTCTGTGATCCTGTGCCCCAAACTTCCTGTTCAGCTCTCATTCCAGATAAACTTGATTACATATATGCCTTAAACTTTCATGCCTCCGTACATTGACACGTGCTGTTCTTTCTGGGTGGCTCCTTGTGGAGAAGGATCCATTCTTGATCTTTTTGTCATAGTTTTATAGTGACTATGTAATGTATTGTATTTGTGCTCAACAAATATTCATTTAATTTAATAAATGTTTATTAAGCGCAAGGTATTATGGTAGGCACTGGGTACATAAAGGTTAAAAAACAGTAGAGTCCTTGCCTTCCCAAAACTTACAGTTTAATAGGAGGAAGAAGATAAGGACAGCAAGGTGGCCCAGTAGATACCACACCAAGCCTGGTGTCAGGAAGACTCTTCTTCCTGAGTTCTTGTCCAGCTTCAGGTGCTTATTAGCTGTGTGACTATGAGCAAGTCACTTAACCCTCTTTGCCTCAATTTTCTCATCTGTAGAAGGATCTGGAGAAGGAAATGGCAAAACCACTGCAGTATCTTTGCCAAGAAAATCCCAAATGGGGGTCACAACTGAAAAGTGACTGAACAAAAACAATAGCATGAGACAGGTGCAGAAATATGACGTGAAGTACTAAGGTGATAATGGCAAAGGAGGAGGCTGGCAAAGTGTTGTAATAAATATGAGGCAAGCAAGATCATGAGACTTAGAGTTAAGGATTTAGAGGAGGAAGGGACCTTTGAGGCCATCTAATCTTTGTGTCCCCAGTGCCTGGCACATAGTAGGCACTTGATAAATAAATACCTACTTACTTGATGATTGACCTGGAAGGAAATAAGAGTTTTAACAAGCAATTATGAGGAAGAATTGTGTTCTAGGCATAAGAGATGAGCTGAGGCAATGAACAGTAGCTGGAGAGATTAGGATAAGGTCTGCGAACAGCAAGTAGACCAGTAGACTGGAATATAAAGTGTGCACTTAGAGTCAAGCTGGAAAGGCAGACTATGGAGGGCCTTAAATGCCGAGCTAAAGAGTTTGCATTATAGGGAATGGGGAAGCATTGAGAATTTTTGAGCAATGGAGTGATAGAGTCAAACTGCATGGGAAGGGTGATTTTTGTCATGCATAATGGTTAGATAGGAGAGAAAGATTCTGGAGACAAGGAAAACAGTTTGGGAGACCAATGGGGAGGTTATTAAAATGCTTGAGGCAAGAGAGGGTCAAGGTCTTAAGCTATGTGAATAAAGAGGAGATACATAGGAGAGAAGTATAAGGTTTGAATCTAAAATGCAGATAATTTAACGACTGCATGGGTGTAGGTGGTAAGGGAAGGGAGGGAGGGAGAGAGAGGGGGGAAAGGGAGAGGTAAGAGGGAAGAGGAAGAAGAAGAAGAAGGAGGAGGAAGAGAGAAAGGAAGGAAGGAAAGAAGGAAGAAAGAAAGAGAAAGGAAGGAAGGAAAGAAGGAAGAAAGAAAGACAGACAGACAGAAAGAAAGAAAGGAAGAGAAAGAAAGAAAGAAAGAAAGAAAGAGAAAGGAAGGAAGGAAAGAAGGAAGAAAGAAAGAGAAAGGAAGGAAGGCAGAAAGAAAGGAAGGAAGGCAGAAAGAAAGAAAGACAGACAGACAGAAAGAAAGAAAGAAAGAAAGAAAGAAAGAAAGAAAGACAGACAGACAGAAAGAAAGAAAGAAAGAAAGAAAGAGAAAGGAAGGAAGGAAAGAAGGAAGAAAGAAAGAGAAAGGAAGGAAGGAAGGAAGAAAGGAAGGAAGAAAGAAAGAGAAAGAAAGACAGACAGAAAGAAAGAAAGGAAGGAAGGAAGAAAGAGAAAGGAAGGAAAGAAGGAAGAAAGAAAAAGGAAAGAAGGAAGGAAGAAAGAAAGAAAGAAAGAAAGAAAGAAAGAAAGAAAGAAAGAAAGAAAGAAAGAAAGGAAAAGAAAATGAATGGTACAGTGAAAAGAAGGCGGGATTGGTGATCAGAGCCCTTGGCCCTCACCCCCAGACTGCTTTCCTCTTCATGGCTCAGCGCTCTGGATGTTTCCCTGACCTTCTCAGCCCTAACAAAAGCTACCAAACCCGAGGCCTACCCCCATGTACTCGACCTTCTCAATGCTCAAGTTTGAATCCAAGCTCTACCGCTCATGAGCTGTGTACCTTGGGGGTAAGCCATCTCTCTCTCCTGACCTCACCTGAGAAAGAAGACAGCTCAGATTCAATCTAGCTCAGATTGAATATGGCCGGCTTGTGCAAACAAGTGTCACAAATGGTAAGGTTTCTTAAGGCAACCCATTATGGCGAATCCTTAATAAACTTTGTCTTTTTCCTTGGCTGAGAAGGCTTGAGTCAAATTCATTCGGCAGGACCCGGCGTGTTGGTGTTTGGGGTCTTGAGCACCCCTAAAAACCTATGGTTTCCTACCATCATAATTTTTCTTTAATTTCATCATTTTGCTTCCCTGATACTGGGAATACTGCTAATCTCAAGTTCTTCTTCAGCCAAGACTGGAAGGTATGTAAGCCTCCCCCTCTCCCTATCCCTTTCTCACCCTCTGAGCACTGTGGAGGTGCTTTTCGTCCGTGACTTCCCAGGTCCCAGTAGGTCAGACAGCTTTGAGGCTGTACTCAGCCTGACGCTCTCAGGTTCTTGGTCCAGTGTTTTCATTCAAGGCCATGGACTTGGGCTCAGCATCTGAAGCATAGAGAACAAGGACACCCTATCCAGAGATACATGCCCGATTTCTCAGTGCCCTCAGCTCTAGGGAATGGGAAAACCTTAGGTACCTTTTTGTGTTTGTTTTTTTTTTCTGTCTTGTTTTGTGCCTTTTTGAGGCTCATTCCCAGATCCTCTTTGTGGAAGAAGGGACTTCCAGTCCCCCAAGCCCATAATAGGTCAATCCTCTTCAATCCCCAAAAATTTGCCTTTGGGTTATCTTTTACAAAATTGGAAGAAATGTAGTTTCTCTAAACAACTTAAAAAGAAAAAGCTGGTGTTCTTTTGCAACATTTTTTGGTCTCAGTATCACCTAGAAGGCCATGAATCGTGGCCCACTGGGGAGACTTTACGATATAATATTCTTTTTGCAGTTAGAGTTGTACTGCCGGTGAGAAGGAAAATGGAGAGAAATTTCCTACATAATGGCCTTCGTCGAGCTCTCTCGGAACCCTGTTCTCAGAAAAGGTTGTAAGATGCTCATAGCTAGAGCTTCTCCACAAAGGGGCAATGAGGGTCAACAGGACAATTTGGATGACTCCCTTCTTATGGCCCCTAGGGCTTTGGCCCCAGCCCTTCCTCCTCCCCAACCTCCCCCCCCCCCAGCATCCTTGTTTCCTGTGTTCCCCCTTCCTTGGCCACCCCCTCTTTCCCTTGGTTTCCCTTCTCTTTTCCTCTAGCCCAACCCCCCTCTTTTCCTGCCTCTTTCACAGTCCAAGTCTCCCACCCTGCATCTCCTCTCATGGCCCCTCCCTCCTTGGTGACCCCTGCTCTGGTCTCAGCCAAGGGTCTTGTTGAGGTGCCTCCCTCTGTGGCCCCTTCCCCTGAAGGGACCCCTTCTCAGGTTCTGGCCTCATGGCCTGCCCCTACTGCAGGCCCTGGAGTATCTATCACCATGCACCCTACCCCTGAGGCAACCCCTTACTCAGGTTCCAGCCCCTGCAGCAATAGCTTCTCCCCTGGCCCCTCTCTCTGAGGTGGCACCCACTCAGGTCTCTTTGGTAATTCCCCCTCTGGCCCCTACCCCTCCTCAGGTACCAGCTGATCTTCTCCCTTGCCAGGCAGATCCCCCGGCCTTGCAGTCTAATACAGATTAGCCAGATCTCTCTCCCCAGGCTCCAGTTCCCATAGCATCTTCAAAGCTTTTTCCCCTGAGGGAAGTGCCTACCTCACCCAGTGGGACAATTAGAGTCCATATTCCGTTCTCCATTTTGGATCTCATTCAGGTTAAAGAGAAACTGGGGCAATACTCAGAAGACCCCACTAAGTTTACTGAGGGTTTTAGGGATCTGTCCCTACAATTTGAACTTTCTAGGGGTGATTTTCATATTCTCGTCTCTACCTGTTGTACCACTGAGGAGAACCTGGGAACATGCCCCAAAATTTGGGGATCATTTGGCTAGCAATGACCCCATAAGATACCCCACAGGAACAGTTGCTGTTCCCAATAGTGACCCAGGATGGAATTATCAAAAGAGTGAAGATAGAGGAAAGAGAGACCATATGATAATTTGCCTGTTAGAAGGCCTAAGAACAGCATTTCAAAAGCAAATAAATTTTCAAAAAATTAGGGAAATTACTCAGGGAGAAAAGGAAAACCCTGCCCTTTTCCAAAGCTGGCTAGTAGAAGCTATTGAGAAGTATACAAATTTGGATCCTGATTCTATAGAAGGGGTGGCAATCCTTAGCATGTATTTCATTAATCAGTCTGCCCCAGGTATTAGGAGGAAACTGCAGAAATTGGCAATGGGACCCCAAACACCTCAGGCCCAATTACTGGAGATGGACTTTGGAGTCTTTAACAACAGAGACCTGGTTGCAGCAGAGGAAAGAGAATGCTGGGAAAGGGCTAGAGACAGAGAACATGCTCAAAGGAGTGCCCCTCCAGGGCGCCCCCTTGGAGGAAGCCATTAGCTTGGACAGTGGGGAAACCTGCTTTAGATGCCACAAAGAGGGTCACTGGGCCAAGGAGTGCCCCTCTCAGTTGCTCCCCTGGAGGAAGCCCCCAAGATTGATGCCTTCAGGACCGTGCCCAGCATGTAACCAGGAGGGACATTGGAGGAAGGATGGTCCCCAAGGTTGGAAAAGTGGTAGAGCCTCCTCTCAGTACCCTGTCCTTCAGTCTTCTCAAGACTCAGAAGGAGGGGAAAGCCTTGGGCTTGGAAGTGCTCCCACTTTCTCCACCTGTCTCATGGAGACCTGGGCAAAATCGAGGCAGAAGGTAAGGTTACCCACTTTATTACTGCTATGTTCTCTTGTTTTAACTAATTGCTCTGGCCTTACATGCCCCTCGACCCATCGGGTCATGGGCATCAAGGATCTGTTATTTGAACACTCCTTCCTTACACTCTCCTCTGGCCCTGCCCCCTTCTTGGGAAGGGACCTGATAGTGAAATTGGGGAGCCAATTTTCTCTAGTTAAACCACATAACTCCCTTTTCCCTCTGTTTACCAGACCTCCCCATGTTCCCTCAGAGGTGTGGGAGAGGGTTGAGCCAATTGTTTGGGATCAGGGAATTCCTGAGCAAGGTACTTCTGCCACCCCAGCCATAGTTATCTTCCATTGCTTTCAATACCCAATTAAGCCCAAGGCTTGGGAGGGACTGCAACCATTAATTGCCACTCATGGTCCTGACTCACTCCCTCTAGAGTGGGGCACCTACCCAGCACAAGCTTTTGAGACTGAAAATTAAATTGACCACCACTCCAGCATTAGCTTTACCTAATCTAGAAAAACCTTTCACTCTGTATGTTGATGAAAGGATAGGATAGGCTTTGGGAGTCCTAACCCAGTCCTTAGGACCTGACCCCAAGCCAGTTGTCTGCTTTTCAAAACAATTAGACTCCATAGCTGCTACAGCCACTCTAATTGAAGAAGCTTTTGAACCTCTAGCAGACCAGCCCTTAGAAGCTCTGACCCCATCGAGTTCAGAGCATCCTAGAAGCAGATGGCCACCAGTGATTGGCTAGCCACAGGCTCACCAAATATCAAGCCTTGCTCTTAGATACCCCTGACCTAATTCTTCGAGTATGCCACATACTCCTGAACCCCGATGCACTATGGTAAACAGAACAAGTGATTAGAGGAGCTAGGTATGAAAGAGTCATCTTTAATTCCCTCCAGGGAAATTATCTTTTAAGCCAGGGATACTGTGCTTTCTCTGTACTCCTATACTGTCTGTTTGGTTGTTTGCTCTTTGCTGTTTTCTCTTTAACCACTTTGCCAGGTTTGTCTCCTCCAGGCTCCAAGCCATCAATTTCCAGATGACTGCTCAGACTATGTACCCCTTGAACTGGACCCATCAAGGCAGGAGCAGCTCTATACCCCTTGCCAGTAGGAAGCGATTTCAGAAGCTGAGACCTTTGTCCCTGACTCCAAAAGAATTTGGGTCCCATTTCTTTGAGGAGGGAATGATAAGGGTACAGTCTCTGGGAACCCCCTTGAATCTGGAGTACAGACTCTGGGAACCCCCTTGAATCTGATAGGATGTAATCTCTGGGAACTCCCTTGAACTCTCCTTGAATCTTCCCACTAGATCTGGCCTTTGCCTAAGGACATAAGCCTTTCATTATTTAGGCCCAAATCTCTACCTGGCCTAGCCCTCTATTGTCCAGCTGCTTCCCACCCTTGATCCTATCAATATCCCATTCTCTTGTTTCCTGGAGTCTTGACCTCTAGTCACCCTGGTCCCATCGGGATCCTTCTTGGACTCCTCCTCAGGACCCTCCCTAAGCCCCTCCTCCAGTCACCCCAAACTACTTGACCACCCCTCAATCCCTCCCACAATCTTTCTGTATATAAGCTCCATCTTGCCTCCTTGAAGGCCCTCAGATTCAATCTAGCTCAGATTGAATCCGGCCCCCTTGTGAAAACAGGAGTCACAAAGGGTGGGATTTCTTAAGACAACCCATTACGGTGAATCCTTAATAAACTTTGTCTTTTTCCTTGGCAAAAAAAAAAAAAGAAGAAGAATACAAGGTCCTTGGAAGATGGGAGTTAGGTAACATTTGACAGGTTGTGAGGGGTGAAGATTCAGGGCAATGGGGCACCAGAGAGGAAGGCAGTTTCTGGGAGGGGCTAGGAGTATAATGAAAAAGTAATGAATGGATTGGAATTAGAGGATGCAGGTTCAGATCCTGCCCCGGTCTCTTAGAGAGCAGTGATACAGTAGAATGAACTCAAATCCCAGCTCTGATGCCTGCTACCTGTGTGACCTTGGGTAAGTCACTTTAATTTCTCTCGAATCTCTCAAGGAGGTTGTACTAGATGGCCTCTGAGGTTCCTTCCCTTAAATTAGGATCCTGTGACTCAAAAAGCTAGGAATAGATCAACTGAAGAGTCTCTCATTTTAAATAACAGTGACCTTACACAAGGGGACTGGTGGAAATCAACCTATTCCAGCCCCTCCACCTCACATCCACCTGAGAAGATTTCTGGTCCTAAGCCCTCAACTCCATCTCCCTGTTCCTCTAGCTACATGCTGGCTGTTTCATGTCCTATAACAGCTACTCATACGGTCGGCTGGCATGCCCAGTGGCTGCTCACTGTAGGATGAATAGTGAGTGCATCTGCTCTTGTGGAGAATCTGGTCTGTCTCTGTGTCTTTGGTTTTGTTAAGGGGTCATGGATTTAGACTAGAGTTGACAAGGACTTCAAAGGCTACTTAGTCCAGTTCCCTGCTCCCTCTCTTCATTTTACTAATGAGGATCTGAGGCCCAGAGAGGTCAAGTCCTTTGTCCAAGATCACACAGGCAAGCAGTATCAGAGCTGCGGTTTGATCCCTGGGCCTCTGATTCCAGAGACAATGACCATTCCACTCTACCACATACCATCCTAGATGGTCAGATGGTCTCTTAGGCCTTGGGAGTCCAGTGACGTAAGGCTGTCAAAGTTTATTTTCAGCACCTTCTTCCCTCTCTCACTTTTTTGTACCTTTTCCTTTCTTTTAAAAATAATGATGAAGTGCAAGTATGTTATTTCATTTGAGCCTTTCAAGGACTCTGTTTGGTAGTTACAATAAGCATTGATGTATCTGTTTTATATATGATTGAAACAGATTCGGAGAAATGAAGTGACCTATAATCAGACAGCTAGAAAGTGTGATCAGACAAGGAGATGTCAAAGACAGGATTCAAGGTCTGCTTGCTTGTTTCTGCTTCTTTCTAACTCACTTCATTCGGCTTCTTGAACATTTCCTAGTGATATCCCCCGGTTACCTAGCCATTCCCTGAGACTGCCTTCCTCTCCAGTACCCCAAGCCCTAGATGTTTTCCTCCCTCCTCACCTCTATCAGTAGTTACCTAACTCCTATCCCCTGAAGGCTTTGTCCTCAGGTTTTTAAGGTGAAAGCAAGCTCATCGAATAAACAATCCCAATAAGCTACTGATTAGCTGGGTTACTCTTCTCAGATTAGAAATCTGCATTTGATCGAGGGCCTTCTGCCACCCCAAAGTGGTGAATGAATAATCACATTTCTTTGCCTAGTGATTCCCCACTTTTGGCAGCGTTCAGTATTTGGTAACAGATATGTTTTTGCATCAAAGTCCTAACTGCAGAGAAATACACCTCCTCCACCCCTGCAGATTGAACCCTCCCTCGTGACAAAGGAAAACAGTCAAGCAAAAACACCCAGTAAAGTGATTGAATTTGACTATGAATTCAGCCCTGGTAGCCCTCCACCTCTGCCATATACTTCTGTCCTCTAGAGCAGTAGATGGTTTTTCAGTTACTGAGGGTCTGTCTTCCTTTTAGCGATCTTTTCAATTACATGGTTGTAGTATCGTATATTGTTCTTCTGGTTTTCTTTATTTCACTCTGCATCGGTTCATACACATTTCTTCATGTTCAGAGATGGCTTTCTTTAGTAATCCGATAAGCACCATCATGGAGCAAGGGGTAAATCAAGACAAAATGGGCTCATCTTCAATCCTTTGCAGGACTTTCTACCTTACTTTGATATTTCTATATGGATCCGTGATCTTGTTGATGTGGTAGAATTGAAACTAGAGCAGGGCAATTGGGGCTTTGACCCAGGCTTGTACCACCCCTCCCCCCCAAAAAAAGTCTCTACTCTTGACAGATGTTGCTATGGATCTACCTATAGGAGGATGATGGCAGGAATGGTAGGGTCACTCACAGTGTCTCCCTACAAACACATAACTGTAACCTATCTTCTATACCCTGACTTCTATACTCCTACTATACCTACTTCTATACTGCTGACTTCTCCAGAGATCTGTTTGCTTTCCATGAGGCTAGTCCCTGATGAGCCACCCACCACTGCACCCTCCCTCTGGGCCAGCGGAAAAACTACAGTCAGGATTCTCTTCTTCCAATAGGCCCATTAAGGCTTCGGCCCTCTGGGCATCTCTCACCCAAGCCAGGATTATGGAGAGGGTGTGTTTATAGAAAGGAGCAGTCCCTGAATCATTAAACCTCTACCCAAGAACCCAGACACAATAGGGGTAATATGTGGGATTGCTCTACCACCAAGTGGTAGACTCAAGACCAGGGCCTCAGAAATCAATCTATTTCCCTGCTTATATTGGGCCCAGCTTAACCCCCAAACCCTCTTGGTTGGTGAAAAGGAGGCCTTGGCAGAATGGGGAATCTTAGGACCCTTGATGAAGTGACATTCTGGTACCTGACTGAAAGGTCCAGTCACGGCTGGAGAGGCTCACCTTGGTCTTGCGACCTAGTTCTTAGACCTTTGTCTTTTCCCCTATCCCACCCCCAACCCCTCAACTGAGAGTAACTTTCTTGCCTTTTGCAAAAGTCCCTAGTTACTGCTATGGATTTTATAAGTATTTTACATAGAAAGAGGGTGTGGGAGTGAATAAATTATATTGGGATGATATATATAAAAAAAAAAGATAGGTGAGAAATAAGCATGTCCTGGGAGAAGGGGGAAGGAAGCAAAGGAATGCAGAAAATTTTCTTACATAAAAGAAGCATACAAGGAAGAGCTTTTGCAATGGAGGGGGAAATGGTGATAGAATGGCAACACTAGAACCTCACTCACATCTAAATTATTTCAAGAAGGGGAAAATATGTATACATACTCAATTGGTAATAGAAATCTGTCTTACCCACCAGGAAATACAAACTATACTAGTGGAGGATTTTAACTTTCCCCTTTCAGAGCTATATAAATCTAACCATAAAAAAAATAAAGAAGAGGTCAAGGAGATGAACAGAATCTTAGAAAAGTTAAATATGATAGATTAGGAGAAAACTGAATGGGAATAAAAAGGAGTATACCTTTTTCTTAGTGATATATGACACCCACCCTCACATACATCCAAACCCACACACAAGATTGTGTATTAGTACATAAAAAGCTCACGAATAAAAACAGGAAAGTAGAAATATTAAATGTATCTTTTTCATACCATAATGTAATAAAAACTACATTTAATAAAGGGCCATGAAAGCACAGATTAAGAGCTAATTAGAAACAATTACATCCTAAAGAATGAGTGGGTGAAAGACCAAATCATAGAAACATTCGATAATTTCATTAAAGGAAATGACAACAATGAGATGACATTTTAAAATTTGTGGGATGCAGCCAAAACAGTACTTAGGGGAAAATTTATATCTCTAAATGTGTATATCAATTAAAGAGAGAAAGGGCATATCAATCAATTTAGCATGCAATCAAAAAAAAAAAACTAGAAAAAGAACAAATTAAAAATCCCTGATTAAACACCAAAATTGACATTTTGAAAATCAAAGGAGAATTAATAAAATTGAACATAAAAAACACTGAACTAATAAAACTAAAAGTTAGTTTTATGAAAAAAAAAACAATAAAACTGATAAATCATTAGTATCAAAAACAAAGAGCAAATGCACCAGCAAAGATGAAATCAAAGCAATTATTAGAATTTGTCCAATTATTTGCCAATAAACCTGACAATCTAAGTGAAATGGACAAATATTTACAAAAATATTAACTGCACAGATTAACAAAAGAGAAAAGAGAATACTTAAATAACCCTATCTTAGAAAAAGAAATTGAACCAGCCATCACTGAGCTCCCTAAGAAAAAAATCTCCAGGACCAGAAGGATTCATAATAGAATTCTACCAAACATCTAAGGAACAATTCATCTTAATACTATATAAACTATTTTTTTTAAAAGAAAGGTAAAGAAGTCCTACTAAATTCCTAGTATGACACAAATATGGTTTTGATACCTAAGTCAGGGAGAGCAACAACAGAGCAAAAAATCTATAGATCGATTTCCTTAATGAATGTTGATGCAAAATTTTAAAATAAAATACTTGCAAGGAAATTATAGCAATACATCAAAAAAGTCATATACTATGACCAGGTGGGATTTATACCAAGAATGCAGGGTTGGTTCAACATTAGGAAAGCTATCAGCATATTTGGTGACATCAATAAAAATAACAACAAATTAAATGATTATATCAGCAGATGTAGAAAAAAGCCTTTGACAAAATACAACACCCATTCCAATTAAAAATACTAGAAATCATAGGAATCAATGGAGCCTTTCTTAAAATGATAAGTAGTATCTATCTAAAACAAAGAGCAAGCATTATCTATAATGTGGATAAATTTAAAGCCTTTCCAATAAGACCAGGAGTGAAGCAAGGATATCTCTTATCACCACTATTATTCAGTATTGTGCTAGAAATGGTAACAATAGGATGAGAAAAAAACTGAAATAGTAAAAATATGCAATGAGGAAACAAAACTATCACTCTTCACAAATCCTATGATAGTATACTTAGAGAACCCTAGAGAATCAATTTAAAAACTAGTTGAAACAATTAATTCCAGTAAAGTTGCAGGATATAAAATAAACCCACACAAATCATCAGCATTTCAATATACTACCAACAAAACCCATCAGGAAGAGACAGAGAAATTCCATTTTAAGAAACTGCAGACCATATAAAGTATTTGGGCATCTACCTGCCAAGACAAACCTAGAGATTATATGAACCCAATTACAAAACATTTTTCACAAAAAATAAATATGGTTCTAAACCACTGGAGAAATATTATTCATTGCTCATGGGTAGATCAAGTCAATATAATAAAAATGATCATTCTGTATAGATTCATTTACTTATTCAGTGCCATACCAGTCAAACTACCAAAGAATTATAGAGCTAGAAAAAATAGTAACAAAATCCATTTGGAAGAACAAAAGGTTGAGAATATCAAGGGGATCAAGGAAAAAAAAAATGTTAAGGAAGGTGGCTTAGCAGTTCCAGATTTCAAAAATATATTTCAAAGCGGTAATGATCAAAACAATCTGATAGTGGCTAAGAAATAGAGTGGTGGATCAGTGGAATAGATTAGGTACACAATATACAGTAGTAAATGATCCTAATAATCTAGAGTTTGAAACACCCAATGATCCAAGATTTGGGGGTAAGAACTCAACATTTTACAAAAATTGCTGGGAAAACTGGAAAGCACTTTGGCAGAAACTAGGCTGAGGCCAGCATCTCACCAAAATAAGGTCAAAATGGATAAATGATTTAGAAATAAAGGGTAATATCATAAATATGTTAGCAAGAAAATATGATAGCATGAAAAATGTACCTGTCAAATATGGATAAGGGAAGAGTTTATGTCCAAATGAGATAGAGGGGATTATAGGAAGTAAAATAGGTAATTTGATTACATGAAATTAAAAAAAAAAACTTCTGCCCAAAGAAAACCAATTCAGCCAAAATTAGAAGGAAAACAGAAAACTGGGGGAAATCTTTACAGCAAGTTTCTCTAATAGACAGGCCTCATTTCTCAAATAAATAGAGAAATGAGCCAAATTTATAAAAAATAAAAGACATTCCCCAGTTGATAAACAGTCAATGTATATGAATGGACAGTTTTCAGATGAAGAAATCAAAGCTATCCGTAGTCACATGAAAATGATATAAATTACTATTGACTAGGGAAATGCAAATTAAAACAATTCTGAGTACCGCCTCACACCCATCAGATTGGCTAACATGATAGTGGATCATAGATATAAAGTTGGAAAGGACCTCAGAGGCCAATTATTCCCTCCATTCCCCAATTTTACAGATAAGGAAACTGAAGCTCTAGGAGGTAAATGACATGTTAAGGGTCACACAAGCCATAAATGTCATAGTCAGGACTTGAACCCAGACCTTCTAACTCCAGATCCAGGGTTCTTTCCATTCTGTCATAATACTTATGTTTACTGATGAGCGTTATATTCACAATAAAAAGGAAACTTTTCAAAAGGGAAAAAAAAAAGAAAAAATCCTGTAATTCTACCACTAATTCTGAGCCTCTGGCTAGTCATAAGGATGAGTTACTACAAATGCTATGATGGCTCTTTGATGAGACATCATGTGTATTAAAAGTGGTGGAACTCGCCAACAGCATTACTCCACCAAGAAGAAGAAACCTATTCTGCTGCTCTCCAAAAGCCTTGAGATTTTGCCCCTTTATTCTGTGGGCCCTGTGGTTTCCACTGAAAGGAGAAAATGAGATGTGACAGTTGTCTGGTACGTTTATTTATTTATTCAACCATTTTAAGACCATTATTAACAACATGCTTTGTTAAGTAGTTGTGGAGGTTATAGAAGTGAATGAGTTAAGGCCTTTAACCTCATGGTATTTACTCAAAATCTGGGTGAGAAGATAAGATATGGATAAGCAAAATACATATTTAAACAAATACAACACAGTTTATGATGGGATGTAGATAAGCAAAATATACAAACAAAAAATATACCGACACAATATAGTGTATCAAATAAATAGCACCCCCCCCCCAAAAAAAAAGTGCTATGTGAGCTCAGAGGATCTGTAAGTTGGGGAATTGAGCTAGGCTCCAGGGTGTAAAGATGGACATAGGATTGTGAACCGGAAGGGACTCTTAGACACCATCTAACTTGTCTCCCTCATTTTAAATATGAGAAATCAGAAATCCAAAGAAGTAATGATTTGCCCAAAGAGGCATTCTATAATTGTCAGTATTTGAAACCAGGTCCTCTGCCTCCAAATTTAGAGCTTCTTCCATTATATCATTCTGGTGCGTAGGATTTGCATAGTCACAGGGGAAAGGAAAAATGATCAGCATTAGACCAGGAGAGTGACAGCTGGAGAAAAGTTTTTTTTTGTTTGTTTTTCCAAAACAGTTGATCATTGAATTCTAGATCTATCTTTCCCAATTTGCCCAAGATTACCCAGGGTAGTCTATAGATCTCTTGCTACTATTGATTCAGAGCCTGGCATCAAATCTTGTGCTTCTGTCCTCTCTTCAGATTGAGCTGGGGGCACAGTCCCTGAGACTGTGCAGGAAGGAACTTAAGTGAACTCTGGGTGTCTAGAGTTTTTGCTTTCACATTCAGGGTTTGTAAGGGACTTGACTTCCAGTAAGTTGTATTATCTGGTTTCCAGAAGAGGACTCCAGACTTGTGTACCCAGCCAGCCAGATCGGTTACGAAACAGTTTCTTTTTTCATTGTTTTCTTTCACGTGTTTGTCATTTAATAGAGATGCAAATAATAACTTCAAGACCCATGCCCTTCCTCTCTCCTTCTAGAAATAAATATAGGAAAGGGCCCTAATTCTTCTTAATGGGCATTGGGCAATTTAAATGTGCATGCCCCACACCTGACCACATTGGAAGGAGTAGAAACTTCCAGCCAGTAGAGAAATCATGTGATATCAGTGAACCCTTGGGAAGCGCAGAGATCCAGATCTTGTCCCTTGGGTAGCCCACAGGCCCCTTCAGGCCCCGTTGGAGATTGACCACTGGATATTTCTCTGGCCCCACTCCATTTCCCCCCATGCTTAAAGTACCTCCCTAACTAGCCTGCAACAGCCCCTGATATTCCCTCTCTGAAGAGTTGGTCTAAGAGAAAGAAACCTAGGATAAGAATCAGGACACTGGGCGGCTAGTACGGATTCTACCACTGCTGCGTGGCCGTGGCTAAGGCACCTAACTTCTTTGGGTCTGCATTTACTTACGAAGGTAAGTTATTATAAAGGACTTTGGGCAAAGGATTAGGGAGCTGCAATAGAAGGTAATCAAACTGCTATTCTAAAAAGAGAGGAGGAAAGTAAAGCCATTTGGGTTCAAATCTGGAATGTTAAGAACATATCCTAGCTTCTAATTTCCTCTCCTAACTGGGATCTAAGGGCACATTGTTTGCATCTCCTAGGCTGACATCTAGACATCTTTTAAGAGCACAATACAAGGCGTACAATCACTCCTTGTCTTCATTCCAACCGCTCCCTTTCTTCTCCTCTCCCAAGCCCAATGCACGGGGCATATTTACGAGGGAACAAAAGCCAGGTGTTGTTGCTCAAGATGTCTTTGTGCTTTGTACGTTGACAGGACCAGGCATGACCTTACAACCAGGAGTGGCCACTGATGTGTATGTTTTGAGGGAATACCCTCTCTTCTCAACCCCGAAGTAGTTCCCCAACCAGCCTGCAACAGTCCTTGGCATTCCATCTCTGGGGATTTGGTCTCATAGAAAGAAACCAAGGGTGAAAATCAGGACACCAGAGGTCTAGTGCTAACTCTGCCGCTGAATAGCTATGTGGCCATGAGTAAAACACCTAACCTCTCTGGGTCTCCCACTTAAGTCATGGAGTCATTATAAAGGCTATGGATTGATCTGATGGATGGTAGGTATCAAAGACTGAGGAAACTGTGAGGGAAACAGTGATTTCTTTGGAGAGGAAGGGAGTAGCACTGTGGTCCTTATAACATCTCCATCCTTTCGGATCATAGGGATTCTTGTATGTGACAAGTTAAACATTTAGTATCCATTGACTACAAAAGTAGAGAATAACAAAAGAATAGCGCTTGATGTACATATGAATTCCTGGATCCTATGCAGTAATTCTGGAGATAAGTTGGAAACACTTTGGTTCTAGTGCTTAGAAAACTCTATTGTATAGATTGTTTTAGGCAGCGTATTTATAAAGACAATAACAACCTAAGATGGTAGTAATACCATCGTAAGTAAGGTAGTAAGTAAGGTAGTAATACCTTCGTAAGTAAGTAAGATGGTGTCAGACTCAGAGTCTGATAAGGATCAGAGGTCTAAGAGCTAGAGAAAGTGTGAGCTCTTTTGTCTGGATTATTTTCAGATTCTCATTTGTTTTAGAGAGGTTGATAGGGCTCTAGCATCAGGACAGAGTTGAAACTCTTGACCAGAAGAAAATGGAGAACGGTGGCAATGCAAGATCAGATATTGGGGGTGGCAAGGTGGCCTTGGACGCCATCTTAGGTAGGCTCCTTATGCTGAAATTTCCCAGCTTGGGGCTGAATGCTGAGTAGTTACTGCTCCCTTGACCACACTGAGAGGAATCAATGGGAGAGTTAGAACTAGAATCCAGGTCTTTGGGCTCCTAGGGGGAAAGAAAGGAAGGGAGAAGGGAATAAGCATTTATATAATGCCTACTATGTGCCAGGCACTGTACTAAGCCCTTTACAAATATTATCTTATTTGATCTTCACAACAACCCTTCCAAGGTTATCCCTGCTTTACAGTTGAGGAAATTGAGGCAAAAATAGGTTAAGTGACTCTTCCGTGGTCACAGAGCTAGTAAGTATCTGAGGCCAGATTTGAATTCAAGTCTCCCCGACTCCAGGCCCAGCACTCTGTCCACTGTGCAACCTAGCTTTCTCCTAGACTAGGGCTTTGTCTATGGCACCCCAGGATAGGATTTCCAGGATTCCAGAAGTCCTTCTTCCCCTACTCCCTATCCCCCAATCCCTTTCTCAATTCATCCAATTCTAACTAAAATTCCTGAAACAAAGGAATTTTTTTTTCCTTCATCATTTGAAAAACCCCTGTTTTTTCATTCTACGGTGAGAGGTGGAACTTGGAGTGCAAGTGCCCTTGGGAGAAGAAATAAATTTCATGTACACCGAGGTCTAAATAACGTGGGTTTTTTTTTTTTGCCTCCAGGATCAAACATATTTATATTTTATTTTTTCAATCAGCAAATTGTACCTTCTCTTCCACTTCCCACCCCCAGTGAAGAGCAAAAGAAAGACAAAACACCTGTCACAAACATGCATAGTCAAGCAAGACAAATTTCTACATCAGCCATGTCCAAAAAAAGTCTCATTCTGAGTCCTTCACCTCTCTATCAAGAAGTGGATGGCATGATCATCATTCATCTTTTGTAATCATGGTGGTCATTATGCTGATCAGAGTGTTAATCTTTCTTTTTTTAAATTCAATTTTATTTTACTTTCACTGCCATGGTCTTTCTATCCCTCTTCCCCCTCTCCCACCCATTGAGAAAAAAAAAAACTTGTTATAAAAATGTATAGTCATGCAAAACAAAGTCTCACTTAGCCATGCCCTCCCCCTCCTAAATAAACTAACAAAAAAATTCTTCAGTCTGTATTCTGAGTCCATCAGCTCTGGAGGTATCTGGAGGTAAATGGCATGTTTCACCATGAGTCCTTTGGAATTGGAGTTTAACCACTATTTTGATCAGGGTCACTAACTCTTTCATAGTTGATTATCTTCATAATACTGTTGTTATTGTATAAATTGTTCTCTTGGTTCTGCTCATTTCACCATGCATCAATTTATATGTCTTCTCAGGTTTTTCTGAAATATTCCCTTATCCATTTTTTTACAGAACAATAGTATTCCATTACACTAGTATACCATGACTTGTTTAGTCATTCCCCAACTGATGGGTATCCCAAGTTTCTAATTCTTTGCCACCACAAAAAGAGCTGCTATAAATACTTTTGTATGACACAACAAGAGATAGAGAGCATTACAAAATGGATAATTTTGATTATGTTAAATTGAAATGTTTTTGTATTATAAAAAAGCCAATGCAACAAAGATTAGGAGAGAAGCAGAAAATTGGGAGAAAATCTGTACAACCAGTGTCTCTGATAAAGGCCTCATCTCTAAAATATACAGGGAACTGAGTCAAATATATAGGAATACAAGTCATTCCCCAATTGAGAAATGGTCAAAGGATATGGACAGACAGTTTTCAGAGGACGAAATTAAAGATATCTATAGGCATATGAAAAAATGCTCAAAATCACTACTGATAGAGAAATGCAAATCAAAACAACCCTTAGGTACCACATCTCTCCTGTCAGATTGACTAAAATGACAAAGCAAGAAAATGATAAGTGCTGGAGAGGATGTGGGAAAACTGAAACACTGTTACATTGCTGGTGGAGTTGCAAATTGATCCAGCCATTCTGGAGAGCAATTTGGAACTATGCCCAAAGGGCTATAAAAATGTTCATACCCTTTGACCCAGCAATACCACTTCTAGGGTTGTATCCCAAAGAGATCACACAAGTGGGAAAAGGACCCATATGTACAAAAATATTAATAGTAGCTCTTTTTGTAGTAGCAAAGAATTGGAAATCAAGGGGATGCCCATCAATTAGGGAATGGCTGAACAAGTTGTGGTATATGAAGGTAATGGAATACTACTGTTCGATAAATGAGGATGATATGGACTTCATAATAACATGGAAAAACCTACATGATATAATGCTGAGTGAGGGGAGCAGAACCAGAACATTATACACAGCCACAGATATATGGATCCTATGATGACTAACCCTGGTAGACTTTGCTCTTCTCAGTAATACAAGGTGCAAAGACAACTCCAAAGGACTCATGATGGAGAGAGCCATCTACATCCAGAGAAAGAACTATGAAGTACAAATGCAGATTGAGGCACAGTGTTTGCTCTCCTTTTTTTCCCCCTTTATTTCTTTTTGGGTTTTTTTTGGTTTTGTTTCTTCTTTCTCCTGATTCATTCCATTGGTCATGATTCTTCTTTACAACTTGACTATTGTGTAAATAAGTTCAATGCAAAGTTATATGCAGAAGATATATCGGATTCCATGCAGTCTTGGGAAGGGAGTGGGGGGGGGGTGGCGGGAAGAAAATCTGGAACTCAAAATTATGTGGAACTGAGCATTGTAAACTAAAAATAAAAAAAAATCTTAATTATAAAAGCAAGACAAAAAAAGGGAAAAATACTTTTGTACATCTGGACCCTATTTCTATTTCTTTGATATCTTTGGGGTATAGACCTAGTAGCAATATGGCTGAGTCAAGTGTACAGAAAATTTAATAGCTTTTTGGGCATAGTTCCAAATTGCTTACCAAAATGATTGGACCAGTTTACAGTTCCACCAACAGTACATTAAAGTACCTATTCTGCCATAGCCTTTGCAGCATTTGTCATTTTAATTTTTTTTGTCAACTTAGCCAATCTGATGAGCATGAGGTAGTACCACAGAATTGTTTTAATTTGCATCTCTCTATTGGTGATTCAGAACATTTTTTTACATATAGGTATTAGTAGCTTGAGTTTCTTCCTCTGAAAATTGCCTCTAGTTCTAAGAGATCTAGACAGTTTTCTTTTAAGATTCCTCAAAATATGCCTAGGCTCTTTTTTTCTTCTTGTTGTTGTTGTGAAATTTACAATGATTCTTCAATCATCTCTCATTCATCTGTTTTTCAGATCAGTTGTTTTTCCTATGAGATATGTCGCATTTTCTTCTATCTTTTCAGACTTTTGACTTTGTTTCATTATTTCTTGATGTCTCATGGAATTATTAGCTTCCATTTGGTCAATTCTAAATTTCAAAGAGTTGTTTTCTTCAGTAAAGTTTTGTACCATTTTTTTTCTAAGCTGTTAATTCTCTTTTCATATCTTTCATCCTTGCCTCTTGCTACTTTTCCCATTTTTCCCTCTATTGCTCTTATTTGGTTTTTAAAATAATTTTTAGGTCTTTCTTTTTTAACTTTTGTTTTAGGTCTTCTAGGAATTCATGTTGGACTTGAATCTGAGCTACATTTTTTTGCTTGTAGATATGTTCAAGTCATTCTTTTCTTTTGTGTTTGTGTCTTGAGCTTCCCTATCCCCAAAATAGTTCTTTATAGTGGGATTCCTACTTTTGTTGTTTGCTTACTCTCCCAGCCTACTTTTTGACTTTGGACTTTATGTTAGTGCTGGACTCCATGCGCTTCTGAAGGGAACTCTAGCCTAAGCTTCCATCTTCTTATCTGCTGCTTTCCCAGCTCAGGATGAGGTTCCTGCAAATTTTCACTGCTCCTAAAGGGGGTATCATCTAGGGTGAGGTCTGATCATTGCCCTCCTGGTCTGACCTCTACAATTTCCTTACCAAAATTTGAGTCTGTTGACTTGTTCTTGATTAAGAGTTTCAGTAGCCTGATGCTGAACTCATTTTCAGTTAGCCCTCTGGGAGACTCTGTAGGTTCAGCATGACTGAACTACCTCTTGCCCTTAGGCCTGGAACTCCTGCCCTGATTATTCCACTGTAGGCTTACAAGCTGGGCTAAAGGCTAATAGTACTCAGTCACTGCTTCTGGGATCAGAGCCATATAGCTATATTTTCAAAATTTTGTTCCTTGTTCAGTACCCAGTTATGGCCCATGCTCATGACTGCTCCTCTCTGTCCTACATCTATAACCTAGAACCGGGCAACGGAGCTGCCAGATGGTGCTCATTCTTACACCTAGCACTAGTTCAGGGAATCCTCTGGGAATATAAATTTTCATTCCTGGAATATAAATTTTGATTGCTGGAAAAAAAATTTTGATTTGAATATAAATTTTGATTGCTGAAACCTCACAAGGTATCTTGGGGTTTATAGGTTAGATTTCTTTTTTAAGGACTATCCTTTAAACCTAAATCACTTTGACTCTCGCTGATTGGCCAATAGTAGGTCCCAACCTAAGTTTGGGTTCTGATGGCTCAAAGTGAACATAAATAGCAATTGTCTGTGTTTTGGCCAGAAATCCTGAGGGTTTTCCCTTCCCAGATTGATTTTTTTTTTTTGACTAGGTAAAAGAGGCCATTTTGTTTTTGGCCTCATTTCTTACCTAGCCTTAATCACTGAATGGGGCTTGTCTCAGACAAACTGAGACCTGGGAAAGACCTTAGCTTAAAAAGGCCGAGGTCTCCCACTGCATCCAGGGCTATCTCCAGTTGTCCTGATCTATATACTGCCACTGGACCCAGATGGCTAAAGAGGAAAGAGCAAAGCTGGTGACTTTGCAAAGCCCTGCCTTACTTAAATCCAATTCACTTGCAAGTCATGACATTACCTTCCTGATGTCATGGTTGTTGTGGTCTAAGGGTTCCCTGTCAAGGAACCAAAATATGTTGCAGTCTAGGGACGCTGGGAACCCTGAAATGCAAGGGTACAGGGCAGGAGCCTGCTTCAAAAGAATTTGACCATTCAAGTCATCTTTCAGTCCAAGTAGCAAGTTTATTATGATACCAGTTGGGGCAGGCGAGATTCCTACTGAGTCTGCCATATTTGTGACACCATTACAAGTGCCCCAGATTTTAAGAATCTGCACAACTTAATGGGGGAAAGACAGACACTTTTATGCAGAAATACCGTGGGAAGATCTGGACAGGATTAAAGAGTGGCAAGTTGCCTGGGGTGGGTCAGAAAATGAGAACTATCATGAAAGAGCAGTTAAGGGGATTATTGACTGGGATGGGCTGGGTGCCTCAGGGGAACTCCAGGGATCTGGGTTCAGGGGCTGGGTTCCTGAAATTCATGAGAAAGTTCAGGAACTTTTCCTCTTAGGAGTCCATTCCCCATCAATGGGGGTCTTCGAGACCTAAGGACAAACAACAACAAGTTCTGGGAATCCCCGGGGATGTCTTTCTGCCCTGGTATGTCCTGCCCTGATGTCTTGTCTCAGGCCTCTTTCAGTTCTTTGGCATTCCATAATGCTTCCTCCTACACACTCCTGGTAAGACTCTATCTACAATACCCACAGATCTCAATATCTGTCTTCCTAAGCTATCCCTGGATGGGAAAATGATTTATTGTGACTTTTTCTTGGATTTCCTGATAAGATTTCAGTCTTATACATTTTCTAGCTCATTGTGGAAAAGAGTTTGTGGAGACTAAAGGTTTTTTTTTACTATTTTTTTTTATTTTAATTTATTTTTAACATATTTAGTTTTCAGCATTGATTTTCACATGCGTTTGAATTACAGATTTTCTTCCCATTTCCACCCCCCCACTCCAAGATGGCATTCACTCTGGCTGCCCTGTTCCCCAGTCTGCCCTCCCCTCCATCTCCCCGTTCCCCTCCCATCCCCCTTTCCCTTACTTTCTTGTGGGGCAAGATAAATCTCTATGCCCCATTGCCTGTGCATCTTATTTTCTAGTTGCATGAAAAGGAAAATAAAACCTTTTTTTACTTTTGAACATCTATTTTTTTAAAACCTTGAGTTCCAAATTCTCTCCCCTCTTCCCTTCCCATCCACCCTCCCTAAGAAGTCAAGCAATTCAACATGAGCCACATGTGTATCA
>CM053624.1:252809374-252833468 GCA_028646595.1 Phalanger gymnotis | reverse complement strand
GAGACTGAATCTGGGTGTGTTTTCACCTCCTGGCCATGTTCCCAGCCAACTTACTTAACGCTTGAGTTTTTCAACAGGGTGTGACTAAAGAGTTCTACAATTCCATGCTTGGGTGGATGCGCTGCCTCACCAGCACTCCTCCCTCCCCAAGAACCCCCTACCTGTACTGGGCTTAAATCTTCAGCAGGCTCTGCACTCCTGCTCTGATCAGCCACTTAATTCCTCCCACCAGGTGGGCCTGGGGCCAGAAGCACCTGCAGCTATAGTTCTAAAGCTGCCCCGCCTCTGTTGCCCCAGGGGCAGTGGCCTAACTGCAAACTCCGTCTGGTCCCGCAGCTTTTCCCACTAACCTTCTCTGATGTCTTTGCTGTTTGTGGGTTGTGAGGTCTGGTACATGCCACAGCTCAGTAATTCAGCATGCTAGGGCACTCTCCACTCCACTCCTAGTCTCGTCGGTCCGCTGTCTGCCACGCCGCACCATGCGTGCTGGGCTCTGCTTGGCTCAGCTCCGCTCCCCTCAGCTGGGAGCTGGGAGTACCGTGCGGGACAGACCTTACCCCGAGACCATCCTGGCTGTCCTGGGCTGGAGCCCTGCTTAACCTCTGCCACTTTGTGGGTTCTGCAGTTCTAGAATTGGTTCAGAGCCATTTTTTATAGGTTTTTGGAGGGACTTGGTGGGGAGCTCACGCCAGTTACTGCTTTCCAGTCGCCATCTTGGCTCCTCCCGCCTTGTGGAGACTAAAGTTGTACTGCTTTCCCTTACTCTTCCATCTTGATTCTGCCTCTCCCTAATTCTTTCAGTTATTTGTCTTTACCACATTGTTGTCATTGTATAAATGGTTCTCCTGTTCTATTAATTTCACTTAGCATCAGTCCATACAAGTCTTCCTAGGTTTCTCTGAAACCATTTGCTTTATCATTTCCTACAGCACAATAATATTCCATCATATATATACACCATAACTTTCTTAGTCATTCCCCAGTTTTGGGCAGCCCCTCAAATTTCCATTTTCATCACCTCAAAGAGACCTATAAATATTTTTGTACATTCTCAGAGCTTTTTGTTTTTGCTTAGGACTAATCTCTATAGTAGTTTACTCTCCTGATTTACCTTTCTCCTCTTTCCTTACCTGTTGAGTGAAATGTATTTTTATACCCTACCGTGTACATGTACCTTCTCTCCTTTGACCAGTTCTGATGAAAGTGAGGTTCAAGGGTCATCACTTCTTCTCCACCCCTTCCTCCTTGTTTGTACTGTTGTCTATTTGCAGATTCTGGTGATATAAGATATTTTCCTTAACCTTCCTTTCCCTTCCCCCCAGTATATTCCTCTTCCCCTCTCTTTCTATTCTTCTTTTAAGGTTGTTAAGACATAACAGAACTATTTCCAAGTCTTCTGCCTAATTAGATTCCCTCTATGACTCCTGATGATAGAATTCGTAAGGGACATGCGTATTATCTCTCTATTTTAGAATGTAAGCAGTTTATCATTAATTTTTTATCATTGTTCATTTATGTTTACCTTTTAATGTTTCTCAGTGCCTCTATTTGAGCTCCAAAGTTTTTATGCAGTCTTGGTCTTTTCATCAAGAATGCTTGGAAGTCCTCTATTTCTTTAAAAATCCATTTTCCCCTTGCAGAATTGTATTTAATTTTGACTGGTAGGTTATCCTTGGTGGTAGGCCTATGTTCTTTCTATTCCAGAATATTATATTCCAAGCATTCTGCTCTTTTATAGTGGTGGCTACTAAATTGTGTGTAATTTTAACCATGGTTCCTTAGTACTTGAATTCTTTCTTTCTGGCTGCTTACACAGTTCTTTCTTTGACTTGGAAACTCTGGATGTTGGCTACGTTTTTTATACCTGCGAATTTTTATGTGAGGTTTTCTTTCAGGAGATAACCAGTAGATTTGTTTTTTCCTATTTCACCTTTGCTTTCTGGTTCAGAAAGATCTGGGCAGTTTTCAAGATTTCTTTAAATATAATGTTTAGCCTTTTTTATTCATGGATTTCAGATATGATTATTAATTTTTTTCCCCAATCTGTTTTCCAGGTCAGTTGTTTTTGCTATGAAATATCTTGCATTTTCTCCTATTTTTCAGTCTTCTGACTTTGTTTTAATATTTCTTGTTGCCTCATAAAGTCATTAGTTTCTATTTGGTTTATTCTAATTTTCCTTGACCAAAGTTTTGTGTTTCTTCTGCCAATCTGTTAATTCCCTTTCCAGTTCTTTCTTCCACAGCTGTCATTTCTTTTCCAATTTTTCCTTTGAATATTCCCACTTCATTTATAGAAGTATTTTAACTCTTAAAAAATAAAACTTTTGCTTCATCTCTTCTGGGAATTCTAGTCAAATTTGGGTCCAACCTATGTACTATGAGGTCTTTCTTGTAGATATTTTAAAGGGAGGGAGGAAGGGACAGAGCAGAGAGAGAAAGAAGGAAGGAAAGAGGGAGAGAGGGAAGGAAGGAAGGAAAGGAGAGAGGGAAGAAGGAAAGGAGAGAAGGAGTCAGACTAGAGCACTACCAAAAATTATAAAATTATAGCTTCTCTCAGGCCTAGGGATTTTCTGCATCACCTTGGGGACCAAGGAATAGGTGGGCAGAAAAGTCCTCTTCCACACTTCTTAAACTGTGGGTCATGACCCCATATGGGGTCACATAACTGAATGTGGAAGACGTGAAAAATTTGGCAACAGTAAAAGGTTTCTGAAAGCGTAATGACCAAAAATTAATTAAAAATCTAATGCATTAATGAACCTGACGTGTTTCTAGCAGTGCTTGCCTGTATTGCATCATACAACTTCACTGCCGCCTTGGTTCTGAACACACAGCATGCACACTTTGCACCGTGTATGCCCTCAACACTGGCAAATGCTGCTGAAATGCAGAAACGGGTCCTGAGTAGAAGAAGTTTAAGAAGCTGTGCTCTAGGTAACAGATGAGCCCCTTTCAATATGAAACATTTTTTTTTTCCCTCTTACCTTTAGATGAGTTGTAGAAGGTCATGCCCAGGAAACCTGATGAAATGATGGGGATCAGGGTGGAAAGTGGCTAGGAAATCCTCAGTGGTTGCTGGTTTATGGAGCTGCATCTAACAAGTGTGAACAGATTCCAACAATTTGCTAACGCAGCAATTTGAGATGCTGTATTTCACAATCACTGAGGCCGGTGAAATTTTATAGGTTCAGGTAAGGTTCCAGGGAATTGCGCATTGTAAACAAACAAGCAGACAGTGCCAAAAGCTTGGCCAATGCAAAATTCCACCCCTCAGTTCCTTATCCCCTACTCCCATTCCTCCTACCTCCTATTACATCTGGGGCTAGAGGTAAAGTATGGAATTCTCAGACTATAGACTATGATTCTAACTGGCCTTAGTCTCATGCAGACAAGCCTTCTGAGCTGTTCTCAGGCCAAGGCCTTTCAAAGATCTAGAGGTTGGTGTTAACCACATGACTTCTCTATCTAGGTCAGCTTCATTAGTCTGCAAAGCTTCAGTACCAACACCCAGATGAAACTTCAGGCCTGAAGCTAGACAGCGAAAGAATCATAGCTCTTGCCAGTTGTGTGCTGGTGGCAAATATTTAACAACCAGTTGTCACAGTGAGCAAGATGCGCTTTAAGTTTAATCTGTATTATTAATGTTTTTCCATCATGTTCTTAAGTCTAACCATCAGCAAAACAATAAATCAAGCCCCAATTTGTAGCATTTGCTGAGGTATAAATGATCACACTGAAAATTTGACTATTGGCTCTCAAATATGAGCAGCCTCCAGTAGACACCTTTGTGTACCCCATTCAAAAAGGTCAGATTAGGAGCAGCTAGGTGGAGCAGTGAATAGAGCACTGGCCCTGGAGTCAGGAGGACCTGAGTTCAAATCTGGCCTCAGACACTTGATACTTACCAGCTGAGTGACTTTGGGCAAGTCACTTAACCCCAATTGCCTTGCCTCTCCCCTCCAAAAAAAAAGAAAAGATCAGATTAGCAAAAGGGAAGGTTTAAGGGGTGGTATCACATTTGATATTAAGAAAGTAAATTTTCAAGGAAATTCATGAAGCTCTAGAGGTAAGAAGAGCATGGTAGATATTTATTAAGTGAAAATTAATAACAAGAGAAATAGAAGTGATATTGTCATTGGAGTATCCTATAGACTACCTGAGCAGGAGAAGGAAATAAATGAGTACTTAAGGAAAAAAAGATCATAAACCTGGCTTGGAAGTATGATCTAACAGTGATGGGGGACTTCAATTATCTAGACATCTGCTGGTGCCCTTTCTGCGAAAAACAAAGCCAGCTAATATTTCTTGGCTTGTCTTAACAATAATTTCCTCCCTCAAAGATAGGAGGAATGAAGGGAGGAAACTGCGTTTCTGTATCTGATCCTCACCAACAAGGAAGAATTGGTTGCTGGGGTGAAAATAATAGGAACTTTGTAGAAAAGAATTCCATCTAAGAGGCTGAGGAATGCTTGGTTCTGTTTCCCTTGTTACAAAGGAGGCTCCCTGAGTGACCACATATTGACTTAGAAAACCACAAATTAGCATTATGTTGTATGTATTTTTATTTATTTTGTTAAACATTTCCCAGTCACATTTTCATCTGATTCCTCTGCAAAAACTCCTAAGTGTAAACCATGAGTTTATCAGCTCTGTCAAGAGACCAATGGTGAATGGGAATTCACTAAGAACTCTTCAACCTACTTAGATTAAGACTACCCATGTGTAAACCCAGTCCCCAAAACCTTGAGACTGGGAATACACATGCATCGAAAAGACTGAAGTTAAACCCTGAAGTGATCCAACCATTCTGGAGAGCAATTTGGAACTATGCCCAAAAGGCTATAAAAATGTGCACACCCTTTGACCCAACAACACCACTCCTAGGGCTATATCTCAAAGAGATCATAAAAATGGGAAAAGGACACACATGAACAAAAATATTTATAGCAACTCTTTTTGCGGTGGCTAAGAATTGGAAATTGAGGGCATGCTCATCAATTGGGGAATGGCTGAACAAATTGTGGTATGAATGTAATGGAATACTATTGTGCTATAAAGAAATGAGGAGCAGGCAGACTTCAGAAAAACCTGGAAAAACTTATATGAACTGATGTTGAGTGAAGTGAGAAGAACCAGGAGAACAGTGTACACAGTAATAGCTACATTATGTGATGACTAATTTCTCAGCAATGTGATGATCTAAGACAACTCTAAAAGACTCACAACAGAAAATGATATCCACATCCAGAGAAAGAACTATGATGTCTGAATGCAGATCAAAGTACACTATTTGCTCTCTTTTTTTTCTTTTTCATGGCTCCTCCCATTCATTCTACTTTTTCTTTACAACATGGCTAATGTGAAAATATGTTTACTAAAAATGTATGTGTAGAGCCTATTGCATGCCATCTTGCGGAGGGAGATGGAGAAAATTTAAAACCCAAAATCTTATGGAAGTGAATGTTGAAAACTAAAAATTAATTTTTTTAAAAAAATTAAACCACCAGGTTGTACTGCTTGCTACTTATTTGATCCTTTTCAATAGGAAGGAAGAAGTTGGTCAAATTCCACAGTTACCCACAATTGTGATGCTCCGATGAGTTGAATGGATTTGCTGGGAAACTGACCAGCTCTCTGTTTGTCAGAGAATAGATGACTTTTATCCCACAGTTCCCTCTCTTAGTGGCTGTATCAATTTATTAATCTAAGGGGTGTGGTGATTGTGGAGTTGCCCAATCATAATTGGCTCTCAAGCTCCAATCCTGCTTGCAAAACCCTCACTCTTGCCTGAACTTATGTTTCACTGATCCTTAGTCATATGACCATGACAGAAATGAAATCATTCTGCACTGGGACATAACATGTTCAACTATAATAGGTTTACTCTTTGCATAGAAACAACAGAACACTCAACAGTCAGTAAAGAAAGATTTATTAATGAAGTAAAACTTAATTAAGTTCTGTTGAGTGGGAGGGAAAACAAATAAAAAACAATTTTTGCACAAAAAAAAGAAACATTTATTAAACACTGACTGTATGCCATGCACTGTGCTAAGCCCTGGAGATCCAAAGGTAAAAAAGACAGTGCCCTGCTCTCAAGGAGCTCACAATCTAATGAGAGAGACAATATGTAAACAATGATATATAAACAAGCTATATACAGGATAGATTGGAAATAAGCAACAGAGGGAAGATACTAGCATTAAGAAGAATTGGGAAAAACTTCCTGTAGAATGTGGGCTTTTAGATGAGACTTGAAGGAAGCCAGGGAAACCAGGAAGCAGAGATAAGGGAGAACATTCCAGGCATGGAGTGAAAATATTCAGTCAGGAGATAGAGTATCTAGTTTAAGGAACAGCAAGGAAGCCAGTGTCACTGGATCAAAATGTTTATGGGGGGAATGCAGTGGGCAAGGTTATAAGGGCTTTGAACTCCAAAAAGAGGATTTTATATTTGATCTTGGAGGTGATAGAGAGCCACTAAAATTTAAAAGTGTGTGTGTGTGTGTGTGTGTGTGTCGGGGATCATGATAACACCTAAGCTTCGGTAAGCTCACTATTATGTAAGAGCACACCCATGATTTCTCTTAGGTCTAGGTGCCCCATGGCAGGACACAAATTGCTCTAAAGCCAAGAGTTACAGAGAAAACACAGTTTGCTTTATTTGGTTTTCCATGGCCAATCCTCTTACGAACAGGCACCTGGTGGCTGATAATTGGGAAATCTAGATAGCAGTTGGGAAAACAGACCAGTCTCTCACACAGTGCATTAGGGCTGTCCATAATGCAGCCCCATGGGCCACATGTGGCCCGAAGTGATTTTATGAGGCCCACCTGTGGGTTTTAATTTTTATGAGCGAAAATATAAAATAACAATTTGCATGGAATTCGCATTAGAGTTTTTTATTCCATCACTAATAAATAATGTCGTTGATGTTAATTTCTTTTTTAAAACAAGTTTTGGACCATTTATTAAAGTATACTTTTGTACGGTTTACTTCTCACTGGTCTGTTCTGGCATGCTTCTAATGATATCAGAATCACCTGGATCAATGACAGCCAGTGTACATACTCTGTAGTATTTCCCACATGCTATACCCAATTCAATGTTATTGCCACTGTAGTGATGTATGCCAGTTTTGGCCAACATAACGTAATAGCTGTGTGACCTTGGGCAAGTCACTTAACCCCAATTGCCCTGCCCCCCCCAAAAAATCCAAAGATGTATGTCTTCTTTTGCATGTTGAATCCATGACTTCAGGTGATGGGTACGATACTTCATCATTGGTCCTCTGGAATCAGGGTTGGTCACTAAATAGATTATTTTTAAGTTGTTCTTGCTGTGCTCACTTGACTCTGCATTGGTTCATCCAAGTCTTCACAAGTTTCTCTAAACCCATTTTCTTTGTCATCAATTTGGTGCAATAGTACTCCATTGTATTCATAGTCTGTAATTTGTTTAGCTATTCCCCATTTCCAGTTCTTTGCTATTACAAAAAAGAGCTGCTATATTTTTTAACATATATGTTGTTTTCATCTTTCTTTGATCTCATTGCCCTACTAATAGTATCAAAGAGTCAAAGGGTACATATATGATTTAGTGACTTGTTTTTGTATAGTTCCAAGCTCTTTTTCCAGAATGCCTAGAACAAGGGTGGGGAACCTATAGCCTTGAGGCCACATGTAGCCCTTTGGGTCTTCAAGTGAGGCCCTTTGACTGAATGCAAATTTCACAGAACAAATTCCCTTAATAAAAGGATTCGTTCTGCAAAACTTGGACTCAGTCAAAAGGCTTGTATTAGTAATTAAGGAGGACTCTTAGCACTTATTCAATCAAATGCCCTTGAAGAGTGTGGCCTTTGTTTCCTTGATTAAATTAGGAGTCCTTGATGACCTCCTTGCCTCAAGGGAAAGCCTAGTTTACATGGGTCTGAGTGACATGTTTGTGGTATAGGAGGCTTTTAGACCACATGGGTTTAAGTCACATTTTTGTGATGCTTTTAGGTTACATGGGTGAGTCCCATGTGTGACTCACCTTTGACCCTGGACAAGATATATAAATCCAGAGGTTGGCGTTCTCCCTTGGGGGCTCTCACGCTGGGAGGTGTGTTGATGTGGAGACTCTGGGCAGCTGTAGTTAAGAGCCCTCCAGCTTGTAAACCCGGATGTTGGGACTTTGTTAAACCCTGGTAACTGTGCATTGAGATTTGAATCAGACAAGCTCTGTCTGTTGATGTTTATAATTTGTTTGTATTTGCTCTGAAGTTCAGGGTGCTGGCTTTTCCCCCTGAACTAAGCGAATGATATTCGTATGTTGGATTGAAAAAAAGATTGTTAATACCCTTAACACTACTTTCCTTAGTAAAGCAGATCAAAAGAACCTGTGTTTGCAGCATTCTTGCTGTTGGGCTTGTGTTGGTTTTTCACCCCCACAGCAGCTGCTAGCTGAATTGTTGCAACAAAGCCAAACCCAAGGACCTAGAAGGTCACATGTGGCCTTGAGGCTGCAGGTTCCCTACCCCTGGCCTAAAACAATCCACAAATCCACTTATAGTGCATTAGTGAGCCCTTTTCTTCTGCAGCCTTTTCCAAAGACTTATTTTTCATTTTTGTCATCTTTATCATCCTGACTGGGTGTGAAATGAAGCCTCAGAATTGCCTAAATCTGCATTCCTCTTATTATTAGCAATTTAGAGCGTTTTTTCACATAGCTGTTAATACCTTGAATACCTTGAAATATCTTTCTTTGCATCTCAGCCTTTTGTAATCTGGCTTCCAAACTCATTACTCAACTGAAAACGTTCTCTCTAAAGTTGCCAATGATCTTTCCTTAATTAAATGTTTTATTATTTTCAATTATCAAGCATTTATTTTTTCTCCCTTCTCTCCACTCCTATCACTGAAAAATAAGAAAAGCAAAAACAACACCCTTCTAACAAATAAGCATAGTCAAATAAAATGAATTCTCATATTGGCTATATCCAAAAATATGTGTCTTATTCAGGAAGTGAATTGCATTCTTATTCATCAGTCTCCTGGAATGGTAATTGATCAGAGTCCTTGGATGTCAGAATTGTTCATTTTTTACACTATTGATGCTATGGGATTAATTATTCTGGTTCTAATCACTTTACTCTGCCTCAGTCAATATGTGTCTTCCCAGATTTCCCTAAAACCATCTCCTTCATCATTTCTTAAGAGGACAAAAGTATTCTTTCATCTTCATATATTTTATTTGTTTAGCTGTTCTCCAATTGATGGACAGTCCCTTAGTTTCTATTTCTTTGCAAATATTTATTTTTCACATGTAGGTCCTTGTCTTCTTTCTTTGATCTCTTTAAAGTATAGGCTGAATAGTGGGATTGCTGGATAAAAAGTTATGCACAGATTAATAACTTTATGGATGTAATTCCCAATTGCTCTCTAGAATGGCTGTAATATCTTAATGACCAAGTCTCAATCTTCGTTATTCTTAAACTTTGCAGTATCTGACACTATTGACCACCCTTTCCTCCTGACTCATCTCATCTCTCTGGATTTTAAAGACACTGTTCTCTCTTGATTTTCTTCCTGTCTGACCGTTCCTTCTCAGTCTCCTTTGCTGTCTGATGATCCATATGCCTCCTAACTCCAATGCTTTATCCTGGACCATCTTCTATTGCCTCTGTACTCTCTTAGTAACCGGATCAGCTCTCGTGGATTTTTTTTTGTTTTGTTTTGGTTTTTTTTTTTTAGCTCTCGTGGATTTAATTATCATCCCTATGCAATGACCCCAAATCTACATGTATTTAGCCCTAGCCTCTCTATAGAGTGCCATATCTCCAGCTGCCTATTGGAAATCTTTTAGGCATCTCAAATTCAATTTGTCAAAAATTGAATTAATTGTATTTCCCCCTCATGAGTAATCCTAGTAGGAACTTCAATTGTTCACCATTACTTCTAGAACCCTGTGGGAGTTATAGCCATCTATCCTTTGAAAATTTGGTCCACCAATGTGAGTAGGAGTTGGGAAATGATCTCAGTGGAGGTACTATACACACTTTTCCTGGTTATTCACTGGTAAGAAAATGAGCTCTTTTCCCCAACACTCTCCTTCCCCATCTTCATTTTTATTAGTAGTATGTATGAAGGGGTGATTGAAGTTTGAACTATCAGACATAGACGAGCAGCAAGAGAGATTATTAATGTTTAGATCAAAATCAGAGGGTAATCATGATGAAACTATAGAATGCTGCAACCAAGGAATTTCCACCCTTGTGAGCTTTTAATACTGTGAATACCCTGGGATGATATAAACAGTAGGCCTGACCAGAGACAGGGAATAGACTAACTTCTTGTGGTCCTGTCCAGACTCAGGATTTGAGGACTTTCCATTTGTGAAAAGAAATTGAATAGGTTTGGGGTCACAGAGATCCCAAATTATTGGAAACACAAGTCTTAGAACAGAAAGGAATCTTAAAGATCATTCGATCTAGTCCGCCTACTTCATTTTATATAAAAAACCTTGAGACCCAGAGAAGGGAAGTTTAAAGTCTATAAATAAGCTTTGCAATTTACCAAACAATGTTAAAGCACAGTGCAAACCTTGAAGTGCTATATAAATACTAGCAAGTATAGTTTCCCAATAAAATATTACTACAATGTTATTGAGAAATAATAAAAGCTAGCATTTAAATAGCACTTTAAGATTTGGATCCCCACCCTGCTGCTTAAGGAAGATAATATATGTAAAGTATTATACAAACCTTAAAGTACTATGTAAATATTAGCCATTATTTCCTGTTTGCATATTTCCCAATATTATGCAAACCTTAGAGTGATACATGGTAACAAATATTCTTTCCTGATAACATAGTATTGCATTTATATATATAATATTATTTTCCAACAATGTTTAGTCAATAATAGCTAACACAATACTTTTGCCTAATATTGAAAAATAATAATAGCCCAAAATAATAATAGCCAATAAAGTTTTACGGTCTGTAAGCTTTTTACAACAGATTGTAAGTTCGTCGAGGGCCGGGACCGCCTTTACCTCTTCTTGTATCCCCAGCGCTTAGCACAGTGCCCGGCCCATAGTAGGCGCTTAAGAAGTGTTTATTGAATTAAACTGAATATCTCCTTTAAGGTGGGTTGGTAAGCAGCTGGGTGAGGAACCAAACGTAATTCTCGGAGGAATCCCGGGATCTTTGCATTAAACCGGGGCTCTCAGTTGTCAGCAACACCATCATAAAGTGGTTGGGCGCTTTGGAACTTTTACCCTTCTTTAGTTCGGACATTCATCATCTGGTGGCGAGGCTTAGAGCCAATGGCCGCACCTGCGCCCCCGGGGAGGGAAGGGCTGGGAGGCGTCCTCAGTTCTGGATTCACCACCCCGGCAGGCGAGCCGTCTATTCCATTCATTCAATAGGCCAGCGCGCGAGCACCCGCTGTCCCCGCCTCCTTCGCCCAAGACCGCCTCCCGGCCCTCTCCATTGGCGGACTCCGCCCGCGCGCTCCTGATTGGTGGAGCCACACTCCATTAGCGCCGTCCGTCAAAGCTGGCGGGAGAGTGCGGTTGGGGTCATGGCGTCTGATGCCCTCTCTGCTGGCTCCGGCCGGGGTCGGGGCCCGGGCCCGTCGGTGCGGCTCCCCACGGCGCCCCCGCTGAAGCTGCTGGCCGGACAGCTGCGGCGCTGCGCCGTAGGCGGGCCCGGAGCCTGGCAGCTGGCCCGGGAGCCGGCGGGCCGAGCTCCGCTGGAGCTGGCGGCCGTGTGGATGCAGGGCCGAGTGCTGGAGGCGGCGGAGCGGGGCGGCTGGGCGCGGCTGCGAGACTCGAGCGGCTCCTTCACGGTGCGGGGCCTGGAGCGTGTGCCCCAGGGGAAGCCCTGCCTGGCCCCAGGTAACCCTCCTCGCTCCCTCTGGCCACGCCCTCTCAGCGTTGGGCACGCCCCCGCTGGCCACGCCCCTAGCCCAACCTTTTGCGGTCCCTGGTGCGCCCTAGACTTGGCTACGTGGAGCTGAGGACCTGCTGCTAGAAAGGCTCGGGTTCAGGTGCAGCCACCTACTTTTTCTTGCAGTGTGGCCCCGGGCAAGTCACTTAACCTCCCTGAGCCTCAGGTTCCTCTTCCGCAAAATTAAATCAATGACCTTCAAGATAGCCCCTTCCAGTGCCACATTTATAAGTCTACAAACAGGAAGGCTGAGTTCTAACCTTGGCTTGATACTCTGTGCTGTGTGGGCCTGGGCTAGTCACCTAACCTTTCTGAGGCTTAGTTTCCTTATCAATAAAATAGAGTGAGTAGACTCACTGACCTCCAAGACCCTTTCCCGGGTCAAATTTATGAACCTAGGTGCATGCATCTGGATGCGTAGAGTGCAGGGTCTGGGATCGGGGAAGCCTGGATTTTAATGCAGCCCTTTGACACGCATGAGCTGTGTGACTTGGGCAAGTTGTCTACAGGATCATGTATGCAAAAGCACTTGTCTAACATGTCGGTTGTTAATGTTCTGCTAAGGTGCAAGGGAACTTCAGAGTCATTCCTGAATACATTATGGTGGAGTGGAAAGGATGCTCCATCCGAATCCAAGAGGAACTCAGTTCAGATCCCAGATCTGTTAGTGTGTGACCTTGGGCGAGTCACTTAACCACTCTAGGTTCCAGTTTTCTGGGGAACCTCTAAGTTCCTTTTTAGATCTTCACCTGTGAGCTTGTGATTTGTCTGAGCCTCAGTTTCCTTCCTTCTATTTTATTTTACTGATAAGAAAGCAGGCCCAGAAGGGAAGTAATTTATCCAAAGACAACAGAGCTCAAACTAGTACCTTGTTCTCTTGAACCTCCCTCCCCTCCTCCAGGCCACTCATAGGATTAAAAGATTTAAAACCAAAAAGATTTTCTTTTTTTTTAATGGACAGAGGTACATAAATATGAACCATTTTACTTCCAAAAAGCTAAAACTACTAAGGTACAAATTATTTTATACAAATTCTACTGGGACAGATTGACAATAAACAGATTGTGTATCATTCATCATGGGACAAGTTCAGTCATTCAATCTAGATCAATAACAAACCAACTTTTCAGTCATGGGATTGATTTAATAGTTGATGCACTTAAGGCCATAATTTTAAAGAATGAAATAAATTTTTTTCCAGATTTATTTTTATTTTCTAAGTACTTGATTTTTTTCTAATATACTCTTAAAATAACCCATAGAAAATAGGATTTCATCAGCAAATAAAGTGAAAAACAAACCAAAAATCAAAGAAACAATAATCTTCAAAATAACACCCTTGTAATAACACCTTGCAACTGCATGGCATAAAGGGCTTCATTAAAAGAGTACAAATCTTGACTGTCCTCTTCGCTTTCCTCAGAGACTTGGATGTTTTTTGGATTTGCATGTAATTTATTTTAGAGTTACTGCTCTTCTTTAATTTTAATTTTTTAAAATTTTTTTAGATTTTTTCATTTTCAGTTTACAACACTCAGTTCCACCAGTTTAGTTACTGCTCTTGACCACTTGTAAATAACTACTCTTGCTCCCCAAAGACAGGGGAGCTTACAGTCAGGTTCAGTCCCCAGCAATTCCCCAGGGAATTCCATTTGGGGTCTTTCTCCCCTATCTAGAAACTTGGTGCTTGCTAATTGTTCAGGTCTCCATCTATTTTTGAGGCAGTAGGTATCGAAGTAGCTAGAAAGAGCTAGCCCCTGAGTCAGAAAGACTTATCTTCCTGAGCACAAATCTGGATCCAGACACTTACTAGCTGTGTGACCCTGGGCAAGTCACTTAACCCAGTTTCCTCATCTGTAAAATAAGCTGGAGAAGGAAATGGCAAACCCCAAATAGGGTCACAAAGAGTCAGACACAACTGAAAAAAAAAACCAACCAAACAACAACGATTTGTTTGCATAATTTTTGCCCTGGAGCAACTGGCACCTCCTGAGGGTGCCTAAGCTGACTATCAAAGCCTCTGCATCAAACTGTCAGGTGAGAGCTTCCCTCTGTCTTCCTGTTTGTTCGACTCCTCTCTGCTCTGGGTCATCAATCACTCTACTTTGCAACTCCAGATCATGCACAGGGTACAGCAAATGCAGATGTAGAATTTTTGAAGGCCCCTTGGGAGACTAGGGTGTTATTGCTTAAGTGGAGACCCTACCACCTGTTGTGGGGTCGAGAAAAGAGAACCTAAGACTAAATCTACCTGGCTTCTTTTGGTCACAGCCTTGGGGACAAGAATATAAATCAGTCCTGGAGGATGGAGATAATGTGATTAAAAAAAAATCAGAAGCTCTATGGCATGTATCAAGTCCTGGCAGCTTGCCTGTCCTTCATGCTGTTTGGGGTTTTTTACACAATTGAGTTTTGTGTGGTTTAGATCAGCCAAGTTTTGCTTTCAAGGAGGACCACTTCTATGAGGAATTGGGAAGACGGTAGTGGTTAATATGTCATTAGATCATTAATATGGCAGACTGCCCTCTTGTTGATTTATTTTAGTTTGCCCAGTGAGTGGTCTGGGATTAAGTGGGAGGTGGCAGGATATCAGTTTTGTGCAATCTGGACCAGAATGGTGCCGTCTGCCAAGCTTTTTTTGGCACTGTCAAAGGAAAATTGGATTTGCTCTCTGTGGATCCGTCAGAAAAGTTTACCCTACGCCCCGCAAAGATGAAGATTGTCCCTTCTGCAGAGACCATGGATTGGTTCTTCTCTTCTAGGGCTATTCCATGGCTGTCAGTAAAGGAGCATTATATTAGATGACATGAATTTTCTTCTACTTTGATAAGATCCCATCTAATTCTAACGTATACCTTAACAGTAAGTCTTTTTCATCACAGCATGTGATCATTTGCATGAGGACTGGCTGTTATGGTTTTGTTTTTAACTTAGAACTAAAGATACCGACATTGTCTAGCTGTGTTTTCTTCCTAAGCTCCTCTCCACTCACCTCCTTCCTAATAATAATAACCAGCAGTTGTATAGTGCTTTTAGGTTTGCAAAGCGCTTCACACATCTTACACTCCTTCATTCCTTTGATTACCCACTGCTTTGGAATTTTGATCTCTAATATTTCTTCATCTCTTTTTTTCTATGTCTAGTGCTAAGTATATACTTTGTTGCTCTAGAGTAGTTGTACTCTTTGAAGAATCAGAACCTTGTTTGCTTTAAAATTTAATTGATTTATTCAGTAACTGTATTTCCTTTTTTTTTTTGTCCTAGGAAAATATGTGATGGTGATGGGAGTCATTCAGACCTGCACCCCTGAACCTTGTCTTCAAGCTGTGAAGATGACAGATCTTTCTGAAAACCCTATACATGAAAGCATGTGGGAACTGGAAGTAGAAGACTTGCACAGGAATATTCCCTAAGTGCATTTTAATATGTAGTTTAAGGGAACTGGAATTACAAGCATATTTTGGTTCTTGTACCTTTTGGATCTCCTGGGCCTAATTGTATCTGCTAGTTTGTGTTTCTCGAAAGTTCCCTAGAGCACCCGGGGTGGACTGGCTAGATAATTGGTTTTCAGACACAGTGAGAATTTAGGACGTTTTCATGCTGTGGCTATTTCAGCGTATTCAACTCCAGGAGAAGCATCCATTTCTCCCTGCTGAGAATGCTGTTGCTGATGGAAAGCAGATGTTTGCTGCGCTTTTTTGTTTTTGTTTTATTTTAAAAGCACACGAAAACCTCACGCTGCATTTCCCAAATATTACGAGTGATAGTATTTTTCCATTACTGCAGCGACCCTGTTTTAGAATGCGGAATTTGAATCCCAGTCATTGGCTATGGTGATTAAAGTGTGGTTATGGTCAGGAAAATAGACTGTAAAAGGAATGACATCATGGCTCCGTTTATTCTCCATCAACGACTTCCAGATCCAGTTTGCAAGTCAAATGACATTTTTATAACTGCAGGGCACAAACTGCTGTCTGCAAAATACAGCTGTCTTTCCTCTTCAAACACCACTGGACCACTGAGGCTTAGCTTTCCCTGAGATAGGGACAGTTTCTTCCTTCACTTAGATATTGTTGAAACGCTTGATGAAAGATGCTATAAAGAGGAGAGCTAACATCGAGATAGATATGTGTATATATTCAGGGCTTAACTGAACTGTAGCTTCTTCATAACTCTAGACAAGAATTCTCAAGGGAGCATCCTTACTCCCTCTGACTTCTTATTCCATAAAATAAGAACAGTATTGCTTTATCTCGTAAATTGAGTTGTGTATTCGTGTATTCATTCTCATACATCATTTTTTCTTTCCTTTTTAAAATACATTTTTACCAGGATCTTTTGTTTTCACATTACCTAAATTTTCCCCCTACAGCCACCGCCCCCTTCCTCCTCCCAGAGAGCCATCCATATATTTAATTTTTTTCTTTAGATTGTAAGCTCCAAGGGGATAGGAATTGGGTTTTATACATAATGTAAAGGAATGAATGAGTGAAAAAGCATTTAAACATTTAAGTTATGTCCCAAGTACTGCAGTAAGTGCTGAAGATAATCAGTAGAAATATGGAGGTAGTCCCTGATCTTAAGGAGCTCACATTCTAATTAGGGGAGATAGCATGTAATAGAGTTTGGATGCAAAGCATGTGGAAAGACTCAAAAGTCCTCTGAGTTAAGAGGGTGTTTGTATATAAGTTTTGACCTTGAATGAGTGGGCAAATGGCAAGCACCTGTGGTCCTTAGGTTATGTTATAGAAGTAAATGCAGGTGACAATAATGGGGGATATCGGGGTATAGAGGCAGAGCATAGATGGCAGGAAGGCCTGGTGGTCCATCATCCCATTGGAAGGAATGGAGTTGTTGGCTCTCATCTCATCCAAGCCCTGTGAAGCCCTAGTCAAGATGGAAGGGAAGGTGACTTTCTGGGATGGGCCTTGTCATGGAGTTAGCCCAGAGTGGGAGGAAGGAGAGAAGGGAAGGGGAGAGTCCAGCTTTAATGCTTTTTAAAAATTATTATAATTGTTGTGACTTATGTTTTAAAGCTTTAGAGTTTTGTTTTCTGAGTCAGGAGACTAAAGGGCATCTACTTTATGCTTTGGTTTTTCCATTTTAAGTTTGAAGACCTTTTAAAGTAAAATATTTGTTTACATTTACCATTTGTCCTTAATCCCACCAGAATCTCTTAATGATGCTGTCTTTGGCATTAGTTCTGCAGGACTGTGTTATAAGTGAGACAGTGTTATTACAAAATCTTTCTGGCATTTCCAGTAGTAAGCCCCTTGGCTTAAGTTCACGTTGGGACCTGCCTTATATACCAGGTCCCTTTCTGCAGAGAGTAGTACACTTGAATCCAGTCTGTCTATCAAGAAAACGGCTTTGGTTCCAGGTAGCCATGCATCTTATAACGTTTTGTTACTCAGTTATAGCACATTTGGGCTAACCTGTTCTTATTTGATTCAGGTAAATCATTTATCCACTTATGCAACAAGCATTCACCTTAGAAGAATGTTAACTGATCTAATGATATTGTCTGGTTGGGGAAGTGGGGCTGGGGAAAGCAGAACTTTGTATGTCTGTCAGTTCAGATGTCATGCTATTCTGTGCTTGAAGCCTCAGCATAAATTGAACTATTGTGGTTTTCTGTGTATTAATAACTCTCACTGTTTTTGACTGGTGCTTCCTCCCTATTGCAATAGTCAAATGAAAATGCAATTCCGGTATTTTGGTTTCAGAGTGCCAAATCAGAGTCAGTTTAGCATTCAGTGCCAGGCAGTGGTGAGCTGTGTGCTAAGGTAGAAAAGCTTCCCTTTTAAAATTAGCTTTCCTCTAAGAACTGAGAATATGGAACTTAAGCCTTGACTTCACTTTCCTTGGAACTATTTTGCATAAGAAAAATAAATAAAACCCTAATGTAGGTTTCTGAAAGGCTGATTTTGGATCAGAGTTCCTGACTTCATTCTGCTGCAGTTTTATAAGCTGAGGTTTGACCACAAAATGCTTATGTATCTGGTAAAGTAGGAGGGGGGAAGAAATGACTACATATATTAGTATTTTTAGGGTAAGTATACTGTATTTGTAATACAGATGTCTTTTCCTGCTTCCTCTCTTTTTACTCCTGAAGTCATATACGAGCCGTCCAGGAAAGGCAAACACGGAATGAAGTGTTGGAGATTTTGGCTACATGGCTCTGAGATTTATCAGGCCACCAAATGTGTGAGGGCAAGTTATTGCTAAACCTCTAGGCAGTGGTCCAAATGTAGGGAACAGATGTTTATTTGTAGGAATATGGGGGAAAAAAGACCACACTTGGAGCCATAGATCACTACTTTTTGGAGCCAGATTGTCGTCCTTTGCTTAGACTAGTTGAAATACAACATTTAACTGAAAATATTTGACTAGAGGACTAACGCTGTTCTTGCACAGTGCTTAAACTAAGTTTTAAGGATAATACCTCAATCTGTGATTTCATCAGTCTCATTGCAGATGACCCCTCAATAGCACAGCTGAGGGTTGAGGAGGTGGGGCAGGGTTGGAGTAGCTGAATAAAAGCATCACCATAGCTAACTTTCTGAGGACAAACCTCTCTGAACTTAGCTAGATACGAGACATACAATCTTTCATCAGGCCCTAGGAAAGCCACATTTAACTAATAACAAACTTTTGCCTAGGACACTTAGTGTATTCATGGAGCCTGGTGGTCCTAGGCTTGCTTGCTGCTGTGATTTTTAGGTGCTTAGGAGTACAGCTACTGAAAGGTTTTGGGGGGGAAAAATTTTAAAAGATGAAGGGGGGAAATGGAAGACAAAACAACAGGATTTGTGTGTTTGGGGAAGAATCAGGAATTACACGGTCTTTTGAGAAGACTCACATGTTTTGGATTTAACCTATGAGAATTATTCAAACGTTCCTTTTTTAAAAGTCACCAACGTAGGGGGAGAGGGATATTGTGGAAATGAAGATGATATTTTTAAAAAGCTATCAAAAATTTTGAATTTGAAAAAAAAGTTGCTAATGCTTTTATTTTAAAGTTGCTGTTCTTCTGTGATAGTATGTGTTTTGGTTTTGAAAGGGTGTCTAGATGCCTTTGGGCTTTCCTGTGGATTAGTGGTTTGAGCATTTAATTTTCTGTTGGCCTGTGTAGGAAAACTCATGGGTTTATTAAGTTAGATGTTCATGCCACCTGCTGGTCAGTCTCTGGTATGTAGCCTGCAGTCATGTGTAATGCATAATGGAATTGCGTAAAACTAAATTAAAAGAACAGCAGAAAATCCTCTAATAAAATATACATGACGTTATAGAATGCTTCTACATTAACCTTTGGTCACAGCTGTTTTACGTATTATAGATAAGCAGGGGTGGGGAGCAGAACCAAGTGTAAAAGATCTCTTCCCTTTACTGATCATTTCTTTTTTTGCAGGGGTGCAGGGCAGTTGGGGTTAAGTGACTTGCCCAAGGTCACACAGCTAGTACAGTGTGACATCACGTGTCTGAGGACCGATTTGAAACGCAGGTCCTCCTGACTCCAGGGCCAGTGCTGTACTCACTGCACCACCTAGAAGCCCCACTTACTAATCATTTCTAAGTTCCTTGATGAAATAGAAATAAGGATGATTGCAAAATGTAAGAAAGAAGCAAAGAGGGGAAAAGATGTAAGGAAGAAGCAACCATATACTGGTTGATCCTCCTATCTGGCTTTCATTTTTTTTTTAGCTTTTAAGCCATTGATTTCCATAGCAAAATTAAATATTTTATAGAGAGAAGATGAAAAATTATTTTTACAAGTGTTTTGAAACATGTGCTACCTAACTAATTATCTAGTGAGACCAGGGATTGAGGAAAGCTCACCTTATCATTAAACAATTAAATACTCTGTTGTTGTTTAGTCATTTTCAGTGGTGTCTTTTTCTTAGTGATCCCTTTTTGGGAGGGTTTTCTTGGAGTGGTTTGCCATTTCCTTCTCCATTTTACAGATGAAGAAACTGAGGCCCACAAGGTTAAATGACTTGCCCAGGGTCACGCAGCTAGTGCCTTTCTAAGTCCCATATTCTCTTATGACAAGTCCCTTTCTATAGAGGAGAGAATTTGAGGCAAAATCGTCTATTAAGAAATTCTCTTTAGTTTGAGATAGCAATGCAGCCTTAAACGTTTTGCTAGGCAGGTGTAGCAGATCCAGCACGATTTTGAATCAAGTAATGGATGATGCCCCAGCAAAAATGGCATGTTGGAATTTATCTTCATTGACTGCAGGTGTATCCTCCCTCACCCAGAGCAAGGCCAGTGATTCCTTAAACAGCTTTTTGAATTCTCTAACCTGTCTGGGCTTCTCAGTTCTTTGCCTTCCCACTTCAGAGCAATTCAGGTTAGTATTGGATTGATTCCTTTCCCAGGGATCCCTTAGTGAAAGCTAGTTTATCGGATCTACTAATCCCTCATAATAGAAATAATGGGTCAATGGTTTATTACCCTGGGGTGACGTTTGCATTTCAATTTGTCCAATAGCTCCAAGGGGGTGACTAATGGTGGTAATTTTATGTGTATTGGTTGGACCGAGGTGAGGAAAATTGGGTTTTATTATTTCTCCAGTGGTTGGAATAGAATTGTATTGCTTTAACCTAGTCTACCTTGGCATATGGCTAGTAGGCTGTGACTCTGCAACAGAACAGAAGAAAGTGGCCCCCAAATCTTGGCTTCATCCCCAACCAGCTTAATTAGTCTTGCTGGACTTTGAACGCAAAGGTAAGTGTCAATGGGCAAATAAAATCTTGGGAAAGCATTTTCAGCATTTAACTAAAATTTCACTTAATTTGTTACTTATGTTTGTGTCTAAAGTAGAGTGACTACTCGCTTTGTGTTCGGTGAGTAAAACCTAATTTCCAGTACGTTATCTCATTCACTCTTAGTCTATCAGGGTAGTCTTGGAAAATATGTTTTGCTGTTGGCTCACTCTCCTGAGAGTCATTGGCATCTTAATTGTACTATGGTTGAGGGCTTGCAGTACCAAATTTGTTTGAAAATCTTGTGAAATTATTTATGGGTAAAGGAGGAATGAGGAAAATTGGGTAATGTGAATCAACTGGCCAGTTTTGCTTCTCGGTATGGCGTTATAGCTAACTGAAAGGGGGGAAAAAACCTATGTTGCTTCCCAGATGTGCTTAAAATCCCTTTTGTAAATGCCTGAGTTTAGAGCATTGCCAAAGGATTCATTAGGACAAGCTTTCCAGGATGGTCACTGAAAAAGAGCAAAAGAACCCAGTCTATTTTTATGTTACATAGCTGGGATTATGTAGGTTTGTCTGCCAATGTTTCCTCAGTCTTCTTAGATCTGAGCTGGAGATAAGCCAGGTCCCCTTCCTGCTCACTGGATATCTTAGCCCTATCAAAGTGGTATTAGCTCTCCTAAATACTATCTGTGGAATCCGAGGTGTTCAAATGCCCAAGTACAGTTGCAGCTTTGTGGGATATCGCTCATACAGAATATGTTGTCCTTAACAGGACTGACAAGGCAGAATAGTTTTGGCCTCAGAAAACGAATTTTTTTGACATAGTGTGTAGAAGGCAGGGTGTAGTACTGGAAGAATTAAAACCATGCTGAATATTTCAGTTTACAAATGGTAACCAAACAAGTAATCTACCTTTCAAATCATACTAACTCTTTTATATTCTAAGCATAGTATATGTGTGTATTTGGAGTCAGAAAGACCTAGGTGGGAATCCCACCCCTTTCCACACTTGGCTAAGCTGGTTTTGGGAACATAGACTCAGTCTGTTGCTAGGACATACTCAAAGCCTTTCCAGGATGGTAAAACTTTCGAGAGTTTAGGTTCCACTGACACAAAACTTGGAGAACCCAGGGTTATCTCCGCCTCTTGGTGAGGCAAGTGAGTAGGACTTTATGAGTCTAGGATGGGTAGTCTTGAGACAATAGGATAAAGCCTCTGGCGTATTAAGTAGACCCGCCTCTACTCATCATGAGAGGACAGGGTCATGGAGTCCCAATTGTTACACAGATCTGGCACGTATGAACAGTTTGTAATCTGTATGGTTGAAGGGACGATCCAAATCTGTGACATCACAGATCATCGACTCATTTCTTAAGGGCTTACTATGTCCCAGGCACTATATTAAGTGTTAGGCATATAAAGGAAAAGCAAAAATTGTTCCTGTTCTCAAGGAGTTTACATTCATTCTTTTTATTTTTAAAGCTTAAGAAAAAAAAACTTAAATACACAAAAAAACATTTATTATTTTTTAATTTTTTAAAATTCGTATGCTTATCTATTTATTTAATATTTATAGTTTTCAGCATTGATCTCCACAAAGAGTTTGAATTACAAATTTTCTCCCTGTTTCTACCCTCCCAAGATGGCATATATTCTGATTGCTCTGTTCCCCAATCAGACCTCCCTTCTGTTACCCCACTCTTCCCCCTTCCTCTTTTCCCTTACTTTCCTGTAGGGCAAGATAGATTTCTATGCCTCATTGCCTGTATATCTTGTTTCCTAGTTGCATGTAAAAAAATTTTTTTTTGAACATCTGCTTTTAAAACTTTGAGTTCCAAATTCTCTCCCCTCTTCCCTCCCCACCCACCCTTCCTAAGAAGGCAAGCAATTCAACATAGGCCACATGTGTATCATTATGTAAAACCCTTCCACAGTACTCATGTTGTGAAAGACTAACTATATTTTGCTCCTTCCTATCCTATCCTGCTTTGTTCAATTTTCTCCCTTGACCCTGTCCCTTTTCAAAAATGTTTGCTTTTGATTACCTCCTCTCCATATCTGCCCTCCCTTCTATTGTCCCCCCTTTTTTTATCTCCTTCCTCCTTCTTTCCTGTGGGGTAAGATACCCAATTGAGTGTGTATGTTATTCCCTCCTTAAGTCAAATCCCATGAGAGCAAGATTTCACTCATTCCCCCTCACCTGCCCCCTCTTCCCCTCCAACAAACTGTTTTTTCTTGCCACTTTTATGCGAGATAATTTACCCCATTCTATCTCTCCCTTCTCCCTCTCTCAATATATTCCTCTCTCATCCCTTAATTTGGTTTTATTTTTTTAAATATCATCCCTTCATATTCAACTCACCCTGTGCCCTCTCTATATACATACACATATATACATATATGTATATGTATGTATGTATATTCCCTTCAACCACCCTAATACTGAGGTCTCATGAATTATACACATCATCTTTCCATGTAGGATTGTAACCAAAACAGTTCAACTTTAGTAAATCTCTTATGATTTTTCTTTCTTGTTTACCTTTTTATGCTTCTCCTGATTCTTGTGTTTGAAAGTCAAATTTTATATTCAGCTCTGGTCTTTTCACTGAGAAAGCTTGAAAGTCCTCTATTTTATTGAAAATCCATATTTTGCCTTGGAGCTTGATACTCAGTTTGCTGGGTAGGTGATTCTTGGTTTTAATCCTAGCTCCATTGACCTCCAGAATATCATATTCCAAGCCCTTTGATCCCTTAATGTGGAAGCTGCTAGATCTTGTGTTATCCTCATTGTGTTTCCATAATACTCAAATTGTTTCTTTCTGGCTGCTTACAGTAGTTTCTCCTTGATCTAGGAGCTCTGGAATTTGATGACAATATTTCTAGGAGTTTTCTTTTTGGGATCTTTTTCAGGAGGCGATCTGTGGATTCTTTCACTTTCTATTTTACCCCCTGGCTCTAGAATCTCAGGGCAGTTCTCCTTGATAATTTCTTGAAAGATGATATCTAGGCTCTTTTTTTTGATCATGGCTTTCAGGTAGTCCAATAATTTTTAAATTATCTCTCCTGGATTTATTTTACAGGTCAGTGTTTTTTCCTTCCATTTTTTTTTCATTCCTTTGGCTCTGTTTGATAATATCTTGATTTTCTATCAAGTCACTAGCTTCCACTTGCTCCAATCTAATTTTTAAGGTGGTATTTTCTTCAGTGGCCTTTTGGACCTCCTTTGCCATTTGGCTAATTCTGCCTTTCAAGGCATTCTTCTCCTCATTTGCTTTTTGGAGCTCTTTTGCCATTTGAGTTAGTCTATTTTTTTTTTTTTTACTTTTGAACATCTATTTTTTTAAAACCTTGAGTTCCAAATTCTCTCCCCTCTTCCCTTCCCATCCACCCTCCCTAAGAAGAAGTCAAGCAATTCAATATGGGCCACATGCGTAACATTATGT
>CM053624.1:252791286-252808874 GCA_028646595.1 Phalanger gymnotis | reverse complement strand
CGTTCTCAAGCCCCGCCTCAATGACCAGAGACCATTGGTTCCTGAGCTGGCCCCTCCTAAGTCACCAATCCACACCCACACAGGTTTCACACCTGACAGGGCCCTGGGCCTGGGGCTTAGCACTTAACAGCTGAAAGTACTTCCACTCAAAAGAAACAAAAGCCATGCTAATGAGACAATTTTGCTTAACAACACAGCTTGGAGTCAGGAAGATTCATCTTCCTGAGCAGAAATCTGGCCTCAGATACTTCCTAGCTCTGTGACTCTGGGCAAGTCACTTCACCCTGTTTGCCTCAGTTTCCTCATCTGAAAAATGAGCTAGAGAAGGAAATGGCAAACCACTCTAGTATCTTTGACAAGAAAATCCCAAATGAGGTCATGAGGAGTCAGACACGACTGAACAGCTGAAAACTCTTTGCTGTAATATGAAGATAATTATAGTGCCTACCTTCCAGGATAGCGGTAAAGATCAAATGAAATAATATTTGTAAAGTACTTAGCACAGTGCTTAGCATGTGGTAGGTGCTGTATAAATATTAGCTATTATTATTATTGTTTATACCTTTCAGCATCCCAGGTACTGGGACTCTGGGTCTCTAATATTATAACTTGTAGACTACTTGCATTTTGCACTGATAGAATTTCCTCATCTGTAAAATGACAGAATTAGACTACAGGTCTCTGAGGTCCTTTTCAGATCCCATGATTCTATGAGTTTCCTATGCCAGGGAAACCATAGGTCAGAAACAATCTCATTATTCCATATCACCTCTTTTTTCCACCTGTCTACTTAGACGGAGTTACTGATCTGTAGAATTGGTCTACTTGGAAACGGCGTGCCCTGATTTCTTAAGGGTAGGTATCACTTTACTTCCTTGGTTGACTCATTTCAATATCTAAATATAAAAATACTTGCTTAAGAGTGGTACAAACATTTTGCAGTGAAATAATGAAATAGACATTCCTCTCTACATTCTCTTGTGCCCCATATCTAATCTGTTGTCAAGGCCAGCTGATTTTTACCTTTGTAACATCTTTCTATATGTTCCCCCCACCCTTCCCTCCTTCCTCCTTTCTGCCTCTTGGCTTCCCTTTCTTCAAGTCTCAGCTAAAACCTCACCTTCTACAAGAAGCCTCTCACAATGCCCCTTAATGATAGTCTCTTGTCTCTGTTGATTACCTCCAATTTATCCTGTCTGCATCTTGTTATTGCATAGTTGTTTGCATGGTATCTCCCAGTATAATGCACTTTTTGAGAGCAAAGACTATTCCCCTGCTCCTTTCTTTGATCCTCAACTCATACCGCAATGCCTGATACATGATACGTGTATGATAAGTGCTTGCTAACTAACTGACTAGTGGAACTTTACATGTTCCTGGAAAGGGATACAGAACAAATGACTTATTTATTTGTGAATTTACTTGGCTTGATTTTGTTCAATACCAAGGATTTTAATGTAAGATTTTGGATTGCCTTTGGTAATGGTTATTAACTTTATAATAATTTATTTAAAAATATTAGAGTGAATAGTTTCCTTCTTTTCCCTGGCAGCACATCTGCTCAAATACTCAAACATCTACTAAATGACATTTTCATTTAATCGTGACCTTAGCAGATGTGCTTTCTTCCGTTCTTAGAAGAAGCCATCGGAGAATTATAGGATATAGCCCTAGAAGGAACCATTTAATCCAACCTCCAGATTTTATAGATGAGGAAACATTTATGTAGTGCTTTTAAAGTTTGCAGAACTCTTTAAATCTATTATTTCACAGGAGCCTTACAATTGTTATTAGCATTATCTCCATCTTATAGATGAGGTAACTGGAGACTTTAAGTGACTTGTTCATCACCACACAGCTACTAGCAAGCATCATAAGGAAGGGTTTGAACTTGTATCCTCCTGACCCCAAGTTCTGACTTTACTCACTATACTAAATGTGAACCAAGGTCCTCTAACTGCAAATTTTGTGTTCTTTCCACTGTGCTATTGTTATGACAGCTGTTGTGGGGGTGAAACACCAACACAAGCCCAACAACAAGATGCTGCCAGCACAGTATCTTTTGATCTGCTTTACTAAGGAAAGCAACGTTAAGGGGTTAACAATCTTACTTTAATCCAACATATACATATAAACTCACTTCGTTCAGGAGGAAAGACCAGCAACCTGAACTTCAGAGCAAACACAAACAAGTTACAAACATACACAATATAAACAGACCAGATCACAATTCATAGTTAGCAAGAAACCATCAACATCTGGGTTGACAAGCTGGGGAGCTCTTAATGATGGCTGCCTCAGAATCACATGCCGCCACTCCTGTGGCTCAGAGCCCCAAGCAAACAACTCTGTTCTCTCTTTTTGTATAGTCTTTAGGCATCATCAAACGTCATCTGAGCAATCAGAACTTAGGCACATAGGCTTTGGTCTTAGCAACTCCGCTTAGGGCCTTGGGGGCTTCCTGCCTCTCTCAAACTAGGGAACTAGTTTGCTAACCAGCCTTGGGCTTTGTACCTAGTAGTAAAAGGGTGGGCCTGGGGTTTAGCACCTAGTAAGACTCAATCAAAGACACTTAATTTAGCATTCTAAAACAGTAAAGAAGTCCCACCTTAATTAATATTACAGCTATATACACTGAGTTGGCCTTCTGTGTGAATTAACTTTTTCTTTATTGGAGGATGGAAATGTTGTGGAGATATCTCTTCTGCTCATAAACATGTATGGATATGTTTCCCATCTTTTTGTGGGGGGAAAGCCACCTTTATTTTATCCGTTTTACCTACTGCCTTATTTCCCTACTTTCTTTCATAACCATGTTTCTTGAACAAGTAGTCTCTATTGACTGCCTCCATTTCCTTACCATCTACAATCTGGCTCTCCTCAACCCTTCTGTTTTCCTGAAATTGTACCCTCAAGAGTCCCAAAGAGTGTTGAATCTGATGGTCTTTTTTTTTTTTTTAAAGAAATTAACCATCTTTAATGCTGTTAAGATTCAAGGAAACTCTTGGTTTAAATCTCTTGAGTGAAAAGACGATCACATCAAACTTACAACAAACTACCATTTAGCAACACCACCCAAAGTGGATGCGACAATTCTGACCACTTTCTTTGAAAGTTTCTCCATTGTATTTCATGACATCACTATCCTGGTTCTCCTATTTCTCTGCCCCCTTTTCCAGTTTTAGCTCCTTGCCACATGGGTATCCTCCAAAGTGAAGACCTTAGCCCTTTGCTCACTTTTCTCACTAAGTACTCCCTTTGTAATTTCAAGCACTTGGAAAAGTTTTGGCCTTATTTTTCCCAAACAGAGAACTCCAGCCCCACTACCCATCCAAGTGCTGGTCCTACATCTCTAACCTCCTACTGAAAATGTCCACTTGAACATCTCACCACTACTCAAGAGTCAACAAATCTATAATCAAACTCATCATCTCCTCCTTACAAATTAACCTCCCATCTTAACTTCCATTTGTCTTTAGTAACACTTTCCTCAGGCATTCAAGCTTGAAATCCTGGAGTCATTAAGGATTCTTTCTCCTTTATTCCTCATTTCATCAGTCGTCTTGATGTTCTTTCCATATGTCTTTAATCCATCCCTTTCTCCCACTGCTATAGTTCAAGCCTTTTTCATATCGAGTCTAGTTCACTAATATAAAATTTCCCAGCCCTTAGTCTTTTCCCCCCTTCCAGTCTTATCCTAAAGGGCAGGTAGATGGCGCAATGGATAAAGCACTGGGCCTGGAGTCAGAAAGACTCATCTTCCTGAGTTCAAATCTGGCCTCAGACACTAGCTGTGGGACCCCGGCAAATCACTTAACCCTGCTTGCCTTAGTTTCCTCATCTATAAAATGAGCTAGAGAAGGAAATTGCAAACCATTCCAGCATCTCTGCCAAGAAAACCCCAAATGGGGTCATGGGGAGTCGGATACAACTGAAATATGACTTAACAACAAGAGTTGATCCTAAATTTTCTTTCTCAAAAACTGTCAATGACTTCCTGTCCCCTGCAAGGATAAAAATCTGAACTTTTACTTGTCAGTATACTTGTGTGCAGCAACCCCACTGCGTGCATGCCTATGATTGGTAGTCTAGTCTCACTATTTTCTACTGTCTTCTTACATTGTATTTATTGCTTTAGACAAAGATTTGATTTGTGTTTCTTGAAAATGCCTCATGAATTGTTGTCTCAGAGTCTTTGTTGTCATTTTCTCCTGCCCTTCCCCTTCCTCTCTCCAGCTGGCTAAAATCTGCCCATCCTTCAAAATCTAGTTCAAATGCCAAGTCTATCATGAACCCTTCCCTGACCACCTATTCCCTAGGGTTGTTGTCAGGATCAAATGAGATAACATGGAAAATGCTTTACAAACCTTTAAGAGTTATTACAATGATGATAATGCCCTGTATTTTGTTTGTATATGCATGTTCTTTCTGCAACTAAGACCAAAGGTAACACTGTTTATTTTGTTTTCATTGTGGTAAAGAGATCTGAGGTAGCCAGGTGGCACCGTGGATAGAGTACTGGGCTTGGAATCAAGAAGACTTTTCATGAGCTCAAATCCAGCCTCAGACACTTAGTAACTGTGTGACCCTGGGCAAGTCATTTAACCTGCTTGCCTCAGTTTCCTCATCTGTAAAATGAGCTGGAGAAGGAAATGGCAAATTAATGCAATATCTTTGCCAAGAAAACTCCAAATGGGTTCACGAAGAGTCAGCACACAACTGAAACAACACAATAACAGATATGAAGAACTTGAAATTTAAAACTGTCTAGGAAAAGCCCTAACAATCTAAACATCTAAACTTAAACTTTTTTTCTTTTTGATTCCACTGTAATTAAATATCCCCCATCCTCTGTATTACTGAGTAATCCCTTTAAGGTCATGTGAAGTTGGAAAAGAGATTAGAATCTTACTGGAATAGGGTTCAAATGTGATAAATGATAAATTATTGTTGGGCATATTCATACCCCTGGATTGAAGCACTAAAAGGGTCTGCATGTATGCATAGGGATTGAAAAAGGGACCCAAAATTTCCAGTGACTCGTTTCTGCTTGTGCCTATGGGTAAGCATCAGAAATGCTGGCTTGAGAAAGCCTTAAGCCTATTATTCTCTTTGCTCTGAAATCTTGAATCCCGAAAGCATAACCTTAAGTAGGCACAGTGGGATGAGTACTCATTCATAATTAGTTTTTACAAAAGTGAAATTTCCTTGGCATCACAGTGGAAAGAACACCAGACTTAGTCATAGCGTCATAGATTTAGAGCTGGCCACAACCTCCCGAGCCATCAGATCCAATCCTCTCTCCCTCCACCCCAACTTTGCACATGAAACGGAAGCCCAGAGAGTTTACCTGACTAGCCTAGGGTTACGCACTTAGTAAATATCTGAGCAGGGATTTGAGGCCAGGACGTTTATTCAAGCCCCAGTACCCTTTATCCCAGTATTACGCCATGCTGAACTCTCGTAAGTCCTGGGTTTGAGTCCCAGCTTCACCACTTACTAGTCTAGCTGTATGATCTTGAGATGTTTCCCTTCTCTGGACCAATTTCATCATCTGTAAAAGAGGTGGTTTAGATCAGAAGTTCTAAATTTGGAGACTGTAAACTTTTTAAAATGATATTTTGATGTAAGTGGTTTACTTTGTAATTCTATGTATTTTATTTTAGTCATTTCAAAACAAAAAGATACATAGGCTTCACCAGACCAAAGGAGACCATGTGACAAAAAAAGTTCAGAATCCTTGGTTTAATAATAAATGGAAAATGGAATAAACCTAAACTATTTTCACTGGTGGATTTAGTAATGGATTCCCCAAAGCGAATAAGTGCTTGGATTCAAACAAATTTATTAATAAGCAAAATTAAGGAAATTACATTAAATCAAGTTCAAGAATTTGATTACAAAAAAAAAAGTTTGATTACAGCATAAATCAGTACCCTGTTATTCCGTGTCATGGCCAGAATAAGTTATGAAAACCTGTGACTGAGTTCTGATGGAATGCTACTATTCACTTGGGAGCTCCCCAGGAATATTAAATCTAGTTTATTTACAGTATTTAAAAAAAAACAGCTTGATGACAAGAAAATCTGAAGAGATCTTCCCCACTTTTTGAAAATACTATGGCTGCCTGAGCAAACAGCAACCCTAGACCAGAACCTAGAGCTGGAAGGAAATGTGAAGTTGGGACTGCTGAGGTCAAGTGAGCCATGTGTAGTAAGTCAGGTCTCTTGTTTTTTTTTAAGCCAGTCACAAAATGGAATTTGATGGCAAAATACAGCTGGAAGAAACCTGAGTTGATGGAATTAATAATTAAGACAGCCCGCCCCTCCTTACTGCTGCCACAATTCATCCAGAACCACTGCATTTCGTAGAGTAGGTGCTCAGTAAACATGCGATGAATAAGTCATCTTTCCAGCCAAAGCAGATTGTTCTCTCCCTTTCACTCTCCGGAGTAAAACCAACCCTTTGAAGTGCCAGAGGAGAGCTTTTGGGGCTAGAGTAGAAAAATACAATCCCAGTGTCTTAGGCTCTTACAACAGAGGAGGGAGAGGTTCACTGAAACCTGCTGGGGAAGTCTACCATGTCCTTGGCCAAGTTACTTAAAACAGCAATAACTGGCTGCCCTTCAGCAGGCCAAAAGCATGCTCATTATTTTCTTTATTCTCTTGGGTGCAGGTGTGGGTTTTCTTCCCCGACTAGGGATGATTCTCTGCAAGGCTACCACTGCTTGTTGGCTGTTAGAGCTTGATGATGTCAGAAGGTGAAAGAGTTTGCCATCCTTTGTCAGCCTATGGCTTCTCTGAGCAGAATCTCAAACTGCAAAAGAAAATAGAAATGAGGCCCTTCTCCAGGGCAGAAGGAACAATGCTAGTCCTAACAGGCATGAGTATCTTGCACTGCTGCGAAAGGCATCACAAAATTCTCTTCTGTTGGTCTTCAGTAAATCTTCTGTTGTACTCCAGTGTAAACATTAAGCCTACAAAGTCTTTGCTCTTAAGGAATCACAACTTTAGAAGTGGAAGGAATCTTGGAGCTTATCTAGTCTATCTCCCTCCTTTCAGAGCTAAGGAAATTGAGATTCTTTTCCCCCATGAAGCCGCTTCTAAAGATATAAGACCAAACAGATCAGTTATGATGACATATAATTGCAAGGGTCTCAAATCTGGGCTCAGAGGAACTGAGTTCAAATCTACCTTCTATAACTTGCTACCTATGTGACCTTGTGTGACTCCTCTCTTTAACTTGCTACCTGTGTGACCTTGAGTAAACACTTTACCGCTCTGATCTTAATATCCTTAGAGAATGCCCTCTTCCTATGCTTCTCCCTTCTCAGTCCTATGGATCCAGATTGAGGGGGGTACTGCCAAGGCATCGGGAGATTAAACTCATCGAATGAGACTAATAGGATATTAGAAATAAAAGGCACCCTTAGGAGATAATCCATTCTAACTCCTTCATTTTCAAGATGAGGAAAAATTGAGTGCTTACTATGTTTAAATTACTGTTTCATTCTCACTTGGCCAGTGAGGAAATGGACTCACTTTGGATGAATCTCTTTCTCTTAGGAGTGATCACTTACCAGAAACACTAGGTGATCCTATAGCATCCCAAAGGAAGTAATTGTACCCACCTTTCACTTATTTTTCCTACCCTTCACCAACCTGACAAAAATGATAAAAAGCTGTCACTTTTCTCACACCATTCCACAGACTATACTATAAAAGTAATTAGGGTTCTCTGTCATTTTGGGACTATGGTCTTTTTCTACTGTGTTCTCTATTTTAGCATCAAAATGATAGACATACAGGATAGGTGTAGATCTGTGTGTATGCTGTGCTTGTTTAGGGCTGGTGCTGGATGAATAGACCTTCCCCCAGCAGCCTTCCTTATATAGTAAAACTTTGAAGGTTCACACTTCTAAGGCAACAAGTCTCAATTATATCACTGATGAATATTCATGTTCATATATATATACACACAGATAAACATATGTGCATGTATGTATATGTGTGTGTGTATATGTACACACATACATATAATGTATTATAAGTATTACATATGATTAACGCATAATTCCTACCCCACCCCCCATCCTTTGGCTTACTTATGGCACCAGAGGAGTTTATGTTGTAAAAAAATAAATAAATAAAAATCAGTCTTTGCCATTGAATTATGTCGGAATGCGGAAGTGGTCTTTCCAATAGCATTCGTTATGCTGAGGCTAGGTAGTGCAGGGAATCTCTAGAGTGCTGGGCAAATTCATCTTCCTGAGTTCAAATCTGTCCTCAGACACTAGCCATGTGACCCTAGGCAAGTCACTTAAACCTGTTTGCCTCAATTTCCTCATCTGTAAAACGAGCTGGAGAAGGAAATGGCAAACCACTCCCAGTATCTTTGCCAAGAAAACCCCCAAATGGGGTCATGAAGAGTTGGACGTAATATTGGACCTAATACATCTTTTTAGAGGCTGATTCAAAAATAAAGTTGTTAGGGGAACTGGCAAAAGGATGTCAAATAATGTTTGTAATGATGTCATAGAACTAGAAATCATCTCAACTCTAGGGAGAGAAACTTCCCAGGTAAAGTCCAAGACCGTTCTCTTCCTGATAATTTTTCTAGGCGCCAACATGCATGCACAGCTAACTTTTGCCACCTTCTTGAATACAATCGGGGAATATATCCATTGTCAATTTTTTTTCTTCCAGTTAACTTTTCCAGGTGAAAAAGCAAGATAGGTATGACTTTTAAAATTTTACTCTAACAGTAAGAAAAAAAGAAATGAGAAGCCAGAAGAACTCTGACAATAGATGTGTTTCCTAGATGTATCCAAGATTACGGCAAAAATAGAACTTAGGGGTCAAGACAACTGTAGAAGACTTAACTGTGTGTGCAACAGGCAAATTTAGCAACATAAATCCAAGCCCTCTACTTCTTGACTTCAGAACAAAGCCCATTGGCCACAAATCTGGCAATCGCCCAGAACCTATTGCTATTTTTCCCTGAGAATAGCCAATGTTGATGAAGACCAGGTTGTACATCTCTCTCCCTTCATGTGAATGTATGTGGTTTGGCAAAGACTGATTTTTTTAAAAACATAAACTCCTCCAAGGCAAGTACTAAATCTGTTTTGTTAACCAGGCCTAGTGCCCAGAAAAGTGCCACACATGTGTGTGATCACTTAATAAGTGCTGGGTGGCCTGAAAAGGAGCAGTCCTATTTGGTTTTGTTTTGGTTTTGGTTTTTTTTGGTAGAAAGGCAGACGTTTCTAAAATACTGACTTTTATTAAACAACCAAGCTGTCCTTCAATGTGTTCAGACTGACTGGTTGGTTAAATTTCCCTGTAATTTTCTGAACAGAAACCAAAGTGAAACTGATCCTCTCTCTACTTTTTGATCTTAAAAGACAAAGCATGTTTGAGAAGCCCAGTTTATGTTAAAACAAGACAGAGAAAAAGAGCTCCAGCTCTGTTTAATTCACAAAGAGTTGGACATACTAAAAAATGACCAAAATAAATGCAACTCCTGTTAGATTTCTCGGGCTAAAGATTTTTATATCAGCAAAGTTTTAAAAGTCAAAACCTGTAAGAAAAAAAATGAAAATTAAGGAGAGCTTTGACAATGAACATGTTCCCTAAAGGGATCCAGGAAGCCCTCAAAGGCTCTGACCATTCTTAGAGATGGTTCAATCTTTTAAGCCCTTTTCCTTTCCTCTCACCTTTACACTCCAGCACAAAATCTCACACTGCTACAATTTTTTTGGTCTTCTCTGAGTGATATTATAGAATATGGACCTCCTATGAGAGATTTATGGAAAAATGGTCAGGGGACAGACATGCAAGGGTGAGTTGCAATTTGCATCTGTGGATGATGAGATAGATCCATCAAAGTCTTAATATGTAGGAGGTAGAATAATTTTGATTGTTGGTACAAAATAGTTTCCAACTCCATATATTATGGACTAGGGATAGATGGGTAGAACTGCTATGATTTCTGGAAGCCAGGTTTATGACAAACTCTCAGTTCAGAAAAAGCCAGCTGGGTCTGGTGAATTGTGTGTGCAAGGGGACAGCAGGGAAATCTCAGGATTGTTATGTGAGCTCAGGGAAACCATTTAATATCGCTGAGATTTCCTTGACTTTGCCTTGTAAAGGGGAATAGTAATCCTTCGTCTCTATCTTTTGGAAAAGAAGAGAAGAGATGGAAGAAACAGTAGATGTGAATGGTTTGAGGGAAAGGAGTTATTCTTTGATCCTAAGCTTACTTTTATGGAGAAGGCAGGTAAAACAGTTATACTTTCCACATCATGGGGGTTAAGGCCATGTAGTCCCCATGATCTGGAAAATCTGCTTAAAATTGTTTGGCCCTTCCTTTGTACCAGAGAAGTCGTCTGAATTTTTTCTTTTATGGGGTGTTTACAGTACCTTATTCTAAAATTTGGGTTAAGTATGTGGTCATAGGCTATATGTAGGTTAGCATTAAGTAAAAATACTCTTTCTCTGTTGTCTGCTTCCACAAAATTCCCCATTTGATTTCTTATGCTGATCCACCCCTCAATATATTGAAACCTCATTGGGGAAAGACACTATGGAGGAGGGATAACCACATAACTCTGGGAGACTGTTGGATATCAAGATACAAGGAACATTCCCTCCACCCCTTGTGGGATAGGGTGGCTGAGGAAAACAGGGCAGTCTCCTTGCCTGGTATAAAGCTATACCTGGAATGGAGTATCATGGTGCAATTTTTCCTAATGATCCTCAGCCAAACACCAAACTCTTCTCTGTTTCCCTAAACTTAACTGTGTAAATATTTAATCATATCTATTGTTCTTTCATTGAATGTCCTGTAGGCAGGCAGCCAGGCTGGTGGTTACTCTTAGTTGTGAACCCCAAGGGAGCAGAAACTGCATCTGTGTCCTTCAGTCTATGATATATGGATGGATAACCCATAGAATTTTTCTGGGCTGGATTGCCTCTGGAAAATGGCAAAATTCATCTAATGAATCCAGACCTCTACCTGAAACAAAGGCCCATCTTTTTAACTTCAGTATTCTTCTGGTGAAGTCATATGGCTATGAGTAAAGGCATGCCAGCCTCTGGAGAATCAAAGATAAGGATTGCTGACAGGATGATGGAGAGGTGCATAGTGGGTTAAGTAGGCCGCAAACCACCACTAACAATATCATCAAAAAAAGGCAATATGGGACAAGAGACAGGTCAGTTACATAACATCGCCTAAGTGGAGGCCTAACCTGTCCATGTGTTCCATCCAATGTCGAGAGATCTAAAGGAAGGAACCTAGCATTTTGGGTAGACTTCCTCTGGGGGATTTATGGAAAGATAGGTATAATGGTCAGGGGACAGACAAATAAGGGGTGAGTTGCAATTTACATCTATGGATGATGAGATAGGAGATCTATCAAAGTCTTAACATGTGGGAAGTAGAGTAATTTTGGTTGTTGGTGCAAAAGTTTCCAACTCCATATGGCACATCTCAGCTTTGTGCCTGAGTTCATTTGCATTGGCAACCAAGGCCATTATAGAGGGCTGAAAGGAATCTTCTCATCTTAGCTCTTTTGCAATTTTGTGAAGTGGAGCTCCAGGAAAGATTTGGAGGTAAGCCATGCTAGGGACTCAGAGATATGATAAAACTTAAAAGAAATTTGGGGCTATAACTTGAAGAGTTTAGACTGAAGGATTGTAAATGGCAACAAGAGAAAAGGAGTTCAGAAGATAGACTTAAAAATGTCAAAGGGATTTTCTAACTAGTGGGCTGGGGTTTCATCACCAGAGTTAACAAATAGCTTAAGGGCTTATCAATGGGGAAAAGGGGATGAGCAGGCCCATTTCTCTGCAGAAAGAGAGAACAATGACATTGGAGAATAGCAGCAGCTCTGAACTGTTAAAGGCATGTATTATTTCAGCCATGTGTGTTACCTACATATGTATCCCTTCCATACATGTTCTCTAGACATGTCTGTTTCCTATGTGTTTTCCCTCATTTTTTTAATACCTCCTTTTGTAATTTATGGGAAATACTGTATTAGAGGAATATTTTGTTACTTTCTAATGCTTTTGATAAAATGTCTTTTTATAATACTGTCTCCTGGTTGGCCTAGTAAGAGTAAATACACTAGCAGGGGCTTTTGAGGTATGATTTTGAATGGATGGATCCTGATGCCCAAGATGCCTCAAAGACAAGGTCCTCTTCTTAGGACCCACATGTGAAAGTGCAGCACAGTTACTACAAAAGTATTATAGCACTGGAAAAATAAGTACTCAATCAAGACTTTATGATTAAATGACTTTTTTTAATAATATAGTTAATTTCCAATTAGTTCAAATAATGTCATTTCCAATTAATTCAAATAATAAGTCCTCGGAAATGGTTGCATGTATTCCAATTTACACTATTTAAAGTTACAATTATGTGAGATATTGTAATTGGTCCTAGCCCAATGAAAACATGCAGTACTAAAGAATTTGACCACCTCAGGGGATTTATTATTCTCACTAATAGGTACCTTACTATACAATTCTGCCCTGAGGCATAGGGGCACATGATCTTTTTAGGTTCTTTCCTGCTTTAGCAATAAGCAATTCCAGGATAGATCTTCCTTTGGTCATCTTACTAACTTAGACAAACATCAATCCCTAATGGGATGAAAAGGTGCTGAAGAGTTAATCAAAGTAGTGCAGGTAAATATTTAATAACTCGCTTTGCAAAAAAAATACATATGTGGAAACTGAAAATTTAATAATTGGCAAGCCAGGTATAAGCTGGCTCTAAGACTTTCGTTATACACTGTTCCAGAGCTATCTTGTTGCCGTCATTATGACTGCCATCAAAAAGCCTTTATTAAATCCCTATTTCTATCTGATATCTTGGATGAAATGAAATACCTCAATCTTGCAAATGATTTCATTAGGGTACGTATCTCCATGCCTAGATGGTCCAATGAGTGGCCTTGGTCAACAAGATTTATCATCTGTTGGTCAACCTTCCAGCGTAAGTCTCTCTGAGCTAAGCTAGTTTGGTTCGTTAGCCACACTGATTGATGGTCCATTGCTAGGCCCCTACTCAAAGCCTTCCCAATTTGGTAGGTCCTTCTATAGCTTGTATTTCATTGATATCCTTTTTGAGAATGTGGGGGTCACCTTCACACTACAATGAGCTCTCAGATTGGGCCTTTAGTGGAAGTTAAATGAGGTAATATATGTAAAGTGCTTTATAACCATAAAGCACTATATAAATGTGAGTTATTATTATTGGACACCATTTAAAGAACACTACATGGAGTCCCTGGCACTTAGAGTCTGATGAGACAAGCATGTAACCTATGACAATGTAAAACTAAGTGGATAGGGGGAGCATTAACATCAAATATGTCAGGAGTAAAGTGTATTTGCGGGCAGTAATAAGGATAAGTGCAACCCATTAGCTACCTAATAAAGCACAGATTCTTAGCATTCAGTGCCTCCCAAAGTTGGGCCTAGGTTGGGCTCATCTTGGATTCTTCCCCTTTTTGTACTCTAACCATTGGAACTGCCCCCTAGTTTCCAGTCTCTATGCTTGTGTTCCATCTATCCCTTTTCCCTGGAATACGCTCCCCACCCAATTCTGCCTGTCTGATGTCTGCCGTCTTTCAAGGCTCAGCTCAATGGTCATCGCCTCATTTACCAAACATTGATCAAATGTCTGTTGTGTTTTGTATCTCATTGGAGATTCTCTCAGCAGTGCAGTGGATAGGGTGCCAGTCACAAAGACCTGAGTTCAAATATGACCTCAGATACATACCAGCTGTATGACCCTGGACGAGTCAGTCCCTCGGTTTCCTCAACTGTAAAATGGGCGTCATAATATATTGCACTACCCCTCGCAGTTGTTCTGGGGATCAAGCGAGATAACATGCTAAAGTGCCTGGCACATAGTAGGCACTTAGTAAATGCTTGTCTTCTCCCCTGCCCCCCAAAACATTTTGATTTGTATTCAATTCTTTCATTCAATAAGAATTAAAGTGGGAGGCACTGGGGGATACAAAAATAAAGAAATCCCTTAAGGAAGTTAATGTTCTGGGGGACAAGAGAGGCAGAGAATAATATGAACACATGCACAGAAAGTTAAATAAAAATGTGTTAAAAGTAATTCATCAAGGGAAGGGGCATCTACACTTACATTTATATCTTATCTCCTTACTCACCAAAATACTCCTCTGTTTCTGCCACAGGCTCAATATCTGACATAGAGGACCTCTATTTGTTGGATAAATGAATAATTAGGGGGGAGCATCGTGGGAATTACAAACCCAGGCAGGGTGGGCCTGGCCAGACTTTTAACTTTCATCTAATCAGTCTGGAGGAGGGCAGAATTTCTCAAGGTCCATGGGGATAATCGAAGTGTGTATGAGGTGGAGATAAGAAGGCAGGCAATTCAGCCTACACCATCAGATGGGGTAAGAGAACAACCGGGCAAAGGCCACTTCAGAGAGTTTTAAGCACTTACCACACGGAGGAGGAGTTGCCAGGGGAACAAAGCCTCGGCTGCACAGGTGGATGTAGGCAGAGACCATGCCGCAGGCAGCCTGGAGTTCACTTATCTCACATGTGTCCCACGAACACATACGGTAGAACGGGGCAGGATCTACCTGTAATACAATGCCCCACAGTTGCTCCACCTTGCCCAAAGATCAATCAATATGTGGCTGATGGGTTGGGGAATGGGGCGAAGAAACATAAGGGAGGGATGCAGATTAGATTCCTTCTCTGGATGTCAAGGGCTTTCGGGAACCTGGAGGTAAGGCAAACAATGAAATGACGCTTGGAGGTGAGGAAGAATTGGGGGGAGGGGATGCATCTATCATTTACTACATTTGCTGTTCCAGCTTGGGATGGTGTTGCTGACTCACATTCTCTAGGAATTGGGTTTAAAAAAAAAAAGGCTTTAGAATTCAAGAACTTTCAACGGCTTAGTATCTAAGCAGAGGGTTAATCAAGAGACTATTTGTAGAACTGATGCCCCGCTGGAGACTGTTGCACCCACTGGGGGCAATGGGTCTTAGTGTCCCGGAAGAGCCCTATATTCTCAAACACCACCCTGCCCTGCTCCTTGTTCCTACAGTGTTTCTTCCTTCTGAGTTTTTAACCACCAGCCCAGCTTGTACTCACCACTCGGAAGCAATTACGGAGCTCAGAGTGGGCATCCAGAAAGAATGCCTTGCAGAGTCTGGAGGAAGCAGCCTCAGGACAGACCTCTGCTTTCCTTCTCTGGGCCCTGCATTCACCATCCACCTAGTGGGGTAAACAAACATTTTCCAAAGAATAATTGCAATGGCTCATCTCATTTGGTCCTCACAATGCTGTAAGATAAGTAGTACTGGTATTCCCATTTTATAGATGAAGAAATTAGGGTTCCAAGATGTTGAGTGATTTTTCCCCCCAGGGTTATACAGTTTGTAAATATCAGGACTTGGTTTTGAGCCCAAGGTTTGTGAGTAGGAATTGTTTTAGTCTTTGTATTTCTGACACCTGGTATGGTGCTTGGCTCGTGACAATTAATAAAGACTTGTTGATTTGTGTGTGTGTGTTCCCAGGATACTTCAGTTTCTGGTGAAAACCAGAACTTAAAAGCCTGGGAAAACTTACAAGATGCCATCTATACCACCCCAGATCTGCTATTTACTCTGTGTGACTTTGAGCAAGTCACCTAACCTTTGATTTTCTCCACAGTAAATCAAGGTGACCCTCAATAGTATTGTAAGTATGATTATCTCCAATAATGGAGAGGCTGGCTGATGACTGCCCAGTCATTAAAACATTTGCATATGCTCTACAGGAACAGCTAGGTGACACAGTAGATAGAGTGTAACACTTGGAGTCATCTTCCTGAGTTCAAATTCAGCTCCAGACATTTGCTAGCTGTGTTACCCTAGGCAAGTCACGTAACCCTGTTTGCCTTGTTAAATGAGATGAAGAAGGAAATGGCAAATCACTCCAGTATCTTTGCCAAGAAAACTCCAAATGGGGTCATGAAGGTTGGACACAACTGAAAGGACTCAACAAAAAATCAACATGCTCTGCTTTCTGCCAATCCAAATGAAAGGTGCAGATTTATACTTCCAAGACTGAACCCAGTCTAAGTATATACCTAAAGTTTCATCTCAGGACTATGGATTATTCTTTTTTTTTTTTTTAGCTCTTATTCCTAATTTAATTATTTAATATTTTTAGTTTTCAACATTGATTTCCACAAGATTTTGAGTTACAAAAGTGTTTGCTTTTGATTACCTCCTCCCCCTATCTTCCCTCCCTTCTATTATCCCCTTCCCCCTATTTTCCTGTGGGATAAGATACCCAATTGAATGTATGTTATTCCCTCCTTAAGTCAAATCTGACGAGAGCAAGATTCACTCATTCCCTTTCACCTGCCCCCTCTTCTCTTCAAACAGAACTGCTTTTTCTTGCCACTTTTATGCGAGATAATTTACCCCATTCTATCTCTTCTTTTCTTCTCTCAATATATTCCTCTCTCACCCCTTAATTTTATTTATTTTTTGGATATAATCCCTTCATACGCAACTCACCCTGTGCCCTCTGTCTATATATGTGTATATTCACCTACCCTCATACTGAGAAAGGTCTCATGAATTACAAATATTATCTTTCATGTAGGAATGTAAACAAAACAGTTCAACTTTAGTAAGTCCCTTATGATTTATTTCTCTTTCCTGTTTACCTTTTCATGCTTCTCTTAATTCTTGTACCTGAAAGTCAAATTTTCTATTCAGCTCTGATCTTTTCACTGGGAAAACTTGAAAGTCCTCTATTTTATTGAAAATCCATATTTTGCCTTGGAGCATGATACTCAGTTTTGCTGGGTAGGTGATTCTTGGTTTTAATCCTAGCTCCACTGACCTCTGGAATATCATATTCCAAGCCCTTCCATCCTTTAATGTAGAAGCTGCTAGATCTTGTGTTATCCTGGTTGTGTTTCCACGATACTCAAATTGTTTCTTTCTGGCCGCTTGCAACATTTTCTCCTTGACCTGGGAGCTCTGGAACTTGGCAACAATATCCCTAGGAGTTTTCTTTTTGGGATCTTTTTCAGGAGGCGATCAGTGGATTCTTTCAATTTCTATTTTGCCCTGTGGCTCTAGAATATCAGGGAAGTTTTCCTTGATAATTTCTTGAAAGATGGTATCTAAGCTTTTTTTTCTTATCATGACTTTCAGGTAGTCCAATAATTTTTCAATTATCTCTCCTGGATCTATTCTCTAGGTCAGTAGTTTTTCCAATGAGATATTTCACATTGTCTTCCATTTTTTCATCCTTTTGGTTCTGTTTTATAATTTCTTGATTTCTCATGAAGTCACTAGCTTCCACTTGCTCCAATCCAATTTTTTTTTTTGAGTCTCTTTTAGCAAGTCATTGACTTGTTTTTCATGGTTTTCTCTCATCCTTCTCATTTCTCTTCCCAAATTTTTCCTCTACTTCTCTAACTTGCTTTTCTAAATCCTTTTTGAGTTCTTCCATAGCCTGAGACCAGTTCATGTTTTTCCTGGAGGTTTTTGTTGTAGGCTCTATGACTTTGTT
>CM053624.1:252691479-252790786 GCA_028646595.1 Phalanger gymnotis | reverse complement strand
GGTTTTTGGAGGAACTTGGTGGGGAGCTCACGCCAGTCACTGCTTCCCAGCCGCCATCTTGGCTCCGCCCCTCCGCTCCAATCCAATTTTTAAGGTGGCATTTTATTCAGTGGTCTTTTGGACCTCCTTTTCCATTTGGCTAATTAATACCTTTCAAGGCATTCTTCTCCTCATTGGCTTTTTGGAACTTTTTTGACATTTGGGTTAGACTATTTTTTAAGGTGTTATTTTCAGTATTTTTTTGGGGGGGGGTCTCCTTTAGCAAGTCATTGACTTGTTTTTCATGTTTTTCTCTCATCCTCGTTTCTCTTCCCATTTTTTCCTCTATTTCTCTTACTTGCTTTTCCAAATCTTTTTCAAGCTCTTTCATGGCCTGAGACCAATTCATATTTTTCTTGGAAGCTTTTGATATAGGCTCTTTGTTGACTTCTTCTGGCTGTATGTTTTGATCTTCTTTGTCACCAAAAAAAGATTCTATAGTCTGAGTTCTTTTGCACTGCCTGTTCATGTTCCCAGCCAACTACTTGACACTTGAGCTTTTTGTTAGGGTATGACTGCTTTTAGAGTGGAGAGTACTTTGTCCCAAGCTTTAGGGGCTGTGCTGCTGTTTTTAGAGCTAATTCTACGCCACTGTCACTGCAAGCTCTGACACATCAGCAGCATCATCTCCTCCCCCAAGAACTGCCAACCAGGACCATGACCCAAATCCAAGCAGGACAAAGCAAGAGAACCTTGCCTCTGTGCAGCAAAGTGCTCCCTGCACTTCCGCTTTGATCCTCTGCTTGATTCCTGCCACTGTGTGGGCCAGGAGCTTCCTGCTGCTACTGCCATATCACCTCCACAACCGCTGGGACTGGGGCTGGAACACGCATTTCTCTCACTCAGATCCAGCAGTTTTCCCACTAATCCCCTCTGATATCTTTGGTGTTTGGGGGTTGAGAAGTCTGGTAACTGCCACAGCTCAGTGATTCATGGAACTCAGGCCTGCTCCACTGGACTCCAGATCTGGTTGGTCCTGGGGTGGCCCACGCTTCGCTGCACTCTGCTCCTAGCACGATGCAGTAGACCCTTCCCAGCAACCATCCATGCCATCCTGGGCTGAAGACCTTCCCTCAGTTATTTCATGGGTTCTGTAGCTCTAGAATTTATTCAAAGCCATTTTTTACAGGCATTTGGAGGGATTTGGGGGAGAGCTTAAGTGAGTCCCTGTTTTCCAGCCACCATCTTGGCTCCACCTCCCCCCCCCCAACTATAGATTATTCTTCTAAAAAAAATCCATGATTTTACAAGTTTGGGTATTTTCTCCTCCAAATTCAAATGACAACTCTATATCTCAGTGGACAATTCTCATGAATTTCTTTGGTCCCCAGAATTTACCACCGCAGTGATCAACTTTCTGGTCATAAGTCTCTCAGCTCAGCAGAGCTGGTCATTGGATGACAGACCCAAGGTCTAGTGCTAGGCCTGTACTTAAAGCTGCCCTGCCTTTGTAGGAACCTCGCAGAACACAGATTCATTCCACTGTCATAGCCGTGGAGACTCCCCTCCACTCCACAGTGCAGTATTGGAATAAGAATTTAGTAGGTAACAGACTCCTGTTTATTTGTATAATTTACTAAATAGAAAAAAAGGATTCATTTCCCCCACCCCCACCCCAATACCTATATAGAGATGAGGCTTTGTGCATTAAAACATTTAAATTAAAACATTAAATATTTAAATAATAAAATTTTAAAATAAATTAATAAATTTAATAAATATATTAAAATAATAAATAAAACATTAAATTAAAATATTAAAAACATAAAGCCCTCAGATTCTGGTGGGTTGTTGCTATTTAACACCTACTGTTCTTGGTTTCTTGTAAAGAAACTTGTGACCAAGAGTTTTCTATGGCTTTTGATAGAGTAGCAAAGGCTCCCAGAGTAGAGAGGTCGAGAGAAGGAAAAGGGGAGAGAGATTTATTTCCCTTCAGACAGAATCTACATTTTCTTTACTCCTAATATCACCCTGTCCCACTTTCTCCATTTCTAGTACAATCATTGATTTAGAACTGAATGGCATTAAAGACCAAGTAGTCCAACCCCCCCCTTCTTTTACAGAGGGAGAAACTGAGGCATTGGACCTTAAGTGAAGAGCTGGAAAGGACCATAGAGACTATCTAGTTTTAGCCCCCTCATTTTGCTATATGGATAATAAGAAGCAGAGCTAGGCTCTAAAGCCGAGTCCTCTGACACCAGACTGAACATCCTTTTCACTATATATCTCTGCCTCTGATAGTCTTTCTAGGAGGTAGCCCTAAAGGCCTAGTGCAGAGGCAGCTGGGTGGTATAACAGGTGTACTGGGCCCAGAGTCAGTAAGACCTGAGTTCAAATCCAGCCTCAGATACAGCATCATCCTGGGCAAGTCACTTGATCTCTGCCTCAGTTTCCAGAATTGTAAAATGAGGATAATAGCAACCACCTTGAAGAGTTGTGCTACTAGATCAAATAAGATAATATTTATAAAGCATTTAGCACAGTGCCTGGCACATAGTAGGGGCTTAATACATGCTTGTTTCCTTCCTGCATCATTATAAAGACCAAGCAGCATTAAAGACTATGGTGGTGTTCTCAGGTCACATCTGACAATTTGTGACCCCATTTGGGATTTTCTTGGCAAAGATACTGCATTGGTTTGCCATTTCCTTCTCCAGCTCATTTTAAGATGAGGAACTGAGGCCAAATTAAGTGACTTGCCTTAGGGTCACATGGCTAGTAAGCGTCTAAAGCCTGATTTGAACTCAGGAAGGTGAGTCTTCTGTGACTATAGGCCTGGCATTCTATCCACTGCACCACCCAGCTGCCCTATTAAAGATTTGCCCTGTATTATCAGAGGACACACCTTATCCAATAGGGACCCGCAGACACCTTTTACGTGAATCAGAAAACTCTCCTGGAGGATCTGCTCCCTGCATGCCCCTCAGTGTCGGGAGGATGAGACTGACCTGCCATGCCTCAGTGAATTCATCCAGGCTGCCTGCCAGGGATCCATTCGGGAGCAACAGATCATTACCCGCCTCATTGTCGTTGGTGCCAAACATGCCTGCAGACATACCTGTGGAGAGAGGCCAGAGGGCGAGGAGCTGACTCGGGAGGAGGGGGCAGGAAGAACTTTCAGGTCTTTTGTCCCACAGTAGAGAATCTTAGTGCTGAAATGAGATGGTAAAAAGCTAGGGAGTCAGATTCTGCCTCAGACGCTTACTAGCTGTGCAACCCTGAGCCATGATATCAGCACCAGGTCTGGAGTCAGGAAGAGCCAAGTTCAGATCCTGCCTCAGACTCTTACTAGCTGTGTGTCCCTGGGCTGGTCGCTTAACCTCTGTTTGCTCCAATTCCCCAGAGAAAAAAATGGCAGACCAGTCTAGTGTCTTTGCCAAGACCCAAATGGGGTCACAAAGAGTCAAATATGACTGAAGGACTCGACAACGACATTCACGCAGCACCTGCAAGTTTATGGAGCACTTTACACAGTCTCCTATTTGTTCCTCACAACAAACTCTGCAAGGTAGGTGTTGTTACTAACCCCATTTTACAGATGAGGAGGCATTAAAGTCCTTGCCCAGCATCACACAGTTACTAAAGTGACTGAAGGAGGATTTGAACTCCTGGTTTTCCTGACTCTGAAGTCTAGCACGCTCTCCTCTATGCCACTTCAACCTCAGTTTCTCTGTTTGTAAAATGATGGAGTCAGAGTAGGGGGCCTCTACATTCCCTTCTTGCTCTAAGTCTATGATCCCATGGCTGGAGGGCTTCCTAAGCTCTGGGCAGTGACAGATCCATGGCTTTCAGTAAGGCGGAGGTGGGGGATGGGCTGTCGACATTCATAGAATACTTTATCTCGGCTTGGAAAGGTTGAGTGATTTGTCCAGTATCATACAAAGGACTCAAACCCAGGTTTGTTTGTTTTTTTTAAATCCAAATCCAATGTTCTTTGCATTCTACTATGTAGTCATGAAATCAAATTAACTCGAGTCTGGACCATATGATAACTGAGGAGGTGGGATGTGTTTGGTGGGCTGCTAGGGCAGGGACCTGAATGTTGAAAGGGGTTCTGAGCAGATCTACTAGAACACACTTGGAGTTATGCCAACACCTGAGTGACATACTAATAATGTCCACACCCTCCTATAGACACTCCTTGAGGAAACATTTCCCATCTCTGGGCCTTTGCACTGGCTGTATCCTATAGCTGGAATGCCTTCTCACCTACACCTCACAGAAAGAATTGCCAGCTTCCTTCAAGACTCAGCTCTGCACATATCAGATGCCCTCTTGGGGAAGAAGGGGTAGAAAATTTAAAACGTATGGAAATGAATGTTGAAAACTGAAAATAAATCAAATATATAAAAACAATTAAAATTTTAAAAAGACTCTGCTCTGACTTCTCTGGGTGCTAACCTCTATGGATCATCTGTCTTGGCCCCCTTCCCTCTGCCAGCTACCAAAACTTTCTTTTCTCAACTTTTCTTCCATCTATTCTGTCTGTATCCTGTATGTAGACATTTTCTAGCCCTGCTAGAATGCAAAATCTTTAAGGCCCAGGACTAATTTTGCTTTCTCTTTGTCCCCAAGCACTTAGCACAGCCTGGCATGTAGTAATAAGCACTTAATAAATACTTGTTGCTTGAATGAATCCTTCAGGAGAATCTGCCTTTCAACTTTAGCATGCTTACTTCCCACCAAGAAGACCGCACTCCCTCCATACTGGCCTTTTTATTCTTCCTCGTACAAAATTCAGCCTCCTGATCCTGTATCTTTGCACAGACCATCCTCTTGCCCCCATTCCTGAAACTCTCTTCTTCCTTCGCATCTGTTTGCCTTCAAGGTTCAGTGCAAGTGCCACATTCTATATGAGGCTTTTCCAGATCCTTGCAACTTCTAGGATCTTCCCCCTAAACTCTCTTGATATACATGTATCTCGTCTTCCCCAGCCAGAATGTGAACTTCTACGGGGCCCCTTCAGGCCATGAGCCGTACCCCGGAACTTGTTGAAGACCCAGATTATAGACCTCAAGTTACAGAGAAATCCTTAAAATGAAAGGAGTCTGGGGAAAAACACATCTTCATCTGGCCAGACCTGAGAGTATATCTATTCTTAAGTCAACTTAAATGCCTCCTCCCTTCACCCCAAATGCAATTTCTCCTGATGTGCTCATATGACAGAAATGCTGGACTTGCTTTCTTTTAGTGGCTTAATTAGTGTCTGGGAGTATTTGATTTAAAGAAGAGACAACTTGGAACACGATCACTGTCTCATATGTCTGAAGGGCTGTCATGGAGGAGGATCAGGCTCGTTCTGTACAGCTGCCCAAGGCAAAACCAGAACTCAGTGGGTGGAGTCGCCAAGAGGGATCATGAGATCATAGACCAGAGCAGGAAGATGCCTTATGGATCATCTCATCTAGGCCCCTCATTGTTCAAATGAAAAACTGAGGCCCTTGAGTTGTAAATGACTTGGCCAGACTCACATAAATACTGTAGTTAAGGACAGTGTCCAAAAATGTGATAGGATGGTGACCCTTTCTTTGCTTTTCATACACACTGCCATTGCAACAGCTCAGGCCTCTATCACCTCTTGCCCATATTATTCCAATAGATTCCTAATTGATCTCCCTTCTCCAATTTATTCTCCTTACAGCTGATGAAATGATATTCCTAATAATCCTTTATATTTTGTATTTATTTATATTATATCATGCCTGTCATTTCCCCCATGAAATGCATGGGCCCTGAGGATTTTGTTTTGTCTTTGTATGCTGATGCCTAGCACGTTTCCCTCCCAGACTGATATGTATGTGTGTGTATATGTATATATATGCATATATATACATATAAAATACATATTTTTAACTAGGTAGAAGAGGCCAAATGCTCTGCCTCATTTCTTATCCAGCCTTACTCACTAAATGGGCATTGCCTCAGACAAACTGAGACCTGAGAAAGACCTTAGCTTAAAAAGGCCACTGCGTTGGGGGTCTCTCCAGTCATCCTGATCTATATCTCACCACTAAACCCAGATGGCTCTGGAGGAGAAAGTGAGGCTGATGACTTTGTACGGCCCTGCCTCACTTAAATCCAATTCACTAGCAAGTCATGCCATCACCTTCCTGATGTCATGGTCCTCCTCGAGATTGAAGGACAGACAACAACAACAACAGCCTAACACATAGTAAATTATTACTAAACGCTTATTGATGAACTAACTGTAGTGAGCTCCTCATCGTTGGACCTGCACTACTACCCACCTGCTGGGGGTGTTGTGGAGATGGCTACATTAGCAGAAAGGTTAAACTAGAAATCAGAGGTGTCAAATGCATAGCCTGCAGCTCCCAGAACTCCCAAGTGTGGCCATGGAGCCAGGTTAAAGTGGAATTGGGAAATATTTAACAAAATAAATCAAAATACAATACAACATAGATAATGTTATTTTCTGGTTTTCTAAGTCAACATACACTGTATTTGATACCACTGAACTAAGTGACTTCTAAGGTCTCTTCCAACACTGAGAATATATGATTTTGTTCAATCATCAATATTTCCCTTATTTTGTCTGTCTTAGATTTGTTGTTGTTTAGTTGTGTCTGACTCTTTGAGACTTCATTTGGAGTTTTCATAGCAAAGATAGTGGATTAGTTTGCCATTTTCTTCTTCAGCTCATTTTATAGCCAAGGAAACCGAGGCAAACAGGGTTAAGGGGCTTGCCCAAAGTCACATAGCTAGTAAGCATCTGAGGCCAGATTTAAACTCAGAAAGATGAATCTTCCTGACTTAAGGCCCAATTCTCTATCTACTGTGCCCCCTAGCTGCCCAGTTTAGATTATAATTATAGATTATGTCTTAGATTATAAGCCCACAAATTTTGGATCCCCTTATTTGTGGCATTCTTTCCTTATAAGTTCCAGCACAATAGACGATTGTGATTTTGTGATAATACTGATGATGTCCACAGTCTGTGTTTGTCACAAAATCATGGAAGGCCAGAACTAGATCTTTGTCGTGTCCCTAGGAGTCTCAGGGCCCGATTTAAGAAATCCAAAATCCCATTAATAGTAATAAAGACTTGAAAACGCCAGGCTAGAGACAAAGAAATGTTGGCCCCGATGATGCTCAAGTAAAGACTTACCATGATTCCAGCCGTCCAGCGTCACACTGCAGAGATCAGAATAAATGTCGCAGGAGACCATAGCACCATTCTCATTGGATAATTCTATTTTGTGAACTTCTTTCCTCCCGTTGGCCCTGACCTTGGCAGGCAGCAGATCCAAGCCCTGACAATTCTCTCTCGTCAAGGAAGAATCATATATCTTGTAGACCTGTGATTAGGACAAAAGAATAGAAAAGAATAGAATTTGAGTATCGAATGGAGGATGAAATGGAGTGGGGAGCCTTCATCCAAGGGAGGCAGAATGATAACCCTACTAACAGCCTTTGAATAGCAGCCACACACATTAATGCATTCTTGGTGGAACTATGAATTGGTTCAGCCCTTCTGGGAAGCAATTGGGAAAGATTTTCAAAAAGTCACTAAACTGTGCATACTTTCTAACTCAGCGCTACCACTATTGTACCTCAAAGAGTTCAGGAACGAGGGAAAAGACCTAGAGGTATAAAAATACTTAGAGTAGCTCTTTTTGGAGTGGCAAGTGGCTAGAAACTAAGAGGGGGCATTACTTGGGGAATGGCAGAACAAATTATAGTGTATTAATGATTTGGAAGAAATAATCAAAATAATGTTTAACAAAATAAAAATACAATACAAAACAGATAATGTTGTTTTGTGGTTTTCTGAGTCAATATGCACTGAACTGTTTGATACCACTGAGCTAAGTGACTGCTAAGCTCTCTTCCAGCTCTGAGGTAAAACAATCAAAGAAACCTGAGAAAACTTGTATGAACAGATGTAGAGTGAAGTGAACAAAGCTGGGTGAAAAACTTACATAATAAGGACATTTTGGAGATGACTTTAAAAGGCTTAAGATATTTGATCAGTTGCGATGACCAACTGTAATTCCAGAAGACCTCTAATGAAGCATAATACTATCTTTCTCTGCTGATAGAGAGTTGATCAATTCAAGATACAGAACGAAAATACATTTTGGCATGTGGACGATGAGGGAATTTGTTTTGCTTGACTACACATATTTGTTATGAGGTTTTCTTTTTCTTTTTTTTAATTGGGATGGAGAACTTGGAAGGGAAAGGAAATACTATAAATACTTGTTAATTAAAAATAAAATAAAATAAAAAACAGCAGCCACAGCTGCTATCCAGGGAACAGCACAGATATATCTTCAGGGATATTGGCTGCTGGTATGGTTTGGGGTTCTGCAGTGATGTGGGTAATTATGCTTTCAGCATTGGCAGCCTTTTGAGATGAGGTCCAAAGAGATTTGTATGGATACGTTACAGGAAACAGTTGAACATTAACCTGGTTAATGTTCAAGGACCAATATACAGTAGAGAACTAGAGGTGTAATCATACCTTTGCAAATCTCCTTAAGTGTATGATTACTCCTGAACAACAAATATCATCCAGCCCCTAGTTAAGGCTTTCATTATTAAACATTAGGTCAGAGCTGTAACTAGTGTAGGACAAACATGGCTTTGTTCCAAGGCGCCGACATGGAGGGTGTATATTTCTTCCCCACAGCAACTATTGTCCCCACAATGAACAGTCCTCCACTTGGCCCCTTGGCCCATTTTGACTGCTGTGCTTCAGCTTGCCCCACCCCCAGACTTCTGTTCCCCAGGTGAAAGAGTTCATAACTATGGTTCTGCATTAGTGGTTACAGATGTATAATGAATAGTCATCCACAAAGCATCTTTTGCCTACCCACACCCTGGCAACTCTTGCCTTAGCTTTCCCACAATAGATTTTATGCTCAGTGATCCCAGCATCTGACTAATGCTTTCTAATAAGTCAAAGGTAAAGAATGATGCTTGGGCCCAGAATGTCTCTCCTACATCTGCCACATTCTGTCATGTTTACACCTCCAAGTCACAGAGCCCTAAGCTCTAGGTAGTGAGGGTGGGTGTCCTTTAAAAAGATTAGGATGGGAGCAGCTATCATTCTGTAGGAGGTCTTTTCTAGTGCCCTCAGCTGCTAAGGTTAATGCCCATCTACTCTCTATTTTGCATGTACCTATTTATAAACATGTTCACTCCTGAAGGCAGGGGATTTTTTTTTCAATTTCCCCAGGGTAGGGCAGATAGATGCTGCTAGGTGGCTCAGTAGATAGACCAGTGCTGGAGTCAGTAGGACCTGCGGTTCAAATTCAGCTTCAGACATTAGCAGTGTGACCCTGGGCAAGTCACTTAACCCTGTTTGCCTCAGTTTTCCCATCTGTAAAATGAGCAGGAGAAAGAAATGGCAAACCACTCCAGTATCTTTGTCAAGAAAACCCCAAAGAAAATCGCAAAGAATCAAATAGGACAAACAACTGAACAATAACAAAAATCTCCAGGGCTCAGTATAGTGCTTGGAACATAGGGAGCATTTAATAAATGCTTGTTGATTAATTATGGATTTAGAGCCGGAAGATACCCCAGAGGCCATTGGGAAGTGAGGCCCAGGGAGGTTACACAGGCAGTAGATAGCAGGGACAGTATTAGGATCTAGGTCCTCAGTCTCTAGTACTGATTTTTTTTTTCACTGTACTATGATCCAGTCCATTCTCAGTTATCCATACCTGATTAGCCGTAGTAATTTTTTTCTCTCCCATTTGGTTTCTACCCTTACTGCCCAACATAGCTTTGGACTGTTCTCCTCTCTTTCCCCCTCCCCCTCCCGCCCATAACAGTTGATGTGTGCCAAAGAATGTAAACTCATTTTAATGTTGGCCTCAGCCAAAGAGTAGACAATAAATACTTGTTATGAAGGCAAATTGGCAACATCCCAAAGTCAAATACTCTATAAATTACTTTTGGATTATCTGCTGTTTTGGATTATGTTGGATCTTTGCCCTCTCTGGGAATGGGGCCCAATAGGTGTGATCAGAGGCAAATTAACAGGTTCTAAAGGAGGAAACATGCCAGAGGGGGAAGGGGTGTATTCAAATCCATCAGCCAAAAATATAAACAGAATCTACTTTCACATAGGTCACTCAGTCCAGCAGGACTGGCTTCTTTGAAAGGACTGGCGAGTCTTTACAAGGGACTTTGGAGTAATGAGTAGTGTCTCACACTTCACTCAATAGCCTGGCCCCTCTTCTCTCTACTGTGCCAGCATCACAGTAAGGCCAGAAACCATACCCCAGCCTCTACTCCCTGTGCCCCAACACCTCACTGGAACTGGAGGCTGTGGCTTGGTGAGAGTACATAGATGGAGAGTCTCTACCTTAGGGTCATGGGATCATAGAGTAGAACTGAAGGGACCTTAAGATTTCAACTCTTTCATTTTACCAACAAGGAAACTGAGGCACTAAACAGTTGAATGACTTGCCTGTGGGCACATAGCCAGGGTCTAAGGAGGGATCTGAGCATAGGTCTTACTGATTCTAAGGTTGTTGTCCTATCCACTACACCAAATTGTTTAATTCTCATGCATGCTTGGCACACCTTGGCTCCTATGTCTCTTTGGGCTCATAACAAAGTGAAAGTGACCCCATTGCCTCCTTGAATCTTTCTTCTGCTCATGATTAGCAAGGAGTAGACCAAGACTGATCACATTTCGTTTGCAAGTCAAGGTGGCCTGGTCACGAAGCTGGTAGAACACAGAGTTGATGCATGGTGATGTTAGCCTTATCTCACAGCCATGAAGTTTTTTGTTTTTTTTTTTTGTTCTTTTAACACTTGAGTTATGGGATGGGTTCCTATCACCAACTGATTTTTCCAAAACCTATCAGTACATAGGTTTGGGTAGGGGGGACAGATAGATCTGACACCCTTTACGCAAGGCCTTAGAGGTGAAGGGGTATATGTAATGGGAGAGTCTAGTGGCAACTGAAATAGAATTTTCATGACTGCCCATAGGATACCCTGCAAACCATCCTGGGCGTTCTCTAACTAATCCAGACAGCCATCAACCATAGGAAGGGTCCTACAGTATGTGGGGTGAATGCAGGGGAAAAGTAGGGACGGAGACCATAATTCATGAAAAAAGGGTGCATTTTGGGTGGGTACATAAACTACATTCATGTATTAAAATTCCGTGGTGGGGCAGTAGGATGTGTCCGACTCTTAATGGAGTTTTCTTGGCATTTGCCATTTCCTTCTTCGGCTCATTTTACAGATAAGGAAACTGAGGCAAATGGGGATAAGTGACTTGCCAAAGATCACACAACTAATAAATATCTGAGACCAGATTTGAACTCAGGAATATGAGTCTTCCTGACTCCAGACCTGGTACTCTATCCACTGTACCATCTAGCTGTCCCTATGTGTGCTAATTTAATATGTATGCTATATTAATTCCATGTATGCTATCTTATGCATTTAAAAACATCAGTACTATGCCTGGCACATAGTAGGTGCTTAGTGAATATTTACAAAGTAATCATTCCAGGAGGGGTTCATGGGCTTCACCAAACTAGCAAAGGGGTCATTGCTGCCAATAAAGGTTAAGAATCCTTGCTTATAGAAGCAAAGGGTCTGGTTTCAAATCTTGCCCCTAATGCTTACTAGCTGTGGACTTCGAGTAAGTCATTTAATTTCCCGGGGCCTCAATTGTCCTTTTCTATAAAATGAGTAAATTGAAGTCAACCAGCATTTAAATACTGACCATGCAATATGTATTGTATTAAGCGTGGGAATATAGGACAAAAAAATCTCCAAAAGGGCAAAATTAGATGGTCTCTGCAGTCCTTTCCTGCTTGGAATCTGTGATCCTAAGATATTGCAGTTCTGGGATGCGGATAGGTCCAGTGTTACCACTAGCAAAGGGAGCCAGCAAGGGTTACAACAAACTCTTTTGCTTTCCCCATGTGTCCTTGGCCCAGACAGGAGAGGGGCCCTAAGTATGGAGGGCTATAAACAGTTTTCATTGAGCCAGCAACTCTGGGAGGTCTTCTGCCCACCTGGTAAAGGACTCTGGGGGGCTCATTGTGCTGTAGGCAGGCAGGGCAGCTGACACTATCTGCTTCTGGAGCTAATCACCGGCTTCTAGCAAGTTTTCAAAAGTTCCCAGAATATAAACCAGCTTGGGGGGGGGAGGCTGGTCCAACTCTAGAGCTCATACAAAAGCCACTGGCTGGAGGCCTTTTAAGATGCACAGACTCACAGAGAGCTGGGGGAGGAGGGAGATTTGTTTGGAGTTGTAATAGGAGACAAAACTGTGAGATTCCTCCTTCCACCCATCCCCAGCAGGAACTCACCTGGGGAAACAGGGTAGGGGTGGGGTCTAAGCCACCACCCAAAAATATTATCAGAATGTTGTTCTGAGGTCCAAAAGCAGTTCACAGAGGTAACTAGTCCAGAGAGTTAGGTTAGAATCCATGGAAGCAAAGGTTCTTAACCATGAAATAATTTTTTAAAAGTGTTTTGATAGCTGAATTTTAATATACTTTTTTGTAATTCTATATATTTTACCATATGCATTTAAAAATATTCCAAGAAGGGATCCCTAGGCTTTACCAACTGCCAGAGGAATCTGTGACCCCCCCAAAAGTTGAGACCCCCTCTGTCAATGGAATCCAAAGCAAGGGGCCCAAAGGTCATAGGAGCATAGATTTAGCACTGGAAAGGTGCTCAGAGCCCAACTCCACCTCATTTTGAAGATAAGGAAAGTGAAGCTAAAGATATATCTCACAGGCAGTGAGAGGCAGAGCTGGGGTTCAAACTCAGGTCCCGTGATGCCATATCCCATGCCCTTTTCCCTCTACCAGGGAGGAAGAAAAAGAAAAGGCTTCAGTGGATGTTGTTTTTCCTCATGCAACTTCCTTCCTGGTGGCAGCATTCAAGCCCTGCTCCTTCCATGATCAGCTGCATTATCCTCATTGTGAGACCAGATATCTGTGTCACCATTTTACTTGAGGAATTAACGAACAGCCTTCCAAGAGTGATATTTTAAAGATTCTGATCTCCATAATTCTCGAGTGTCGTGGGGCAGATGGTGGGGATGCAGAGGAAGGTTATTATACCATCTCTCATTAAGGAAGGGCCACTATCAGGTGATGGCTCTTTTAAGTGGTAGGCAAGGGGACTTGGGCAGTAATAGTCATTCCATTATTATAAAAAAGCCTCCTTTTGTCCTCGTGGCAGCCCCCATTCTACTCCAGGTGATGAAGAGTTAGAGGTATGGTTGAGTCTTCCAGGAGGAGTCACAAATATCCTTCTCCCCCATCAATAAATCAGTTGTCGCGTTGGATCTAAACGTCACCATACAGCTTGGGGTCAGAGAACATGTGGCAAAGGAAAGAACACTAAATTTTGAGTTCTAGAGCCCGGGTCTGCAACTCATTACCCATCTTGACCTTGAACAAGTCACTTCAATAAATCCGTCTATCGGTTCTTCTTCATCAGTTAAGGGGGTTGGACGAGATGGCCCCTGAGATCCCTTTCAGCTCTCTGAAGTTTGTGCATACATAGTTGTTTGTATGTTATCTCTCTCATTAGACTGTGGACCCCTTGAAAGGATGGATTGTTTTGCCATTCTTCGCATCCCTAAGCCCTTAGCCCGGTGTCTGATACTTAGTATCAGACTTAGGTAGATACTTAATAAATATTTGTTGACTTGATGGCCTGACCTAAGTCCGTTTCACTTCTAGATCCATGATTCCTTGAGAAGTGGAAGCAGGACATGGTTACCATTGGTGAAACATGCAGATGGGAGCCCTAGATTCAAAAAAGGTAATCCTATGTAGGCAGCTGGGTGGTACAGTGGATAGAGTGCCGGGCCTAGAGTCAGGAAGACTCATCTTCCTGAGTTCAAATCTAGCCTTAGATGCTTACTAGATTTGTGACCATGGGCAAATCACTTAACCCTGTAAAATGAGCCAGAGAAGGAAAAGGCAAACCACTCCAGTATCTTTGCCAAGAAAACCCCAGATGGGGTCTTGAAGAGTAGGAAACAATTTTATGTACAGTGCGTGTGTGTATGTGTGTACTCACGAATGCGCATGCATGTGCTCACACGAGCTCATTACACTCAGGTCTGAAATACTGATTTGTCCCATCACCTTCTTTCTCCCCCATCCTCTCTTACCTTCAGCCCTGGATAGATGATAAAGGCTGTGTGATTCAGCTCCACATACAGAGATCTAGGTCCCGTGTTCGGCTGGTTCAGTAAAAACATGAAGGAGTTATGAGCGAAGTCTTTGGCAAGCAACAGGCTGCATTTGGAGGTAAGGTCATAGGCCTGCCCATCGAATGTCACCACGTGCCTGTTCCCAATCATCACCGCATGGTCTGGTGGAGAAGAGGCACAAAGCCAGCGTTAACACTTGAACTTTTAGGGCCTGGGGTGTGACTAGGATAAGGAGTCACCTCTGGGATAAGGTGACAAGCTCCCCTGGAGAGCAACTAAGTACTTGGGGAAACTTGCAGGGTTTTGCCTCTGAGTGCACACCCTCACACAGCAGGTCAGAGAACAGCAAAGGACTTTAAAGCTCAGAACTTCTCACTGAAAGCTTTCTTTTATAGAGAAGGAAATAGAGTTCTGTGCAGTTCAGCAGCTGAAGCCTCACACTGATTTGGCACCTTACATCTGACAAAGCACCGAGTCCTATTTGGTAGATGGTGCAGATTTCATCCTCTTTTTATGATAAGACTGCAAGGACACCAGGCTGCATCCTGTGGGGCCCCTTTGCTAGGTCCCTCACCCCATCTTGCACCCACGAACCAAGTCCTGGATCTCCAAAATAAAAACCAAGGAGCACTTAGGGCTTGAAGGTGATTTGACTGTATTTCAAGGGTGCTCCCAAGTGTTGATTCAGGTGCTGGCTTCTCCTCTTCTTCCCCCCCGCCCCTTCTTTCCTGGCTCTTGGTCATTTCAGTCCTTTTTGACAGGAGGGTAGAGGGCAAGGTGAGGAGCAGAAACTGTCTGCCCCATCTATCAGGTACCATGTCAGCGGCTCTGGAGGTTTTGTGGGGATGGATGGAAGGTTGGGATGATTTTGGGAGAGATTATAATTCGGGTTGTTTTCACTGGTGATCTTTTCCTTCTCTCTCTATGTTAGCAGGCTGGCCTAAGTCTGCCTGGAGTAGAAGGACTCTGGAAGTCAGCCTTAGGACTATGAACTCTCTTGTCTTGTTTGCTAATCATTTCAAGGGTGTGATTCTATCTCCCCAGTTAGACTAAGCTCTTCCAGGGCAGGGCAGTAAGAGAGGTAGCATGGATAGGTACTATCAGAAGTCCTGGGTTCAATTTTACCCCTATGATTTATAATGTGTGATCTTGGGCAAATCATAGAGGGACCATAGAAGTCCTTCATTTTACAGATGAAAAAAATGAGGCCTAGAGAGGTTAAGCAACTTGCCCAGGGTAACACATCTAGTGTCTGAGCCTACACAAAACCCCAGATCTTCCTGACTACAAGTTCAATACCTTCAGGCCTCAGTTTCCTCTTTTGTAAAATAAGAGAGGTGGACTCTAATGTCCCTTCCAGTCTATGATCCTACTATTTATTAGCTGTGTGACTTTGAGCAGGTCGATTAACCCCTGCATGACTCAGTTTTCCACATCTGTACATTAGAGATAATTATACCTAGACCACCTTCATGTTATGAGTAGTAAATGAGTGGTTCCTAGTGGGTAAGTACCTTCCTTCCCTGTAGCTCCCACTGCACTGGGTGGGACAGTTTCATAGCAAGTCACTTAATTTTCTTCATTTTCACTCAGTTTCCTCATCTGTACAATGACAGAGTTGGGCTAGGTAACCTCTGACCTAACTACCTAGCTCTAAACCTTCCTAGCTCTCAATAACCTTCCTAGCTCTAAATCTTATGCTCCTATCCTCTGCCTCTTCAAAAAGGATGGAAAACAACAGAAACAAATAGGGAGTGAATTTGATCCTGGTCACACAGTAGGCCCTCAATAAATACATGCTGCTTCAACTTTTTGGCTGGCCAGTCACAGATGGGCTACACATCAATAGACTCCCCCCCCGCCTGCACCCTGAGGGAGGTGGTGTCCATTCTCATTTCTGAATTAGTTGGGGCTCTCACATGATGTGGTTACAGCGGTTGAAGTGGAGACAGAGACCATTCATACTCCAGCTGGAAAACAAAAATCCCAACTCCTCCCTCAAACCCAATCTCCTCGGGGGCACCATTTTCTAAACCTCCTTGGTCCTTTCCCAGGAAGGGGTCTGGCTCTGCTCTTACTTCTCAATCTGCAGCCCCCTGGGCCTGGGCTGAGGGGAGAGGGGGTTTGGGTCTGGATTTAATTACCTTTCGTTTGGCCTTTCTGACTTCCTGCTTTTAAAAAAAAAGCTCCACTTGGTTCTGTGTATTATACAAACCCTACCTCCTACCCCTCAACCTCTTTGGAATCAGAGGGGTCCTTTGGGCTTTTGGAGCCAGCCCACTCCAAGGCTTGAGGGAGGTCTGGCTTCTGTTCTTGGCTGCGGCCCACTGCTGAGGACTCTGCTTTCTCACCCTTTTCACCCTCAACCCCGGCCCTTGGGCCTGGGCAAGAACCCCTTTCTGTCAGGCATTTAAAGCAAGGATTCTTAACTTGGGGTCTGTGAGCTTATTATTTTAAAAAATATTTTGAGAACTATATTTCAACATAATTGGTCTCTTTTATAATCCTATGGATTTTATTTTAGGCTTTTAAAAACATTATTCTGAGAAGCTGCCCATAGATTTCACAGGACTGCCAAAGGGGTCCATGCAATGAACCCTACTTTAGTGGTCAGCCCAATTCTGAGCACTCAAAAAACAGCTGGTCCCATGTATGACTTCTATTCCATTTCTCTAGAAATTGTTTTTTCAAAAATATGCTTATCCAACCCCAAATTATACAGAGGTCTGCCCAACCAGGGCAAGCCTCTCAAAACTAGAGAGGCTGTACGGCATTGGGAAGACCTGGGTTCAAATTTTGCCTCAGGCGTGTAATATGTGAGACTATGGAGAAGTTACATAAGCTTTCTGTGCCTCAGTCTCCTCACCTGTAAAATAAAGGGGGTGGATTCAATGGTCTTTAAGGCTCTAAATTCATGGTCTTATGACCTTTTGGGCCTGGGTTCTCTTCCAGGGCAAATTTCATCTCTCTGGGCCTTAGGTTTCCTCTTCCATAAAAAAATGAGGGGAATTAAGTTTTCTTCTTTATCAGATGAGGGGTTGGATTCCCTTCCTTTAGGAAATTCCCTTCCTGAAGTAGCTTTAGGTCTATGAGCCTTCGAGTTTCCCTCTTTGCTGTTGTGTCATCAGATATATTACTTATCATCTTTTCCCCTCTCTTGATAGGTCACTACTGACTCTTTTTCTTAAAGGGCTAAGATAAATGCAGTAGAATAGGATGGGGAAAAACCCCTCCACCAAACCCTTGGGTTCCAAGGAAGGGGTGGGGGGGAGATGGGGAGGGTCTTACGTTCAAAGGGGTTCTCCAGCAGCCGATGCTTGATCCGATAGTACTCGGCCAGGAGGTTGATGCTGTATAGCTCCCGAAGGGGCTGTAGCAACTTTTCCTCGATGAGATAGTTGGTCACCTTGGCCAAGTCCATTGGCTGATCTCCTCCTGGTAGCACTGGAAGTCTTACCACCACAGAGCAATTCCTAGAAGGGACACACAGAGACTTCTGAGTGGGGATCGAGACCTGCCCGGCCATCATCAGAATCAGAGGTTCATAGAACCTTAAAACCTGGAAAGGACCTCAGAGGCTGTTTGATCAAACCCATACCTGAATGGGAATCTCCTCTACAAAATCCCTGCCAAGTAAACTTCCAGCTTCTGCTTGAAGATTTCTAGTGATGGGAAAGAGGCAGTTAAGTGCCTCAGTGGACAGACCACTACAACTGGAATCAGGAGGACCTGAGTTCAAGTCCGGCCTCAGACGATTACTAGCTGTGTAACCCTGGGTGAGTCACTTAGCCTCAGTTTGCCTCTGTTTCTTCAAGGTCACTATCAGTTTCCTCAACTGTAAAATGGGTATATAAACAGCACCTGCAGAGTTGTTGTAAGGATCGGATGAGATGATATTTATAAAGCTCTTAGCACAGTGCCTGGCACACTGTAAGTGCTGTATAAATGCCTTTTCCCTTCCCCTTATTCCCTGATGAGGAGAGATTCTGCCTATCTCCTTCCAGGTCCCTCTCGCCTCCACTCAGTTCAATTACAATCAACAAGCATTTGGTAAGCACCACCTACTACGTGCCAGGCACTGTGCTAAGCATGGGAACAGTGAAGGATCACACCCCGCATAATACTCTTTCTCTCAGTTGTCTTTTCATTCTGAAAAAAATGAATGAAAAGCTTGAATGACTGCAAAAGCATTTATTAAGAAACGATGGTGTGCCAAACACTGCATTAAGTTCGGAGGCTGTAAATAGATAGTTTCAGCTCTCAAGGAACCCACAGTCTAATAGGGAAACAATAGTTGCAGAATGGAAGAGAATGGAGAGAAAGGAAGTAGGGAAAGGAAAAGGAAAAAGAAGGTCACCGGCAGCTGTCCATTTAATTCAATTTTACCAGCATTCGCTGAGTGCCTACTAGGTACCAGAAACTCTGTATTGGGGCTGCAAAGACAAAAAACAAAACAGCTTCTGCCCTCAGGAAGTTTATATTATATTGGCATGTAGCTCGGTGAATCTTTTCATTAGCGTGGACACAATGGAAACCTTGTTCAGGGTTGAGGTCAGTTAGTCAACCAATAAACAGGAGGGAGAAAGAAAAAACCCAAAAGGGAACTAATCTGGGGTTTGGCACCAGGAGAGGAGGGCAGGCGTTTTCCTCTGGAGCAAAGGATGCTTTTTAGAGGAAGGGAGCCCTTCCTCGGGGGCTCATAGAGTGGCTCCTCCTTGTCCGTCTTTTCTTTCCAACTAGGTTGGATCTTGGTCAAGAGACGATTCAGTTCCCAGGATGCACGTAAAGAGCTCAGCTTCTATTTAGCCACCTTCCCTTCTGAGCTCAGCCCGGCCCTAGTCTCAGGATCTGTGGCTGGCTCAGCAGCTCAGTCCAGACACTGTGGATCTGGGGACCTGAGATATAGTGGAAAGAAAGCCAAACTAGAAGATGGAAGAGAGAGATTCTCTCTGACTTCAGATACTTGCTAGCTGTGTGATGCTGAACAAGTCGCTAAATCTCTCCCAGGCTCAGTTTCCTCATCTATGAAATGGGGATAATAATAGCACCCACCTCACAGGTTTTATGTGAGAATTAAATCAGGTATCATATAACACACTTCATAAATCTTAAAGCACTATATAAATGCTACCTATCACCACCACTATCGTCATCATCACCACCACCACCACCACTACCTCCACCATCATTATTATTAACAACAACAAAAATAAACCAGGCCACTCGTAAGCAATTCAACAACAAATTTCAATACACATTTATTCAACAGCTGTAATATGTGACACACTGGGGTAGGTGCTGACTATACATTCAGATGACACAGACCTTGTCCTCAAGGAGATTGTGATCTAATGGGGGAAAGGACAAATATACTATGATATCATTAAGGTAAAATGGAAACTCTTTCAGAGCAGAAATTGTTTCGTTCATCGGATTTATATCCCCAGGGCCTAACAAAGTACTCTTCGATCCATTGATTGAGAAGCGTTAAGTGCAAAGGTAAAGTGACCCTGGGCAAGTCACTTAACCTCTGTTTGCCTTAATCCACCAGAGAAGGGAATGGCAAACCACTCTAGTATCTTTATGAGAAAACCTCATGGACAGCACTGGTGCGATATGGTCCACTAAGAGTTGGACACGAATGAACAACAAGTAGTGTAAACATGTGGCTCAAAGTGTTCCAAGAAACATGGAGAGGGAAAGATTACTTTCTTTTAAAATAATTTTTATTTTACCATTATCATCACCTTTATTTCCAAATATATCTCTTTTCCCATCTACACTCTCCATAAGTACCAATGACCTCTTAATGGCCAAATCTAATGAATTAATGAATGGCTTTTTTTCTCAATCCTCATCCTTCTTGACCTCTCTGAAGCTTTTGATACCCTCAGCCACCCTCTTTCCCCTGATACACTCTACTCTTTAGGTTTCTGCGACACTAATCTGTCTTGATTGTCTTTCTACCTGTCTGACCCCAGTCTCCTTTACTGGATCTTCATCGAGGTTGGGCCTACTAATCATGGGTGTCTGCCAAGGCTGAGTCCTGTGCCCTCTCCTCTTCTCTCTCTGTATAATTTTGTTCCGCGACCTCATCAGCTTCCATTGATTCAGTGATCACCTCCATGCTGGTGATTCTCAGATCCACTTATCCAGACTTCCCTTTTCCGTTGACCTCCAGGCTTGCATCTCCAACTGCCTATTGGACACCCCCAGCCGGATGTCTCAAACTCAATCTACCCAACTTTAAACTCATTATCCTTCCTTTCAAGCATCCCCCTGCTTCCTTTCTTCTCATTACTGTTGAGGGTACCACCAACTTCCCATTCTCCCAGGCTTTCAACCTCGGTGTCATATTCCACCCCGTATTCTTTCTCTCCCACCCCATACCCAATCTGTTGTCAAAGCCTATTGAACTTATTTCTGTAATTTCCATCCTATACATCCCCTTCTCTCCTCTAACACTGCCACCGCCTTGGTATAGGCCCTCATTACCCCACACCTGGCCTATTGCAAGAGCCTTTTGGCCTCTATCCGTGCCTCAGGTCTCTCCGGATTCCAGACCATCCTCCGTTCAGTTGTGAAAATGATCTTCCTGAGGTGTGTGGCACTCCACTGGCTCCCTATTACCTCCAGGATCAAATATAAAATCCTCTTTGTCTTTAAGGCCCTTCATAAGTGGGCCCCTCCGAAACTTTCCAGTCTTTTTACACCTGACATATGTTTTTACTCCTTACACATTTTACACACATTTTGTGATCCAATGACAGTCTACTTGCTATTTGTTCACACACACACACACACACACACACACGACATATCATCTTCCCTAATCTGGGCATTTTCACCATTTGTTTCCCATACCTGGAATCCTCTTCCTCATCATCTCTGCCTCCTGGCTCAAGACTTACCTAAAATTCTACCTTCTCCAAGAGTCTTTTCCTGATCTCCTTTAATATTACTGCCTTTCCTTAGCTGATTATTTCTAATCTATCCCTTATGCATCTTGTTTGTACATAGTTGTTTACCCAGTTAGACTGTGACCTCCCTGAGGGCAGGGACTGTTCTTTGCTGTTGTTTTGTCCGGCTTCCTATCCCCAGTGTTTAGCACAGAGCCTGCACTATGTTGCTTGATTTGTTGACTCTTCCCTACCCAGATAGCCTTCCCTTATAAAAAAAGAGTAGAAAAGATAGGAGGAAAAAACCATTTAGCAAAACTAATCAACATATGGGTTGCATCTGACAATCTACGTACAGTTCCATACCCACAGTCCCCCATTTCTGCAGAAAAAAGGACAGAGATACGCCTGTCTCTTCTTTAGGGTCTTGCTTGGTCCTTACCATTACAAAAAGTTCAGCTTCTTTTTTATCCTGGTAAAGACCGCTTTCAACTGGGTGGTTAGGGAAAAGGCTCTATTGATAAGGTGGGTGACTTGAGCCTTGAAATGTGGGTTTTCAATGATGAAGAAAAAACGCAGGAAATTTATTCCCTGTGTGGGCAAAGTCCTGGAGATGAGAGAGGTTAGGACAGGAACAGGGAACAGAGAATGAGCACGGGTTACTGGAATACTGGCAAAGGGAAGGGGAGTAGCAACAGTAAAAGTGGGAGGCAGATTGGGGAGAGCCTTGAATGTCCAGATCAAGAATTCATCCTTTCTTCAATAGAGAGTAAGTGGAGGATACACTGGGGAGGGGGAACCTCTCCAGCTTTTGGCTCCCTAGGGCAATGGGGAAAACCATGCCTACTCTGCCTAGCGGACATGAGCACTGTGGGGTTTAAATTAAACAACAAATGAGAGAGGCAGCAAGAGGGAACTGTAAAAGATAGAAAACTGGCCTCAAGGAAGAGCTGGGTTCAAATCCCACCTCTGACACATGGTGGATCTGTGACCTTGGGCAAATCCTAGGCAGCTGTCTACAGCTATTAAGTAGCTGAATAAATATTGATCTTTGGGGCAGAGGAAATTTCCTTTAGCAACAACAACAACAACATACCTCCTTCACCCGTATTACCTGGCAGAGAAGCTGTAAATACTTGACAAGGGTTTCCATATTCTTCGTATTGCTCTGGAGAATTTGGCTTCTGCCCACTTTAGTGTCCGGTGGGCAGCCTGGTGAAGAAGAGGCAGCCGCAGTAAGGAATTAGCCGCCCACTCCCTCCCACTCCCTCCCGTTATGGTTCTCGTGGTTGCCCCCTCACTCGCAGGGCGCTCAGCTATGGGCCTAACAGGGTACCTGAGCCATAACCCATTCTCCATCCCTGAAGGGAGGGGGAAGGGATGGGAGGAGATATATTCTGTCTGGGACTCACCAGATCTAGGGCACCCTTCGCAGCTTGGAGAGACAGCAGGATTGGTCTCATGAGCCAGGTGTCCTTCATCCCTGAGGGCACACAGGCCTGCATCCTCTTCATAGCTTCCTCAGTCCTCTCCTGCCATACCTCATCCAGGGGTTTGAGCGTGACTTCGTAGTAGGCATCCTTCAGTGTGGCTAATGGCTCTGCAAGAGTTAGCTATCCCTAGCCCTCCAGCCGGAGACCTCTAGGAGCTCTCCTGAGTGGGGGACAGCAGATCAAAGAGGACAAACCTTTCCAAGCCTAGTCCTAGTCAGGCAGGGGTGGGGAACTTGCATCCTCGAGGCCACATGTGGTCCTCTAGGTCCTTGGGTGTGGCCTTTTGACTGAGTCCAAGTTTTATTTTGGTTTTTTTTTGTTGTTGTTTTTTGGAGGGGGGAAGGCAGGGCAATTGGGGTTAAGTGACTTGCCCAAGGTCACACAGCTAGTAAGTGTATCAAGTGTCTGAGGTCAAATTTGAACTCAGGTCCTCTTGACTCCAGGGCTGGTGCTCTACTCACTGCGCCACCTAGCTGCACTTGAATCCAAGTTTTATAAAACAAAACTTTTAATTGAGGGGATTTGTTCTGTGAAGTTTGGATTCAGTCAAAGGGATGTGCTTGAGGATCCTAGGTCCTCAAGGCCTAGGGCCTTGGGCCTCTGACCCTGGGGCCAGATGTGGCCTTGAGGTCTCAGGTTCCCCACCTTTGTTGCTAAGGCCTTTCAAAGAACCTGAAGCACGGGTCTCAACACCTCAGGCAACAAACAAGCACTGGCCTGAATACCCAGAGCCTAGAGTAACTCAGGAAGTCAATGTAAAGGCAATTTTTTTATTCCCTCTCTCTCCTTTCTCTTCTCTGCTTGGTTCCTAGGAGATTCTGTAGGGAATATTGGGGAGGCAAATGAGAGAACAAAATGAGACCCAGAGGAGGAGTCAAGGGAAAAGTCACTTACTTTGCAACTCACTCTGTGTCTGTTCCATAACGGTTTGGAGCCTCTCCAGGTGCAGGGGTAGGTGATGTTTCAACACCTGCCTGGCTGAGCTTTGCCTCCACAGTCCTGCTGCTGCTCTACCCCCAGCCTGGAGTGCTCTCACGGCAGCCTGGGACATCTGCAGGACCCAGCCAGTTGCACTGTCTAGGAAGTCAATCTGTTGCACCTGCCAGCCCAGAGAGGAAATCCGCCAGTAACTGTCAGCAGCCCTGAAGGCTGGAGAATCTCCTCTGGCCCCTTCACCCTCCTAAGAACTCAGGCCTAGGGTTTCTGGGTAGTTTTGGCTCCATTCCCAGGGCACCAGAGCCTTAATCTGGTATAACTTTAGATATGAAGAAGGTTCTCTCTATCTAGCAAATTGTAGAGTTAGTGCTGGATAAGGGATTTTCCATCCACAGGGCCACTCCCTGATTCAGAGAGCTCTGCCCTAGACTCCAGAAATAGGGCATCAACCCCTTATATCTTTCCATCACCCCACAGTCCCTCTGATCCCCTTATCTCTCTCTCTCATTTTCCCCTAGCCTCTAATATTTCTCCTCCCTTATCCCACATCCCACCTAAATCCATATGTCCACCAATTCTCCCACTATTTGCATAGCTAGGCAGGGTAATAGGGCTAATATTTTCATGCTCTCTGAGACAGTCTCACCCTCAATGGAAGGAAGAAGAAAGGCAAAATCAAGCTGAATAAAAGAGGAAGCATGGTTGAAACTTTGACGCCCTGTTACCAAAGCTAGGATTCTTCCTCAATGAGTGAGCTCAGCCCCCAGAACCATCCAGCAATAGAAGAGGCCAGGCTTGGCCAGGCCAACGCACCAGGTCCTGGAACTCCTGGAGGTAGGTATCAAACACCTGGAACTTCTCCACGAGTCTGGCTTGTAGGTGAGACCCAACTTGGGCCACTTTGGACTGTAGAAACACAAACGCAGGACTGGGTAAGTGGAAACAGCCTGAGTTGGGCTTGTTATAGGCTATTGAAGTAGGAGCTAGGACTGGAGAGGCAAAGGTTGAGGAGAGCCCAATAGGTTATAGGAATAGCCCATTCTCTTCATCTATTTGATTTATTACAGAAACATATACCTATACATATATACACACACAAACATATACCTAGCCATACATACATATACACACGTGTGTATATAGATAGAGCTTAATAAAGGCTCTATTTTTTGAAGTCTACCTCTTCCACAAGCTGTAGATTGTAAATAACTCACCTCTCTCCTTAAGGTGCCCCCTTGATGTGCAGTGCCACACAGAGAGGCTCGGGAAGATTAACCTCCATTTACATATGTATATGTATGTATATATAAATTCCCCCAAGAATATATGAAAATATACTATATATTATTTTATCATATGTGTATGTGTCTACATCCGTATATGTATATATGTGTATGTGTGCATACATATACATGCACACACACATATAATCTCCTTGAGAGAATCTCTAGTTTTTAAACACTTGGTTCTTCTCTGTCAGAAGGAGAGAGGATGTACAAGAAGCAGGAGTGTGTGTGATATCTTCCCCTCATCAATTTTTATCTATTCAGATGGATTGACGATTTCACTGGTTTGGAAATTCCCTTCAACAACGCAGTGCAAATTGCCACGCAGCCCTGCCTGTGCCTGCGGTATGACTCTTGTCCATGCTGTCCCAAAAGTTTGCCCCAGGGGCCCATTCTCAAAGGGGAAGCTGTAGACATGGGGGTTTGGAGGGGATCGGGAGAGAGAGAGAAAGAGAGAGGCAGAGACAGACAGAGAGGCAGAGACACACACAGAAACAGACACAGAGACAGACACAGAGAGAGACACAGAGGGAGAGAGAGGCAGTAACAATTGGGCTTTGTTTCTTTAAACTTTTAACACCCGCAATTAATTTTTAATTATATTAATATAATATTATATAATGATGTATATTATATTCTAGTAACAAATTAATCAAATGAGTCAACAATGTTACAAACAAAAATCCTTGTACCTGAATATCACTTGTATTTCCAGACTTTCACAGCAATTATACCATCCTATCCTCATACTCTCCCCAGCCTGGGTATGTATAGAGGTTAGGGAGTGTTCTCCCCATCGGGCAGTTGAGGAAAAGAAGGCCCAAAGAGGTGGGTTGATTTCTCCAATATATTATAGATCATATAGGAGGTGATGGAGCAGAAACTTGAGCCCCATTTTTCCTCCTAGCCCAACTCTCTTCTAACTTAGACCATCTACTTACTTCTCAGAAACCAAAAAGGTGAGGGTGAGGAGGAAGGATCTGGAAGCTATTTGCCCATCCCTAACAAAGAGCAAAAGTACATAAAGACAAACCAAAGACTGTGCCTTTGCCATCTATGAGTCTTGACTCTCCAAACTCCACCTCCTTCTCCTCATCTGATATATTGCCCTTCCTAAGACTCTGCACTGGGGCCTTCTTCTCCTAATTGGTGACTATTCTCATCAGGACCACCATTTTAGGAAAGACTTCAGCCCTGCTTCACATCTCTCTTGCCTCAATGGTCCAGATTTCTTCTCTTCACCGGAGGCATTATCTTCACTCACATACCCCTACTCCCTACCCATTTATTAGTACCCTTACATGAGTTGTTTTCCTACGTTACAATGGAAGCTTCTTGAATGTAGGGACCATCTTGCTTGATTGTATTTGTACCCCTGGCACTTATACAGTGCCTGGCACATAATAAATGCTACATTTTCTGAAATCTACTCCTTCTGAGCTGTAGATTTAAAATGACCCATCACTCTCTCTTCTTTATTAGACCCCACTCAAGGACCCTGCCCCCACACATAGCCCCACACAGAGAAGCCTGTGCAAGTTTACCTCCATATTCCCAATGGGGGTGATGCAGCCATGTGCAGCCAGGCTTAGACTCTGGTTGGCAGCCCTGAGGATCAGCTGGCCCAAGTGTTCATTTTGTCCACCACCGGCACGAAGCATAGCCTCAGCCTTGGCCACTTGCCTTCCATCAGAGCAGGCACTGATCTCTACACCCTCCTCCTTTGTCCCTAGGGCAATGACATAACAAATTGATTCACCAGAATGCTTCTCATTTGGCTTCTCTGACACTGGTCCCTGAAGTGGGAAGGGCCATACTCATAATAGGTTGGATATAAATTATCAAACATGTATAAACACAGATATGGTCATATACAAAGTAGATATAAGATAATTAGGGGGGAGAGGGCACTAGCGCGCGTACGCGTGTGTGTGTGTGTGTGTGTGTGTCTGGTGAAGATCAGGAAAGGCTTCATGTAGAAGGAGACCCTTGAAGGAGACAGCCAATTTAAAGAGCAGGGAGCACATTTTGGTATTCTTCACAAAGCTTAACAAAACAGGTGTCCTATAAACAAATGGTGAATCAGACTCAAGCTAGATTACTGGCCAGAGTTGGCAGTCACATTTGTAACCCCAAAGCAAGGGTTTCCCCAGGGGTAGAGAGGGATATCAGCTCCAATCAGAGTAAGTCCTTCAAAGTAAGTAAAGATTGTTCCCAAAGATGAGAGGTGAGAAGACACCTCTTCTCTCCCTCCCCTGCTCCTTTGCAGATGGGGGTCTACAAATGTGGAATATTGCATTTGACATTAGATTTTTTTTGATATATTGATCTGTTTTATTCTTTTCTTCCTTTTTCTTTTAAAAGATCCTTTGTTATAAGGAATAATCCTGTAAGGAGGGGGAAGGGATACAGGAGGAAATCTAGACAATATAAAAAATAAATGATATTTTAAAATCTATCCTAATTTTGTAAACGTAAATTTGTCTTTTCTTGTTTGAGTTTTCTGTTAATTACAATCTACCACCAGCACCACCCAATATTCATTTGACATGTTTTATGTGGCCTGAGGACAGACTAATAACAATGGACAGAGGCAAATTTTTGGTTAGATATAAAGGAAATTTCCCTAACAGTTACAACTACTCCTAAGTACAATACTTTCACATGGGAGTTAGTAAGTTTTCTATCACTGGGTCTTTAAGCAGTGGCTGGATAACCACTTGTCCACTGTGTTACAGAGAAGATACCTCTTCAGACGTGGATTGGATTGAGATGACCCTAGAAGGCTCTTTCAACTATGAGACCCTATGGTCCTTTTCTCTGGATAATATACACATTTCAGTTCAGGTGTTTTCAGTCATGCCCAACTCTTTGTGACCCCATTAGAGGTTTTATACTGGAGTGGTTTACCATTTCCTTCTCCAGCTCATTTTACAGATGAGGAAACCGAGGCAAACACAGTTAAGTGACTTGCCCAGGGTCACACAGCTAGTAAATGTCTGAGGCCAGATTCGAACTCTGGAAGACAAATCTTCCTGATCTAAGTACAGTACTCTATCCGCTGTGCCACCTAGCTGCCCCAAAATACACATACATATTCCCGAAGGTTGCTGATGCCTTCACCTACCTTTTCCATATGCCAGGTAAGCTCGGAGACAGTCTGGGGCTCGGGAAGCTGTCAACTCCCATTTTTCCTCTCTTTCCATGCTCCCCTGAAGCAGGACTACTCTCTGAGAGGCTGATGCAGTGACCCTTCCCAGCAGGCTTACTTGCTGATCTCCTGGTGCCCTCAGCTATGGTTGAGAGAGAAACTCAAGTCTATCGGGTTGATCATGACCCTCTCCTTCCCTCCATCACCCACAGGACCCGAAAAAGGCATGTCAGAGGATGTGCTGAGTGAAAGGAGAAAGAACAATAGGGCCGACACCTTCCTTACATCTTCTCTGGCTCCCTAGTCTCCCTCCTTCCTGTAGTTCTGAATAATAATGATGTGGATGAAAATGTTAGGTTCTGAAGTAAAAGGGTAATACGAGAGACTTCATATATAGGGGAAGAAAGTGGTTCCCTGGGTAATGTGGGTATCACACTGGAGGCTCCCTTGCCCCCAAAACATCTCCAGCATTAACCTGCCAAAAGAGCCATAAAATAGGTCTCTATCTTTAAAATGGGGCCAATAAGGAGAGATAGAGTGGTATGGAGTGCTGAATTTGGAGTCCAAAGACCCAAGCTCTAGTCCTGCCTCTTTCACTACAGAGGGAGTGTTTGTCACTTGGGTGACTCTGAACAAGTCACCAAGGCCTCAGTTTCCTCATCTGTAAAATGAGTGGGTTGCACTAGGTGACTTCCCAGGACCCTTCTAGCTCTTATCCTATGATATAATATAGGACATAATATATGACGTGATCCATGCTCAGCCTGTCTCATAGGGCTGCTGGACATTCCCTAGGAGAAAATGTATGCCAAAGTATTTTGAAAACTATATAGCACCACTGTATGCAGGAACAGAATCATAGCTCTTGATAGAGCTGGAAAGGACCTCAGAGGCCATCTAGACCAACCCCCTCATTTTACAGATAAGGAAAGTGAGGCCCAGAGCAGCTTAAGCAACTTCTCCAAAGTCGCCCTGGTAGGGTCAGAGCCAAAATTTGAATCCAGGACCTCTGACTCCAGGGTCAGTGTACTTTCCATGGTCCAATGCTGGGGTTGCCATTTCTATCATGGGAGGAAGTAATAGGAGTAGTTATTAATCTTTTCTGCAGGAATGGAGGCCCCGGGGCTGTGATGATGGGGAAAGGCAGCCCATCTTTCTGTGGATTATGGGCCCTGAGAGACTGAATATGACCAAGAGGGAGGGACGCTTGTCTAAGTAGATAGGGATGCTTTTCCTTCCGGCACCTGCCACTAGGTGGCAGTATGATGCAAGCAGAAGCAGCCTGCCTCCCCTCCCCCACCCATCCTTATCCCCAAAAGAGGGCAATTGGACACTGACTCAGGATCTCAGGGCCAGCCCACACTGTCCTTTTGCTTGCCAGTAGACAGAGGGGACACCAGTGGCCTAAGGAATGGGAATGCTGGCCAGTGTACCAGAGCACTGAGGACCAGAATGCAGTTTCAGGTCCAGGGCCAGACACCCACCAATTTGTCCTCCTAATCTCATAGCCTTCTACAGCTGGAAGGGCCTTCACATACCGTCTAGTCCAACCCACTCATTTTTACAGATGAGGAAAAGAGGCTCACAAGGTTCTCTCTCCTTTGAGAACTGAAAGCTGGGAGCAAACTTGATTGTGCCCACAACCCAGAAAGACTTGCTTAAGGTCATACAGAAGGCAATCATCAGAGGCAGTATTTGAACCCAGCTCCTTTCCAGCCAGAGTCAGGGTTCTCTTCACTGTATGACAAAAATCTGACTTTTTGGAGTGTCTATTGGGGAGTATGTGGTCATCACCTCAGGGGTCCCCTATGGAGCTCCGTTTCTAGACTGCATGAATGCTCTGTGAGGAGGGGTGGGGGGAATCTATAGTTCTTTCTCCAATTCAGGGAGATATAACTTAACTCTAGCTGGAAGCACTAGGTGCCCTGTTCCCCCCTTCTTCTCTCCCCCACCCAGGTTCTCTCCTTCAAGAACAGAAAGCTAGAATCAAGCTCAACTGTGTCCACAACCCAGAGAGAAGCTATACTAGGCAGAATCTACACACAGGTGTCATACCAGCTCATGCATTGTGTATGCCTGTGAAACCAGGATATTATACCAGGAAAACAAACTGTTTCCATTTGAATTATCTTAGGGAGATTGTGAAGATCACCCGGCAAGTTAAAGTATTATGGGACACTGAGGTCCTTTCTTAAGTTGAACTACCAAGGTTCAAACTCTACTGCAGAGAACACAGCTCTGATGGGCTGGCCACATATATGCATTTGCCAGAAAGACTATTTAATGGAGAATTCGCACAAGGCAAGCACTCATGCAGAGGTTATTGGTAAGCAAAATGGGCTCTTAGCACTTAGTTGGCTTTTGTTTCCTTTGAGTAATTCAGTGTATTTCATTGAGCCTTACTAGGTGCTAAGCCCCAGGCCCAAACCCCTATTAGGTGTGGAACCTATGTGGGTGTGGATTGATGACTATGGTGGGGCCCAAGGTGGGGCTGGACAAGAGGAGGTGCTAACTCCAGAGCCAATCATAGCAGCCTAAGTTCTGGTCATTCAGATGATATCTGAAGCCCTATAAGAAGAGAAGACAGAGCCATTTACGTAGGTCTCTCACACGTGGTGGTGCTGAGGCAGACTCTGGGCAGCTGTAGCTAGGATCCCTCCAGCTTGTAAACCCGGATGCTGAGACTTTGTTAAACTCTGGTAACTATGTATTGGGATTTGAATCAGACAAGGTCTGTCTGTTGACGTTTGTACTTTGTATTTTGTTCTGAAGTTCAGGGTGCTGGCTTTTACCCCTGAACTAAGTGAATGATATTTATATGTTGAATTAAAGTAAGCTTGTCAACCCCTTAAACATTGCTTTCCTTACTAAAGCAAATCAAAAGAACCTGTGCTTTTGCAGTGTGCTGGTAACATTCTTGTTGTTAGGCTTGGGTTGGTCTTACACCCCAACAACAGCTGCTAGCTGGATTGTTGAAACAAGAGGCCAGACAATGCAATCTGAGGACACTCTCAAGGTCTCTCGGAAGAACTTTGGTATCAGTCGTGAGACGTGGGAGACCCTGGCACAGGACTACCCAGCATGGTGTGCCTGCATCAAAGAAGGCTCTGTGCTTTGTATACCAAGCAGAATTGCAGTAGCTCAAAAGAAACACGGGATGCACAAATTTAGAGACATCTCTGCTCCAAGTGTTCATGTGGACTATTTGTGTCCGACCTGTGGTAGAACCTTCTGAGCTCGTATTGGTCTGATCAGCCACAGTCAGATGCACTGTACCTTAACCCCAACGAAGTGATGTCACTTTGGTCCTCTTTGAGAACGAAGGACAACAACCGACCATTTATCTTACATCCCTGCACACACACATTTACACACAACAGTATTTACACAGAGGAAGGAGATATAAGGTAAGTGTTGTGCTGTGCCTTGGGGTGGCAGGTACAACCGCCATCCCTAATCTCCCTAAGCTACTCCGTTCTCATCCTGAAATGCAGTCTCTGTCTCTGTCTCTCTTTCCATGTTCTGGCATCCTCAATATCCGTCCAGCTTCTAACTACCGCTTTCCATATACACCAACACTCTGCTCACTTCTGGCATCCTTCAATACTCTCCCCTCCCCTAGAGAATAAGCAACCAATTGTTCCTTTTTCTAGTCACTCTCACAACCAGGAGAGGGATTTTTTCAATGTTCCAGCCTGTGGCATCTGCAGCTTTCCTCTCTCCAGACCAAAATTCCTCCCCTAGGTCTCACTCATACCCCTTTCTCTTTGGAGAGGAAGAGGGGACCCCTGCTTCTTTGCACGTCCCCAAGAGAGAAGTGCCTGGCACTCTCGAGAATCCCTTCTTGCCTAGGGGGCCTGATATCAGCTAATCTACTCCTTTTTGCTGGGTGGGTGAGTCTGCAAATTAAAAAGGCTCTGATGGCTTGTCTCAATGGTTTGTCTAGCTCTGGCCGGAACGGCCGGAACTCCTTTCTATAGGCCCTCCCCTCTTGTTCTTTGCTCAGAGGTCTAAACGGTGCTGAGGGAAGCCATTCCAGTAATTCCTCTTATCCGCCTCTCTTCCCTGTTGTCCACCTGAGGTGAATTTTGAGTTTAAGGGTACTTCCCACAGGGATTTTCCTTCTCACCTCCATCTGTAAGGCCTCTCAGAACTCCTGTGCTCTTCAAAGCAGGAAGGATGCTGATAGGCCCCCTTGAGGCCTCCCTCCTGGTTCTGATCCTGCATATAATGGTGCTATACAGTTTGCAAAATGCTTTGGAATATATCTTATTCTAGGAGATGATCAGCATTGGAGTTGAGCGCCCACTTTTCATAGGCTTGTAGACATACAGCCTATCCCCAAAGTCTTAGTGCAACTTTAAGTTATGAAAGCTGCATTAAGACTCTTGGGACACCCTGCATGGAAACTTAGTTCAATATCTCATCTAATCCTCTCATTTTACAGATGAGGAAATTGAAGCCCAGAGATGGGAAATGACTTGCCCAAAGTCACACAGGCAACAAAGTAGAATCATGAAAAAAATCCCAATGCTGGCCTTGGGAAAGAATGTCATTGTCCAGATCTCCCATGGAGGTAGATGTACTGGTCATCCTCGTGTAGGTGGCACAGTAGAGAAAGCACTAGACCTGGAATCAGAGAGATCTGAGTTCAAATCCTATCTCAGACATTTACTAGCTGTGTGACCCTGGACAAGTCACTTAACCTCTGCTTACCTTAGTTTTCTTATAATAAATAAATGAATGAAAAAAATAAATAGTAGCATCTACCTCCCAGGATGGTGGTGAGATTAAGATGAGATAATATTTATAGAGCTCTTTGCAAACCTTAAAGTCTTATACAAATACTATGATGAGGATGATGAGGATGACAATAATGTAACTCAGTCCCCACATTGCAAACATAGGCATGGGAGATCTCCTATGGCCATGCCCTAGGGAACCAAGGTTTCTTACTGACTTCTAGTGGCTGTTTTCCTGTTCTCTCCTGCTTACTTATATGTTCCCCTTTCCCATCTTGATCCCAAGGATCACTGACAAATGGGCCAGATGATCCAGGATTCCATATCAAAAAACCAGGCCATGCCATGCCTACCAACTCTGGGAAGCTTGTCAAGGCCAGGTTTTGGGTCACAACTTGTCTTGCGTTTTAATCTATTTTAGGCATTTAATAAACTCTTTTTGGTTGACTGATTGTAGATAACTGTCCATTAGACCTTCAAGAGTTGGCTAGATAAGGGGTTTCTTATGTTGTTTTGTGCACGGACCCCTTTGGCAACTGGTGAAGCCTATGGACTCCTGCCAGAATGTTTTTAAATTGGAATACATAGGATTACAAAGGAAATCAAAGAGTAGTGAAAATAAAAATGTCACTTTTTCCCCATCCAACTTCATAGACTTCCTTGAAATATTATACCCATGGATTAGACTCCAGATTATGAACCCCTAGTCTCGAGTAAGGGAAACGTCTAACTACTCATCTGAGTCTTTCCTAAAAATTTATGCCAAGAAGATACTTGTCTCAATCCCAAATAACTCTTAAATCAGGCAATGGTCTAACATTCTTGGTTGTTGTTCAGCTGTTTCAGCTTTGTTCCAACTTTCCATGACCCCGTTTGGGGTTTTCTTGGCAAAGATCCTGGAGTGGTTTGCCGTTTCCTTCTTCAGCTCATCATACAGATGAGGAAACTGAGACAAACAGGCTTAAGTGACTTGCCCAGGGTCACACAGCTAGTAAGTAAGTGCCTAAGGCCAAATCTGAATTCGGGAAGATGAATCTTCCTGACTCCAGCCCCAATACTCTATCCACCGCTATTCTCACATCCTACCACATACTGAAAGCCCAATTCTTTCCTTCTATGTATCAAAGGTACCATACAGTCAAGTTTAATTCTACTCAGCTTCCCAATCATTGAAAGTTACCTTTGTCTAACTGGTTGAAGATGCGTGTGTCCTAGGTGAAATAACCCCAGGAGGCTAAATGTTCCTTCTGCTTCCCTTGAAAAATGGGCAAGAAGATAATTCATAACTCTGTAGAAAAACATCCCCTCTCTCTCCCTTTCTGGATGGGAAGAATGGTGGACATTACCAGTATCATAATTTCTTGCTGAGCCATAATTTTAGCAAAGATCATCTACTCGTCCAACAACCCATCCAAAGTGACAGATAGTGCAAGGGAAGCTGCCTCCATACTATTGCTGGAGTTACTGTTAGGACGCCTGGTGCTCACCACACCAGCCTAACATCCACCAGGAACTCTCCTTTTTAGGAATGGAAACCCAGAGGCAAGTTCTGCCGGGCTTATAAACCCAGATTAATTTAAATAAGCTGCACAGACTTTTACAAACCATTACTTGGTATTTGTACACACTGCAGCCACCAAGTCATGAGCCCTACACCTGTGTATATCAATTAATCAATAGACATTTAATGAATGCCTTTTATATATCGAGCACTGTGCTAGGGCTGGGGATACAAACAGTCCCTGCCTTCAAGGAACTCTCTTATTGGGGGAATCAAAGCATATACATTTAAGTCAATATAAAATATAAAGAAAGCAAGGGGGCAAAGCTAGTGTCACTACTTGAGGGCGATTAGGAAAGGCTAGGAGATGCAGTAGATAGAGTACCAGGCCTGGAGTCAGGAAGATTCGTCTTCCTGAGTTCAATTCCAGCCTCGGACACTTACTAGCTGTGTGACCCTGGGCAAGTCACTTAACCCTATTTGCCTAGGACACACACATTTTTAACCAGTTAGACAAAGGTAACTTTCAATAATTGGGAAGCTGAGTGGGACGGAACCCGGCTGGATGGTACCCAAAATACATGGAAGGAAAGAATTGGGCTTTCAATATGTGGTAGGATGTGAGAATAGCCCCTAGGTGGCGCCATAGTGCACAGAGTGCTGGGTTTGGCGTCAGAAGACTCATCTTTTCTAATTCAATTCCAGCCTCACACACTTACTAGCTGTGTGACCCTGGGCAAGTCACTTAATCCTGTTTGCCTCAGTTTTCCCATCTGTAAAACGACTTGGAGAAAGAAATTACAAATCACTCCAGTACCTTTACCTGGAAAACCCCAAAAGGAGTCACGAAGAGTCAGACACGACTAAACTATGCCTGAACATGTAGGAAGTGGCATTTGAACTATTTTGGTTATTTGGGATTTTTTTCTTTGAGGCGATTGGGGTTAAGTGACTTGCCCAAGGCCACCAGCTAGTAAGTGTCTGAGGCTGGATTTGAACTCAGATCCTCCTGACCCCAGAGCTAGTGCTCTATCCACTGGACCACCTAGCTGCCCCCATTTGAACTATTTGAAAAAAACTAGAGACTGTCTCTAAGGCAGAAGTGGGGAGGGAGTAAAATCCAGGCACGGGAGACAAAAAGTGCAAAGTTCAAAGGTAGGAGATGGAACGTTATGGGAGAAGAAGAGCAAGAAGGCCAATTTGCCTGGACCAAAGGGTTCATAAAAGGGAGTAAAGCGGTAGGAAAAGACTGGAAAGGTAGGCCGGAAGCTGGTTGTGAACACTTTTAAATGCCAAAGAGTTTGAATTTGATCCTTAAGGTAATAGAATCATACATGACACAAATCAGTCGACAGGCATTTATTAAGTAGCTTCTATGTGCCAGGCACTGTGTTAAGTACTGGGCATACAAAGAAATGCAAGAGGCAGTCCCTGCTCCCAAGGAGCTTGTAGTTTAAGGAAGAAGATAATATGCAAACTACGAATGGCTACAGAGAAGGTATGGAAGGAAGGCACTCTCATAGAGGTGGGTGGGGAACCTGCAGCCTCGAGGCCACATGTGGCCCTCTAGGTCCTCAAGTGTGGACCTTTGACTGAATTCAAACTTCACAGAACAAATCCCCTTAATAAAAGGATTATAAATATAACCATAATATAATAAACAAAATCTAGTGACTAGCATATCCTGAGATCTACATTGACCACACAGAGGAGAAATCCTAGGCAGATTCCCTGCTTAGCCTAAAATGTGCCCTCTCTGTAACCTCTATTTTTTCCAACTCTCAACATAGAACCTGCTCCCAGTGCCCCCAGTACATACCTCACTTGGCCTGCATCCAGATGTCCCAATTAACAAGACCCTCCTTGTCCCTCCCCATCCCCCCCACTAAGAATTGCAATCAATCACTCCTTTTAATCCCTCCTCACAAAGGCATGGGGAATCTTCTTGGAAAGAGGCACTCCCCCCCACCCCCATCTCTCCCATTCCCAGGCTTTCAGCAGCTTCATCTTCAGACAATAAAGCTCTGATTGAAGCAAATCCCTGTAACTGAGTCACTTCAAGGGAAATGCCATTGGAAAAAATGTGATTCACTTGTAAATGAGCTAAAATGCCCTACATGAGACAAATAGGGTTATTCTGGCATTATTCACCCTGGGTTAAAGACCAGTTCCTTTTGGCTAGGTAATAATACCTCGCATTTGTATATGATACTTTTAAAACTCTTCCTGGTACATTAGCTCATATGTGACAGGTAGTATGACCCAGAACTGACTCCCAGGGGTCACAAAGGGAGTTACTGACTTAATGTGGACTAGAACAATGTCACCTTGAAATCAAAGCCTAATGGATCTTCAAAGGAAGGGGTCTGCCTGTTCTTTCAGGGTTTAGGGGAACCAGGTCTATGAGATGTGTCTCTCCAAAGTGAATGGCTAGATTGGGTTCTCCCATGCTCAAGCCTAAGGTACTCAAGTTCTACTCACCTCTAGCTCTCCAGAGAAATCTTGGGTCTTTGGAGTACTGTGGTTCCTGAGGGTCAAGACCAATACCAAACCATGTCCAGTGTCTGGGGCAAGGCAGAGCAGGTTCCTGGATTGTAGCACGAAGCTGCCTTGGTTCAGCAGGTGTTCTCCAGAGATCACAACCGCCTACGGATAGACATGGGAGCGATCTCTAAACTGAAATCTGGACACTGAATCCATCCCCACCAGGCTGACTGCCTCCCCAAAGCAAAACCCAAGACCAATTCAAGAAAACCATCGGTTCTGTGTTCGAGGTGTCAAAAGGCATTTCGGAGAGCCACATTTTGTAAGGTTGGCTGTGGAGGGCCACATTGAATACTGAGTTAGATCAGCTAAAATGAAAATAATAGAACGAATGAGAGAATATCTTTTAAGTATAATTTGAGCCAGTGCTTGGTGGGGAATAGCTCATGACCTTTGTTCTGGTTGTGGGAAAACCAGCCTCCTCAAATGTCAAATCAGTAGCCAATAGTATTCACCCTCCCCTCCACCCCCACACCCTCCCAACCCTGTTCTCTTATGGAGTAGGTGTGACTTACACTGGAAAGATTACAGAGTCCCAGTCTGAGAGAATGGCTGAGACGGTTGAGGTAGTTGGTCTCTATTTCTCCCAGGAAGTTTTGCTTGGGGCAAGAGGTCAAGAAGATATTCTCTAGACTCACTTCTGCATGGAGTCTATCTGACTGGAGTGGCTGGTGTCTCTGCAGGGAACAGAATAACCCAGGGAGGCTGGTGGGCAGCCTCTGTACCAAGAAAGAAAATGCCTGCTAAATTGGGATTTGACTTCTTGGTCCAATTTATACCATTAGGCCAAGTGTGTTGGCAGACCCTAGAGTGCCACACTGAGGAAAAGGGGAACGAGCAATGGGAGTGTGTTCCCTGCCACACAGGACATGCCTGCATATCCATACTACCATCTATGTATGCCCGTGTATGTAGACATGCCCAGGTACTGTTGGTTTTACAGTGAGAATAAGAGGAGCCCTCCAAAAATGTCTTCCCTCACAACACAATCCAGTCCGTTGCTGATGTCAGAAATTCCACTCTTAGATTTCTCTCCTTTGGCTTAAAGGATCGATCCCCACTAATAGGGAAATATGACTGAATGGGAGCACAACTGTTATTTCCTTAGGGTAAAGGAGTTGATCAGATTCAAAGCTAGTTTTTATGGGGGGGGGGCAGGTCTTGAGGGGAGGAACGGGAAGGGAAACAAAGCAGAAGGATCCTTTTCCTCTAGGAGGTAAGAAGATCAGAGGTAAGCTAGAGGAGGTAAGAAGAAGAAAAGGGAGGTGAGAAGACAATGCTAAAGACAAACTTCCCTTGTTTCGCAGTTCTGTCTAGCACTAGCTCCAACCCAGCTTCTGGAAGATCAGAGTTCTGAGCCAGCTATCAAAAGGTCTGGATGCTATTTGGGGAGAGCTCTGGACACAAGGTTTCCTCAAGCTATCAAGCTGGCAGATACCAGTAGGAGCCAGACTTTGGGGTGTCTCCCCTCCCATTTATGTGCCTCAACAAAATGCCCAAGTAATCCCTGTGTCCTGTCTTCAGCTCCCTACCCCCGCAACACTACTAACATTCTAGCCATCCAAGTATCTCTCTACTTGGGATATGCCAGAAGAAAAGACTTGTAGTGTGGCCCTTTTTCCTCTGACACTAGCCACCATGTCGTGGACCCTTTAAAAGGCCAAAGATGCCTAGGGTCAGCAACCATGGCCTTCCTCTGTGTGGAGCAAATCATTTATCTATGAAAGGACTGAAGAAGCTTCTTCTACTCTATCCCAAAGAAATCCAGCACCATGGAGGTGCTATAGTCGAAAAAAAAATAAACAAAAGTGAACACCGAAACTAAGAATCAAATCTACTCTCGTGCCTGGGATATCTCAGGTGCCATTTTCTATGAAAGAAATGAGATGGAGTTAAATGGTCTTCCTTCCAGGATCATGAGAATAAGTAATTCCAAGATGATAGAAAACAGCCCCCTCTTCCTGGCTGTCACAGCATCGCTTTGGCTTTTCTCATGTTACCTCATATTTCAGACTCTGTTTGACTTTCTGGCTGTCCCAGGACAGATCAAGATGCTCGCTGAACACCGCTGCAGTCTGAATTACAGATCCGCAGGCCTTGAGATTGCCCAGGGTCAGGAATTTCTGGAGCTAATCAAGGGAAAAGCATTGGTATTAATGATTCTGGGAAAAGGGATATTTTTCTCTGTGGTATGAAAATTAAGTGATCATACTTTAGTGTTCTTTTCAGAGTTTAATAAAATACAGCCGTACTCAGAGAGGAAGGGATAGACCCGTTGGCTGTCTTCAATTTATCCTGTCTGTATCATGTTTACACTTTGATGTTTGCATATAACTACAGTAATAATAGTCAATAGCCAACATTTATATAGTCCTTACAGTGCATCAGGTACCTTACAATTTTATCCTCTTTGACCCTCACGACAACCTGGGGGCGGGTAGGGAGGTGCATTATTATCCCCAATTTACAGATGAGGAAACTGAGGCCAACAGAAATTAAATGACTTGCCCAAAGTCAAATAGCTAGTAAATGTCTGATTTGAATCCAGATTTCAACTCAGGTCTTCCTCTCTAGACTGTGAGATCTTTGAGAGCAACTACAGGGTTTGGGTTTGGTTTGGTTTTGCCTTTGTTGGTATCTCCAGAGCATGACACATAGTGGGTGCTTCATAAATGCCTGTTGACTTTACTTTGATATCTCTTCTTGTCCTAACAGCCAAATCTGGTCCCAAAACCTGAATCCTGATCCAGAAAGCTACTAAGGTGGAGAGAACGCTCATTGGTTAATATAAAACATAGAATATAAATATAATAATAATAATAGCTTAATATAAAAGAAACATCTCTGGAGTTTGAAGTTGACGCAGAATTCACTTCCTCTTTGCCTAGTCTTTCTAACAGGACAGCCTTGCCTTTGTGCCAGAGAAATTGGGGAATAACTGCATTTGTTTAGCACCATGGCCAAGGCCTGTAGGAGGTACTGCGTCCTGGTCTGTGGGCATCCAATTCAAAGCATTTACTGAGCACTTGCTACTTATAAGGTTCTGTGCTAGATGCTATGGACATGAAGATATTTTTTAATGACAAAGTCCATGTCCTCAAAGAACTTTGGTGTTCCTGGGGCACAGGCTCTGTGATAAAAATGAAGGTTTTAGAATGAGCCACCATAGGAACATATAGGCTTATGACTCCTCAAAACTCTTCCTCTCTCTGGACTGGTGGGGACTGATTCCTAAAAGATTGTATATATTCTGCAATGCTCCCTGTTGCAGTAGAATGGAAGCTCCCTGAGGGCAAGAACTGTTTCCTTTTCTTCTTTGTGTCCTTTGCACATCCCTTCAGGTGGTATCATTTATTTATTGACGGATTGATTGTAGAAGCCCTTGGAGCTGATGGCCGGTGGTAACCCGTGGTATTGCCATCTCAATCCTCAGACCCCCTCAGAGGGGAAAGCCTCCATCCCCATCACACATACCTGTCCTGAGGTTGCAGTCAGACAGCCTTCCCAGCTGGTAATGGTAGCCTCCGACTTGTCTGCCCAGGTGAACTGGAAGTTGATGGGTTTCCCCCTATTCCAGGCAAGTTGTACCTAGAGCCAGAGGTGAGAACCAGATGAGCTTCAGGATAATAGGACTGGATTGGCAGGCCCCCTCTCTGCTCTGTACCATGGTCCAGTACCTACGCTAGGTCTCCAAGCTGTAGACTTGTCCCATGGCTGATATCTGCTTACCAGATAAAGAGACCAAAAGAGACCAAAGCACAAAAGACTTTATCATCTGTCTCTCTATAGACATGCTTCTTCTAAGGATAGATGCCATCTGTCTTGAACAGTTTTGACATTCACCTACTTGGAAGCAGAGGGTTCTCAGGATCATAGTACCTCAAGCTAGAAGGGGACTCAGAGGAAACCTAGCCTAACCCCTTTATTTTACAGATGAGGAAACTGAGGCCCAGAGAGGTTCAGTGCCCTGTTCTAGGGCATATAGGTAGTAAACAGAAGGGTAGGATTTGAACCCAGGTCCTCTGATTTCAGAGACTCTTTCCACCTCTTAGAAACTTTTGTAGTTTTTTTAATAGTATTGTATTTTTTCCAATTACATATAAAGACAATTTTTAACATTGACTTTTTATAAGATTTTGAGTTCCAAATTTTTCTCCCTCCCCTCTCCCAAGATCATAAGCGATATGATATAAAACTTTTGTAGTTTTAAGGAATCAAACAGCAGCATATACCCATTTTTCTCCTTTGAAGTATGATTATTCCCTCTTAAAGATTCCAGGTAGAAAAAGTCAATTGCAATCCATTTCTGTCCCCTTTACCACCTCCCTGCCCACCTTTGCACCAGCTTGGGAATGTTTGCAATCTCACCTGTTGGCTGTACCTGCTCCCTCTCTTCTCTGCCAGGCCCTTGGCTTCCATGTGGCTCCAGGATAGGTTGAAGGGATGAGCAAATGCCACCTGGCCATCCACTTGATCCTTCCCCAGCTTTAGAAAGGAGGACAGCACCACCTGGCCGGAGTCAGAGGCCAATGAGAGAAGTGTCACGAGCACCAAAGCTTTGATGGACTCCCACTCCCCCCAACCCTTACCCCTGATTAAGGCCTCGGTTTTCTCATCTGGAAAATAAAGGGATTAGACAAGATGATCTCCAAGATACCTTCAATGGTCCTATGATTGTTCTCAAAGGCTGGGATCCCCATTCAGGGGAGATTCAGGGAGATGGTAGAAATGAGGTAACACATGGAATATTCCTGCCCCCTCCACCCCCCATCATGGGCCCTTAGCTCACTAAGGGTTAGGAAACTGACTCTGAATGATGGGTATCATAGAGCCTGACTCAAGGATGCTTCATAAATGCTTCTTGATTGATTTGTTTGTGGGTTTGATATTTGTAAAACTTGGCCCGGAGGCAAAGAAAATTAGGTGTCCCCTGAAGACCTTGGAAGACTATTCCAAACTGAAGGTTTGGTCTCCTGAACCAATATTTGTTCATTTGAATCTCCCCAAGGCCTGTAAAGCCTCAGCACAGTGCTGCTAGTTCCACGGTCAATGATGAATAGACACTTCTTCACTTGATCTGACTGGGACTCCACTTTCTAGGAGGGAGGGTGTATAATAGGGAGCGGTCCCCCTGACCTGTCTCACATTTTACTTTTTTCACTTTATCTTGTGCCTTCTACTGGAAAGATACAGACAGAAATTCTGTTGAACCCACCCACTAGAGAGAGAAGATTCTAGAGAAAGAAGAGGAATCAGTCCTAGGAATTTAGGTGAGAAGGACTCAGGAACCTGGGTTCAGGACCATATTGTGTCATGCTCAGGGGTAATGGGAGGGAAGCTTTTCAAGGCTAGATCTGTACCTCACCCACACCTAGCATACATAATACAGCTGGCTAGTCACACTTCCCCTCTTATCTTTAAATATACATGAGATGTAGCAGACCTAGTAGTCAGGAGACTCAGGCTCTCATCTCAGCTCTATCATGGATTAGTGGTGTGAGCTTGGGTAAGCCATATTCAGTCAACCAATAAACATTTATTAGCACCTACTGTGGCAGCAGTAGATAGAGGGCTATGACTAGAGGCAAGGAAGGACTGAATTCAAATCCAGCCTCAGACACTAATTGTGTAATTTTGGGCAAGTCATTTAACCTGTTTGCCTCAGTTTCCTCATCTGTAAAATAAGCTGGAGAAGGAAATGGCAAATCATCGCAGTATCTTTGTCAGGAAAATCCCAAATGGAATAAACAGAGAATTGGACATGACTGTAAGGATTGAACAACGACATTAAGCACCTATTGTGTGCAAAGTGTGCTAAGCACCGGGAATTTAAAAAAAAAGAGAGAGAGAAAATATAACATAGTCCTTGCTTTCGAGTAGCTCATAATCGAATGAGGGTGATAACAAGTGAATTGCTGTGTACAAACAAGATATAAACAGGATTAATTGAAAATAATCAATAGGGGGAAGGCTCCAGAATTAAGAGAGATGGAGAAAAACCTCCTTAACTTTTTTTTTTGGAGGGGGAAGGCAGAGCAATTGGGGTTAAGTGACTTGCCCAAGGTCATATAGCTAGTAAGTGTGTCAAGAATCTGAGGCCAGATTTGAACTCAGGTCCTCCTGACTCCAGGGCCGGTGCTGCACTCACTGCACCACCTAGCTACCCTGAAGAAAACCTTCTTGCAGAAGGTGGCCCTTTAGCAGAGACTTGAAGAAAGCCTGGGAAGCTGATGAGCCCCAGGTTCTTTGTCAATCAAATGAAGGGGTTGAATTAAGTGGTCTCCAAGTTCTCTGACATGAGATGATTTTTTCCTAGTGGTTCTCTTCCTCTCCCTCCTAACCCCAGGCTGCTTGTACCTGCTCCTTGTTGTTCCATTCAATGACTAGATTATCTTGGTGGCTGTGAACTGAGTGTAACAGAGACGCGGTGATCTTGGAATGCTGAGGAAAAGCGATGGAGAGAGGATGGGTGAGTTCCACTGCAAGAGAGGCGAGAGAAGTGGGGGGGAGAAGGTTATCAGGGTTGGTTATCAGTGGCCACATTTTTCCATCACACGATCACGGTGAGATATATACAACACTGGGCCTGGAGTCAGAAAGGCTTGAGTTCAAATCCAGCCTCAGACACTGACTAGATAAGTGACCCTGGACAAGTCACTTACTCTCTGAATCGGCTTCGGCTTCATTTTTCTCAGATACAAAGTTAGGACAACAATAGCACCTACTTCCCAGGGTTATTGTGAGAATCAAATGAGATAGTATTTTTAAGGTGCTTAGTATAGTGAGTGGTACACGGTAAGCACTTAATAAATGCTTTCCCCCCTTCTTTCCTTCCTTTCTTCTTTCCTTCCTTCTTCCTTCTTTCCTTTCTTCCTTCCCTCCTTCTTTCTTTCTTTCCTTCCCTCTCTCTTTCCTTTCTTCTTTCCCTTTCTGCCTTCCTTCCCTCTCTCTTTCCTTCCTTCTTTCCCTCCCTCCTTCATTCCTCCCCTCCCTTCCTCCCTCCTTCCTTCCTACCTTCTTTCCTTTCTTCTTGCTCTTCCTCCGTCCTTTTCCTCCCTCTCTCTTCCCTCCCTTCCCTTCTTCCCTCCCTCCCTCCTTCCTTCCATCCTTCTTTCTTTTCCTTCCTCCTTCCTTCTTTCCTTTCTTCCTTCCCTCCTTTGTTCCTTCCCTCCCTTCCTACCTCCTTCCTTCCTAACTGTCTTCTTCCTCCTTCCTTCTTTTCCTCCCTCTCTCTTTCCTCCCTCCCTCCCTCCTTCCTTCCCTCCTGGAACCACTCGGATTAAGAAGGAACCTGGGTGTCTCTTGGGGGTACAGTGGAAAGCATATTAGATTTGAAGCAAAAGGATTTGGATTCAAAACCTCTTTTAGTCACAATTTCTGTGACTTTGAACAAGTCACCTAGTCTCTCAGGGCCTCGGTTTGCTCATCTGGAAAATAAGAGGGATGCTCTAAGACCCTTTCCAGCTCTAAATTGATGATCCTATGATCATTTCCAAAGGCTGGGATCCCCTTTGAGGGGACGATGGTAGAAATGGGGTTACACATCAAATATTCTTGTCTCAGATACCTGCCCAGACTCACTGGTCCTTAGCTTGCTAAAGGGGTAGAAACTAACTCTGAATGATGGGTGTGCAATGCCTGCCACGGGGTTGCACTCACAGAAATGCTTCCTGACTGACTGATCAATTGGTGGTTTGGAATCTGGGAAACCAGGCCTGGCAGCAAAGGAAATTAGCACATGGGACCCTGAAAGTTTAGCTAGGCCTCTCCCCTTTTTGCACACCAATCACCTATGGCACAATTCAGGGTGGCAGAAAAAAGCCTTCATGACACAGAAAGCAATAACAGAGGGGCTGTGACTTATAATTCTTTTCAGGAAAGACTGTTTCCTTTAGGACTGCATCTAATTAGCTTCAAGGGTTGCCATTTAGAAGTGAGTATCTCCTAGGAATGAATTTGGGATTAGAACACATGGCTAGAGCCAGGACCAGCCCCTTTTAGGAAATTATTGCCAACTTTTTAATCTCTATATTTGCTTAGGGACTCCTGGAGTAAACAGCTAATGTATTCTCTAACCTCTGGCCCTAATCTGTCTGTGGATGCCTACTAGTTGTTGCTTGTTCACTGACTTGTTGCCATTGAGAAGCTTACCCTGCATGTGCTGGCTCCTGGAGAACTTGGGAAAGGGCCCCGTGTAGCTGCCGATGAACTTGAACTCCTGGCCGTCCCATAGTACCAACTGTTGGATGGTCCTTGTCCCATTGGCTTTCTGATACGTGGTCAGGAGCACCATTTCCCAGGGGATCATTTTGAGCTACAAAGAAAAAACAAGAAGGCATCAGCCCTGGGATGGCAATTCAGGTGGGGCTCAGGGTAGGCACAGACTGAAAGGAGAGAAGACTTCAGAAAGATGAGAGAGTTTAATTAGATCTTGGGCTTCTTGGGACGGAGCATTAGACTTAGAGTTAGTACACTTGGGTTAGAGTCCAGTGTCTTGTACCAAGTGGGCCTTTAATAAATACTTGTCAGTTTGGATAATGAGTTAATTAGGATAAGATATTCTGTTATATGTGAGGAGGGCCACATCAGCCGACACTACCATTCATTGTCACCAGTCTGACAATGGGCCACCTAGAAGAACTTGGACTCAAGAGGGGTACGTTTTAACAGAAGGGTTCTTAACTGGGGGCTGGCAAACTTCTTTTTAATATTTTTATAACTGCATTTCAACACAATTGGTTTCCTTTGTAATTCTATGTATTTTATTTTACGCCTTTAAAAATGTGATTTTAGCAGAGGATTATGGGAAGACGGTAGAGTAGGCAGAAAACTTTAGACTCTCCAAATTTCCTCTACGAAAAAAGACAAAATATGGTTTTGAGAAATGGTTCATAAGCTTCACCAGATTGCCAAAGGGGTCTATGAATCAAAAAAGGTTAAGAACCCCTCTTTTGTTTTGGTGTTTTTTGGCAGGGCAATTGGGGTTAAGTGACTTGCCCAAGGTCACACAGCTAGTACATGTGTCAAGTATCTGAGGCCAGATTTGAACTCAGGTCCTCCTGCCTCCAGGGCTGGTGCTCTACCCACTGTGCCACCTAGCTGCTCCAAGAACCCCTCTTTTAATGGGAGAAGACTTAGGAAAAAGTCAGAGTATGGGGCACTATCAGTGGAAATCTCTGGGTAATCAAGGAGTAGTGTGTGCTTCAGATGAAAGATGGCACCCACAAGAAGATGGATCAGGAGTGGTAGAGGGGCATGGAAAACCAAGATTAATTTCACCCACTTGACTTCTTGACACTTTGCTTTGGAAACATAGACTCTGTTACTTCTGTAACCTGGTTTATAGCACTGGGTTCTGGCTTTCACATAGGATCCCCAAGTCGCTGTTCCTCACCTGGGGAATTGTATGCATCAGCTCAGTCACTTGAGTGATGTTGGATGCAGCAAATGTCAGCTTTGTGGTCATGTGGAAACGGTGCTTTTCCAGGTCAACGGCAATCGTGCTTTCGGCTTCACTCTCAGAGTAACTTATCTAGGTGGGTGAGAGGGCAAAAAGAAGTTGCTTCATCAGGAATCTGAGGGAACATTCACAACTGATCTGAGCGTAATTTGCCAAGCCCTGGCATAATGGATAAGGCATTCAACTCATAACCAAGAGGACAAGAGTTCAAATCTTGCCTCTGACACTAGCTCCATGTCGGTGGATGAGTCATTTTACTGCTTTCGGGTCCAGCTTTCCCATTTGTGAATAATAACAGTACTTACCTCAAAAGAGTTGTTGTGAGTCTTAAATTGGTTATTATACGCACAATGCTTTGCAAACTTTAGAGTGCTACATAAATGTTAGTTACTATTCCTATATTTCTCATATATATATGTATACACACACACATTCATATGGTATGTCTGGGTCACAAAGCACTTTACATATCTCATTTGAGCCACACAAAAACCCCATGTGGTGGGTCATAAGATCATAGATCTGGAGCTCAAAGGGAAATCAGAGGCCATCTAGTACAAGCCCCTTCATTTTACAGTTGAGGAAACAGAGGCCCGGGGTAGGTTAATCAACTCCCCCAAAATCACATTTCAGAAGCAGGATTTGAACTAGGTTCTCTGAATAAAGAGCCAGTGGTCTTTCTACTGTATCATGCTGAGTCCCAAAGGTGATGCAGCTATTATAACCATTTTACAGACTGGGAAGCTGAGGCTCACCCTAAGTCACATAGTTAGGAAGTGTCTGAGGTGGGGTTCAGATTGGGGCATATGCCTTTCTACTACCATAGGTGAACAGCTCGTCATCACTCACTCACGGTAACCTGATGGCTGAGGAATCAGCTTAAGGCTAGCCACAGTCCTGGGACTGGCAGGAGAGATAGCTGCTTTTACTGTATCTGTTTTACCCTTAGCATGAGAAACCAAGTTCCTGGGCTGAAGGGCCTCTAAAGAAGCAAGCTGTATTTGCAAGGCTGATCGCTCTTCAGAGCTCTTCGGACCCAGACTCCCCAAGGAGAAGGGGGTGAGATGAAGAAATCAACATATGTTAGACATCTCCAATTTGGGACAGGCCCCTTGCTCTGCCAGCAGACATAAGACGCAGGGGTGATAAAAGAAATACTGAACAACTTGTGTTGGGAGACGTCAGGCCAACCATTTACTTGGAGAAAGAAAAGCTTTGAGCTTGGGAGACAAAGTCTGGGATGATGAGAAGCCGGAAAAGCAAACAGAGCACTTGGAGCCGTGTCTCGATGGTTTGGAACGTTCTTTAATCCATCCCAGACTCGGAGCTTGGGCCTCACCAACAGGATGCACTTTGGGAGAATCTCCATTGAGCTGGGGATCAGATACACACACCCGGAGGGGCTTGGGAGGGAGGGTGCCAGGCAAGCCAGCTAAGGAATATAAATACCAATGGGGTTTTTAAAGCTAGAGCCCCATTTCTGAAGGGCAGCCCTCCGGGGGTTCTCTTTAGCACCCTTAAACAGATGTGAACATGTTAACCAATTCTTCTGTGTCACTAATACTGCCCCCTCCAAATCATTGTCAGCCTCCCTCTCCCTTACAATCTGCCTCTCTCTCTCTCAACTTTCCACTTTGGATGGCAGCCATGAGAAGAGAAAGACACGTGTGGAATGAGTTAGGAGGCAGCAGAGTTCAGGGACTGGCCAAGAAAGGAACAGGGACCTCAGGGAGCAGTTACCTTGGTGGAAAGCTTGGCTCTTTTAGGGAAATGGTTGAGGAGGAAGGAGAGATGCTGTTGGCTGGTAACATGTAGTTCTTTGCTGGAAAAGAGAACCATAGAGCTTGAATGTTTCTTAAATTCACTTACTCTAACCCCCTCCTTTAATAGAGGGGAGAACAGAAGACCAGCGAGGTTGGAATCAAAGTCACATCACACAGGAGTAAGTGGCAGAATTGAGATTGGAACTCAGAGCCTTTGGCCCTAAATCCAACACTCTTTTGATTGTACCATATTGTCTTTTGAATGGTAAATATAGTTTGTGAAACAAAAACACAAGTATTTTTTGGAGTCAAACATTCAAATCAATTAATGGTCTTTGATAAGGACATAAGAAACAGCCTCAGAGATTCCCTCTTATTTTAGTAGGGCAGTCCAGGACTATTGTTATGTTGGTGAAGAAAACCTATAATATAGGAAATCTCTCCATCCATACAGATTGACATTTCATCTGTAATTGTAGTCTAGAGAGTTGTCAGAGGAACGTAGAGGTTAAGTGACTTGCCTGGGTCTTATAGCCATTATGTGCCTGAGAGAAGGATTTGTACCCAGGTCCACCCGACTCCCAGGCTGTCCCCCTATCCATTCTGAGGAATCCAATATCACAGTCAATTCAGATGGAAAAGTTACAAAATCATAGAATGCTAGAGTTAGAGGGGATCTCACACACTCTCTAAGTCAACCCTTCCACTTGACAGATGGAGAAACTTTCCCAGAGAATGGAAATGTCTTATTGAAATTCTCACTGCAAGGCAGCTAGGTGGTGCAGTGAGTAGAGCACTGGCCATGGAGTCAAGAGGACCTGAGCTCAAATCCAGCCTCAGACACTTGACACACTTACTAGCTGTGTGACCTTAGGCAAATCACTTAACCTCGATTGCCTTTCCTTCCCCCCTCCAAAAACAAGTTAGCAGCAGAAGCAAGGCTCAACACTGGATCTCCTGGTACCTGGTTTAATGCTCTTTTCATTGCATTGCCTTCCAAGGGCCAGGTCAACATCTTTTTTTTTTCCTCAATGGAAACCCATCAAACCTGGGGTATATGAGGGTACAATACCTTGGGTACTGAGCATATCTTAGCAAAGCGTATTCCCATTCCCTAGGTCACAGGATCATTGATTCAGAGCTCAAAGGGACCATGGAGATGACTCAGTCCAACTTCCTCATTTAAACAATAAGGAAAACGAGGCACAGATAGGTTATGTGATTTGTGCATGGTCATTTAGCTAATAAGTGGTTTGTCCAGGCTCTTCTCCCTACCCTCCCTGCTTCTCAACATGCTATGTATTCATGACCAAAGGGTCATGTGGGTATCTGGAAACCCAGATCCAAAGACCTTCTGCTCACCTGAGTGGCTGATTCCTTCCCCTCACATGGATAAGAAGACTTGTTTCGGACTCACAGGTCACCTCCAAGGATGTTTTCATTTCGCCAGCTGCCAGGATTTCCTGCAATAACAACTAGTAGGAGGGAGAGGATAGAATAATATAAGATCCTGGAGGGCAAGGTCTGTTTTTTTGTCTTTGTCTCTCCAAAATTTGGTACAACGTCTGTCACATAGAACGCACTTAATAAATGCTTCTTGACTTGACTTGAATTTACCAAAGGCAGCCAATAGGATAAGATGGAAAGTGTGTGTTTATCAGGTAGATTGATTAAATCTAAGCTTTCTCCAACCCACTAATGTGATCTGTGATTTACCATTCCCTTTTCTGTACTACAATAATCAGACTTACTGATTACTGCTGATTGTATATGTATATAATATATATGTATTTATTTGTGGTGTGTAATATGTATGCATGTATGTGTATGTATGTATATACATGTTACACACATGTATGTTTCTCTTTTGTCCTCCTTTTAAACTCTCAGCTCCCAGAGGACAAGGACCTTGTGTGCTATTTATTCCCCTCTTTCCCCACCTCCCAAGAACCCAATGCCCTACCATTACCCCATGGGCTCCCAATACAGACTTGGTGACTGACAAGACTGCCAATTCTCAGTAAGAAATAATCTAAACAGAAATTTTTTCCTCTCACCTTATCTGTGTGTACTTTGGAAGTGTGTGTGTGTGTAATCCAATCTACTACATTAAGAAAAAAACATGAATACAGAGGAGATAAGCCTTCTGGAAACTACTTTAACCAGGGTACAAACTAGTTTTTGAGGGCATTAACCAAGGACTCCAAGCAAAAGCAACTTTTCTTTGTTTTTACTAATAGTAGCAAGACTTGGGGCAGCTAGGTGACACAGTGAGTAGAGCACCAGCCCTGAAGTCAGGAGGACCTGAGTTCAAATCCGGCCTCAGACACTTCATGCATGAACTAGTTGTGTGACCTTGAGCAAGTCACTTAACCCCAATTGCCCTGCCAAAAACAAACAAACAAAAAGGAATAGTAGCAAGACTAATCCAAAATGATAGATAGTTTTTAAATCATATTTTAAAATTTTGGAATCAATAAGATGATTTTTCACATCAGATTTACCTAGAAAACCAAGTAAGACTAATCGTATTCTTTATAAACACACCAACCTGACTTGAAAAAAACATTTCAGGTAGTTGAGGAGGGAATCAGCCTAGAATAAAACTTTTTTAAACCCATAGTCCATCCAGAAAGTGGCTGAAGTGTGCAGATAATGGTTGGGATGCTGAAGTGACTAACCCCATAGCTTTTCTAGCTGTGGGCCCTTCCCAGGGACCAGAATAATCACCTCTTCTCATTACCTGGGTTGTGAAGGGCAGGCCCAGCTGCCTGAAAATTGGCACTGTGTGTTGGATGTGGGCCACAAGCTCAAAGGTCCCATTTAGTTCCAAGGCTGTCAGAGCTGCCACATCCACACTGACTTTCCTGTCCCCTCCCTGGATGTCCACGCTGCCCTGGGTCTGGGTTTCTAGATGGGGAAGGACAAAAATACTTAGCAATAGCAAAAGGCAGCAAAGTACAGTGGAAAGTGTACTGGCCCTGGGGTCACAGGAACTGGATTCATACCCCCCACTCCTGATATTTAATACTTCTATGATCTTAGGCAAGTCACTTAAGGGTCAAGAAGACCTGAGTTCAAATCCAGCTACAGATATATGCTAGCTGTGTGATCCTGGGTGAGTCACTTACTCTTTATGCTTCAGTTTAGTCATCTACAGAATGAGAGGGCTGGACTAGATAACTTATGAGGTGCTTTCCAATTCTATTTCATGTCATGTACTACGAAAGGGCGTCTCCTTATGTCTTTGGCTAGGTGTCACTGTCACATGGCCAACCTGCTCCCCTTTGCTCCTTTCCAAGAAAAGGAAGGAGCAGGAATGGAGACTACAGTAAGGGTGACACTACTCTCTGTGGTCTCCACCAAGGGGTAGAGAGAGCTACAAAGCCTGTTTCCATGGAGAACATGGAAACTCAACTTTTATTATTCTCAATAATTTTCTTAGACTGGAAGAAACCTTCAGATCATTGAAACATTGAGTTGAAAGGAACCTTAGCTGCCATCTTATACAAACCCTTCATCTTATAGAAGAGAAAACCAACACCCAGAGGACTAAGCAACTCACCCAGGGTCACAGAATCACAGAATTTGAAAGTTGGAAGAGATCTAAGCAGCCGTCCAGTCCGACTTATATACAAGAGGAATCCCCACTATCACATACTCTGCTCATCCATTCTCTGCCTGAAGACCTCCCAGGACAGAGAGCCCATCATTCTCTTGAGTTGGCCTGTTACAGTTTGGGAAAACCCTAATTATTGGGAAGCTTTGTTTTCATTTCTTCCTGACATCAACCCTAAATTTTCCTTTTTGTAGCTTCTACCCATAGCTCGCAATTCTACCTTTTAGTGCCCAACGGAACCAATCTAATTGTTTCCTCCACATTACGGTCCATCAAATTCTTGAAGACTGCTATCTCGTCTTTCCTGAGTCTACTTTTCTCCATTTCATTTAGTCAATCCTCATATGACATGGACTAAAGGCCCTTCGCCAGCTTGGTTGCCTTTCTCCAGATTCTCTCCATGTTATCAATGCCCTTCTTAAACTGGTAGTCAGGACTGAGCAAAACCACCCAGGTGAGGTCTGATGAGGGCAGAGCACAGTGGAATCATGATCTTCCTCCCTCTAGTAGCTTTGCCTTAGTCCCAGATTGTTAGGATTCCGATTCAAGCCTCTGGCTCCAAATTCATTGCTGTCTGCACTGACGTCAACTTCTCCCTTCTTCAGAGGTCAGTTATTCTGTCTGCTTTCTCATGGACAGTATCACACATAAACCATGACAAAGAGATAAATCTTACTTCACTGGGTCTAGGAGGGATTTTAGTCATCTAACACAGTATGATGACGATAGCTAATATTTCTGCTTTAAGATTGATAAATCACTTTACATAGATTATCTCATTTGATTCTCACAACAGCCCTGTGAAGTGCTATGATTATGTCCATTTTACAGATGAAGAAACTGAGGCAGACAGAAGTGAAGTGACTTTCCCAGGGTCACCAAGTATCTGAGGCAGTATTTGAACTCAAGTCTTCCTCTTTCCTGTGCTCTGTCTACTCTGCCACCTTACCTTATGATAGATCCCATTTTGCAGATGATGGAAATGAAACCCAGAAGGGGTTGGTGACTGACCTAAAGTCATGTACTTGGTTAAGTGGCAGTCCATGAAAATTCAAAGCCAAACCTAGGCTCTTTCCATTAAAATATTCCGCTTCTCTGAAACTCGGAGTTTGGGGGTATTTTTTTTTAAGTTCTGTAGAACAGGATACTCTGAAGTCCTTTCCAACCACCCCTTCCAAAACCTAGGAACATTCACTATCAGGAAATTATTCTCTCTCTTACTTGAAACCTCACGTTGTATTTCAAAATACTTTTGGAAAACTAAAACCCATTATGAGCAAATCTGGGATTCTTCGTTTGGAAAGCCAAGATATATGTTCCCTCCAGATATGTCTAACCACATTTCCTACTTCATGGGCCCAATGGGGAAAATGATTTCAAAAGTTCCTTTGGCATGGCAAGCAAGGCAGCTCAGTGGATTCCTGAGGGGCGTCCATGAAGCCACATTCTGAGGGTCCACAGCAGATGGTGCTGAAGCCTTGCTTCCTTGCCAGCGAGCCTTCCTTTCTCCCACACAATGAAAATGTCAAGCTGTCTTCTCTGTCTGTTCTTTCCCCTGGCGGAGAAAGCCTGCTTTTCAGCACAGCAGTAAAAGCTAGGAAAATAGCAGTTCTCTGAGTCTTGGAAATGATCTTGTCAGACTTTGGGGAGTTGATGTTTGGAAAAAGAAAACCATGTTTCTAGATAATCCCCAAAAAGAAGTGGTCATTTTTTCCCCTAGACTATAAACCCCTTGAGAACAAGAACCATGGCTTATTCATCTCTTCTTTTTTTTTTTTATTTTTAAACCCTAGCATAGTGCCTCATACGTAATTGGTGCTTAATAAATGTTTGTTGGTGCTTAATAAATATTTTTAATTCATCTTCCAGCCTTCACTCTGTTTAGACTAGGTAGGGTTTTCAAACCAGAGCAATGCTTTAAGTTACCATTGCACAGACTGAGAGCCGATTTAACTTCTTCCCCTCAATTATCTAATACTTCTATGATACCTATGATTATTTGAATAACCCACAAACCCTCGACTATCTACAGCAACAAAGGGCATAGGGAGTGTGTCTTGTACAAGATGGAAGGCTAAATCTAACCATATGATCATCAACCTAAAGTGAAAAGGGGACCTTAGAGTCATCTAGTCCAGTGGAATGGGATAAGGAAAGTAAAGCCTGGGGAGGTTGGGATATGCTCATGATCATAGAGCTAGCCACTGTTAGAGGTAGAATTTGAACCTGGGTATTCCTGTCTCTGGATTCAACAGTTTAAGCTATGTGATGCCACCTCTTTGAGAAGTAATCCAAAATTTTATTTTATTTGCTGCCACCTGCTTTCCTCATCAAAAATATCCTCAGATATGCTTTCATAGGGTCTTTTCCCCACAGTGATCGCATCCTGTAGAAAAGATGATCAAGAATGCCCGTGAGGCAGGCGGGGAAGAAAGAAGAGGAAGAGGAACCAAGAACCTGGATGATGTACATGCCAGATAAACAGCCTCTAAAGCCGGAGAACTTGACTATAGTTACGTCTTTAAATTAGTAAACATGCTCTTTCATCTTCCACAAGTTTACCAGGCCCCTTGGGACCGCTAGGCAGTACAGGGATGGAGTATTGGGTCTGACGTCAGGAAGACTTGAGTTCAAATTCTGCCTCAGACTTAGCTGTGTGACCCTGGGCAAGTCATATAAGCTCTCTCACCTTCAATTTCCCCATTTCTAAAATGGGATCATAATAGCACTTACCTCACAAGGTTGTGAAGATCAAATGAGAAGACAGATGTAAAGTACATGTAAAGAGTGCTAGCTATTAAAAACAGAAGTCGCTAGTATGGGATTAGAACCTACACCCCAGAGATTACAGACTGAGGGCAACTACTTTAAATGCACTGTAATCCTGACTCCAATAGACACTTGCTGACTGCTTGATTGGATCCCACAGAGGCGTGGCAGAGAGTAGGTTGCCTTCTGACATGTCCTCAGGCAAGAGTAAAAATGTGGACCCAGTGGTTGCCCCAGAAAGGAGCACAAGACCAGTACACCTTACTTACCTCGTGTCTGTAGCACTCCTGCGAGACCAACCACCTCTGGGTAGCCAGTTTCTTGCCTCAGAGCACTGCTGTTATGTCTACTCCAGCAGGAGAACGCCATTTGCCGTCTGGTATAAGAACAGCTCATGGTGTAATTGAGAGACGTCTGTCCCACCAGAATGTTCACAGAGCTGGCGATGTTGGAACTGGTCCCTTGAAGGTACATCACAACCTGAAATAATGCAAAAGAAGGTAGGTATTGAGTAACCATCCTAAACTCTTCATCTGTCATCCTCGGAGAACAAAAATATCCAATCCAAATCCATCGCCTCCTGAACTCCCACAGAATAAGCTCACTTTGGCTCTGTGATGCTTTGGGCTACTTGGACCCTCAATACATTATTCAAGGATCTGATCCAGCTAGAAACATTTCTTTTTCTTTCCTATCAAGTTATTATGCGAAAGGAATTGGTCTCATATGCAAAACACTCACTTTGTCAAGACAATGAAAACCAAGGCAAACGATCCTAGAATCTGTGGGCTTAACTGTACCTTCAGAGGTCATCTCATCCATTCCTCTTTGGACAGTATAGTACCTAGTCCATTACAGGAAGAAAATTGCCCAAATAGGGTCACGAAGAGTGGGATATGACTGAGACAACTCAACAACAAAAATCCAAAAGGTCTGAAAGGAGGCAGGAAAACAAGGGGAGAAAACCCCACTAACCATCTTGCTTCCACTTCCTCATTGGTTGGGGGACTTGACCCCATTGGTAGTGGGAGACAAGGGTCAACAGCTGTGCTTACCCCCGTACCACCAGAACACCACAGGGATTCAAGCAATGCTAATTCCTCCTAGATGGGTGGAGTGAACATGGCTTTCATGAATTAAGATAGAAGCGTTTTGTGGGAATATGGAAAAGGATTACCTGAAGCGATTCTGGGAGTCCACACTGCAACAGCACAGGCCAGTTATGCCAGAGAGTAGCAGACCAGGAATGTCTGGCTGTGGTGCTCTGACTTTGGCCTCCAAAGATGATGATGCCTGAGCCATACTGAGCCCTGCCACTCAAGTTCTTGGCTTCTTGGTGGTCCAAGGAGACCTGGGTATACAGGATTTAAGTCAAGAAGAGTTCTTTTCCTATCAGCTCCATCTTTGTCAACTCAGGCTGGTGGGCACCAGGTGAAGTTCTACAGGATCTCAGGGCTAGTGTGGAAGGTTGGGCTAGAGAAAGACTTCTCAACCTGGGGTATGTTATCTTGTTTTTTTGTTTGTTTTTTTGAGGCAGTCATAGTTAAGTGATTTGCCCAGGGTCACATGGCTAGTGTCTGAGGCTAGATTTGAACTCAGGTCCTCCTGACTTCAAGGCTGGTGCTCTATCTACCTAGCTGTCCTTTTTTTTCTTATCATATATTTTGATGACTGTATTTAAATATAATTGGTTTTCTTTGTGATCATGTGTCTTTTCTTTTATGCATTTAAAAACATTATTCTTAGAAGGGGTCCATAGACTTTACCAGACCTCCAAAGAGGTCCATGGCACAAAAAATTTTAAAACTCTTGGTTGAACTAGAAGAACACAAGATGTAGAGGTCCTCCAATCCAACCCTCTCCTATATAAATGAGGAAACAAACAAGAGAGCGCAGCTTTTGCAAAGTCATACACAGACAGTAAAGGCAGGATTCAAACCCAGGTTCTATGATTCTACAACCAGGTTATTTTTGTTTTTCCCTTCTACAATCTGCTTCTCTTCAGCAAGTAACTTACCCAAGGTCATAGGACTAGTTTGTGGAAGAGCTGAGACTATAAATCGGGTCTTCTGGCTGTTATTTGAATGGACCTTCAATTCTACCAAATTGGCTCGCTAAAAGTCTTTCAAAGTAACTTTGTCTTTTGGGGAGATTAGAGGGAGGCTTGAGGAATGGGGAGAGGGATGACCTACCTGCAAGTCTATCTTGTCTTCCACCCCCAATGTCTGCAATGTTGGGACATTGTGTCGGATTTTGTAGTCAAGAGAAATATAGTCTGATTGTTGAGTGAAGCTGAGCTCTTCAGAAATCTGTTGACCATTAACAAGGGATATGAGATCAGTCAAGAGGGCAGCCTTCACAGGACTCCAGCCTCAAAGGTGTGCTGGACAGTGCCCAAGGGTCCCTTCCTAGGCCTTTCTCTCTTACCTGCTTGCTGTCCATGCCAAACCGGATGGTTCGCCTGTAACTATGATTACTTTTCACTGTGGTCACATCCACCAGGGTCTGAGCTGGGATGCCAAAGTGGAGAGTTTCAGGGAGGTTGTGGGTGAACAGCATGTCCAGTTCTTGGTGTGTCTGGGTCAAGTAAAAAAGAAATGGGAGCCACGTAAGCCAAAATATTCATTGCAGCACTTTATGTGGTAGCAAAGAATGGAAATGAAGTAAATGCTTATGAATTGGTTAACAGACTAAACGAGTTGTGGTGAAATAATGCAGTGGAGTCACTGTGAGAAATGATGGTATGAAGAATTCAGAGAAGCATGGGAAGACCTATGAACTGATGCAGAGTAAAATAAACAGAACCAGGTAACAAATATACACAATACCTAAAGGAATGTAAAGACAAAGAATAACAAAAACCAAAATTAAACTGAATGCTGTATAATTATAATAGCCAAGATTAACTCTAGAGAAGAGTGGAGAAAATGGACCACCTAAACCATGAATGTGTAATAGTGTGTGCACTAACAGAAATAGTTTAGTTGCTTTTGTTAAGGTGTTTTTTCTCTTCCTTTTTAGTCTTTATTAAAGGGATGATGATTCACTGCATAGGGAAGAGGTGAGAAATACATTCAGAAATGAAGATGATGTTAAAAAAAAACCAAAAAAACTGTCAATAAAAATAAGATTTTTAAAAGGGAGATAAAAAGAAAAATAGAATGAATACTAGGGAGAAAGTCATAGTTTCTTGCTGAGGATATTCCTTGGATTCTCTATTCCCACTGCTCAGGAAATTAGGTCTTTGAATAGTAGGATCATAACTTTAGAACTGGAAGGGACTGTAGAATTCATCTTGCCAAACCCACTCATTTTTCGGATTAGGAAACTGAGACCAGAAAGGTAAAGGGACTTAACCAGGGTCTCATGTGTAAGGAGGCTTTGCTTTGAGCATCTCCAGATCCCCTAACATAGAAGCACCCACTTGGGAGACAACAGAGACCTGCTTCTAGGAGGAGACATTCTATATTCCTCTACCACATGGATAGAAACAGCTTTTTTTTTCCCCTTTGGCTGCATAGCCAGAAGAGTCTGTGTCTTTCAATCTACCAGACTGGGACAATCCTACTTTCTCTCTTTCTGGTGCTATCCAGTAGGAGATAAATGTCCTGTTCATCTACAGAATGGGCACCAAGAACTGACCTGAGTGAGCCCCTTGGGGGCCCTGTGGACCTGAGTTGGGGCTTTGTCTGTTTAATTTGTCCTTTTCAGTCCTAAGTGCAAGCAGTGGCGTCTCTGGATGCAGACTCAAGCCCCGGTCACTTTGGAGACAGAATTCCGGGCCAGATGTTGTAGCCAGTCTAGCATGAAAGCTCTGATAAGCCAACATGACCCTGACTTTAGCCCAAAGAAGAGCTCTGGACTTGGAACTTGGCGGAACTAGGCTATGTGGGAACTGAGGGAATTTGTGAACCTAATCCCCCTCCTCTTTCCAGAGACTGAGGTAGCTTAAGGAGGAATTTCCATGTGTATATGTGGTGGGGGGAGAAGGGCTTCAATGTTTGTGCTTTCTGTAGCTTGCTATAGCAAACACTCTTTTGTAAAAGTTAATTTGGCTAGTAAATGGTTTAATTGAACTGAGGTGAAGGAGACTCCTTAAAACTGAGGGAGGGAATGCAGTTTATGGCAGACACTAGACACCTCCCAAAAATAGGTATTGGAAAACCCTAGAGGAGGAGATGAAATGTGACAGATATGACCTTCAGGCAATGCGGGACCAGAAGAGTGGCTAGTTCACACAGGTAGTAAATTGGCAGAGACAGGCTTCAAACCCAGGTCCTCTGATGCCAAATGGAGGACTTCTCACTGCACCATACTGTCTCACCTTCAGAGCAGAAGGAAGTCCTTTATGCCTTACCCGTTGAAGTTTCTCTCCACTGTGTGAAGAGCTTTCTTTTTTTTCAAAGTTTATTTTTTGTTTTTTTTTTTCAATTTTTCAAGTTTCTTCAAAACTTTCACCTTTAATTCCCTTGTAAGTAACTTGAACGAGTACTCATGTAGAACATTTACTACAGTGCCTGGCACATAGTAGGTGCTTAATAAGTGTTTATCGACTGATTTTTTCTGTTAGAGATTCTCCCCAGACTCTAGCTCTGCCAGAAGAGAATCAGCATCCTCAGCCTGTCTTTCATACCCAATATCCAGTACTTGGCTGGTGACCCACTCACCCCAGTGGCCTTCAGGATGAGAAGGCCTCGCAGGGTGCTGTCATCTACAGTGACCAACATCTGGGCATCCAGATCCATACTGTTCACCACCACATAGCCCGAGCCATCAATCCGACCTGGGGTCCCAAGAGCCTGGAGAGGTTTAAAAAAAGCCACCAGATCATAGAATCACAGTGTTTAGAGAGAAGAGTTAGGAGGGACTTTGGAGGCCATCTAATCCAATACCATTATTATTATTAGTGTCAGAGACTATGAAGTTTACAAAGTGCTTTACAAATGCAACAGGAACTCACAGGTCCAATCCCAATACTGATCAGAATGAAAGCTTTGACCTACTTCTTTTTTCCCACCTGGGCTAGTTCACCTCTCCTTAGGCAACCTGGAGGTCCTCCATTCTTACCATATTGGTGCTGTACAATTGATTTTAGCCCTACTGCATCTCAGAACTGCAGAGCTCAAGCAATCCACCAGCCTCAGCCTCCCCTGCAGTAGGGTCCACCATTCTCAGCTTATTTCATAATTACTTGGGTCTAATCATTATCAACATTACAAAGCATTCATTAAGCACTTAATGGTCCTTCTAGCTTTGCCTGGTACTGCATAATGACTGATTTCCCAGTAGAGCTACACTGGCTTTTCTTAGGTTCTGGCCATGTAGGTCAATATTTATTTCTTCAGTCTGTTTAAAGTCTATATTCCTCTCACCCTTAAAATACACACACATGCACACAGCTGTATCCCCCTGTTACCTCCTCTGTCATCCTATATCTCTTTTCAGCTAAACTCCTTGAACATGCCATCTACACTTTGTGCCACCTACACTTCCTCTCTTCTCATTCTCTGCTAAATTTTGCATTCTGACTTCCAACCTCATAATTCAACTGAAACAACTTTCCCAAGCTACCGGCCCTCTCTTAAATATCAAAACTAACGTTGTTTTCTCCATCTTCACCTTTCTCAACCTCTCTGCAGTCTTAGACACTGGAGACTAGGCTCTCTTGCTAAGTATTCTTCTGAATTTTTGTGAAACCACCCTCTTGGTTCTTCCTCTGAGCTGTCTGGCCATTTTTTCTGTATCTTGCTGGGTAAAGATCCATCCAAGATAAAAACCCATGTTATGCCCATTAATTCTGGATATCCCAAGGTTCTGTCCTGCATCCCTCTCCTTCTTTTTTCCTCTACACCACCCTCTCATGGTGATCTCCCAAGGGCTCAGTTATTACCTCCATGCAGCTTATTCTCAGAGCTACTCTCTACTGAGCTTCAGTCCCACATCATCAACTGCCTCTATGACATTTCAAATTGGCTGTCCCATGGGCATCCCAACTGCCTATGTGATATTTCAAATTGGACGTCCCATAGGCACCCTAACTGCCTCTACGACATTTCAAACTGCATGTCCCATAGGTATCCTAACTGCCTCTACGACATTTCAAACTGCATGTCCCATAGGTATCTCAAACTCAACACGTCCACAAGAAAACTCATTATCTTTCTCCTTCTTCTGAACATTCCTGTTACTGTCAAAGGTACTACCATTCTTCCAATCACTCAGGTTAGAAATGTCAGTATTATTCTTGGTTCCTCGCTCTCACCCCACATACCCACTTGCTAAATCTTACTGTTTCTACCTCCATACCATTTTTTGTATACACCTCCTTCTCTGTACTCATGTAGCCACCAATCCAAGTTCAAGCCTTCATCGCTTTTTATTGGACTACTATATTGAGACTCCTAATTAGAAGTCTCTTTGTCTCACATCTCTCTCTATTCCAACTCATTCTCCACGTGACTTCCAAAATAATTCCCTAAAGGGTAGATATAACCATGTCACCCCCACCCCTCTACACACAAACTCAATAAACTCTAGTAATCATAAGAATGTGTTTATTTGTCCTTCATTTTCAAAGAGGACCCAAATGCTGCCCTACTTAAATCCAATTCAAGCATCAGTCAATAATAGTAAATAGCATTTATATAGTACCTGATTATGTGCCAGGCACTTTACAAATATGAAGTCATTTGATCCTGAGAGGTAGGTGACCTCTTCACGATCCCCACTTTACAGGTGAGGAAACCGAGGCAAACTGAGGTTAAGTGACTTGCCCAGGGTCACATTGTTAGTATCTCAAGAAGACTTGAACTCAGGTCTTCCTGATTCCTGGCCCAGTGCTCTACTCAGCATGCCAGCTACTTGCCTCTCTATTAGTATCCCTCTATTACTTCTAGGACCAAAGAAAAAGAAGCCCTTTGTTTGGCAGTTAAAGCTTTTCACAGCCTGGACCCTTCCTGTCTTTTGTTTTCTTACAAATCACTTCTCTTCATGACTCTATGGTCCATCCAAACTAGCACACTTGCTATTCCTCACTAACAATGCTCCATCTCCCATCCCTATACCAGAAATACACTGCTCGCTCACTTCTACCTCTTAGAAATCCCCTCCACTCAAATGTCATCCTCTGCCCTTCCTGGTCCCCCCAGGTCCTAGAGTTGTCTCCTCTAAGGTTGCTTTGTATCTACCGTTATCTGGAGGCACATTATCTCATAAGCTGATTTATGTGGACATGGTCTCCCCCATTAGAAGGTAAGCCCTTGAGGGCAAGGAATGTTTTCAGTTTTTCCTTGAATTCCCAGCCCTTAGCACCTGTCTGACAGATTATAAGCATTTCATTGATTCATTGTGTTTCCTGCCCAATCCCACAGAGATTGGGGAGCACAATGTCCCACTGGCTTCCGCTGCCTCTCCCTCCTGAAGTACCTGCAGTGCCTTGCAGGAATTCTCCACCAGGCCCCTCCACTGGAATTTTTTCTCCAGCTGCAGATCACCATTGGCTTGGATTACACAGGCTCCCGATCTCAGCTTCAGGTCCAGCTGGTACTTGGCCTGTTTTCCAGCTTGAAAAGATAGCTTGGTCTCCTCTGGAATGGCCCACAGTGCTGGCAAGGTGTGCCTGAATGTGGCCCGGATGGTGAGCTGTGGTTGGCACGCTCCCCTGAGTTCCAAGAGGGCTGCCTGGCCACCCATCAGCAGGGTGCAGAGCAGCTTAACCTGACAGTCAGCAACCTGGGCTGATCCGTTGAGGTGCATTCGGGTGGGGATTCCAAGGTCCTACCACCAATCAGACAAAATACCCCCATCAGCTCCACACCGAGGATTCCTCACCTCCCGGCCCCTCAAACATACCTCCTCTTAGCTAACGCCATTTGTAGGACTAGACTAAACATTTTAATCACAGATGTCTTGGCATAGGAGAAAGCACGGTGGATTGGATGGGAAAAAATAATTAATGTGCTCATAAATGCTAGAGTTGCTAAGCGGGGCGTAGGAGTGTGGGAAGCAGGCAAGAAAGTGAAGCCGTTAGATTGACGAAGGTCAGAAGATAGGCCGGCAGGAAGCTAGACCAGGCTAACTAGATGAAAGGCAAATTGGAGCCCGAGTGTCCAGATGTCTAGAAGGAGGATTAAGGAGTGAAGAGGAGGAATGAGTCAGCGAACGTTTAGAGAAAGAGAGATATAAATAATTCCCTTCCTTTGCAGAAGCACTTCGAGGTTTACAAGGTTCTTTTGGAACAATAGCCCTGCCTGGTCGGTAATGATAATATTATTACTCCATTTTATAGATGAAAACATTGAGGCTTGGGGACGTTAACTCTGATTTTCCAAAGCAACTAAGTGATACAGTTGTGACTTAAATTCCAGTAATCAGACTTGAAATTCATCTTTTTTTTTTGCCTACCACATCACATATCCTGAGGAGAAGGGTTATGTCTTTTTTTTCCCTTTTTTTTGAGGGGGGAAGGCAGGGCAATTGGGGTTAAGTGACTTGCCCAAGGTCACACAGCTAGTAAGTGTGTCAAGTGTCTGAGGCTGGATTTGAACTCAGGTCCTCCTGACTCCAGGCCCAGTGCTCCACTCATTGTGCCACCTAGCTGCCCCGAGAAGGGTTATGTCGGTAAGGCTGGAGCTCTAAAAAAGGATTCCCTTCTCCTTCTCTTCCTCCTCTTCTTCCTGTTCCTCTTTCCACCCTCTTCTTTCCCCTTCCAACTCCCCAAGTAGAGTGGAAATAGAAGCAAAATCAGATTTTGCCTCAGTCTGGTATTTTTTCCCAGGAAGCCATTTGGAAAAATCTAAATCTCTCCCCTCCCTTCCTCACCCAACACCCTGCAGGTGTTTAAAGGTGGTGTCTCTACTGCTTCACAAACAAATCTCACGTCCAAATGCAAGGACCCAAAATGACCCTAAAAGGACCCTAACCCCCAATTTGCAGTGAGGTATGTTGGAAAACTTGCCGAGCTTCAGAATTAAGAGGCCTGGGTTCAAATCCTTGCTCTGATATTAATTACTGAAGAATATTGAATTCTCAGCGGTATAGCTGAAGATAGTCAAGCCAGCATTTATGAAGTATCTACTATTGAATGGATCTTTCTTTTTTTGTTAGATAATAATGTTTTCTTAAGATGTGACTACAAGGCAAGATTTACAGGTACACGTAGTCATCTAGAATCCCGCTGCAAAGGTATATAAACTCTTAAGCTTTCCTCGCTAGTTGGGATTCTTGGCTGTAAGGGTAATCCATGCCAGTCAATAAATGTCTTAGCAATTACCTGGTTAATTAATAAACCTGTATTTCTAGTAGATCTGGGATCCTAAAGTCACTGAGTCACTGGAGTGACTCAGTTTATTTACTTTGTCACTCTCTGTGTGACTCTGGCCAGGTCCCTTAACCTATGTGAGCCTCAGTTTCTTCATCCATAAAGTAAATTGTTTTAAGGAGAGCACTCTGAGCTTCCAAGGTATTACACAGTTGTAAGTTATAACTATCTAGTATTTCCCACCATTAGTATTATAACAACCACAAGATACTGTTCTCCCTTCCACCTCACCCAGACCTACCTGTAGTAGTTCACAGTCTGTCTCTGTCTCCAGTACCCACTGGGTTTTGTTCCTGGGCTGGAGCTCCATTCTGCCCTGAAGCCTACACTGCCCGACTTGGAGATTCAGGGAGCTTTGTGGGACAGGGCCAAACCCCGCCTCCAGGTGGATGACACTGCTGGGGGGCAGCCCCAGGCGGCTCAGGGGCCTGAAGGAATGGTGCAGCCTTCCTTGCACCAAGGATTTTTGTCTGCAGGAAGTTGCTAAATGCATGTGGGCATCTCCTTCATCACTCTGGAGGGCCATGGTCAGGTCACCATCACAGGGCCCAACCCTGAAGGAGCCCCTGGTGGCCAGGCTCTGTGGAAAGCCTGCTTTCTGTAATCATGGAAGAAAAAAAAGGAAAGTTTTGTAGAACATAGGCTATAATCGATGGATCAGAGAGACTGCAGAATGGCTAGAAGGACCCCAGGATCCTTAGGAAAATGAGGGGGGGAAGGGAAAATTAGGGGAGTCTCAAGAGGCATTCCCTCAAAGATAATAGGTCCTATCTCACATGCAGTTTCACGCTGTGAATTGTTTCCCTTGCTTCTGGCCTCTCTCCAACCTACGCAGCCTAGTCACTGGCAGGGACGCTTTGGAGCCCCCTAGTACCAGCTTAGGGGAGCCCACTGTAAAATTTTCAGTGTGAGCATTTACATTTCAGAAACTGGTAAATGTTACAAATCAGGGCTTGATTTATTATTTTGTTGGCTGTCAGACTTAAGAAAGTGATAGAGAAAATACTAATAATTCAGATTAAACTTAAAAGCATGTCATGGTTTTCAGAGACTGTTATTAAACATTTACCAGCACACCCTTGACTTTAGGTTAGGTTAATCTTCCCAATGCATGGTTTGGATCACATCACTCCTTTACGCAGAAATCTTTAGAAAGCTCCCCTCTTCCCACCCTCCCCCAGTGCCTATGAAATAAAGCCCAACTTTCTTATCCTGGCATTCAAGGCTCTTCACGAACAGCCCCTAGTCGACTTACCTTATCCCAGCACTCTCCCTCATGTCCTCCATGCTCTAGCCTAAACTACATGACAACTTGCCTTCTAAATGCGATCTATATTTTCTCACTTCTATGTTTTTTACCATGCTGTTCTCTATGCCTGGAAGGCATTACCTCAAATCTTAGCCATCCTTCAACAGTCAAAATGCATCCTCCATGAAGCCTTCCTTGATCTTGTCTCTCTTCTCTGGCTGCTGCCGCTATCACCACCAAGGGATCTCTTCCTGCTCTAAACTCTCATAATTCTTGTCTTCCCTCTCCTGGGCACCTGCCAATTTTTTTATGTTCCACTTATTTACATGCCTATCTTATTCCTTTTGCTATGTTGTAAGAACCTTGAGGACAGAGACTCTGTCTTACACATATCTCCCTCATGGATATAGAGGCGATACATAAATATTTGTGATAAATTGATGAAGAAATGAATTCACTTAATCAAGTCAGTAATAATTCATACCCAGCTTAATTTTCAGAATGCTCAGGGTATAGTTCATTCTCTTGTTCTCCTGAATGTCTTCTCATCTCCACTACCAAATGATAACAGAATCTTCCAGCACCCAAGGAAATAGTCTAGACAGTTTTCTTCCTTGCCATCTCCTGCAGAGACACTGAGTTGTGAAGGCAATTACGGTGACACACTGGAGAATATCTCCCTTTTACCCCTCTTATTGGGGATGGGATCATTGAGAACAAGGCAAAAGAATAAATATGGCTGGGTGGTAAATGGGGAAAGGACTGGCAGAAACAGTTTTCAGCAGAGTTGTGTTGATACATGACGGCTTAAAGACCTAAGGACCTGATTAATCATAAGCTAGAAAAATTCTGGATTTGTCAACAGTAAGGTAAATTGGAGGAAAGGTCAAATAGCTTTCTACCTTTTTTACCCTGCCTACCCCATCTCTGCCATATCTTATCCATCCTTTAAGGCTCAGAAACATTCCCTGGTCACTTCATACCACATTCCCTTATCTGAAATTCATCCATTCATTCATATATCCATCCACTCATTTAACAAATACTACTAAGCAGCTACCATACGCTGGTCCATGCTAGGTGCTGTGGGAAACCCAAGGATATTCTCCACAATGCCTAGCACAGTTGTGGATGCATAGCAGGTACATGACAAGTGTAAGTTGAATTAAAAGCCAGAGAGAGGAAAAAGAAATGTCAAGGGGTCAGGTAATATAGAATGGACTTGAAAAATTGAGACTGGACTATACCTCTAATATAGGGCAATGGTTCCCCAGAGAAAGGGTCCAGTTGGTTTGAGTTGTATTGCTTTCCGTCCTGACATCTCCATTTGCCATCACAGAACATGGGCCTGTAGTCAATTCAAGTAGTGCCTTTGCTGCATCCCCTCCTGTAGTTGACACCCTGATCAAGTTTTCTCTGGCAATTCCCAGCTCCTTGAGTAGAGGCCATGAATGCTGAAGCTGAGCTTCCAAGTGGTTGTGGAGACCACAGAAGGTGTGGAAGTGGACGTGGGTAAAGGCTTCGCCAGAAGAGAGGTGTCCAATGAGACTGGCCTTGCAGCCATGTGCCAGAAGGGAACCATTCATGGACATCACTGCTGGATTCTGCAACCAAGGAAGACTGAGGATGTTAGGGAAATAGGGGCCTCCAGCACCCTTCCACAGCCAACCCATCCTCTCCTATGAGAGAATAAGTCATATTTCCTATAGACTAAAGATTTTCTTTTCAATAGAGCGGTGTGAAAACTCTAAAGTGGAGAGTTTGACATCTATTCTTGACAAAAAATTCCAGAACATTTTATCAAAGAGATGTTTTGTTTACACTTAAAAAGGGAAGCAATGTTCACTGAAAGCTTGTATAGCTTCTTCAAGAAAAAGTCATGCCTGTTCTTTTCTTGACAGGGAAACCAGACTGGTAGAACATCGATGAGAATGCTATAGATTCATAGATTTGTATTTCAACAAAGCATTTAACAAAGTCTCTCACGCTTTCTTTGTGGACAAAGTCAAGAGAAGCAGACTAGATGTCAGTGCAGCTAAGTGTATTCAGGATTAGTTGGCTGTCTGGATCAAAAGAATAGCCATGAGTGGTCCAGGGCCAACTAGGAGAATAAGTGAAAAGTAGAGCTATGGATGTAGAGATATATGTTTCAAGGAGAGATCTCTGGGACTTATTCACTATATTGACTATGTATAACACACATACATACATATATAGTGAAAGGAGCAGAACTAGAACAAATTATACTATTACACTGTAAAGACTATATATATATGTATATAAACACATGTATATATGTATATATATAAACACATGTATACATACATTGTGTGTAGAGAGAGAGAGGGAGAGAGAAAGAGAGAAGAAGAGGGAGAGGAAGGGAGAGGAAGTGGGAAGGAGGGAGAGAGAGAGAGAGGGAGGAGGGAGAGAGAGGAAGAAGAAGGAGACAGAGGGAGGGAGAGAGAGGGAGGAGAGAGGGAGAGAGGAAGAGAGGGAGGGAGGAAGAGAGGGAGGGAGACAGACAGAGAGATAGGGAGAGAGGGAGAGGGGGAGAGAGAATATGCCAGAGATTTCTCCTTGGTTCTAGACTAGTCAAACAATTTTATCGATAATTTGGATAAAGGCTTAGATGGGCAGCTGACAAGAACCTAGAAAAAATAACATGCTGGAAACAGAGTTAAGATACAGAAACATCTTAACAGATTAGAAATTTAAATTGAATCTAAAAACATGAATTTCAACAGAAAGAAATATAAATAAAATTATTCACATAAGTTTTTTTTAATCAACTGTGTGAGTATAGAGTAGAGGAGGAGGGATGGCTAGATAAAATTTCCTGGTTGAAAAAAAGGGATTTGGGGTTTTTAGTGAACTACAAACTCAATAGGGGTTGACAATATGCTGTAGCAACCACAAAAACAAAGGCCAATCTACACTGAGAGGAAAGTGTTCAAAATGAGAGTGTGTGTCCTGGTCTTCTCACATTTGGAGGGTTCAGTCGAATTCTAGGTGGCTTATTTTAGGAAATAACACTGATGTTTTAACATGTTAGTGAATCCAGAGAATGAAAGAGGCCAGTTGAAGAAACTGAGGATATTTCACCTGCAACGAAGACTTAGGGAAGATATGCTAGCTTCCTACACGTATGTGGATGAGACCAGACCCATCCTGCTTGGCCTCTGAGGCAGACTCGGGAGCAATGGGAGGAAATCACAGTGAGGCAAGATTTATGCCTGATGTAAGGAAGAGCCTCTCGACAAAAAGAGATACACAAAAATCGAATGGGATGCCTTGGTGAGGTAATGGGTCCTTGTCTCTCACTGGAGGTTTTCAAGAAGGCCAGTAACTATTTGTTGACAATCTTGTTAGAGAGGATTCTCAGACAGATACATAACCTCAGCAGGTACTCCCAACTCTGGAATTCAGTAATTCTGTAAATGCTTCTGTCTTTGGGAACAAACATGCTCTCAAAGGGTTTTTTTTTAGATCAAAGAGAGAGGAAAAAGTGACCACCCAAGGGATAAAAAGTTTGGGGAGATGAGTCCCTATGAACAACTGTAATAGATTGGAGGATGACCGAATAAATTATGCTATATGGAATATTATTGTGCCATGAGAAATGATGAAAAGGATGAGTTCAGAGAAACTTTGGAAGAATCGTATGAACTGATACAGAGCAAAATGAACAGAACCAGAAGAATAATTTTTACAATAACAACATTGTAAAGACAAACAAATTTGAAAGACCTAAAAACTCTGATCAATGCAATGACTAGCCATGATTCCAGAAGACCAATGATGAAGCATGCTGCTTTCCTCTAGCAGAGATAATGGGTCCAAGTCACAGAATGAGGCATACATTTTTGGACATGACTTATGTAGGAATTGGTTTTGCTTGACTATGCCTTACATAGTTACAAGGTTTTTCTTTTTTCTTTTTCAATTGAGGAAGGTGGAGGGAGAGAGGATAAATGATTGTTAATTGAAAAAAAAACAATTTTAAAAAAAGAAATGAAATCAAGACTACTTAATGTAAAGAAGAGAAGGTTCAGAGAAGACAAGGAAATAGAGGGAGACTCCTTCAAATCCATGGACAATGTGTATGGCAAATGTATTTAAGTCTCCTCCACAACTCAGATCCCTAGATTAGAAGGTGGGGGAATACTAAGAAGGGAAGAGAAAAAGACTAGGCAAGGCATGCTGATTTCTTTAAAGCCATCTGCCCAACCTTGGTGGAGACAGGCCCATTTGTTCTTTTCTGGTTTTGCTGCAAGCCTGCTTGAAGGCAAGGAGATGCACTGGAATGATAAACTCAAAATGTTAATAGGTGGAAAGTGGATTGCCGTCATGACCTATTTCTAGATCTAGGACTGGAAGGGGTCTCAGAGGCCATCTAATCCAAGTCGCTCATTTTGCAGATGAGGAAACTGAGGCCCAGAGAAGATAAGTGACTTGTTTAAGATCATATAACTAACTAAAGGCACAGCTGGGATTCAAATTCAGGTCTCTTGACTCCCTATCCAGAGTTCTTTATCTTAGATCTCGCTTCTCTCTCAGCTAAGGGGCATGGTGGCTACAGTGCTAGACTTGGCAACAGGAAATCCTGTCTTGGACACCTTCTACCTGTATGACTCCAAGGAAACTACTAATATCTCTCAGCCTCAGTTTCCTCCATTGTTAAAATGGTATAATAATAGCACCTACCTCATGTGGTTGTTGTAAGAATCAGAGGAGCTAGCATATATAAAGCACTTTACAAATCTTAAAGTACCATGTAAATGCTAGCTATTATTATTAATTATTATTGCTATAAAAGGGTATCTTTCCCCTCAGTGGAAAGATCACTGATTTTGGAGTCAAAGGAACTCGGTTCCTCTGCCATTTAATATCTCTGTGACCCAAGGCAAGACACTAACCCTCTCTTGGCATCGGTGTCCTCAAATATAAAATTAATGGAATACGTGACTTCAAAGTTTCCTTCTCTGCTGAATTCTATGATTCTAAGACCAAAGTCCATGGAGCTATATGGGGTTCCATCACTAATTTCCAGAATTAGAAATTACCCATATAGCTAACAGAGGAAGAATTCTCTCCTTCCATCCCCAAGGATAATGGAAATTTCTCAAGGGGGAGAGACTGTTTTAGGCATTTGTCTGCCCCACACACATACCTGGCACAGATTCTGGATTATGGTGGGTACCTAATAAAGCCTTGTCAGAATGGAAGATGATAGAGCCAATTCTAGCTCAAGGCCTCTGTGGCTAAGCCCCTTTCCTTAAGTCAGTTTCTGTCTTCTCCTTCCCCAAACTGCTTTTTTGCTTGATTAACTTGAAAGAGACCCTATCTCCACCCCCCAGCCTCATTCTGGACCTGCCTGCCTGCCTGCCTGCTTCAAGATTAGTGTGCCACAGGTATCACTGAGCCCATGGCCAGCAGCATGCAAGAGCCAAAGCAGCTTGAAACATGTCCTTCCCTAGGATGAACATGTTCCTCTCTACCTGGAAGTAGGGACAGTGACCATGGAGAGCCAGCTCCCACTGCCCGGGATGCCGCCTCTCTCGTCGCCCCACACCGGTCAGCCTGCAGGCTCCACTCAGCAGCTCCAGGCTCAGGTCTGTCCCAAGCTGAGCTGCTCCGTGAAGCCAGTTTCTCTCGGGAATGCCGGTCTGCAGCCAGCTCAAGATGGTGTGATGAAGCAGCGCCTTCACTTCTGTCTTCTTTCCCCAGGACGTCAGCAGTTCCACTCTCAGTGTCTGGCCTCCCACAGTGACTCTAGCCTTGCTAACTAGCAAGGTTGGGCCATAGGTCATCCACCCCACCAGCTGGAGGCTTGAAGGCACAGGGAGGATCCTCAGCTGTCTCCACTGATGCTCCCAAGTCCAGTTCATCCTGGCCCCACGGTCGAGCAGCCAGATAAACCCGCTCATGTGGAAAGAATCTTGGTTTCTTTGAACTTCCAAGCTGCCCTTAATCTTTCTATTTTTTGCTTTCGAGTATAATGTCAAAGACCATCTCCTGCCTAAGCCCTGTGGTTTCTTTTTCTGTGATAGATTCTGGAGTAACTTGACCTTGGCAATGCCCCAGCCCTGCCAGTGAGTCCTTGCTGAGAGTAGCACACCTTGCCTGTCAAGGGAGGCATGAACATGCCCTTCAAAACCACAGCCAGGTGGCTTGGGGAACCTCCATGTCTCTGCTGTGTGGTTGATGGATAATGTATCAGACTCTCCCCTCAAGAAGGAAGCCACTTTGCACTTTCTGAACCCTGATGTGTTTTGAACATCTAAGTGGGTGTGGATCCCCTGTCCCTCTGCCGTCAGGTTTAGCCTGGCCTTCAGCCTACCAGGCTGACACCTAAGCAAGGCTCTGACCTTCACATCTCTTGGGACGTGAAGGAAATGGAGGTGGGAGAATGTGTGCACCAGCCCTCCTGTGACCTCATGGCCACGTCCTCTCCTGTGACAGCCACCTGCACTCAGGCTATTCCGGCAGTAGGTGAACCTCACTGCACCACATCTACGGAATCCCATGGTTGAGAAGGAAGTCTGTACCTCAAATGGATGGTGGGAGACATCTCCACTACAGTGGCCAGACAGCTGACTGGAGGAGGCTTCACCGCTGCAGCTGACCTGTAGGACCCAGGAGGTACAATTAAACATTGGAAGGGTAGAGGCATATCTGTGCAAGAACAGAGAAGAGTTCTCTTCTTTTATTAGCCCCTCTTCTGTGACCAGGAGGACCCCACTCAAAAGTAATAGTAATCACCCATCTCGTTGTTCCTGACCAAGGAGACCAAGTAGGAGTTCTTAACCTGGAATTCACAGACTCCTTAAGGATCCATGAATAGATTTCAGGGGGTCGGTAAACTTGGATAGGAAAAAAATTACATTTTATTTTCATTAACCTCTAACTGAAAATGAGTATTTTCTTCAGCTGTTTCAAAACACGATTCTGAGAAGGGGTCCCTGGGCTTCATCAGACACAAATTAAGGTGAAGGGCTCCTGCTATAAAGAACAGGGCTTTACCTGCCCTTGGCCTGCTTACCTGGAGCCGAGAGGGTACCACACCAATGAGTCCAGGCACACTGTGCTGTAGGCCCAGAACCACCTCCTCTGAATGGCCTCCATTCTTCCTCCTCTCCAGCGCCATGCGAAGGTGCTCCCCATCCAAGCCAGCCTTCACGCCAGCCACCAGCCTGGAGCCTGAGTTCTAGACAATGGGATTGGATGTCCCTGAGACCCTTGACCCTGGATCACAGGGGAGCAGCCGCTAAAGATAAGAAGCTGGTGGCACGTGTCCATCAATTGGGGAATGGCTGAACAAGTTGTGGTACATGAATGTAATGGAATAAAAAATGATGAACAGGCAGACTTCAGAAAAACCTGGAAAGGTTTATATGAACTGATGCTGAGAGAAATGAGCAGAACCAGGAGAACACTGTACACAGTAACAACCACAGCATGCAATGAATGACTTTGATGGACTTGGCTCTTCTCAGCAATGCAAAGATCTAAGACAACTCCAAAAGACTCACGATGGAAAATGCCATCCACATTCAGAGAAAGGACTTTGGAGTCTGAATGCATATCGAACCATACTATTTGCTCTCCTTTTCTTTTGTTGTTTTGTTTTGTTTCTTCTTTCTCTTGGTTCCTCCCATTAGTTCTAATTCTTCTTTACATCATGACTAATGTGAAAATATGTTTAATATGAATGCATAAGTAGAGCCTATATCAGATTGAATTCCATTTTGGGCAGTGGGGAGGAAAGGGAGGGAGAGAAAATTTGAAACTCAAAATCTTATGGATGTATAAAAATGAATTAATTAATGAATTAAAAAAAGAAGAAGAGGAAGCTGGTGGTATAGTGGAGAAAACACTGGACTTGGAGTCAGGAAGTCCTGAGTTCAAATTCTGCTTCATACATGCTTACTAGCTGAGTGAGAAGAGTCACTTGCTTCTTCTCGCTGTGGCTTGGTTTCCTTGTCTGTAAGATGAGGATAATGATAGCACTTTCCTCATAAGGGATTGATCAAATGAGATGACAAAAGTACTTTGTAAACCTTAAAGTGTTATATAAGGACTAGCTAATATAGGATCATATATTTAAGGCTAGAAAGAGCCTTGGAAGTCCTCATATTCAATCCCCACATTTTACAGATTAGGAAACTAAGGCACAGATGAGTTAAGTGACTTGCCCAGGATCATACAGGTCTCCAAGGCAGGATTTGAACTGAGGTCTTCCTAAAGTCAAGTCCAGTACTATATCCACTATGCTGCCCAGATGCCAAAATAAGGAGAGGGATGGAGTCGATATTGCCCAGTATAGGCACAACTCGTTGGGTTACTTTGACCAAGCCATTTTATTTCTTGTTTTTCAGGTTTAATTTCATCTATAAAATGAGAATGAACATGTCTGCTCTGCCTACTTTATAGGATTGTAAGGAAAAAAGTGAGTAATATTCGTAAAATACTTACTACGGTGCCTAGCACATAGTAGGTACTATATAAAGGCTAGTTATCACCATCATCCTCATCTCGATTATTATTTGTGATGTGAACAGGTTTTGAAAAGAATAAAACACTTCCCAGAGTGCAAGGGATCATCCAACCAGAGTCAGAAAGCCATCTGGTCCAACATTCCATTTTACAGATGAAGATAATGAAGTCTAAGGGAGTTAGGGGACGTGCCAGAGATTACACAGGTAGTAAGCATCACAGGCAGTATTTGAACTCAGGACCACTTTCTCCAGAGCAAATGTTCTTTCTACTGTACCACACTGTCTCAATTCAATTCAATAAATATTTATTAAGCACCTACCACAAGCCAGGCACTGTGCTAAGTGCTGGAGGTAGAAAAAGAGGCAAGAGACAGTCCCTGCCCTCGAGGAGCTTACAATCTAATGGGGCCTCCTCAATTTGATGATGTCTTCATCGTATTCCTCTTCTTCATCTTCATCATCACCAGTAATTCTGGCTCAGGCTTCACGGGGAGCAATATTTACCTAGAAGCTGTCATTTTTGTTGCGGTGGTTGTGGTTGTTTGTCCCTTGCTTTTGAAGAAGACCGATGACGTCACAGGGTGATGTGACTTGTGCGTGAATTAGATTCAAGAGAGGCAGAGTTGCACAAAGTCATCAGCCTCATTCTCTCTTCTGAGTCATGGAAGTCCAGTGGCAAGACAAAAGTCAAGATGACTGGAGATGGCCCAGGATGCGGTGGATGACCTCAGCATCTTCGATGCCTGACCAAGCTCTAAGCACCTGCTTCTGCTGCCATCATGGCTGTTGGAACGAATTGTTCTCGTCCATCCATTCCACCAGGGGAAGTCTTCACATGTTTGGGGTAGACACTCTCCCAACTTACGAATGGATTTAAGACCTGTCAGTTACCTCCATATTGTCATTTTTAGGGATAGAGGGAAGGTCCCCAAAATATCTTACCCACCTAAAATTTCTTTAAGGAGATCTTTGATCTAAACCATGAAATTATGTTTAAAATTCAAATACTCCTATGAGAGGGGCCCAGGTGACCTACATTCACACCGAGTTGTTAATAATACATACCAGAGCCTTTGTTAACTGCATGTTTCAACAGAGTTGAGATCAAAGGATTCTGGGTATTTGAAAGGATCAGGGAAGGACAGCACAGAGAAAGGAGTGGACATAGAAAGTGAAGGCAGACTGGAGGAACAGGAGACAGTCTAGTGTCAGGCCAACCTTGGACTGGTGAATACAGTTAAGAGGACGTCATTGTACTGGAGTGGAAAGGGAGAGGCCCCACAAGCCCGAGTGTTTGGAGAAGTATCAAGGTAGAGTAGATAAGAGTGCTGAGTTTGTAGTGAGGAAGACCCGGGCTTTTAAAATCATCTCTCAGACGCTTGGCTGTGTATCCCTGGACAAGTAACGTAAGTTTTCTGTGTCTCAGTTATACCATCTGTGAAATGACAAAGGTAGACTGTTGTACTCTAAGGTCCCTTCCAGCTCCATATCTGTGAGCTTGAGATTTTCAATGAGAAGGGATTCTGCCTACAACTCAATAAGTCATTTTCCAGGTTCACCTTGGGGAGAAATCAGCTCTGTTCCACCTCTTTCTCCTCAGGTCACTGACTGCCTCTTTAACCAAATGTTACATGTAGCACAGTCAGCAGCCACACCCCTTAAACCATTTCAGCAGATGGGCTAACCCAGGTTGAGGGTAACCTACAGGCCTCAAACCCATCGGTGAGTTAGGGGGATGTCTACCCCAAGCGTGTGAAGACTTCCCCCTGCAGAGTGGGCAGATGAAAACAATTTGTTTCACCAGCCACGAAAGCAGCTGAAGCAGGTGGTGTGGAGTGCTTAGAGCCTGGTCAGACATCTAACTGGGCCATTGTCTTGACTTTTGTCTTGCCTATGGATTTCCATGACTCGGGTAGAAAGAGTGAGGCCAACAGCCTCGCATAACTCTCTCACTTAAATACAATACTTTACTCACAAATCAAGACGTCATCCGCGTCTTCTAAAATGAAAGATGAAAAACAAGAACCAAGTGTACTTTTTATCGGTAGAGATGCCCTGTCTCACCCCTCACATACACAAAGATCTGTGCTTTGCCTGCTGCCTTCATTCTGGGAGCTAGAAGAGAGGCCTGAGGGCGGGAAATAGCCTTTCTCCCCAGGGGCCCATCCACTCTCCATTTCCTGCCACCAGCAGGGCCAGAGACAGGTTGACATGTAGTAACAGAGACAGTCCCTTAAGGACTCACATGCAGCTGACAATCTCCTATTTCCTGTGGTACTGTGTGCCACACTAATGGGAGAGGAGGAAGGTCTGCCCCTCCAGCTCTCGATCCAACATTTAAAGACTGATCTGTTGTCAGGCTTAAAATTCCACCCCCAAGAATATATATATTTCCTCCTCAAAACACAAATATTTCTGGGAGGGAAAACGCAACAACAGCTCATATTTATAGATGTTACATGGAGTTTTGCAAATCTTAAAGCGCCACATAAATGCCAGGTATTATCCTTGTTTAGCAAAGCCCTTTAAATACATTTGACCTTTACAACATTGCCTCAAAGTAGAGACTTATTATTAATGCTTTCAAAGTAGAAAGATTATTATCTCTATTTTACAGATGAGCAAACCAATGCTTGGAGAGGTAGCTAGTATTTCTCCACCTTTTTTTTTTCTCCTCACAACACAGTATTCTTCGCCAGAGGAATCCTGGCTCTCTGAATGTTTAAACTGGCAACACCAAAGGAGAGAGAGGGGAGGCTTGAGCATTCTTGGTTTTCCTTTTCTGAGGAAAGCTGGTTTTTGTTAGATTTTGAATTCAAAATCTGACGGAGCTCTGAGGTTTTTAGTGCATGTGGACAACAGGCAAGGTTTGTTTATTTTTCGAATACCATACGCAGCATCCTACGTGCATTGGGTCAGTAAAATTTATGTTAGAATTATTTATGTTTTCTTTTATCTACAATAATACAACCTCCAAAATTCCACAGCAACATGTATCAGTGGACGGCGGTGTTGAAACTCAAGCTCAAATCTGACTTTAAGTCCGCTATTTTTTTTTTTTTTTTGCTGTATAACATCTTAGGATCATGGATTTGGAGAGGGAAGGGGCTCGGAGGCTGTCTAGTCTGCCTCCTCCTTCCCCCTCCCCTTTTCCAAATGGGGAATGGAGGCCCAGAGAAGTCGTGGGATCAAAGAGGTAGAATGGTGCTCAGAGGCCATCTAATCTGGCCCCTCCCCCTTTATTTTACCAATGACAGAACTGAGGCCCAGAGAGGTCAGACAGGTTGCCAGGTAGAAACAGAGACAGGATCTGAGCATACATCCTCTACTCCCTATAACTTTCCCCTGTACCCCGTAACAACAACAATAGCCATTGTTGGTTAATACAGCACTTTACATATATCATCCCCTTTGATCCACACAATAGCACTTATGAGGGTGGTGCTATTACTATCCCCATTCTACAGATAGTAATAATAAACATTTATATGGAGCTTACTGTGTGTCAGGCACTGGTGCTAAGCACTTTACAATTACTGTCTCATTTAATCCCCACAGCAACCCAGGGAGATAGGTACCACTATTATCCCATTTTGCAGATGAAGAAACTCATGAGGTTAAGTGACTCACCCAGGGTGACAAGCTACTAAGTGTCTGAGGCAGAATTTCAACTCTAATCTTTCTTGCTCCAAATCCGACACTTTCTTCATTCCAATACTGACACCTCACTGCTGTGCTGCCTCATGCATAACCAGTGACAGTTATCTTAGAATCATGACCAGAATGCAAAAGAGTAATTGGACAAGCTGCCACAATTTGGTGGAAATATCTCTTTGGAACATCTAGACCACCTTTACTAAGCAGTACCACTAATAGATCTGTATCCCAAAGAGATAAAAAACAAAAAGGGAAAAGACCTATATTTATAGAAACTTTTTTAGTGGTGGCAAAGAACTGGGAATTGAGGAGATGTCCACCAACTGAGGAATGGCTAGACAAGTTGTTGTATAGGATTGTGATGGAACACTACTATGCTATAAGAAATGATAAGCAGGATGCTCTCTGAAAAACCTGGAAAGACTTACATGAACTGATGCAAAGTGAAATGAGCAGAACCAGGAGAACACTGTACACAGTAACAGCAACATTGTATGATGATCAACTGTGAATGACTTAGCTATTCCCAAAAATACAATAAGCCAAGATAATTCCAAAGGTCTCATGATGAAAAATGCTATCCACCTCCAGAGAAAGAAGTCTGAATGCAGACTGAGGCATACTATTTTTCACTAAATTTTGTTCATGTTTTTTTTTTCTTTTGATCCGTTTCATATTCTACAACCCATCTAATATGGAAATACATTTGCATGACCACACACATATAACCTATATCAAATTGCTTACCATCTTGGGGATGGGAGACATAAGGAAGTGAGAGAAAAAATTTGGAACTCAAAATTTTTTTAAAAAATGAATGTTAAAAATTTCTTTACATGTAATTGAAGAAAAATAAAATACTACATTTTTTTTAAAAAAGACTCACCCTGAGGCAGAATTTGAACTCAGATCTCAGATCTTCCTTACTCCAAATCCAACAATCTGTTCTCTATGACGCCTTACTACCACAGTGCCCCATGACAGTTATCTTAGAAACATGCCCAGAATGCAAAAGGGTAATTGGACAAACTACCACAATTTGGTTGCAATATCTCTTAAGAATATCTAGGCCATAGATGAGTGACATGTTAGGACTGAGAGGGATTTTAGCCTAATTCCCTAATTTTATAGATGAGCAAATAAATAGAGAAAATTACTTGTTTAAGGTCATTCAATTAGTAAGTAGCAGAACTCCTGGGAACCAAGTCAAGTACTCTTCATATCATAACTAAAGTCCCTCTAATTTAATGATCTACCTACTTGCCAAATAATGTTTAAATGATCTTACCACATAAATCTCCCATGGTAATCATTTTTTGTGCTATACCCATGATTTTACTCACAGAGGGAACTTCCAGCAAGGAAATTTCATCTACCAAAACAGAGATAACTGTTGTGCAGTGGAGGTGTTTGGGGCACAAACAGATTCACTGACTTACCCAAAGTCACAAAGCCAGTATATTTCAGATGCAGGCCTGGAATCAAGGTCTCCCTGATGTCAAGATTTGTTCTCTATTCACTGTGTAACACCATCTCTCAAATCCCACGGGAAATTAACAAACTGGCCCTCTGATGTGCTAGTGGGTACCCCAGTCTGATCACTCCTGGGTGAACTGATAAAACCAAGTTTCCAAATCTACAAAGCCAAGGACCTGATCCTGGATCCATGGTTGTTGTCCTTCTCAGAGGCTCATACCCCAAGAGGACCAGCAGGCCTCTTTTCTTTCCCACTCTCTCAACTGTAATAAGTAGGAAGGTCATTGAAAAACTCCACAGTCTGGCCTAAGGGCTGCCCTATTGTAGTTTACTGTTAGGAAAAAGTTCTATGTGTTAAGAGGGATTTGAGATCAGCCAAGCATCTTACATCTGCCCTCCTCATCATGCCTTATATCATGCCTCCTCATCCTCAAGCATTTTCAGACATCTCTATGTCAAATAAGACCCCACATTAAGTAATTACTCACTTGGTAATAACAGTCTCCTTCAACCAAAAAAGGAATTCCAAGTTGCCTGAAGTCCTCAACATTGTGGCTCAGGTTTGCAGTGATCCGGGCCTCTGGGAATTCCCCCGAAGGAACTTCTATCCTGAAGGCAGCATCAATATGGCCTCCATTGCTCTGCAACCCCAGGGTCAGTCTGTGGTTGGGAGCAAGGTAGGTATGGGAGAACAGAATCTCTCCATTAGTGGGCAGTCCTGGATGGGAAGAGACACACATAGAGAAAGGAGAAATAGAGATGATGAGATGATTAGGAAAAATTCAGCCCAGTCCATTTCCTCGAGAGCCATGCTGGGGTTGAAGGGAGAGGAGATAAGAACTAATGTGTGGATTTTAGTCAATCTGTGGAGTCCTGTTACCTTCCGTGACCTTAGATAGCAGAGAGATGGTTTTCATGAAACAAACAGGAGTCTGAGAGAGTGTAGTTGCCCTTCTCCCCTATCCTAATCCCAATCCATCCCTAGTGTAGGGTCAGGGCTCTTTCGGCCTTCCCTACCTGAATTTCTTAAAGCGCTGCTGTTGTGGGCCAGATTGGCAGAAAGCTGCCTGTGCCCTGGAGCTACGATGAAGGCTGTGCCCAAGGACAAAATGGTCTCATCTGCATGAAAGGAAGCATGGGCATGATAGCCATCAGGCTGGGTCTGCAGCTGTCCCCTCAGCTTAAGCTCCTCAGGGATGGCCCGACTGCCGTTCTGAATCATCACACAGGTCACCCTGTGTGTGCTGCTGTTCCCCAACACGTGTTTGTCCCTCAGACGGAGCCCGAACATGGCGTCATCAATGAGCATCTTGAGGTTCCCTGTGGGAAATAAGAAGTGCGACCGCTCGGTTCAACACAGAAGGGCAGGAGAAGATCGTAATTTCCTATGTCCCTTGCCATGTTCTCCAGATAAGGAGCAACTTTTCTCAAGGCCCCAAGACACTAGGTTAGGAGGAGGTGGCGAATTCTTTGCTCCCCACTGTCTCTTGGAAAACACATCCCTTTTTGCCCATCACTTAGCCATTCACTTGCTTTGAGATCATTTTCTTCTGTCCAGATTGCCTAATTCAGATCCCTGCAATGTACCAGCCTCCAGGTCACTCTCCTTCCTTCCTCAAGGATTTCAGCATTTGGATGACCATCTTCCTATCCACCCCAGCCCTCATACTTGAGGTCTTTGATGTACAAATTGCTGTCTTCTTGAAAAGACAACACTACACACACACACACACACACACACACACACACACACACACACACACACACCATAGAGCAACTTCTTCAGCTCCCACCACCTATATCTTCACTCCATCTTAGCCATACTCAGATACGATCACATCTTAGATTTCACCATCACTGATGTAGGTTACCTCTATGATCTTGAACTCTCTGTTCATTACCTTCTGTCCTTCCATATTACCCTCTATTTCTCACTTAAAACTATTTTTCCTGATCCTCAGTTCCCCTCCTCTTTTCCTGTTCTCTCCATACCTGCTCTCTTTACTTTACCCTTTTCATAATTTTGATCCTATGGTTAGAACTGGAACTGGAACAACTTAAGCTTTGTCCCAGGGCACCAAAATGTAAAAAAAAGAAAGTTTCAGTAATGATTTTAAAATGGCCAAATTTACATTTTGAGAACCCTTGTAGTTTGATAGCCCGGAAGCAACTGAACTTGACATCTAATTAGCGAGAATAATTAGTTAAATAGGAAGCTATTAGATGGTGTGTTTCCTCCTTCCAGAGCTAGTACCATAGGTTAGCTTCTCCCTACATGGCCCCATTCTGCTTGTCTTTAGTGTTGGGGGATATCCTCCCTCCTAAGGCTTGTGTTTCAGGGTCTCACCCCAGTGAAAGACCAGTATCTTAGGGTACCTCCCCATAAGGATCTTGTGTCCTAAGGTCTATCCTCTCACTCAACTGAATGTGACTTGATTACTTGTATCATTTTTACTTAATTACTTGTATCATGTAATCATGAATTACAAACTTGGTCGGAGCACTCATACATGCTGCTCTCTCTGGGCTTTCCAATTTCTAGTTACAGCTCTGCCCAAGATTGACAAACTCAACCATCTGTCATTGTTTTCCCATGGATGCCTTGCTCTCTTGACATAGTCATTCACCACTTGTCAAACCCCATCCCTGGCTTACTCTTGCTATCTGCTATCTGCATACCTCCTATGCTGTTGAGCATGGCTTCAAGTCACACAATAGCTATCCCAAATCTTCTCCCCGCCTCTCTCTCTCTCTCTCTCTCTCTCTCTCTCTCTCTCTCTCTCTCTCTCTGTCTCTCTCTCTCTCTCTCTCTCTCTCCCTCCCTCCCTCCCTCCCTCCTTCCCCTTGCCTCTCTATGCCATCCTGTCTTCTCTTTCTCTTCCTCTCAGTAGACCTTGACATCCATTTTACTAAAAATAGAATAAAATAAATAAAAATCCCAGTGCCATCTGTAGTAAATTCTCTCTTCTCATCTACTACATACCTCTAAACCACATTAGGTCACTTTCTGTTCATGGTCCTTCTCCTTTCCAAGGCCAACGCCTCTATTTGTGCCTTTGATTTTACTTCCTCTCATCTTCCCTGGGAACTTGGCTTTTGCATCATTCTCTCCCTCTCTTCAGTTTTCCTCTATTTATTAGTTTCTTCCTCAGTACCTATAAACATATCCAGGCCTGCTCCCACGTTAAAAAACTGACAGTTGAATTTGACTTATCTGTAGCAGATATCTACACAGATAAATATCTCTTCCCTTGCTAATTCTTTGTCACTGATTTCTATGACACAACTCTCGTCTGACCACCACTTTTCAGTCTGTTTTGCTGAATCGTCATCCGTCTCCAGTCCCTAAACAGCTGTCCATCCCAATGCGTTGTCCTAAGTTCTTTTCTCTTTTTTTTTTCTACCTTTTCTCCCTTGACCCTATCTTTTCTACCCAGATTACTCACAAAGCTATTTATCAAACCTCATTCTCTCTATGGAATGCCAGTCCCATATTGCCAAATACCCTCTAGCTATGTCCAACTGGATATGCCATCAACACCGCAAATCTAACACGTCCAAAACAGAACCCGTGATCATTCCCCCTAAACTTACCCCTTCTCCAAGCATCCCTACATCTATAGACTATACCACAATCCTTCCAGTCACCCAGGTTCACATCCTCAGCCCTTCACTCTGACCCCTACTCTTCCTCAACAATCATCCTCCATACAATCAGTTGCCAAATTCTGTTGATTCTATCTCCGTGATTCCACCTGTATTCATCCTCTTGTTTGCATCCATATGGCTGCTCTCCTATTCAATTCAACTCAGTATCAACTTAATACTTGCTATGTGTTGTGTGATATTAGGCTCTGTCATTGCAAGTACAAGAAACAAAACAGTCTCTGCCTTCAAGGAATTTGTTTACATTATACTAGGGGAAAAACAACATGTAGGCAGATAAATAAATATATGTGTATATATATATATATATATATATATATATATATATATAAAACACATTTGTTGCTGTTCAGTTCTTTTCCAGTCATGTTTAACTCTTTGTGTCTCCATTTGGGGTTTTCTTGGCAAAGATATTGAAGTATTTTCCTATTTCTTTCTCCAGCTTGTTGGCTGGAACTGAGGCCAACAGGGTTAAGTGACTTGCCCAAGGTCATACAGCTAGTCAATGTCTGAAGTCAGATTTGAACTCAGGAAAATGAGTCTTTCCAACTCCAGGCCTGGAACACTATCCACTACACCACCTAACTGTCCAATAAAACCCATGCAGAATAATAATTAAAACCAACCAACATGTAGGTAGTGTTTTGAGGCTTGCAAAGCATTTTGGCAGCATAGTTATCACCATCTGCATTTCCTAGTTAAGGAAACTCAGATCCAGAGAGAATACCTCTTACTTATCTTACTTCTAGTCACACAGAAGTAGGTCTTCTGACTTCAAGTCCAGTGCCCTTTACAACATGCCACATTACATCTCATTAAGCATCTTCTATGTGGGGCAGTTAGAATAGAGAGCCAGGCCTAGAGTCAGGAAGACTCATCTTCTTGAGTTCCTATCTGGCCTCAGGCACTTAACTAGCTGTGGGATGCTGAGCAAGTCACTTAACCCTGTTTGCCTCAGTTTCCTCATTTGTAAAATGAGCTGGAGAAGAAAAAGGCAAACCACTCCAATGTCTTTGCCAAGAAAACCCCAAATGAGCCCATGAAGAGTCAGACTTGACTAAAACAACTGAACAACAACAAATGTTGGCTTTAGAGACATAAAAACATGGGTTCAACTCCTGCCTCTGATGCATACTGGATGTGTGACCCTGGGCAAGTCACTTGACCTCTCAGTATTGTAGGCAATTTTCTAAGACTAAATGCTGCAGAAAAGGTGCTGATATGTATTAACAGAGGGAGTTCCTTCCTCCAGGAGTCCCCTAAACCAATGAAATCACACATCTAGTCCCTATCTCTGAACATATAATTAGGTATCAAAAGTTGGCAGTGACTTTCCCCTCTGGACATCAAGAGATGGAGAAAAGTCTTTGGCTTCCTTTAAGCCCCAACTAAAATCCCGCCTTTGACAATAAGTTTTTCCTGATGCCCTTTAATACCTGTGCCTTCCCTCTGCTGACTACCTAAAACTTAAGCCATCTATAATTTGTTTGTTCAAAGCTGTTTGCATGTTATCTCCTTCATTGGACTGTGAGCTACTTGAGAGCAGGCACTGTTTTTTTGCCTTTCTTTGTGTCTCTAGAACTTGATGCATAGTAAGCACTGAATACATGCTTGTTGATGGACTGACCTCACAATGGACTTTATTTTGCACCCTTCTGGTGCACCCGTCATGTAATATTGTGCATTATGGTTATCTGTGTTTTTGCCTTATTTCCCTTCGACATTTTCAAAGTAGTGCCTGAAATGGTACATATATAGAACTAGGGTTTCTACTTTAACCCAAAAGGATTTGGAGGGCTTGGTACAGACATGAAACTCAAAAAAAAAAAAAAACAAAACTCTGAAACCCCAAAGGCTGTTTGTTCATTCATTTGGTGGAAGTCAAACAGCCTTTAGGGTCTCAGTCAATGTTTCTTCTTCACTAAGCACCTCTCTCAAAGCCCCCCAACTCTAAGATTGTCTTCTCAAGTTTTCCACTTTGGGGCGTTTCTCAGACTCCCCCGCCCAGGCTGTGAAGGAAGACACACCCTCATTGCTGTGGTTCTTCCGTTTGAGAGATCCGGTGAGGTCGAGGAGCTTTGGGACAGCCCCCCAACTGTCAATGTTGTGCTGGACTCTGCCCTGCAGGGACAGGACGGGCCCCGCCTTCTCTTCCTTGAGTCCTGTGAAAAACAGCTGGGCACTGTTCTGATTGAGCATCACCTTAGTAAAGAACCAGACCCTAGGAGTGAAAAAGACAAATTGATGGGGTCAGAGTGCCCATAGCCAATCCCAAAGGTCTAAGATTCCTGGACATTTCCTTTAAAACCAAGGGCAGAGCACACCCTGTACAAAACAATGGAGGAGGAGAAGTTTGTCTCTCCTTTCCTCTTCAGGGGCCCTTTTCTTCCCTCCTGGCGCCTCCTTAAGACAAGGCACTCAGATCACTTCCTGTCATAGGAGCATAGAAGGAACTAGAGCTGGAAGGGACCCCATGTAGCTCAATCTCTTTGTCTTACAGATGAGAAAACTGAGATCCAGAGAGGTCTACTTATCCAGGATCATGCAGGAAGTAAGCATCAGAGATGGCATTTAAACCCAGGTCCTATGACTTCAGATCCAGCTCTTCTTCCACTAAACTATACTACGTACTTAATCTACATCAGCCTGGTATCATGGCCCACCCAGCTCATAGCATCAAAGACCCAGCTGCCTCTGCACGGCCAAATCTTTCCTTTCTCTCATCCCCATCAACACTCCTCTTCTCCGGGTAACGTCTCCCAGACCTCTGTCAGGAGGCATGCAATGCTCTTCTCTCCAGTTCTGCAGATCCAGTCACCATCTATATCCTTCATGGCTCAGCCCAAAAGACCATGAATGAAGTCTTTCCTGACCCATCTTCTTCAAACAGAAAGAACCTCTTTCTCTTGTGAACCCTCAATTCACTTTGCACCTCTCTTACACTTTCCCACTCTTCCTTGTTTTTTCTGCATTTATTTATGATGGCGTCTTACTCCCCCATGTAGACTACATGCTCCTCAAATGCAGAGACCAAGTCTCACTTGACTTTTTATCTCCTAATATCCTTAATTCACTCCAGCTCTGCACTAGGGTATGAAGGACAGCTTCATTTATTCATTCATGCATTCGACAAACACCTCCCATTTTCAAAACAGTATGTTAGGCACTGGGGGAGATACGAAATTTAGCTAACACAGTCTCCTCATGAAGCTTATAATTTAATAGGGAAATAAGACACAAATGCAGGTGATGATAACATAATTTCACACGACAAGTTCATGACGGCCAAGTGGGAAGGTCACCATCACTAGAATTAGGGAAGATTTCAGGGAGAAAGTGGAGAAGGAGATGAAGAAAGTAGTATTTGAATTGCCTTTTAAAGGAGGTATAAGGATTCAAAAGGCAAAGAGCTTAATGCGTTACCCTTCTCATGGGTGGTACATGATAAAGTGGACACTCTAACCCACTCCACACCTGAGGCAAGCTTGGAAGCCAAAAGAATGAATGTCAAATAGTGGGATTTCAGATATGTTCATAGGAGAAATATCATTGAGCAGTGAGATCTTTCTATTGCCTCAAGGGCCATACTAATGGGACACCCATAGTCTCTATCAGGTAACACATAGCAATGTAAGTAACTGCGAGAGGAGGGAGTACTTCCAGGTATGGCCCAGATAGCCTCAAAAAGGCAACACCCCAATACAGTATGGCCTTGAGTGCTCATCAAATCATCTCCTTTATTTACCAAACCATTTGCTGGCAGAGCAACCTCCTGACCACTCTAACACTAGCTTTTGTAGGCTATTACCTGGCCGGAGTGACCCTGTTGGACAGCTGCAGCCACACTGCCCTGGGATCGGTGAAGATGGCTTGTCGGAGTAAAGCACTCCCATCCCATCCCTGGGAGCTCTTCCTGGTCTCTCTGCTCATGCTGGCCTCTAGCAGAGCCAGCTCCTTCCCCGAGGCATGTACAGACAGGGAGCCGTTGATGCTTTGATCTTTGTAATGTGTACCAGCAGCCTGGACCTACAGGGTGGATCAGATGGGGGGGGGCAAAAGGGTCAAAATGGGAATCCGCCCTGTAGCAGAGGGGAGCCATAAACGAGGCACCGTTTGCGGAAGGAGATAAGGGGAGGTCTATCCAAAGCCCACCCATCTTTCAAGCTCCACTCCCTCCATAAAGTCTTTCTGGCTCACTTAAATCCATAGGGATTGCTCTATCCTGTGAACTTGAAAACACTTTATATCTTTGGGCTTTACGTGACATGTAGCACATACATTCTGGTATTGTTGGCTATCTTTTCAAATAATTTGTTACTCAAATAGATTTTAAGCTCTCCACAAAGACTGGGGTGGCTAGGTAGTACAGTGATAGAGTGCCAGGCCTGGAGTCAGGCAGACTCATCTTCCTGAATTCAAATCTGGCCTCGGACCCTTCCTAGCTGTGTGTCCCTGGGCAAGTCACTTAACCCCATTTGCCTGTTTCCACATCTGTAAAGTGAGCTTGATGAAGGAAGTAAAAAAACCCTCCAGTATGTGACCCCAAATGGGTCACAACTGAAACAACTGAACAACAGCAACAAAACGCAAAGACTACACTAATATAAATGAAGAACACTAGAATTTATCAGAGGTCAGATTAAATATGATGAATATATAAATACGTTTATATATTATGTTAATATATGATAGGAAGTGGTGTACATTAAATATAAAATATATATTTATATATAATATAATAATTAATCAATATAATTGGTTCCAGAGAACCAATGATGAAATATACCTCCCTCCTTCCAGCACAATGGTGATAGCCTATGGTGGAAGAGTATTGTATATGCCGTTGGGGTGGTTGCTGCATCAGTTGGTTCTACTGAGTTATTTTTATTTGTTATAAAGGAGAATTCTATTGGGTAGAGGCAATTCCACTGGGAGTAATTGTGGAGTTAAAAAAAACCCAAAAGGCATTAATAAAACACTAGAAATAGGTTTTAAGCTCCTTAAACACACAGACTGTCGTATTTTTAAAGGAAGGAAGGAAACAAACGTTTATTAAGTACCTACTATTTGTCAGGCACTGTGCTTTACAAACATTATTCCAACAGATCCTCATAACAACTCTGAGTGGTATCCCTGTTTTGCAACTGAGGGAATTGTTTAAAGTTACAAATCAGGTTGTGTCCGAGGCCACATTTAAACTCCTCTTCCTGACTAGATCTAGGCCCAGTGCTCTATCTATAACACCACCTAGCTGTCTATACACACACACACACGTATGTATATATATGCATATGTATATATAGTGTATAACACAGTGCATTATAGTTACCTGTGTTTGTGCCTTATCCCCCTCCCGGGCTACAAGCTACATTAGTGAAGCATCATTAGCAAATTCTCCCTCAGTGCCTCGAACAACACTTTGGACTCAGTAGGAACTTAATAAATGTTTACTGAATGAATGAATGTCTCCCATCGTGACAACCACAATGCAGGTACCAAATAATTACCTATTAAATTGGATTGAGAATAGAGAAACCTTGGACTAAGCCAGTCTTGGCACCTCTACTCAGGTGTACTAGACCAAGTTAACCCTAAAACTAATCCTCCCAAGCGTTTTGTCCAACCTGATCTACTTTGTTTTCTCAAAATTAAATATCTCCCTAGGAGGGAAATACACTGGCCAAAAATAAAGGGAACTGATGTCTACACGGCACTTTAAAATGTACAAAGCATGTACCTTACTTACATTAGTTTATCTGATCCATGAAACAACCCACAGGGTAGATTTTACTATTCTGATTTTATAGATGAGGCTCACAGGTTAAGTGACTGGCTCATGGTCATACAGCTAGTAAGTAACAGAAGTGAGATTCAAAGAGAGGTCTTGCCGTATTTCCCAGACCAGTACTTTATTCACTAGGTGGTGCAGTGAAGAGGGTGTGGGCCGGGTATCAGAAAGACAAGTTCGAATATGACCTCTTGTATATAATAGCTGTGTGATCCTGGGCAAAGCACTTAATGTCTGATTACTTCAGTTTCCTCATCTATAAATTGGGATTATAATAGCACCTATTCCCCAGGTCGTTGTGAGGACTAAATGAAATAATGATTACAAAGTGCTTAGCATCTGTTAGCAACAGCGGCATCTCATAACACCTTTCATCATAGTCCAAATCACTGCCCCTTGGGACGCTTTCTTCCTGTATTTCAAAGGGAGAGGAGACATGAAGAGGAAGTTTCATCTCCTTCATCTTATAAAGAACCAAAAACCCTTGACCATTTTTGAGCGGTTTAAATAACAGAAAACCTGGTAGAGTCTGTTTTTGGTTCAGATCTACCTTGGGTTCCCCGCCTACCCATCCCAAGAGCAGCATTTTAAAAATAGAACCTCCTTGATTTCGTACTCATCCCCCCAGCTCCCCAGATCACATGTGAAGAATCCTCCTTGAGGGAGCAGAACCAGGAGGACATTGTACACAGTTACAGCCACATTGTGCAATGACTGACTGACTTTGATAGACTCAGCTCTTCTCAGCAATGCAAGGTTCTAAGACAACTCCAAAAAACTCGTGATGGAAAATGCTATCTACATTCAGAGAAATCTGAATGCAAATCGAAGCATACTATTTCCTCTCTCTCCTTTTTGATTTGTTTTGTTTCTTCTTTCTGCTGTTTCATTCCATTGGTTATAACTTCTTTACAACGTGACTAATGTGAAAATATGTTTAATATGAATGTATATGTAGAGCCTATATCAGATTGCTCCTGTCTTAGGGAAGGGGAAGAGAGGAAGGGGAAGAAAATTTAAAACTCAAAAGCTTGTGGAAGTGAATGGTGCAATGTAAACTAAAAATAAATACTTTTTTTTAAAGTACACTATACTAAAAGAAAATCCTTCTAGGGAGTCTATTTGGAATTCCATAGATGATACGGTACCTGGAAATTCGGAGGAAGTGTCACCCTGGCGGGATGCCTAAGTTGGGAGAAAAACCCAAAGTGAGACCTGGATCCATTCAGCTGGAGCAAGAACTGCAGGGGTGAGAGGAGAGAGGAAGAAAAGTCAAAGAGGCAAGCTGGGTACTCTCAGGAGCTCAGGGGAGGGCTTTGTGTTGCAGGTTCAGAGTGCAAAGTTCATCTAAAATTTAATTCAGGCCAATCCAGGAACCCTATGCCATTCAAGATTTACCAGTCAAGAAGTATTTATCAAGCCCACACCATGTGCCAGACACTGGGGATATAGAGACAAGAATGACAGAGTCCCTGCCCTCCAGGAGCTTCCATTCTAATAAGGGATACAATATACACACATAAAAGTATGTGCAAAATATAATCAAGGTAATTGGGGGAGCAGGGAAGCAGGGGTATGTTAAAGCCAGCTTATACCAGTCTCTAAGAGCTAGTTGTTAAATTCACCAATGTAAGCTTTTACACCTCAAAAGCTGGCTAATGCTAATGTAAATCATGACTTGATTTATTATTTTGCTGATTGTCTAGAGTTAAGAAAGTGGTAGAGAAAATATTAATAATGCAGATTAAACTGAAAAGTATATCCTACATTTTCAGAAACCTGGTTGTTAAACATTTACCAGCAAACTACTATATTTATGTAATGTGTGTGTGTACATATATATATATACATACATATATACATATACATACATACATATACATGTATATAAAACATATTCAATAGTAAATAAAAGGTAATTGAGACAGGAGAGATACTAGTAGCTGGGGAGTGGGAACGGGAATCAGGAAAGGCTTTGTATAAAGATGCTTATGCTGAATTTTGAAGGAAACTAGGCATCCTAACAGGCCAAGGAGAGGAAGGAATGCATTCCAGGCACGGAGGACAGCCCAGGCAGACAGAAGCAGGAGACTGGAACAGAAAGCAAGCCAGTTTAGAAGGGGACTAATACAATAAAGCTAGAAAGGTAGGTGGCATAAGGTTGTGAAAAGCTTTAAATACCAAATAAAGAGCCCCATAGGACCTATGTTGGACCCTAGAGGTAGCAGGGAGTCCCCAGAGTTTAATGAGTAGGAGAATGGCATGGCCAGACTTGTGATTTAGGAAAATCGCTTTGGCAGCCCAATGGAGGACAGACCGGAGTGGAGGGAGACTTTGGGAAGGGAGACCAGTTAAAAGGTTGTTCAGTACAGTTCAAGTGAGAGGTAATTCAGGCCTGAAATACAGTGGCTGCATGCAGTTGGAGAGAAGAGATTACCAAGAAATATAGTGAAGGCAGAATCGACAAAATTTAGTAACTGATTTCATATGTGAGGTGAAGGAAAGCGAGGAGTCAAGACTGGCACCGACGTTGAAAAATTTGGTGAGTGGAAGGATGGTGGTGCCCTTGACAAATAGTAAATTTAGGAGGAGAGATGGGGCTGGGGGAGGCAGAGAAATGAGTTCTATTTTTAGACATGTTGAATTTGAGATGTCTACTAACAGAGGTGTCAGATACAAGACCTGCAACACTACTGAGTATGGCCTGAACTAGATTAAAATGTAATTGGGAAGTATTTAACAAAATAAATAATAAAACAGATAACATTACATTTTAAAACTAAGTCAATATATGGTCCATTAGAATCCTTATGTATGGATTAATGGCTCCCATTTCTAGTTGAGTTTGACACCACTGGCCTGCAGGAGTTAGAAATGCCCCGAAGGGAGTTAGTGATTTATCAGTAGAGGATAGGAGAGATTCAAGTGACAGCCTCTTTGGGCCAATACAATGAGTGAGCTGATTCTAAGGTCCCTTCCAGGTCTAAATCTATGGTCTGATAATATTAGGGCGCAGGATGGGGGTACCAGAGAGAGACCAGAGCTGAATATAGAGATCTGGGAGTCATCTGCATAGAGATGATGATTAAACGTAGGGGAGCTGATCAAATCACTGAGAGTGTGGAGAGAAGAGGGTCCAGGATAGACCTTTGGGACACATCTACACTTAGGGGGTGTGGTAGAAGAGACTGCAAAAAACAGCAGTAAGACAGATAGGAGAACCAAAAGGAAAAGAAATTCCAAACCCTTAACCCATGTAACCCACCATTCCCACAGCACACAGGAAAAGGTTCAGAAGATGGTGTTTAAGGGACTTCTGGGATTGCCAAAATCTATCCTATTCCAATCTTGCCTCCTTCTGCCTGTCACAAGCCCCCTCTCTCAATAACCCTATACTTGTACTAAGAACGGCTTGGAGAGCAGAAGGTCTAGTCTTTTCTGCTTGGCCTACTTACTGGAGAAAACAGATCTATTACCTAAGACCCCTCCTTTCAGAAGGGAACTTGGAAACCCAGAACAAAATAGATGCCCCCTTCTTTTCCACAACCCCAGAGGAAGGGACCAGTCAGCTTCCCCACCTGAGATGTGACCTTCTGGCTGACAGCAGCTTGCAGAGTTACACCACAGTCAAACTCTCCCACAGGGTGCTGCCTGAAGAAGATCTCACCATTAAGGCCCAGTGCCTGGGGGATCTTCAGCTGAGGAAAAAACACAGCCAGTGACATTCATTCTTCTGGAGAAAGACTCTGAGGGGAGGCTGGGGCCAGGAGCGAGTCACATAACCTTGGATACCTGAGTTGAATGGGTCAAATCCAAGTTCAGGCCATGACGGAAATCTCCTTCCATAGACCTGTTATGGTGCCTTCCCTTCAAATGTAGGATATCCTTCTGAAAAACTTTCAAAGCAGCCTCGACCTCCTGGTTACCCTGGGAACAGAAGTAAGATGTGGATGGTGTTATAAACACTCCTTTTCAAATGGATGTTGAACAAGGAGTTACATGTGCTGTGGGTGTAGACATAGGTTTATGTGTGTGCACATACACATATGTGGGTACAGGCATGTGTACATACACACATATATAGCAAAGAATTTTATCTATGCAAGTCAGCATGTCCTCTGCAACTTATAGCCTTGAAGAGCTAGCTGCCTAGTGCCATGAGAGGTTAAGTAAATTGCCAGTATCTGTCAAAGGTGAGACTTGAATGTGGTTCTTCATGACAGAGTACTGCCTCCCCGTTATGCACATACACACATGCATAGGGGAAGGATTAGAGGCTCATAAATCTAGAGCTTGAAAACTATCTCTAGTCCAAGCCCTCTCATTTTATAAGTAAGGAAGCTGAGGACTCAGTCACTTGCCCAGGTTCTTTAGGTAATAAGTGGTAGAACAAGATTTGAACCCAGGCCTTTTGACTCAAAAAAAAAAATGAAAGCACTCTTTCCACTGTCCTTACAAGCAACTGGAGCTCAGGCCTGGAGTCAGGAAGATCTGAGTTCAAATGTGGCCTCACATACTTAATAGCTATGTGACCCTGAGCAAGTCACTTAACCCTATTTGCCTCAGTTTCCTCATCTGGGAAATGAACTGGAGAAGGAAATGGCAAATCACTCCAGTATCTCTGCCAAGAAAACCCCCAATGGGGTCACAAAGAGTCAGACATAACTGAAACAACTGAGCAAACAGATGAGGAATTAAGACTCAGGGAGGATAAGTGACCCACCTATAGGAATATAAGGTAGCAGCACTCATCAGAGACAGGATTTTAATCCAGGTCCTCTGATTCCAGAGTCAGTGACCTTAAAGCTAGAAGAGGGGCAGCTAGGTGAATAGAGCACTGGCCCAGGAGTCAGGAGGACCTGAGTTCAAATTTGGTCTCAGACACTTGACACGCTTACTACCTGTGTGACCTTAGGCAAGTCATTTAACCTCAATTGTCTTGCCTTCCCCCCCTCCAAAAAAAAAGCCAAAAGGAACCTTAGAGTTCATTTATTCCACTGCTTGCATTTTAAAGAGAAGACTAAGGCTTAGAGAGAGACCCAAGAACATTCCCAAGGTTACATAGCTAATAAATGGTAGGACCAAGATTCAGATTCAGGTCTCCAGCCTCATTTCCAGCAGTACCATAAGTTTAGACTCAGCCTGGCCGGCAAAAAGAGAGTACTATGGGTTCTCAACAGGGATGTGATATAATGAAATCTTTGTTTAAGGAATATTAACTGAATCTTTCTCACCAGAAAGTATCCTGTCTCCTGTGTGTCTTTGAAGAGACAAACTTGCCTCACCTTCCCTCCTCAGTGAGAGTTCTGGGACAAGCCCAAATGCTGGGAACCTTCGAGTCATGGTTGGCACAGGTTTCAATAGCAAAGCTTCTCTCCCCTCCCTGCACCCCACCCCGTGGCCCCATCAAGGATCTTACTTACGTTTTGTCGAATCCTTGTCAACACACACGTGTCTACGTTGTTGGGGATGACTTCACTGTTGTATGGGTGAGTCAGAGTAATGCAGATCTATAAGGAACACACATGCATCCATGCACTTACCGGCTTAGGCAGCTCACTGCCTCAGCTATTCCGTCCTCCCCTGTGCCAGCCCAGTCTCCTTGGCCCACTCACATAGGGCCGGTCAGTCTGGTAGCCCAGGGTCAGGGTCTGCAGGCATTCCTCCAGCCCATTCACCAAGACTTTGGTCTCCAACATGTAGTACTTTTGGCTTTTGTCCACAGTAAACATCTCCTGCAGGAAAAGGCTCTGAGGAATGGGCAATTTTAATGGATGCCTAGAATTGGGGAATTTTTAAAAATACAAAGTCATCAAAAGCGCTACAGAGGAAAACAACAAGAAACAAACTTCTGGGTCACTGCCACAGACTAGCATAGACCATAGACCCCATTCCAAGGTCTCTCTTTGTATTCAATCCATTTAGGAGCAACCAGAACTGGAAAGGCTCATAGGATCATAATAATATCATCATAGTTTTAAAGCTGAAGAGTTCTTAAACTTGTCTATTCCATTTACATTTCATTTTACATCTAGTTCATTTTACAGTTAGGGAAACTAAGGCCCAGAGAAGTGACTTGTCTAAGGTCATGTGGGCAGTGTCAGAAGCAGAATCTGAATCCCGAAACTTAGTCATCTAGACCAATCTATTCATTTTACAGATCATAGGTTCATAGATGATAATAACAACTAGCATTTCTGTAATACTCTCAAGTCTACAAGGTGCTTTGCATATATTATCTCGTTTGCTCCTAATAACGACCTGAGAGATAGGCATTATTATTGTCATTTTACACATGAGGAAACTGAGGCCCAAAGAAGCTAAGTGACTCATCCAAGGTCATACAGGTTTAGAGTCAGAAATGGGATTGGAAGCCAGGACTTTACCATCATCTATTCTAGCTCACTCATTTTACAGATCGCAGGTTCATAGATGATGATGATGATGACGATGACGATGATATAGTGCTTTAAGGTCTACAGAATGCTTTGCATATGTTATCTCATTTGATCCTGACAAAAACCTTGGGAGGTAGGTGCTATTAGCCACATTTTACATATGAAGAAACTATGACAGAGGGAGGTTAAGCGACTTCTATTAAATTGTAAGCTCCTTGAGGGGAGAAGTTGTCTTTTTTTTTAACTGTATTTGTATCTCTAGTGCTTAGCAGATAGTAGGTGTTTAATAAATGTTCATTGATTGACTATTGCCCAGAGTCACATAGCTATGAAGTGTCTGAATCAGGATATGAACTCTGGTCTTTCTGACTCCGAGTCCAATATTCTTGGCCGTATATCTCCTAGCTGGAAGGGACTTCTTAATGCATCTAATCTAATGCCCTTAGTTCACACCACAAAACTGAAGTAAAGGGAAGTTAACTGACTTGCCCAAGGTCATGCAATTAGTAAACAGGATCCTCAAAGAGAGAAAATGTCTTCCCTACAGTCCACATGGATCCAATCAAAACACACTCACATAGCAGAGAAGATAAAGATTCCAAGCATCAGGTCAAAACCACCAAAAAGATTTAGAAACAAACTCTCTCAGCTTTTTGCTCCATGTCTCAGAGGAGGCCACAGTCCCCAAGAGCAGCATCTGAGATGCATTCAAACTGGTCTATGACTCGAGGGAACCTGGGATTCTGTAACATTAGTGTGAGTGGCAAGAGAACCTTATGGGGTGATGGTCGTAGGGGGAGGGGGTGTTCTACACACTTTACTATCTTCCATATATTCTATAATCTAGCAGCAGTGACCTTCTTGTTTGCTCCTCGCAAGATGACATCACTTCCAGACTCCATGTCTTTTCATGAACTGTCTCCTTTGCTTAGAATGCTCTCCCTCCTCACCTCTGCCCCTGGCTTCTCTAGTTTCCTTCAACTCAAATCCTACCTTCTGCAAGAGGCCTTTTCCCATATCCCTACTGCCCACTGCTGGTGCCTTTCCTTGGAAATGACCTCCCAATTTATACTATACACATAGACATAGACATAGACATAGACATAGACATAGACATAGACATAGACATAGACATAGACATAGACATAGACAGACATTGACATCTTGTACGTATGTAGTTATCTGTATGTTGTCTCCACTTAACTGTAGATTGTGAGTTCCTTAAAGTCAAGGATTATTTCTTATTTTCTTTGTATTCCCAGGCTTAACATTACTAGCGCATAGTAAACATTTAATAAATGTGTGCTGACTGATTGATGGACTGCAAGCATATGCTCAGTGGGTTTGTGTCTGCCCTGCTAGTAAAATCCTAGGCTCCAGCTGAGCTGCTGCCCCTGGACCCTCCAGACAACTCCATTCTGCATTCTTGAAAAAAGCTAATCCTTCAGTGAGAAGACTTCTTTTGTAGGAAACCAAGGTAAGTTTCCTTGATTTTGTTACCCAGACACCTCCTGGGGGGATGGCTTTGGAAGGGAAATCAAGGCTGGCTGATGGAAGTGTGTGAACCTGAGCTGGAGAGTTCCTCGCTTCTGGTAGAGTAGGCTCTCCTTCTTCAGCTCCTCCAGCTGGCCCTCCAGGTGCAGTCCAATGGGCTGGCTTTTGGAATCAGTCCACAAGGCCATTATTAACACAGTGGTCTTTCTGGGCTGCAATGGGAAATACAAAGCCAAGGATTTAAGAATGAGGAAAGAAAGGGTCACAAATCCAGCCTGTCCTGAGGGGAAGCAAGGGTCAAATAATTCAGATACTGATTAAGCTTTGAACCCTTGAAAATCCCACATAGGAAGAACTACCCCTATGCTATGAATTTCAAATGTTTATATTATTTGTGCACATATATGTATGACTCTTGTATATACCTAATTAATTATTGCATGCTGTTTCCACCATTACAATGCAAGGTCCCCAAATAATGGACTATGTGTATATGTATGTACATGTGTATATGCATGTATGCACACATATATGACTCTTGTATATGCCTAATTATTTACATGTTGTCTCTACTGTTACATTGCAAGCTTCCCAAAGGAGGGACTGTGTGCATATGTATTTGCATATGAATGCATATCTATCTATCTATCTATCTATCTATCTATCTATCTATCTATCTATCTATCTATCTATATCTATATATCTATATATTATAAATGGGGGCCATCTCTAGTCATCCTGATCTATATCTGGTCTCTGGAGGAGAAAGTGAGGTTGGTGACTTTGCACAGCTTTCCCTCACTTAAATCTAATTCACTTGCAAGTCATGGCATCACCTTCCTAATGTCATGGTCTTCTTTGAGAATAAAGGACAAACAACAACATGTATGAATGTATGTGTACAAATGTGCATGACTTTTGTTTATACCTGTTTACATGTTGTCTCCTCCATTACAATGCAAAGGTCCCCAAAGGAGGGACTATATGTGTATGTATGTATGCAAGTGCGTGTATCTACGTACGTGCATGTATGTATGTAGCATATACCTATCTACTTACATGTATCCTTATTTCATTGCAGCCCCTTAATGGCAGGGACTGTTGTATGTATGTATTTGTGTATGTATGTGTGTATGTACCTGTTACATATACCCAATTATTTACATATTGTTTCCCCTATTACAATGCAAAGTCCTTGAGGGTAGGGACTGTTTCTGCCTCCTTTGTATCTCTAACACTTAGCCAGCCTGGCACAGAATAAGCATTTTATAAATGCTTGCTTGGTTGATTGATGGTGCCAAACCAGAGTCCCTGAACTGGACTGAGTCTGGCCTCCAAGGACCAAGTTGCAAGGCATTGACAACGACCAGAGGCCACCTGAGCAAGAAGGGCCTGTGCACAATGACCAGACCATGGACTCCAGGTATCCCAAGCAAAGCAGCTGGGTGTCATATCTCCAGATGGCAGAATTATTGGGCATTAGAAGTGACCATGACACTTCTGATTTCAGGGACTGACCTTACACAAGAAGCAGTAGAGGGCCCTTCCAGCCAAACCTCATAAACAGAATTGAGGGAACCACGTTCTCACCCGCTCTGTGTGTCTATAGGCAGAAGTCAGGTTCAGTCCCTGCCTGGGACCCTTCAGCCAACAATGGAAGAGCTTCTTGTCCCGGCGATTCTCCAGGTGAACCTTAATCTGAACCAGGGGACTCCAGGTGGTCACCAGCTCACCCTGGCTTTGGAGAACACTCTGGTCCCAGGTAATCAATGTGGATGCCTGTAGATGAGGCAAGTGCATTGGTCTCCTTGTAGAGGCCCCCAGGAGAATGGCACCAGCTTTCAGAGCCCAACTGGGAAAAGGTTACTTCTCACCTCTAGCATTGGGAGTGATGGGTAAAGAAGGCCAATCCAGCCCACATTATTATGGAGCTGGAAACAAAGGGCCAAGGAGAAAACACCCAAGGCAGCACGAAACCAAAGGAAGATTTGCTAATGGGAGGAACTTCCCCTCAAACGAGGCTAGGCTGAGGCAAAATTGTGAAATGAAGATTAGAACCTTTTCTATTTTTCCATTTTCATCCCACTGACTAGCCTTGTAATATCTCCCAACAGGCTACTTGATAAAGGCTGAAAGTACTACCCTTCCCAAGAGTATTTTCATTTGTAGAGAAAACTGGAAAACGAAAAAACCTTATAGAAAAGTCCAAAGAAAAATCTAATCGTGGAAATCTCAGGCATGGGGAATGGGTCAGTAAGGGAAAGTGTTAAAAGCTAGTACATGTATAGTCCTTTTGTTTTTGTTTTTGGCAGGGCAATTGGGGTTAAGTGACTTGCCCAAGGTCACACAGCTAGTACATGTGTCAAGTGTCTGAGGCTGGATTTGAACTCAGGTCCTCCTGACTCCAGGGCTGGTGCTCTACTCACTGTGCCACCTAGCTGCCCCATGTATAGGCCTTTTAAGGTTTGCAAAGAACTTCCCAAATATTATCTCATTTTTCTCCCTCATAGCAAGCCTGGGTGGTAGGTGCTATTATTATCCCCATTTTATAGATAAGGAAACTGAGACTGAGAGAAATGACTTGCCCAGGGTCACAAAGCTAACAAGCATCTGAGACAAGATTTGAACTTGGGCTTCTCTGGCTCTAGGGCCAACACTTTACCCACTACACCACTTGTAATGCCTCTAACCACACCACATAGCATATGCCTACTCTCCTTTTGGGACAACTGTTACAGGATGTACAATTCAGAAAAAAAAAAGTCTCATTGTTATAAGAGACTTAAAGGTCATCAGGTCTAGTGCTGGAGCTGGCATCGGAGGACCCTAGTTCAAATCCCTCCTCTATGACTTAAAGAAGAGGGAAAAACCATCCAAAGAATAGAAATGGCATTTCCTCTTCCTATCACCAAAACCCAACTGCTGCTTGGGCTAGACCCTTGCGCCAGTAAGGCAAAATGGGCTTAGTTTAACGGGTGCCCTTGAGGAGTTTGGCTTTTGTTTATGGTGAAAGTACTTTCACCTGTTAAACGCTAAGCCCCAGGACCAAAGCCCTATCAGGTGTGAAACCCCTGTGGGCGTAGATTAAAGACTTAAAAGGGGCCAATTCTCGAACCAATGGGTCTCTGGACTCTGGTCTCTAGTCGTTGAGGCGGGACTTAAGAACGCCAGAGGGTTGGCTGCGAGGAGAGGCGAGAAAACTATAGCTGGAAAAAATCCGAAGCAGAGCCGACCCCTGTGTGGACCCAGGAGTTTGAGCGGTGAAAATGATTTATGCCATCTTATTTTTTTTGTGGCCTCCTGGCTACTCTTGTGAGGCGGGCCTACTGGGCCTGGAGGCTTGTGTTCACAATACTGGAATGGGGAGGTTGGTTC
>CM053624.1:252604528-252690979 GCA_028646595.1 Phalanger gymnotis | reverse complement strand
TAAGGACTCAAAGGGTAATAAAACTCTGGGATTTTAGAGTTAGAGGACGCTTAAACACAGCATTGGGTAGTGGAAAGGGTTAGTAGGAGTCAGGAGAACCTGGTTTCCAATTTCATTCTTGCTGTTTACTAGCTGGGCGACCATGAGTTTAACCTCTCTGAATGTTAGTTTCTGGATCTGTAAAATGGAAATAATTCTATCTATCCTAGCTCCCTCAACAGATTCTTAAAAAGCTTTGTAAGGGAAGTGGAACGACGATGGCGGCGGCAGCGGCGACCTCTGCGCGGCTGCTGCGATACGTGTGGCCCCGGCGGGGCAACACAGCGCCTCGCTGGTCATGCTGCACGGTTCAGGTGATTCTGGCAGATTTAGAAATCAATCAAGTTTTAAATCATGATTTAGTTTTTCAGCACATAAAAATTATTTATCCAACAGCTCCTTCCAGGCCATATACACCAATGAAAGGAGGACTCTCCAATGTGTGGTTTGACAGATATAAAGTATCAAATGATTGCCCAGAACACCTTGAATCTATTGACTCAATGTGCCAAGTACTTGAAAATTTAATTGATGAAGAAGTAAAAAGTGGCATAAAGAAGAATAGGATACTAGTGGGAGGATTTTCAATGGGTGGATGCATGACACTCCATTTAGCAAGCACCGTGATCTGGCTGGAGTATTTGCACTCTCTAGTTTTCTCAGTAAAACATCTGCTGTTTATCAGGCTCTTCAGAAGAATGAAGGAACTCTTCTTGAATTATTTCAATGTCATGGCACTACTGATGAGTGAGTTCTTCATTCACGGGGAGAAGAGACAAATTCAATTTTGAAATCTTTGGGAGTAAACACAACATTTCATAGCTTTCCAAATCTTTATCATGAGCTAAGCAGATGTGAGCTAGAGAAATTAAAATCTTGGGTTCTTGAGAAACTACCAAAAGAAATAGAAAAACCAAATGAATAAATCAAGTGTTTGTGTTTTTAAATAGTATGTGTTTGTAATGTCGTTATTATCAGAAGTGAATTTTGCCGCCAAAATATTGTATAATCATTGATCACTCCAATTAAACTATTGAAACTAATAAAAAAAAAAAGCTTTGTAAGTTTTCAAGGGTTATGTATAAACATCAGTCATCAGCATCTTGAGACCCAAAAGGATAAGGCAATTTGCCCAGGGTAAGTCAGCATAGTGCCATACTCAGTATATACATATATGTGTGTATATGTACACGTACGCGCACACACACACTGATTGATGATGCAAAATCAGGGTCCTTGAACTACAATGAGTCTGGCCTCCCAGGACCAGGTTGCAAGACATTGACAAGGACCAGAGGCCAGCTGGACAAGGAAGGGTCTATGTACAAGGACTCTGGCATCCTGAACAAAGTAGCTACATATACATATGCATAGATGCATATATGTATGTGTGTGTAAATCCTCCATATATTAATTTAATAGGTGTTTCTAAATATATAGAATATATAGGTTAATTATATAAGTATATAGGTATTTCTTGAGTGCTTATGATTCACCTAACCACTAAACAGATGCCCTTGAACTCACCCTAAGGTAGGTGGTGCTTGGGGTGTAAATGTGGATCTTCCCTTGTTTGTCTCGAATTTTGTCTTTGCACGACAGCTCCACCACCAGATTCTTGATGGACAGGGCCTTTCCTGTTGTCAGCTCCCAAGTGGCCTGGTACGTAGCACGATGAGGTTGGTGCAGCCTGTGAGCCAGGGACAACAGCAACCATGGGGTATCTAAGTTCAATGCACCTGTTTGGGGTAGAAACAGAGACAAGGAAGAAAAGGACAGGAAGAACAGAAGCCATGGGGCCAGAGTCTTCTAGAAATATTGAGAAGCTGCCCAGGCCCCAAATACATCTAGGTGGTGCAGTGGATAGAGTACTGGAGTCAAGTGGAATCAACTTGATTCAGCTGGAATCAGTTTGATTCAACTGGTATCCACCTGGAATCAAGGAAGATCTGAGTTCAAATTCTCCCTTAGATACTTATTAGCTGGGTGAACCCAGATAAGTCACTTAACCGCTGTCTGCCTCAGTCTCCTTGTCTGTAAAATGGGGATAATAATAGCATCTATGTCACAGAGTCATTATGACGATCAAATAACATATACACATGTACATACATTCACATATATTGCTTTGTAAACCATAAAGCATTACGTAAATATTACTTATTTTTATTATTGTTGGTGTTATTACATCCAAATTCTACTACTTTCTGCCGAAGCTGGAAACCTGAGCAAGAAAAGGGGCTTGGAAAGAGCAGGTACATGAGGTCATAAGAGTTAACTTTCAATTCAGTCTGATAACAGTAGCCTAATGCCAATATTCTACAGGTGTTGTTAAGTGGCTGTGAGTCATAGAACAATAGAGTCTCTGAAGAAGTGAAAGTGCTTAGTGTCCAGACAGTGATGATGGGTATAAGTTGGCTGCAACATGTTACAAATAAGGAATTATAAAATACTGGAATAAAGGATAACATCAAAGAAATGTATGATTGGAAAAAGATGTTTGATCACATACTGAAAGAAAATAATTGATAAAATAATGAATGAAAGAGTATTTATTAACCACTTACTATGTACCAAGCATTATGTTAAGTCTTAGAGATACAAATACAAAAGGAAAGGCAGCCCTTACTTTCAGGAAGCTTATATTTTTTTTTAGTAAACTTTTTAAAATTTAATTTTTTAACTTAACAAAAATCTATTTACTCTCCTTTCTGCTCTTAGCCTTCCATTGGAAAAAAAAAAGAAAAACTCTAATAACAAATATGCACAGTCAAGGAAAAACAAATTCTCATACTGGTGATGCCAAAAGTTTATATTCTAATAAGGGAAATAGCACACATAGGGAAATGATGGTCAAGGATGAGTATTTTGGTTTGGAAAGTTACAAACATAGTGAGTGATTCCAAAGAGGAGTAGATTGACACATCCTATCCAGAAACAATGGCAGAGTTGCTTTGATCATGGCTCATGGTTCTAGAGTTGGAAGGGGAGAGAGAATAAGGAAAGGAAAGGGAAATGACAATTTTTGGTGAGATGGCTGGGCAGAAGGGAGCAATAGACAGCCAATGTGTACCAGTGGTACACACTGTAATGTCAAGAGAAATTGAAGGTAGTCGCCAGATTGTTGAGCAGACCCACTTGGCAAACTTATGGAAAAAACTGTGGACAAGAGTCCCACAGAATGAGTGGGAATGAATAGGCTGGGATATGCATCATTAGAGGGATGAACCACAACAATGAGATCACAGATCCACTGGAATATTTGTTTTGGCTTCCTCCTATAAGGTTATCTCCAGAATGGCAGTAGAGATTTAAATGAAAAAAGGGTTAAGCCTTCTCTAACTTGGCCTTTTTTAAAAATTCATTCCCTTGAGAGTTTCCTCACATAGTAAGACATACCATGGCCAGAAACTTTGCTAAGGGTTAGGAATACAAAGAAAGGCAAAAAATAATTCTGGCCTTCAATGAATTGTCAAGGTGTTTTTCAGTCATTCCCAACTTCATGAATCCATTTGGGATTTTCTGGACAAAGGTACTGGAATGGTTTACCATTTCCTTCTCCAGACCATTTTACAGATGAGGAAACCAAGGCAAACAGGGTTAAATGACTTTCCCAGGGTCACACAGCTGATAAGTGTCTGAGGCCAGATTTGAACTCAGGAAGGTGAGTCTTCCTGACTCCAGGCCTGGCAATCTATCCACTGCACCACTTAAAGGGCAACCTAAGGCACTGAAAAAGTGACTTATTTGCCCATGGTTCATAAAGTTAGCATGTGACAAAGGAAGGACTTGGACCCATTTTCCCAACTGCAAGATCAACCATTCAGCCACTTGTGCCACAATGACAAGGCCTACAGTAATATTGGCCAATTTTTTAGTTTACATAGATTTTCATCCTCCTTTAGGGGTGTGCTGAAGCCTGCCAGCTTGACCATCAACAGGAAATTGTTAAATTTTGAGTGTGAACATTTTCACCTCAAAAATTGGCAAATGCTACAAATCAGAGCTTGATTTATTGTTCTGTTGATTGCCTAGACTTAAGAAGGTGATAGGGAAAATGCTACTGATGCAGATTAAACTTAAAAGTGCACTGTGGGTTTTGTTGTTAAACATTTATCAGCACATTACTACCATCCTTGAACACAACTGTGACTCCTATAGCTTCGTTCCTCTACCATTCCCTTTGCCCAGTGAAAGCCCCTAGGGGGTCAAGAGCCACGTCTTACAGTTGTTTGTATCCCCTTTAGCATCTAGGACTATGCTGGGTCCCAAGAAGCTATCCAAGTACAACATTAACTAATTCCACTGTTCTTTGGGTCATAAATTGGACCCTGTCAAGGTCCCTTAGGGCAGCTGTCTCAGAGGGAGCCCCCTCATGCCAATTCTCCAGGGACACCAAATGCTATTCCAAGAGACGGGTTATCCTGCAACTGCTCACCTTCCCATCTCCATTGAGGACCTCGAGACATGTCCTTCCACTGGAGCCCAGCCATGAAGGGCAGGCGACCATTATACTGCACCTTCAGATGAGTACTACTCTCCACGTGGCCCTGGGAAAAGCTGGAATGCTGGAGCTGTGTTCGGTAATCCACCTGCCTCTCCGGCACCTGAAGGAGGAACTGGGGAAGCAAAGGACATGGGATGGTTGATGGTCTCCTCAGCACTTCTCCAAAGGATAGAACCCATAGTGGTAATGAAATCACAGGAAATCGTTGGATCATGGCTTTAAAGCAGAGGTTTATAACCTGGATATATGAGTTTTTAAAAACATGTTGATAACTACATTTCAGTATAATGGTTTTCTTTGCAATCATATTGATTTTGTGCATTTAAAAACCATCATTCTGAGAAGGGGTCCATACATCAGAAGACAAAAAAGACACAAAAAAGGTTAAGAACAGGGGTCCTTAACCTTTGCAGCTAAGAACCACCATAAAAGGGTTTAAAGCTAGAAGGAACCTTAGAGGTCATCAAGTCCAACCCCTTCATTTTATAAATGAGGAAACTGAGGTCCAGAGAGGTTAAATGACTTGCTTGAGCTCATACAAGCTAGTCAAGTGCTTGTGGTTGGATTTGAACCCAGGTCTTCCCAACTTCAGATCTAACACTCTATTCACCATACCACACTGCCTCTTCACAATAGGGAACAAGTGCTCCCTAGCCATCAGCTCTGTTGGCCACCAAGCTTCCACCCAACATGCATCCATATCAGCAGGTGTGGTCTTGTCTGGAGGCAGGGGCTAAACTAAAGGATTGCTTGAATTCTCCATCAATTACAGGTCACTGTGACTATAGCTTAGACATATCTCAGTTTCCCCCCTTCTATTTATTATCCCTTCCCACCCTATATCCTGCATTTCAATAGCCTCAGGAATTGTCCACAGGGCTGACCTCCATGAAGTAGTTGCTCAGGGCTGGGCCAGAGTCATTCTTGAAGGTCTGGCTGATTCGGAGCTTCCTTTGGTTGTTAATCTCATCCCAGTGCTTGCCATAACTCACTTCCACCATGGAATGCAGGCGGGACACGCTCTCCTCATGCCGCAGTTGAACCTGGTGGACACAGGCCCCTCAACGTTGACTCCCTAAGGTTAGACTGGCCCGTTAGATATCATCTCCATAAGACTATGAGATTCCTGAGGACAGAGCCTTGTCTTACTGACACTTTCCATCTCCTCCAGCACCTAGCATGGTGCTCTACACACAGAGCTAATTAAATCAGCCCATCAATCAGTTGAATCAACCCAGTAATCCATCCATTTCCATAACTCTATATAACATAATACTTAATCAGACCCTTCTCCCCTTTCTTTTCTTCTCCTCCTCTCCTCTGTAGGCCCTTTTCTTTTTTCAATTAACAAGCATTTCTTTTTTTCCCCTCATTCCTCCCCCTACATTGGAGGGGGAAGGGGAAGAAAAGTAAAAGCATTGTAGCAAGTATCCATAATCAAGCAAAATACATTCATGAATGGGTCCAGTCCAGAAACAAATGTCTCCTTATGCATCTTGAATTAATTATGACCCCTCTGTCAAGATCCACCCTTTTTTTTAAAGGAGGCTAGTACATGAAAGAAGCTGAAAGCCTGGGAAGTGGGGGTAGCGAGCAGTAGGGAAAAAAAGGGAGTAAGAACTAAGGTATGAGAGTCAGACCACGTCTGGGATGTTGTATTCAATTCTGGGCAACACCACTTAAGAATACTATAAGGTAAGGAGCTTGCAGAGGAGGGCTGCAGGATGATGAAAGGCCTTGGGTCTGTAACATATGAGGTCTGGTTGAAGGAACCAGGAGTTTAGCCAGGAAAGAAAAGACTAAATATCTATGTTCAAGTATCTGAAGGGCTTTCACACGGAGGACAGAGGGGACCTGTTCTGTTTGGCCCCAGAGCATAGAGCCAGGGGCAATGGGTAGAAGTCACAAAATGGCAAATTTAGACTAGATGTTCAGAAAAACCTAAATGGAACTATCCAGAAGGGGAATGGGCTTCCTTGAGAGCTGGTTGGTTCCTTCTCAATGGAAGTATTCAAGCAGAGGAAGATGATGGCTCATTGAGTGGGTGATAGTGGGGATTTCTTTTGGGTATACTTTGGACTCAATAGGCACTTAGGCCCCTTCTACCTCTAAATTTTGTGAGTCTGTCAAAGTATAAATCTGTATGATTTATGCATTCCTTAGGGAGCTTTACTTAATAATCAAATACAAGCTTGGGAGGATGAGTTTGGGATAACTAGGAAAGTTATGAGAATCCATAGAATCTCAGAATTGAAGGTCATCTAATCCTCACTGATGGATTTGGCTTCTGAGGATCTCCATCCAAATCCTGGTTCTACCACTTCTTATCTCAGTGACCTTGGGCAAGTCACTCAAAAACTCTCTAGGATTCAGTTTCCTTAAATGTAAAATGAGGAGGTTAGACCAGATTATATGTAAGGCCTTCTCCAATTCCAAACCTATGATCCTTTTGAACACCCCTTCTACAGCATCCCTGAAACATATTTATTCTTCTGCTAGAATACTTCCAAAGTCAGAGAACTTTCTGCTTGATCAGAGGGCTGACCATTCCATTACTGACTGCTTTAGGAACCTGTTTCTTATGATTAGCTTGGAAATCAACCTCCTTGGAACTTCTAACCCCTGGTCCTGGTTACACCTTGTGGAGCTACACTGAAGACATCTCCTTTCCCTTCCAATTCCTTTCCATTTTTAGAAGACAACTGTCATCTCTCCCTACTGCCACTCAACCTTCCTCTTCTTCAAGGCAAACACCCCTAGTTCCTTCCATCGATCCTTTCATGTTATTGTTCCTAGATCCTTCTTTCTCCTGGTGGCCCTTTCTCTGGATGTGTTCCAATTTATCAAGGTCCTTCCTAATATGCCTCTCCCTCCCCAAATGTGGACACAAAGGTCCGTATGTGTCCTGGCCAGTACAGCTTAGTGTCATGAGAGATCATTCACAAGAAGGGGAAAAAAGTAGAGAAAAAGAGAACCCAGTCTTTTGGTCTCTCTCAACTGCTAGGCAGGCAGCAGCAACTGGCTGGGTAACCCACTGAATGAATCAGCCAACCAGACAAGAAATAATCTTTTCTTTGTTTCCCACATTCTTTTGTTTCCCACAACTGCTGGGCACAGTTCTCCTACTCTGCTTCAATTTAGCCTCTGTGGTGGGATCTAACCAGGGAAGTGCTTGTTGTCCCTGGTTGGATCCTGGCTCACTTAATAAATGCTTCTGGAATGAGTGAATGAACGAATGTCAAGGGGCACAGAAAACTGTTGTGCGGATTACTGTTTTAAAGAAGTCTGGCCTTAAACATTGGATTCATTTGGCTTCCCTCAAAAGCAAGTTACAAAGGAAGTCACAGCTTCTGTCCATGATATATGATCATGGCAATAACTGTTGCCACTGTGAACTAGGAAAACAGATCAATAGAACCCCCTTTACAATCCTATCCCCAGGGCTACAGCAAAGGCAGAATGGGGTTTAATGCAGACATCTATCCTACTCAGCCACCTACCTTGTGGTTATACGTGAGCACCTGAGTGCAATGAAACTCATGCCCAAGGTCCAGCTTGTACACCTCCGGACGGTTCTCCACTTTGAGCTTCTGGCCGGCATTGCATTCCTGCTGGAGGTACTTGGCCTCTCCTATGCCGTTCAACACAGAAAGACCTGCCCTTCTCCTACCAGGCAAACACACAGCCCAGCTCCTGGGATAGGAGAGCACAGGATGCCCACAGCCCCAGCAAATTGTCCCTTCTTTCACATTTAAAGAGTCTCAAGAGAGGGTCATGACATGGTAAGGTGGAGAGAGTGCTGGATTTGGAATCAGAGAAGATGAGATCAAACCCTGGTTCTGCCACTTAGAACCTGTGTGACTTGGGGCAAATCACATCACTTCTCTGGGGCCTCAGTTTCCTCATCTGCAAAATGAGAGCATTGGACTAGATGTCCTCTAAGGTCTTCTCCAGCTCTAAACCTATGATCCTGTAACACCTCCATTAAAGTCTTCCTAAACATGGAGTAGAGGTGACATTTCCACCTAATTATGGGATGACTTTTACTTCTCAAGGCATATTGCCTGAGGTCACAAAATAATAGAATCAGACCTCAAATACAAGTTTTTCTTGCTCCAAGCCTAGGGTTTGTGCATCTCTCTGTCTTGTCTGGGTTTCAACTAATTTCGAGGTAGAAACTATATCTCTGAGTTCACATCTCTACTTTCTTTCAAAATTCTTCTGCCTTCCTGCTATTCAAGGCCAAAACCTAAAGGAAAGCATCTTTGATAGAGGACTACCATCCTCTTTTTCCTCTAAGTTACTGGCACCAAAGAGGAAATGAGAGATCTATCAGAGACAAGATAGGGTCCCGTGCACTATGTTATCAGCCAATTTTCAGAAAGAAACATAGAAGGCCCCTTTCACTGAGGCAACGGAGAGTAGAGGACAGAATACTGGTCTTGGAGTCAGGAAATCTTGAGTCCAAATTCTGTCTCAGACACTTATTAGCTAACTATGTGACTTTGAGCAAGTCATGTAATTTCTCTGTACCTCAGTTTCCTCATCTGTAAAATGAAAGAGTTGAACTCAATGACTTCTAAAGTCCCCTTCAGATCTAAATTTATGATCTATTTCTCAATAAGGAGTTCAAAGGACGTTAGCTTCCTGAATGGATATGATGCTCAACTGGAGTAGACAGGTCCAAGGCTCCAGTCCAACATTCCCCGGAAATGTGACACTCACAAAATGGTGCAATACCTAGGAGCCCATATTTTATCCTTAGGGCATTGGTCCAGAGGCTCCCTCTTTGCTGTAACAGGCCAATGGCATGGAAACCCAGGATATCCGGCAGGTAGACCTCTCCTTCCAGTGCATACAACTGGAGCCCATCCTCTGCCTTCTTCTCCAGGATTGCTGCAGAAAGAAAGGCCCACCAGGTGACTGGAGGAAACAGAATCAATCAGTAGGATGCCAGACCCAGAGGTGAAACAGTAGCCGAGGGAATGATCTCCAAACAGACTTAAGAAAAGGTAGGGGGAAGAGAGATGGAAGACAGATCTGGGGCTAGTCAGAGGCCTAGAGAAAGGACAGGATTTGAGACCTGGGGGTTGGTGGGGGAGGAATGAACTCGATGGCCTGGCTTTGCTCTCGGTGAGCATTAAGGGTGATGGTGGCAGTCAATGGGAGTTAGGACACCTGGGTTCTTATTCCAAGCTCTGTCACCAATTCGCTGCATGACCTTGAACAAATAACTCCATCAGTCTGAGTTTCCATTTTCTCCTCCATCAAGTGAGGAAATTAGACTATATAATCTCTAAGGTCCCTTTTATCCCAAAACGTTTTGTGTTTCTATGAAGCTTGGGGGTGCAGGGGAGGGGGAAATGGGAGGAGAAAGAAGAAGAAAGAATGGGAAGGAATTTACAATGTAAGAGGGCCACAGGCACAGAGGCTGTTGCTGGTTTGTTCCTTCCTCCTTACCCGACAAGAAGGCTTTGTCCTTCAGCACATTCACCAGGGACACAGAGAATGCCATCTTCCTGCCCACTTGTTTGGTGATGTTGCCCATGAGAATTACAGGGCTGCCTCGTCTGATCAGCTTTGCCTCCAGCTGAGTCTCGTATCTCTGCTCCCCTCTGGAGGTCTGCACATCACTCAGCCCCTGAAATAAAGCACCTGTGCTCATGGCCCTCATCCCCTTTTTTTTAAGTTGGACTATTAAATCTAGTAGAAATGAAATAGTGTGGGTTGAGGGGGATCTAATTAACTTTTCTATGTTCTAGTGCCTTTCTTGCTTGGCTTTTAAGAGATTATCTGGGAAAATTTTCTCAGAGATGATCACATGATTGAGTTCAGAGATGCACAGGGCAATAGGAGGCAGTAGGGGCAGCTGAGGGGAATGGCCATTGGCCCTAGACAGACACAAATGGACCCACTAAGTAGAACTCCAAAAATCCTGTGATTTCTGAAAAATAACAGTGTTCTTTCATGAAAAGAGCATTGAACCGAAAGACAAGAGACCTCAATTTTCATCTCAATTTCATCACTAACTTGTTTGATTTCTCTGGGTCTCAGTTTCCTCATTTATAAAATCAGGGGCTTGGGTCAGATGATATCTCTAGTTCAAACATTCACAAGTCCAGAATTAACAAAGATGATCAATTAATTGGGGTCTCATTGTTAGGCAATCCCCCAATTCATTAAGTTGGAGGTTATTGTGGCTTCGAGACAAAGCTTCTTCTCTCTCCAGCCATCTTCCTGCCTAGATCGGAAATCATTATTCACCCCTTTTGTCCCTAGAACTTCTGGTATGGGGTTCCCTTTCCCAACTAATGGTTGCCTCAATCACCCAGAAACAGGTAGGTGGCAAGTGGATAGAGATCTGAGCCTGAAGTCAGGAAGACCTAAGTTCAAATCCAGCCTGACTGTGACCTCAGGCAAGTCACTTAACCTCTGTCTGCCTCAGTTTCTTCAACTCTAAAACAGTTGTGAGTACCTACCTCACAGTGTTATTGTGAGGATCAAATGAGAGAATATTTGTAAAGCGCTCAGTACAGTGATTAGCACATAGTAGGCACCATATAAATGCTTATCCTCCTATTCCCATTATATCTAAGTCCAGCTGTAGCTATGCTTTGCTTGTGTCCCTCGGCATCTTCATGCCAATCCTGCCTACCTCTCCTTTCCCTTTCCAGCTCTGGAGCCATAATCAAGTCAACTTTGTCATTATTCCTGGAAAGAGCATGATGATCTACTTCCCTACGGCTCTATTTGCCGTCCCTGAAATTTTCCAAATCAAAAACTTCCCTAGTCACCATTTCCCTCTATACTTGTCTTCCTCTATTAGAATGCAGGCTCCCTAAGGGCAGGGACTATTCATTTTTATATTTGTATCCCCAGCATTTAGCACAGTGCTAAGAACACAGAAAGCACTTAATAAATGCCTTTTCATAATTAATAAATATATACATAAGTTGTTAATAAATATTTTATATAATAAGGATAAATATGTAATAAATACATAAATAATAAATATTAATAAATATGAAGATAATAAATAAATGCTTTTTCATACATTTATTCATTCATTCCTTAGACATCTGATCACCTCTCTTCCTAAAGGAGTAGAGATGGCAATGTGGCAGTTATGTTTTCTAAAAATTACTGCATGAACCCAGACCCTTGAACCAGATATTGCTGAGCCCAGTAAATATCCGTACTAATAAGCACCTAAAGGTCTCTGTAGGAGAGAAAAACACAAGATAGTAACCATTATGCAAATAATCTGGAGATAGAGGGGATGGGAGTGTTATCTATCTCCTGCACCAATTGGCCCATCTGATTCAACTTCCAAAACACGCCTTCCATCTGTCCTCTCCTCTACATTCCTGCCATTACCAGACTAGTTCATGTTCTCCCACCTGCGCTATTATAATACCTTCCTAAATGGATTACATTCCTCCCATCTCCCCCTGCTCCAATCTATTCTTCTCATGTAGCCAGAACCATGATTACATCACTGCTCTGCCCTATACCCTTCAATGGCTCCTGTTGCCTACTTCTGACACTCACTGTGTGATTTTGGACAATTCACTTACCTTTTCATTTGTAAAATGAAGAAGTTGGACTACATGGCTTCTGAGCTCCCTTTCAGCTCTAGAGCTATGATTCTAGGAATAAAACCCAAACTCCCAAACCTGTCATTTAAGGCTGTCCAAAATCTGACAGCATTCAATTTTTTTTTCTATCAGCTGGCTCCATGGGTAAGATCACTGAATTGGAATCAGGAAGACCTGAATTCAAATCTGACCTCAGACATTTACTAGCTGTATGACCCAAGGAAAGTTGCTTAAGCTCTCTCAGCCTCAGTTTCTTAATCTGTAAAATGGGGATGATGATAGCATCTATCTCACAGGATTGTTGTGAAAATCAAAGGACATAAATGTTAAGTATTATCATTATTGGGCAGGTGGGTGGCACAGTGGATAGAGCGTCAGGCCTGGAGTCAGGAAGATCTAAGTTCAAAACTGACCTCACACACTTACTAGCTGTGTGACCCTGGACAAGTCACTGAATCCTGTTTGCCTCAGTTCCCTGTTCTGTAAGATGAGCTGGAGAAGGAAATGGCAAACCACTCTAGCATCTTTGCCAAGAAAGAGTCAGACACAATTGAAACCAACTCAACAACAAATTATCATTATCATTACTACTACTACTACTACTCCCTTCACAGACTCTGTGTTCATGCCGCAAGCCATTGGACTCCTCACCATACCTCAAATGCTCATCATGCCATTTGCTATTATGGAATTTCACTGTCTCTTCTCTGCTTTCTGAATTCCTACCCATGCTTCAGGGTCAAGCAAAAATGCTCCATCTTCCATAAAGCCTTCTCTGAGCTCTCCCTAGCCCTCCCAATTCCATCCCCAGGTAGACATAATCTTGCCCTCCTTTCACTTCTAATAGACTCCATGTCTACTCTTCCCACACCACTCACCTATCACATTCTAATTTTTAGTTATTTGTGTAGCTCTCATCTCCTAAACTATAAACTCCTTGAAGGCAAGGACTGCAATTTATGCATCTCTAGTATATCGCATATGCTAATTCCCCTTAACAAGTCTCTTCATGTTGCCTTGTCACAAGTCTAACAATTAAATATATATGTAAAACTTTTCTTTTGTAAAATCTACTGAATGTAACTGAGTTGATTTTGGGGTCCATGGACAAACCTTGATATAATAGACATCCTTGTCATCCAAGATTATTTCCAGGTGGCCAAAGCGGGTAGTCTGGAGAGAATCGATTTTTCCTATTAGGAAAGAACATGTGGATGAGTTTCCATCAAAAGAGCTGATGAAGGAAAGTGGGGCCAAAAAGAGTAAAACTTTCATTTAGTACTTTCAGATTCAAGCTTTTATGTCTGAATGTGAGACCCAGCCATGCGGTGAAATAATCTAGGCACTGGGCCTATGAATATTTAGCCAGACCCTACACCAATTTCCCTTCCACAACTTCAGCTGAGCCTATAACTGAGTGGTTTGAGACCTCTAAGCTCTTCAATTCAAGCTGTATTAAAGCCAGAGGCAATGTTGGGGAAGGCAGCACAAAAACGTGTGTTTTAGGGGTTTTAGCTGACCACATGAGTCAACAGTATGAAACTACGACTTTAAAAAAAATTAATGTAATTGTGGACTGCATTAATATTATTCAATATGTAAACATTTATTAAGCTCACTACATGCCAGGCACCTATGCTAAGTGCTAGGAATACCTAGAAAGGCAAACTAGCCTCAGGCACTTGGACCCACATAGGATCCAGGTCAGGGAAAGGGATAGCCTCATTGTACTTTGTGCCAATCAGATGGCACATGAAGAATTTACTGTGGTCGGTATATGGTGCCACATTTCAGAGGGAAATTGACAAACTTCAGTGGGTCCAAAGGAGGAGAACAATTAGGACGGTGAAAGATCTGGAAGTAAAGGCATAAAAGAACTTAGAAGAGCCTCACAACAATGTGTGCTTAACAAATGCTTATTGATGGAGGTGACCTTTAAGGTCCTTACCAGGTTTAAGGTTCTGTGAAAAATTACGCACCCTAAGGAACCACCAAAAAAAGATTCGGCACACTAGCAAGCCATTCCACCATCTCATTCTTTTGTATGCATACCATCCACTTTGATTTTTTTCTTGGGATGAAGTAGCTTGATTCGGAGCTTCTTCTGAGGCACACTGAAGCTGAGATCCACACCCACATCCCTGGGCCGTTCTGACTTTGGTGTGCCCATAAAGAAGTGGATGGTGGCTTCTTCAGGGATCCAACTCTCCTTCTGGAAATACAGAAGGCTCCTTCACCCCTTGGAAATTCCTTCCAAGGAGAAGATTTTATAAGCCCCTGCCAAAGATGATCTTCCCTTTTAGGTCTCAGGGCTCTAAATCCCCACCCCATCCACCACCTCTTTTGATCTCTCCTCCAAAGAACCCAATTGAGAATCTCATGGAGTCTCATCTGAGTCTCCCTTAAAATCTGAGACATTTTTGAAAAAGCCATGCCATTAACTAAAAAAAGCTTGGGTATTTAGTGGTTACAGATGAAATTTATACAGAATTCTGCTGTAGAGTATTAAGGCTGGAAAGTACCTTGGAGATCACCTCATCATTAATCTTCAGAATGTTAGATCTGGAAAGAACCTTAGAAGTCGCTTAATCAGAGAACCACAGAATATGAGAGTTGAAAAACCCCTTAGGGATTATCTAGTCTAACTCTCTCATTTGACAGAGGACACTGAGGCCCAGAGAAGTTAAAAAAAAACTTACCCAAGGACACACTGCAAGTTAGGGCCAGAGCTGGGATCAGAAGCCTCATAGCCTAATTCCTATGCCTGTGTTCTTTCTGCTATACCCTGCTATCTTCAGCAGTTTTCACTCAGCCAAGTGGCCCATCTGGGAGGCCAGGTTGAGACATACGTGAGACACAGGTTGGTTTGTGTGAATAAAAGGCACCAGCCATGCTGTGGTAGCTGAGACCCAACCAGACTGAGGTAGCACTGAGAGATTCATGGTGGCGGTGCAGGGGGTCGAGGTAGAATCCTGTTCTGCCCTACCTGAGGAATATAAGCATAGGCAGCTTCTAACAGGTACTGCTGCAGTCCCTTGTCGTGCTTCTTTAATGTCACTGCTGCAGCTATTGGCATGGCGAGAGAGAAAGACTGGCCCTGAGCTGGGTAAGACACTTCAGAACACATCTGCCAGCCCCAAATGTGAGATGCTGGGGAGACACAAGAAAGAGAGACAATGCAGAGATACTAATATTACCCTGTTGGGTAAGATAGGTGAGATAACCCATAACTGCATCCTTATCTTACTGCAGATCCTGGAATGCTGGAAAGATGGGCAAAGTCCTACATAGACACATGCACACGCACTCTCTCGCCTGCCCCACACCTCTAGGGTTCTATTTCCAAGAAAAGGGGCTCCATCATCTTAAACATAGTCTTAACGGAATGAAGCCTTGCTTCTTTGGAAGGAATGATGGAGTTTAAACACCTGGGTTTATAAAGAAGACTGGAAAATCTGGAGATTGGCATTATTCTTCTCGAGATTTGTCATTTCTGTTTTGAATATGAACCTTATAATAGTACAGTTCTGGTAATAAGCATATATGTGGCATCATATTCACAGTTTCCAAACCCATCCTTTTAGGAACCCAGGAACTGAACAAACACATACAGGGATTCCTAAACTTGCAGTAATACTCCCTATAACATTACCCTGAACTTCATTTATGAACCTCATGGGATTTTCTTTCTCAAGATGGAAGAGTGATGAGGTTAGCTGCTTACCTTCTTCTCCAGTGCAGGACCTCATCTCTGAAGGGTTGTTTAATTGGTCAATATTCATCATACCATCCACAGTCGTGAGATACAGCTTAGAGCTAAGGGAAAGACATAACTAGTCCTGGATTCTTCCACTTAACTACTAACCCAACTTAATTACTAACCCAACAACTAACCCAAGTCACTAGGTGCATCTGCGATCATGTCCACCTCTGATCTCACCACCCCATAAGCAAAAACCTAAGAGACAGTTAAGACCTGGGACACAAACCATGTCCAAAGGGAAGATGGGACATGCATAACTAAGGTCAAGGCTTACTCCTTCATAAACGTCTGGTAAAACATGGTCCCTTGCTCCTTAGACCTACCTGAAATTCACCAGTTCCATGGATTCCTCAGGAGTATTCAGGAACATCTTAAGCTCCTGTCCCCTTTTCACCGTGATTCCTCCATCAAGGCTAGTGGAACTTCGGATGCCAGTCACCCACTTCACCCCTGCTTTCCCCTGGAAGCCTGCCACACCCATTTGAGCTGTGATCTGTATTAAGGCACTAAGGTGAAAAATATTGACAAGCTGTAATTTGTAAAGCAAGCCAAGTAGGGTAGAGATTTCTTAGGAGAAGTAGCTAGGAAGAAAGCAGAGGATGGAATGATAGCTTGGAATCAGGAAGACCTGAGTTTACATCCTACCTCAGACACCTACAAGCTATGTGGCTCTGAGTAAGTCACTTGAGCCTCAGTTTCCTCACTTGCAAAAATAAAGATAGTAATAGCAACTACCTCACAGGGTGGTTATGAAAATCAAATGAGACAGCCTATGTAAAATGCTTTGCAAATCTCTAAAAATGTTAGCTATTATTATTAGTGTCAGGAGAACTACAGCGCCAGAGTCATGCCCTCTCCCAATCCTCAGACATCTGTTTTGGTCTTTTCTCTATCTACGATTCCTCCTGTAAGTGAACAGAGTCCTAGGATACTTGGATTATGTTCCCAAAATATGGAAAATGAATACTTCATTTTACATCAATATGCAAAGGATCTGTGATTTCATCCACATGGCAAGTCCTATTGCAACCCATTTGTAACTTATGTAAGTTAAATACAGAAATCAGAAAAGCTAAGTGATTTGTCCATGGTCACAGATAAAGTAAATGTTCAAGGTAGGATTTGCCCACATAGCGGACAATACAGTGTCCAGTGCTCTGCCAACTAAGACATTCTGCCTCTCTTCATTCTACACTTTCCTATTTGTGTGTGTGCCTGAGAGAAGGAGCAGGGTGGGGATAAAGACAGAGAGATAGGCACTGGAGGGAGGAACACCATTATTGTCATTAAAAAGAAGAAGGGGAGAAGGTGCTTTGAGATCTTCATCTGAGAGGCAGGGGCAGGCAAGGAGGAGCAGGGCCAGGGAAGGTTCTGAGTTCAGCCCTAAAATGAGCAGTAAGAGGTAGACAAGAGGTTGGACCATGTGCACAGAGTGCCTTCCCTCTCAAACTACCTTGAATATGTTTTAATTTACTTTATATATATGGTGTATATATTTATGTATGTACTATTTGTTGTCTTAGCGTGTAAGCCCCTCCTGAATAGGGACTGATTCATTTTGTACTTATCTGCCTGGTGCCCAGCCCAGTGCTTGGCATGATGCTTAATGCTGACCGATTGGTATCTACCTTCTGGAGCTGTTACATGGATCAAATGAAATAAGCTATAAGGGACATAAGAATCGTAAAGGCTTACATAGATGTGAGCAGCTTCTATTGTTCTGAAGTTGTCCTCTGGCCCACATGGATGATTCAATTTAGTTCCCTCTCCTCTGTGGCAGGTGAGAGCCATGCCAGGGACATATCCCTAGAGAACTGGGGCTTCAGTACCTACACTCTGGACAGCTCTTGGTACCTTGGTTTGATATAGCCCTCCAAGGAGAAATCCGAAAGCTGCTTGAAATCCACTGTCCCTCGGATCCGGATGTTGATGGCAGCTGAGGCATTCAAGGCTAATTGCACAGGAAGGCCTGATACAGTTGGAAAGGAGAGCTCTTCCGTTGCCAAGCTCAGCCTCCTGTTAATCTGTACCTCCTGACCCTGCAGCCAAAAGGAGAGGATTAACAGCGCCTCCTCTCGACAATCTGCTCCCAAGACCAGTGGCAGTTCTGCCCAGCATCTACCTTGAGGAGCTTGACGGTCAGTTCAGCCAGATTTAGGGAGTACCTCTTCATGTGGTTTCTCACTGCCCCACAGTCCACAAAACTAAGTTCATTCCCAAAGATTTTCAGACTGAGACCACACTGCAGGTCCTTCCTCTTCCCCCACCTCTGAGTCACCTGAGCAAGTAAGAGTCCAAAAAGTTAGAACTGGTAGGCACTATAGAGATCTCGCCCAACCCCTTTACTTTATTTTACTTCATTTTATTTTCTTAGAGTCAAAGGATCATAGATCTATAGTTGGAAGGGACCTCAGAGTTCATTGAGTTCAACCTCTCTATTTTATTTTTGGTCGATGCCCGTGACTTCGTTGGTGTAAGGGAACTCTCAGTGAAGAAGTCCCTTCTTCCAATGCAAGTCAGGATCTCCTCAGGCTCAGAGTTCCTTAGAGTGGCACGTCACACAGATGCTCTGTACCAAAGGCAAGATTTGAACCCAGAAATTCCTGACTTCAAGGCAGGCTGGCTATCTGCTATGTCCTAACTCTTCCTTAACCCCTTCATTTCATTAGGGCAAACCAAGGCCCTGAGATGGGAACAACTTACTCAAGGACATACAAGTAGATAGAAGAAGAACCAGGATTTGAAACCAGGTCCTCCAATTCCAAATCCACAATTGCATATTGTTTTCTCCCAAGCTTAATGCTCAGATGGGGTTCCATGACAGGTTTGGGGTTGGCAGGTGATTAAAAGATCATAGATTTAAGAGCTACAAGGGACCTTAGAAGCCATCCAGTCCACCCCCTCCTTTTACAGATGAGTTAGCTGAGATTCATAGAGGTTAAGTGACTTGACCAGGGTCACACAACTAGGAAGTAGCTAAGGGACTCTTTGAACCTAGATCTTCCTGACTCATAGTTCAGTACACTACCCTAGGGGAAAAGGTCTGGATATGGAAGACAAGGGAAAAGATGTAATGGGTCAGGATAAAGGTAATCTAGATTAACCTTAGAGTAAGATTAGGGACAGAGCATGATCCCAAGCATTGTTCATATGAAAAAAAACAGGCACAGATCCTCCCTAGAGATTTATTTTCTGTGAGTCAGAGAAAATACACCATCTGGCTGATGTCTGAATGGCCCTGGCTACTCTGGTCACTTCTAAATGGCATCATTATTTTAAAAAACTTGTCCCAGAGCTCCTGAAGGGATGATGTGTGCTGTATGTGTGTGGGTAGGAAAATGGATGTGAGTCCATAAATTCCCTTACCTTCTCCTGGAGCTCCTTCATCTTACTGTGCCCCCCACCTGGGCACCCTGCCCTAGTCAATCCTGGCTTCTTCTCATTGAATCCATCTTCCCGTTCCATGTCAGTATCTGGCTTGGTCTCACTTTTCTCATCATTGTCCCAGAATGCTGCCATCGCCGGCTGCCTACCAAACAGCCTGTAAGCCAGCTTTTCGGCATTTTCTAACCGGAGCCCAAGCTGAGAAAAGAAGCACATTCAGAACAGGCAATGAGGATTTTGCAGAAGTGGAATAGGAACACTCTTGGAAAGCTGATGGGAAAGCTGCAATCATAACCTCCTGGTTCCCTTAGGAGCCTGGAGAAAGGGAACAGATTTGGAGAGTATCCCAGGTCCAATGTGGAAGGAGACCTACCACCTTCAGGGGATAGAATCAATTGAGATCTTCTCCTAGGATAATTGCATGGATGCTACCAAGCATGTGTATTTATTTGACAAGCATTTATTAAGCATCTTTTATATGTCAGGTACTGTGCTAGACCCTGGCACATAGGCATAAAAAGAACAAAATAAAATAAAAATAAAAAGATAAAAATAAATGAATGAATAGATAGATAGATAGATAGATAGATAGATAGATAGATAGATAGATAGATGGATAGATAGATAGATAGATAGATAGGTAGATAGAGGAGTCCTTTCATGCCAGGATCCCATAATAAATAGAAAGTCCATACAAATTAATTTCAGTGAGCAAATGAATGTTATTAGCAAGTGAAGAAATTAATATAGGCTTCCCAAAACTTGAGCGGAACCCTAAAGAAGCTAAGGAGTCTAAAAGAAACAGGTGAGGAGACTGAATCCTCAGGATCATAGATTTAGAGTTGGGAGGGACCTTTAGAGATCATCAGATCCAATCCACTCATTTGACAGATGAGGAAACTGAGGCACAGAGAGATAAGTTATGCGTTTTGCCACACAGCTACCTAGTGAATGTCTGAGTGGGTATTTGAACCCAAGTCTTCCTAATTCCAAGGCTAGCACTCTATCCTCTACCCTAGATATGCTGGAGAGCCTGAGCAAAGGCATGGTGACAGAAGACAGAAAGTCACATGACCAAGAACAACAAAACGTCCAGTTTGGCTGGCCTGTAGAGTACATGAAGGAAGTAAGATAAAATCTATTTGAAAAGATAGGATGGAGCCAGACCACAACAGGCTTTAAATGAAAAGTTTGGGACAAAAGCTTCCTAGACAAGTCATGAAAGCACTGAGCCTCAATATCCTCATCTGTAAAATGGTAATAACTCAGACTACCTATCCCACAGGTTTACTATGAGGAAAATATTTTGTAATTTTTAAGGGTAATACTAATGGCTGATATTTAAATATCACCTTAAGGTTTAAAAAAGCACTTCTATACAATCTCTCATTTGACCCTCACAAGTCTCTGAGGAAGGCACCACAAGTATCCCATACCACACATGAGGAAACTGAGTCTCAGAAAGGCTAAATGATTTATTTGCCTGTGGAAGCATTAGAACCAGAATTCAAGCTAGGTCTACAAGTCTACACCATCCATGACCTATCTGGATCTCATAAGCTCATGGGATCAAAGTGACCTTGGAAGTTATCGTTTCTTCATTTTACAGAAAAGGAAACTGCCACACCCAAAGGGGAAATGACTTGTTTAGTGTCAGAGGTGAGAGTTTAACATTTGACCTTACTCTCCCTCCTAACGTTCTGCAATCAGCCTTCTCTCTCTGTTCCTCATACACAATGTTCCTCATACACAGTCTAGATATAGATTTCTATATCTATGGGTAGATATCAATACCTAGATATAAAAGAAATATGTATTTATTAACTTTTTTGTTATATTTACATTTATTTGATTTATTTATATTATGTTATTGATTTATATTTAGATATGTTTAGATATTTCATATATTATATTTATATTTACCTGTTATCTCTCCCTCTCCCATTAGAATGTATGTTCCTAGGGACAGCTAGGTGGTGCAGTGAGTAGAGCGCCAGCCCTGGAGTCAGGGGGACCTGAGTTCCAATTCGGTCTCAGACACTTGACACACTTACTAGCTGTGGCAAGTCACTTAACCCCAACTGCCCTGCCTTCCCCCTCAAAAAAAAAGAATGTAAGTTCCTTCACTATTATGTTATAAGAAATGATGAGCAAGATGGTTTCAGAGAAACCTGGAAATGCTTATGAACTGATACAAAGCAAAGCAAGCAGAACCAGAAGAACATTGTGCATAGTGACAGCAATATTGCAACAGTGACTTAGCTACAGTGATTAATATGATGATCCAAGACAATTCCAAAGGCCTCATCATGATGAAAAATGCTATCCACCTGCAGAAAGAGAACTGATGAACTCTGAAGGCGGATTGAAATATGATTTTTTCACTTCATTTTTTCTCACCTTTTTTAGTAACATGGCTAATAAAGAAATATTTTTGCATGATTTCACATGTATAATTGATATGATATTGCTTGACTTCTCAATGGGGAGAGGGACAGAGAGGAGGGAAAGAACATAGAACTCGAAAAAAATTTTAATGAATGTTTAAAATAAATAATAATTTTTTTAAAGAGAATGTAAGTTCCTTGTGAGTAGGGATCATCCCATTCCTTGTATTTGTACTCCCCAGCACCTCACATAGTGCCTAGCACATTGTAGGCACTTGGTAGACACTTGTTGATTAATTAATTGAATTCAGGGTCTCTAACTTTAAATCTAGTATTCTCTCTGCTATGCCATGCTGCCTTACTGAGACCTCCCTAGATGTCTGCCCTGCTCCCCAGGAGAGATATTATGAAAAGCGAAACAAATACTGGCCTTACCTCCAGAAGGTTGGCAGCACGGCCCATGACATGGATGGTCAGGTTGGTCATAATGGACCGGGGGAGGAAAGAGGCTGGGGAGAACAACAGAGTGGCCTCCACATTGGCACCCATACTGCTGGAGGCTAGAAGAGAAGAGATTATAGTCACAGTTCACATTTTCCTTCTACAACAAAGCAGTGTTTTTAAGCAACCAGTTGATTCTGAAACTGGGTTTAATGTAATAAGGGATAGAGTCAGCCTTTCCGTAAGACATGACAGTGAGAAAGGGGAAGGTCTTTATTTTGGTCCCCTCTGTTTCTCTTCTACAGTAGAGAACAGATACCTAAGGAGGTCATAGAGACAAAGGTTAGAGAAATAATAAAGGGAAAAGAAGAAAATGCAAGTCATTAATTTGATGCCCATACCTATGCTAGCTGAACTAATGGGATCCATAGCGTGGTTAATCAAAAAATACCAATAAGCCCCAAATCCAACAAAAGGTCCTTGGTTCAAATGCAGGTGTGAGTTGTAATGTGGTGTAGTACAGAGAGAAGTGCCTTGAAGCCAGGAAAACCTAGTTCAAGTTTTGTTTCTACTGGCAATGTGATGAAGACAAGTCATTTAACCCCTCAATGCTTCAGAAAATTCTAAAAACAGGTGTTGATCTGTATTAATAGAGGGAAGTTTCTCACTGGGAATACCCTATGCCAATAAAATCACAGGTCTGATCCAAAAGTAAAATGACCCCAAGAAGAAATGTTTCCCAGAACCACCCAGCTCTCAATTTAGCCAGTCTCATGAATATACTCATTCCATAAATGTTTATTGAGAGTGCCCTCTAAACAAGTGCCTATATTAGGTGCTAAGGAAGATACAGAGAAAAATAAAATCTGGTACCTTCCCTTGTGAAGTTTACAGTCTACTAAGAGACACAAGATAGAAACAAATAACTACCAGGAAAAAATAGAATATGGTAAGTGCATCCAAGAAGCATGGACAAGAGAGAAACTTCAGACTAGAGGGATCAGGGATGGCTGGGTAGAAGAATTATCATTTATGATGAACCTTGAAGGAGGGATAAAATTTCAACAGGCAGAAATTGATGAAAGATTTCAAGTGTAAGCAAACTCAGCAAAGGGTAGAACATATTCAGGAGACAATGGATAATAGTTCTATTGGGCTGAGGTGTACAGTCTATAAGAGACAGTAATATGATACAAAGCTTAGGAAAAGGAGGTTGGGTCCAGGTTGTGAGGGTCCAAAATGGCAGGCTTCCATCAAACCTCTTCCAAGAATTGTTAACAAGAGGGAAAAAAGTGATCTGATTGGGTTTGATAATACCTGAGCGAAAGGTGATATCTGAATAGGAGGAATGTTTCCAAGTCTCAACTTCAAATTCCTTGCTGAGGATGTCGTCAGGGAGGGAGTCCCGAAGGGAACGTTTGAGAGGGTCATCAGTCTCCAGCAGCTGAGAAAGGTGGCTCCAGACGAAGGCTCCCACTGGAGCCAGGAAGAGGCAGGACAAGGAATGGGATAATCAGTGAGAAAGCAAGCAACATACTTACAAAGTCAAGTGTGGGTACCATATTTTGGGAAGAACATTGAGAAACTGGAGGTCATCCAGAGGATGGCAAAGCAAAATTTCCAATATCCTTGAGATTGTGCCACATAACGATCAGGTGAAAGAACAAGGGATGTTTAGTCTGATGAACAAAAGCTTTAAAGGGACAGGAGGGCCGTTTCAAGTTTTAGAAGATTTCTCATGTGCAACAAGAACTTTGGCAGAACCAGAAGTAACACGTAGAAGTTGCAAAGAGGCAAAGTTAGGCTCCACTTAAGGAAAATCATTTTAATAACTAAAGTTGTCAAATGGTGGAATGGCTTGCCTTGAGAAACAGTGGGTTCCCTCTCACTAGCTGTCATCAAAGCAAGGGCTCCATGATGGATTGGTGGAAGGTTGGATTCAAATTTTTTGGAAACATTGGAGAAATTCTTATTCAGGGATGTCTTGAACTAAATGGGCTCTGAAATCCCTTCCAACTCTGAAATTCTAGGATTTTGATGAGAGATACCAAGCATCTCAGTAGCCCCACTCAGGAAAAAAAAAAGACTATATATCCCTACATACCAATAACTTGTTTCCAAAGCCTGTGCTCTTACCTGGGAAAATGGAAGCCAAAGGGCCCTTCTGAAACCTGGAAATTTACTTCATAATTAAGATCTTGACACTGCTTTATGTCAGTGCAGCCTTAGGGTAAAGAGACTCATGGTCTCTGAAACATTTTATGGGGGAAGGATTCTCTTAGCTTTGCGGGGAGGGGGAAATGTAGGAATCTGGGTCTCTCTGTATTTCTGGCTATTGTGAGGCTCAAATGAGATAGTTTAGGATAAAAGAGTTAGAGGGGGAAGAGACCCCCAAAATCATCTAGTCTAATCCTCTAGGTGAGGTAGATGAGGAACCAAGGCCCAGAGAGATTATGCTGTAAATCATTTGGGGAAAAAACAAAACTATAAAGTACTGTACAAGTATAGACAAGAAGTCAGGATACCAGCGTTCTAGTCCTGTGTTTGTGACCAAGGACAAGTCCCAACGACTCAGACTTTAATTTCCTCACATATACAAAGGGGAGTTAACCTATAGGCTATACGCTCTCTCGGCTTCCTTCCACCTGAAAGCCTACTACTTTTTCTTATGATTCTTACTTAGCATTATTATTACCCCAACGTTATTTTGCTTTCTATCAGTCCCAACGTGATCTATTTCCATTCACCCAGCACAGTCTACTCTATGGTCTTTGTAGGCCTGGCCATCCAGATTCCAGGATGCCATTATGCATTCTAGAAATACTGTTTTTCCAGTCTAGAACTGGCTGGCTCTTCCCCCAAGCCCTGTGGAGTGGAGCCAATTACTGCCACTGACCTTGGCTAGACTTCTCTGTTGCCTGAGTTTCACGCACCACGGCAAATGCTTTCTCACTAGGGCATTTCATAAAGAAGTAGTAGGCAGTCATGCGGATCTCAGCATCTTCTTCTGTGGCTTGGTACAGCTGGGCAAGCCCAGAGCGCTGACAAGCAAATGGTAAGGAATCAACACAGTTCAGATTAATGGTAACGATCTGAATGTCTTCACATCTGCGGAGCACTCGGAGGTTTATAAATTCAATTCAATTCAATTCAGCAAACACATTTAAGGTCCAAGGTCAAATGGCTAGGAGGCAAGACAGAGCCAAACCTCAGACCTGAACCTAGGGCTTCCAGCTCAATGAGAACTGCTTTTCCCCCACTACACCACAGGTGCCAACAAACCACAGTAACCATAAGAGAAGCTCACATTCGCAGAGCAAGGGATCCTTCGAAAGGCCTGGATTGCAGCCAGCCGAATTTCAGGGGCGTTGCTTTTCAAGGCTGCACAGGAGCTCAGGACAGGAGCAAGAGGGGTTGCCGCCAGCCCTGCATTGCCAATGGCCTTCAACATGAGCTGGAGCTGAAACAAAATGGGCAAGTGTGTTGGAAGCAGGACTAAAAGTTAGGGGCATGGACCAGCCCCCGCCTGTCCCACAGAGCCATAACTAAGACAGAGCCACTGAGGCTTTGCCCCAGGCTTCTCCCAAATCAATCTTCCAGCCAGGGAAGGGCAGGGGAAGGAGATGTCAGATCCTGGCAAGTTGGTCCCAGGATAAGAAGGAGGGAGGGCTGGGATCTGCTAAAAAGAAGCTGTTTTGGCTATTGTGTAAATAAGTATAACATGAAGGTATATGTAGACACTATATCGGATTACATGCCATCTTGGGGGGGAGGGGGAGAAAATTGGGAATTCTGAAACTTGTGGAACTGAGTGTTGTAAACTAAAAATAAAAAATATATTTTAAAAAAATTAAGAGATGCTATTCCTCCAGACCAGATGCAGTATAAGGGTTGTGAAATACCCCAGTATCCAGGGGATGAACAGCAGGTAGAAGTGAGTTCCCCTGGGGACCACTTTTACTCAAGAAAGGGAGCCCTAGTTTCTCTAAGGAGGGGTATGTTCTCCAGATGCCATTTCACTCATGGAGAAGGGTACCAAAGGGATAAATGACAGGCTAAGAAGAGGCCCTCCAAACCACTTTCTGCATGAGGAAAGAGGGAATGTTGAGAGACCAGACCTTCAGAGGACAAAGATTGAACTGCTCTGGGGCAGAGGGCATCCCCACCTTGAACTGTGTTCAGTTCAAGAAGAAGGCTAGCATAGCCCCAGTACAAGCTACAGGCTAAGAAGCATCCCCAATGCTGAACTATTCCAACTCCTCAGAATAGTTTGCGACAGTTCAACCACCACTGTGGTCATTGCCCTATTTTCTTACTCCCCCAGCCAGTGTTACATTAATCTTTCTCATCATACCTTGGTGTCAGTCCCTCCAGGTTCCAGATCTCCTTACCCGGCCACTGTCCTTGAACCCTTGAGAGCCACAGTTCTCTCCTAAGGCTTCTTTAAGAATCTTCATTAATGAGCTCACTCCTGGGAGTCGCTCACAGGCCCCACCTGCCATGCAGAGGCTGTGCACCAGGGCAGAGATGCTGAGGAAGGCACTCGAAGTCACTGCTGAGGACTGCAGCAAAGGCTGGAAAGACAAACAGACTCCAGCATCAGAACTCTGCTGCTCATACACAAACACACAAAGACACAAATTTCAGACGGAAATCAGGCAGGCCTCACAAGGGGTCAAGTGAGAAGTAGTCAGGGGAATGGTCTGCCCGCTATCTCTGCTCCACTTGATGGGGATTTTCGTTAGAGAAGAAAGGTTGTCCTGAGAGCAATGAAGATGAAACTCTCTTCACAGTGTAAGATACAGACAGAGATTGTGTGTACATACATATATTTTATATATAAATTTGAAAGTATATTAAATGATATATAAATAGAATTTATATATGTAAAATACATGATAGGTTATTTTTCATATATCTTTTAATATATTATGTGATACATTTCATATAACAGCTATTTATTACATGTTTTATGACATTTTAATGTATCATACATTAAGGTATATAATATGTATATATATAAAGTATTTTGCAAATTTTTAAAAAAAATTTCTTTCACTTTGCAAACCTTAAAGTGCCATATGAATATTGCCTATTTTATTATTAGTAGTAGTACTTCTGCTATTAATTTATCCATTTAACATGCATTTGTTAAGTACCAACTGTATCCCAGGCATGATATTAGGAATAAAAGGAAAAAAGCAACAAATACATAGAAAATGAATTCTAAAATCTATACAAAGTCATTTCCAGGGGTAGGGCACTAGCAACTGGGGGTAGGAGAGAGGAAGTACTCTGGATGGGCATCCTGTAGGAAGAGGTGGTTGAGTTGAGCTTGAAAGGAAACAGAGAATTCTAAGGGGCAAAATGAAGGGAAGAAGGGCATTCCAAGCTTGTTATGCAAGGGAAGTGGTGTCCATGTACTGGGAACAGTAAGCAAGCCTTTAGATCGGAACGTAGAGTGTGCGGTGGAGGGTAATGTACAGCAAGCCTGAAAAAGAGGCTGGAGACAGATTGTGAAGTGTTTTAAAGCCAAACAGAGGAGTTAGCACATCATCTTAGAAGTAAGAGGGAGCCACTGAAGCTTCTTGAGTGACACAGTCAGAACTGTGCTTTGGCGATATCAATTTGGCACTTGTTTGGAAATCAGATTGGAGAAGGAAGAGGCTAGAAGCTGGGAGTCCACAGTCCAGGGGAGAGGTGATGAGGGTCCTATACTTATCATAATCTACTTTGCATGATGTATTTCTTGGCTGTATAGTGGCATGAATAGAGTACCGGTTTAGGGAAACCCGGGTTCAAATTCCACTCCAGATCTACACTAGCCATTTGACCATGGGGAAAAAACTTAACCTGTTCCAGAATCGGTTTTATTTGCTAAAAATGGGAATAATCCTACCTGTAGGAGACAGGATAATTTTGAGGACTAAATGAAGGAATATATGTAAAGTGCTTTACAAACCTCAGAATGCTATATAAGCAGCAGCTAGGTGGTACAGTGAACAGAGCGCCGGACCTGGAGTCAGGAAGACTAGAGTTCAAATCCAGCCTCAGTTATTTACTTCCTATGTGATCCTAGACAAGTCACTTAACCTTTTTGCCTCTGTTTCCTGACTGTAAAATGGGGATGATCATAGCACCTAACTATTGAGAGGCTAAAATGAGACAGTATTTGTACCTTAAGGCGTTATACGAATGCGAGCTCTTGTTATATCTCTTATAAGTCCTTTCTTCTCCAGACTAAGCAACACCAATTCCTTCATCAATCTTCATGCGGTATTGTTTCCATTCCCCACCCCCTTTCCCATCACCCCCAGCATTGTGCTTCTCTTCCTCTGGACTTCCTCCAGTGTGAATGTGTCTTTCCTACAATGTGGCACCCAGAATGGAACACAATATTCCAAATATGATCTAGGACTCTCATCTTTTCCCTGATTCTTGGCACTCTTTGTTGTTATTCAGTCATTTTCAGTCATGTCTGAGTCTTCATGACCCCACTTGGGGTTTTCTTGGCAAAGATACTGGAATAGTTTGCCATTGCCTTCTCCAGGTTATTTTTTTACAGATGAGGAAACTGAGGCAAACAGAATTAAGTGATTTGCACAGGGTCACACAGCTAACACATGTCTAAGGCTAGATTTAAACTCAGGAAGAGGAGTCTTCCTGACTCCAGGTCCAGTACTCTATCCACTGAGCCACCCAGCTACCCCAATTCTGGGCACTGTTTCCCTCTTACTATTGTCAGTTTTTTTTTTTTTGGTTGTCATGTTGTACTAACATGCCATGCAGATTTTCAGAAATGATACTGAAAACCTCCCATTATAGGGGAGCACAGCATGATCTTCTTCACATTCACTTTGAGAGCGTCTCATAGACCACCGGCAGTGCAATCTAGGGATGATATTGTTGGACTTGCAGTCCGAAATGCCTAGGTTAGAATCCTGCTGCAGACACTTATTTACCTGTTTGACTCTGGGCAACTGATTTAATCTAAGTCTCAGTTTCGTCATCTGTAAAATGAGGGTGTTGGACTCAATGACCTCTAAATCTATGATCTTATGACTGAAAGAGAGAAATTTTATACATCTTGATGTGAAATGATTAAAATGTGAATTATATGCAAATACATGGAAAAACTGGTACTGCGAGTTGGGAGAATCAGCAATACTAGATTTTTTAGCCTGGGATCTGAGGAATGCTACATTCCCTTCATGCACAGTCTTCAAAAAAACCAACTAGGAAATGCCAAGGGATTCGTTCTGTCATTTCATCATCATAGTCATCATCAAATCTCAGAATGATTTTAGTTTTACAAACACACACACACACACACACACACACACACACACACACATGCATATTTTTATTTCCTGAATTGACACAAATTGGTCACTTATTTACCTCTCATACCGGATGTCAAATTTTCTGGATTCTCACCCTCACTTAGGTAAATAATCTCAGCCCTAAAGTGACAAAATGTGCATGCTTCCTTTCCAATTCACATAACTAGCTTTTATCTGATTTATCTCAATTACTCGAACAAAAGTACATTTGAGAAGCTAATTACAAGACAGCTCCATGCTGAATAATGATCCCCTTCAATTTTTTTCTTTTACACTGTAATTATAATAATTTTACATTTATTTTCTCTTCTCTTAATAGATATTCCTTACAGTGAAGGAATTTCCCTTCCTAAGTTCCCCCTAGAAAACTTATGTTATTTTATAGGCCCTTTCTTTGCCTTAGTAGGATGAGTTCTACAGTATAATATACTGGAGATGAGCTTTAAATAAATGCCTGTATTCGAATCGCGGCTCTTCAAGAATGTAACCGAGGGCAGCCACTGTTTTCGTTTTTGTATTTGTATCCTCAGGCCCTAACATTGGACTTGTTACATAGTAAGAGCTCAGTAGGTTTCACTGAATTAGACTGAATTCTTAATTCACTGTTATATGGCATTTTTAAAACTTACAAAATGATTTTTCTATAACAATCTGGAAAGATATATAAATTAGTCAATGGGCTTTTATTAAACTCTTCTATGCTTCAGATACTGTAATAGGGCTAAAGATGAGAAGACAAAAATTAAAGAGTCCTCAGCTTTGATAAGCTTACAACATTCTATCATTTCAGAAAACATTTCCTGCTGCTCACAACTTCAAATATCTTCTCTTTGCTTCCTATAATCCCTTGCTCCCCACTTTCCTAGGTTAAATAGCTGATAATGGGTCCAAGCTCATGAGCTAGAGTTCAAACCCTGTTATGGGAACAGAGACAGGATTAGAGACAGTAAATTACTCAGGAGTAATTTATCTTAGTTGTGCTCCTTGGCATCCTGAACACATTCTGATGATGTAGTGGAGACTGAAAAACCTAAATTGGAGCTCCTTGTCCCCAGGCTTCAATTAGAACTCAACACCTCTCTAGTACTCTATCCAAGGTCCTGACCTCCAGGGAGACTCTTGGCCAGCCATGCAAACTTGAGGAAGGAGACATCTGGAGAGCAAGACAATGATGCTTTGTGGTGGGAGGGAGATGAAACAAAGGCAGAAGGTGTTATTGGAAGGAAAAGAAAGGGTAAGGCTAGAAGTATACAATTAAATCAGAAAAAGAGAGGAAAATTGGACATGAAAATTATCATTTATGGGGACCCTCTGCCCAGTGTTTAGATATTGCTGTATGTGACTAGTATTCTGCTCTGTCAGGAATGCTCTCCACTCCTAATTCCAGAGTTACTAAAGGCTCCCTTGCAAGTGATGAGGGGAGCCTTCTTCCCATACCCAGATCAGAAAGACAAGCCAGAGACCAGTCCCAATTCCACGTGCTCATCCTTCAAGAAGCCACATTTAGCCAGGACAGTGTCAAATTTTCTACAATCCTATCGAATGCCAACTGAAACTCATATATTAGGAATCATTCGATAAAATCCAAATCGATGCAGGTATGGTCTTTTCTCATTCCAGCTATAGATCTGGATAATTCGGAATCATTACCAACTCCCAAATATAAATGCATAGCTATCAGGGCTGGGTAGGAGCAGGAATGGTGAGTCAGTTCCCCAGAGGGCACTTAAAAATTTCACTCTGGTCTGGAAGACCTAGGTTCAAATCCCAGTTCTGCTATTTGTGTGACATTGGACAATCTGATTCCTCTGGACCCCCTTTACTCATCTATAACATGAGAGGGTTGAGTAGCAGGATAGTAGGGTGGATGGAGTGGTGGACTTAGAATTAGGAAAATCTGTATTCCAATCCTGCTGCAGATATCTATCAGCCATGTGATCCTATATAAGCCAATAAATTTCTCTTGGCCTTAGTCCCCTCATCACGGTCCTTTTACAGTTCTAAATCTATGATCCTAAGGGGGTAGATCCTATTGCTTATACTTTTAAAAATGAGTAGACACAATAGCCAGATGATCTGGGAAAGTCTGGCTTTCAGTCTGGCATTGCAGAGATTTCTCTAGTCTGTCTTGTGTAGGCTGTCAGACTCATTGGCAGGGCCACTATGTGCCTTCTTGAATAATCCATAGGGCACCGGGGTCATGTCGAGACAAAGGGGGTGGAAGCTTACTCACCAGCAGTAAATGAACCATGCCAGCTGTGGGCTGAGGGACAAATGCCAAGGACCAGAGGAATGACTCTGCCTCATCGTTTTCCACATCCCCGGATATGATGAGCTCCTTCATGAGGGCAACACAAGCCTCTGTTCCACAAGAAGGCAGAGCATCCACAAGGGGTTGCCTGAAATAGCCATGGACCAGTCAACGGTCATCATCAACATAAGCCATCCCGCTACCATGATACCTCCCCAAGAATCAGGATGGCCTCAGGAAACACAGCCTCCCAGGAATATATCTAGCCTTTGGCTGTGCTTTTCTATCCAAACTGATGCTGGTGAGAAGGAAAGAAAAACTGAGGAAAAGTCTGTTTACACATTAAGTAAATTATGAGTAAATTGTTTACACTTAAACACCTAATTCTGTAAGCCTCTCCCTTTTAGGAGCCATGAGACCCCATGACATTTCTACTATTTTGAGTGGTCTGAGTCTAGCGTGGAATAGTGGATAGAGTGGGCAGCTAGGTGGTACAGTGGATAAAACCCTGATCTTAGATGCATCTTCCTGAGTTCAAATCTAGCCTCAGATACTTACTAGCCATGTAACCCTGGGCTAGTCATTTAACCCCATTGGCCTCAGCTTCCTCATCTGTAAAATGAGCTGGAGAAGGAAATGGCAAACCACTCCAGTATCTTTGTCAAGAAAACCCCCAAATGGGGTCGGATATGAGTGTAAAATGACTGAATGACAACAAAAACAAGGGGATAAAGTAGTGGCCTTTAAGTCATGAAGACCTGAGTTCCACTCCTCTCAGACATTACTAGCTGTGTAACCATAGGCAAGTCACTTAACCGCTCTGTGCCTCGGTTTCCTCATCTATAAAATGGGAGTCCATTCCAGCTTTAAGTCTATGATCTTATGATCTGTGACTTTATTGGTATAAGGAAGATTCACAGTGTGGGAGCTTCCTCTACCAATACAACTCATCTATACTTATAATCTAAGAGTTGCCTGAGACATTGAGAAGTCCAGTGACCAGTCCATAGCCATAGAGCTCGTATGTGTTAGAGGCAGGTCTTAAACTCAGGTCTTTTGGCCTTCAAGAGCTACTCTTTGTACTCCACCCATGCAGTCTATCAATTTTCAAAATACTTTCAGATACTTGAACTTATTTGATGCTCACAAAAATCCTGTGAGAATGGCAGGGCAGACCATTTCTCAGATGAGGAAACTGAGGCTCCTAGTGGTAAAGTGATTCGTTCAAGTTCATATAACTAGTAAGTGGCTGAACTGGGGCTTGAACCCACCCATATCTTCTGATACCAAGACTACTGTTCTTTCTACCAAACCACATCTACTTCAAGAGACTGTGACCAGGCTTGGAGAGTTAGAAAAAACAAACCTAGAAGCATAACCCTTGTTGAAAGGTAGCTGTTTGAAAGGAAAATGAATGCAAGAGTCTAGGATCTTGAGGTCACAGCATAGAGGGGGATGAATCTCTCAGAAATCCCCTTTCTCCAAACACAAAGGGCAGCAAGACCTGAGGGTGAGCCTCTTAGACTCATTAGCACTGGCAAGTGTCAATCATGGGCCATTCTTCCAAGAAAGCAAGAGAAGAACAGAGATGCTCCATTGTCAGAAACCTGAGGCAGAGCCTGCTGACTGTGGGGCTTTGGATGATAATAATGACAAACGGCAACGTGACTGCTTCCTGTTTGTACAGTCTTCCAAAGACCTTTGTCATTCACAGCACTACAAGGACTTAGGTCTCTGAAATAAGAACTGTGGGAAGAGATGGAAAGCTTTTTGAAGGGGTTATCTGCCTTAAAAAACTCTCAGATTAGACAAAAGCAGAGCAGTAGAGAAAAATGAATGTCCCAAGGGAGGCCACCAACTTCAAAGAATGAGGACCACATCATGATCCACCATAGTGCCCAGTAGGTACCCCCAAAAGGCTATGATTGGTACTTGTATCATCCAAAGACCTCTAAGAAGTAGAGGGGCCAAGAGAAAGGAGGAATACATCCTAAGCCTTCCTTCCATGTTGGCCTTAGCCCAGTGGGCAGGTATGCCTCTTAGCGAGTCTGCTTGGAAGGCAAGCCAGGTGGGGCCACCCAGTTCACCTGTTCGCTATTAGTTTTATTCCAGTATTTATACTCTCTCTCCACCCATGGGTTCTATTTGCTGGCCAGAGAGTTCCTGTGTATAGCAGGTTCTGATGCTAGCAGACTGACTCCCATGCTTGGTAGACATGTGCCCTGAGCTTGCTATCACCCTCCCCCCTTCCTGAGTCCCTTCCCCAGGAATGGTACCCAAGATGTATTTGAATGCTAATTCCACCTCTGAGCAAGAGGGTCCTCTTCTATGGGAGGAAACAATACCAGCCTTTATGTAGCTTGGCCCTCCAACTCTCTATTCTGCAGCAGGACAGTGATGGGGTCCGTGGGAAACTTGGGGTTTCCCTGACCGGCTTGGCATCCTGGCAGACTTCCCAAGACACACACCAAAGTCTGAAGAGTGAGTCCCAGGTCAGTGTCACTCAGAGGAGACAAGCCGAGAGACAGATGGCAGGATGTTATTATCTATCCCTATGGCATCCAAGTCACACACGAGGATGGGGCAGTTCCCAAATCACCCGGAAGGGTCTCAAAGCCCAGGCAAAGCCATCCTGATCTCTCCCTAGGTCCTTCACTCTGGGAAACAGCCTCTTACCAATTGTCTCTGCACTTAAATGAGGATCTTTGCCAGAGATCCATCAATGCATCGACAGACAAGCCCCTCAGCTCGAACACCAGCTCTGTGAAGAGCTCTGCAGTCTGAAAACAAAGGAGAAAAAAATGTGAGTCATCTGCAATGCTCACTGGGCAGAGACTTGGAAAGGTCATCTTATCCATCCCACTGCTTCCAGACCGGGCAATAAAAACATCCATGCAAGGCTCCAAAACAGGGCAAGTCATCTGTTCCCCTTTTCTGGGCCTTGGTTTCCTCTCCCATAAAATGAGTCTCAGAAGGAAAGAAGGAAATAAGCATTTATTAAGCAACCATCATGTGCCAGATACTGTGCTGCGCATTTTCCAAATATCATCTCGTTTGATCCTCACAACAACCCTTACGAAATGCCACCATTTTGTAGTTGAAAAATCTGAGGCAGACTGGGGTAAATGACTTGCCCAGGGACACACAGCTAGTGGGTAAGTCAGGACTCTAACTCACATCTGCCTAACTGCAGGCCCAGTGTTCGATTTATTCCCTACACCTCCTAGCTGCCCTAGGTCATTTTATTAATCCCCTGCTTCCAGTTAGAATCACAGATTAATTGTACTAAGTAAGTATCCAAAATTGGCCAAGTTATTTCCTCCAGATGGCACTGCTTGGCTAGCTGGCACAGTAAATAGTTGGGCAATCAGAGTTTAATTCCTCCCTCAGACACTTAGTAGCTGTGTGACGCTGGATAAGTTACTTAACCTCTGCCTACCTCAGTTCTCTCATCTGTAAAATGGACTCTAAGGGCCCTTCTAATGCTAAATCTTCGCTCCCATGAATCTTCTAGGGTCTCAGTTTCTTCATCTGTAAAATGGGGCAGTTGGACTGGCTGACACCTAAGGTCTTTTCCAATTCCTAATGCCATAATAATTAGATTAAGATTCTCAGTTGCAAATTAAGCTTCAAAATAAATCAGTCTCCTTCATTTTAACCTTTACTTGGTTTCAATAAAAATCTGAAAAATACATCAACCATTATGGAAAAGTTTCATTTTTTATCCTTTTTCTGAATTGTGTTGCATGTGGTCACTCGCTCTATCTTCAAAATGCTTGCAAAGAAATAAGTAAGTACATTTGGAGAAGTAATCTCTGATCTCCAAAAGAGATTTAGGAAATTTTCATCATATCCTCCCATCCACAGGTATACCTTTAATCTCAAGTTTATCACCTCAGCCGTAGGTGCAAACTCGGCGGTGATCAGGGCCAAATAATAATTCACATTTTTATAACACTTTAAATTTTGCAAAGCTACTCTCTGAGGTAAGTTATGGAAATTATATACCCATTTTACAGATGAGAAAAGAGTATCCTAGAAATTAAATGATTTGCCAGGGATCACAGAGCTAGGAAATGTTAGAAACCAGGACTTAAACCCTGGTCCTTTCTGATTTCAGGTCGCATGATCTTTCCCTAGTACCATGCTGCCTCCAAACTCCCTATGTCTGTCTTGTCTGATGTTTATCTGGGCCCCACATGAGACCAAAGTCACAATCTCAGCAGCATCGAAAGCTCCAAAAACCAGGATCCTACAACTGTCTGGTCCTGGAACAAGGGGCTTTCATAATTCTTTAGGCCTAGTTTCTGTGAATGGAGGCCCTGCTATAGGTAGCTCCTGCTAAGCCGGATATTGGCTAAGAAACTAGCCTCTCCCTCTCTGGCCCAGTCCAGCTGCTTTACCCATGTTGTGCCTTCTAGACAAGGCCCTGGGGGTTGTCTTTTCATAATTCCCCTCTGTGTCCCTGAACCTGAAGTTTTCACTGGCCATTCCCAAAGGGCCTACATGTTCCCTCCCAGTGTCTTCTCACCTTCCAGGTTCCAGCTAGCTCCAATACTGGAGGTGCTAGGGGCTGGGAAACTATTTCATGAGTGGCATTTGTATGAAAGGTGCTCAGTTCTTCTGGTGCTTGGCATTTTCTATGAGAGCCCTTCATCTTAGTTGTTGCTCTCCATCTCCTGAGATTGCTGGGCAGAAAGCCAGGATCCTCAGAAGCTCAGGCATGTGTTTCCCACTCACTGGTGATTTCCTTTCCACTAACATCTTTTAGTGTTTCCTGGGTTCTGAACAGATTTTTCCTTAAAAATAACTCAACTTTTCATATTCTTTTGTATGCCAAAATATCTCTCACCCGGGGAGCCTCATTCCATATGCATTCCCACACAATATGTTGGGGCTTATGCTTTAAGGGAGCGAGGTGGTAGAGTGGATAAAGAGATTGACTTAATTTCAGAAAGACTGGTTTAAATTCTCCTCCAGTCACGCTAGCTGTGTAACCCTGTGTAAGTGACTTTATCTCTCAGCCTCAGTAGACTCATCTATGAAATGGGAATATTAACGGCACTCTCCTAACAAGGTTGTTGCAAGGATAAGATGAAATAACACAGGAAAAGCATTTTGCAAACTTTCAAGTGCTATATATACATTTCAAGCTACCAACATTATCATCATCACTGTCAATTAGTGTAAAACATCTAAGTGCCTACTCCATGTCAGCATTGTGCCAAAAAAGATGATCCCTCTCAAGATCACAGTCTAATGGGAGATGGAAAATGCAAATGCCTATGGACAAACCACATATATAGGATATATATATAAAATATGTGTGTATATGTATAATATGTATGTATGTGTACATACATATACATATATGTGTGTATGTATGTGTGTATATACACACACATATATAATATATATATACATACACACACACACACACACACACACACACACACACACGATAAGTTGGAAGTGATCAACAGAGGGAAGGCACTAGCAGTAAGGGGGATCCAGAAAGCCTTAAGTGGAACTTTGCCTGGGACTTGAAGGAAGCCAGGGAAGCCAAGAGGAGGAAATGAGGAGGGAGAGCATCCCAGACATGGGAAAGCCAGGGAAAATGCCTGAAGTCTGGAGAGGCAATGGCTTGTGCAAACAGCCAACAGGCCACTGTCACCGGCTAAAGGAGTAAACGGGAATAAGAGAGACCAGATTACAAAGCGCTCTGAACATGAAACAGGATTTTGCATTTGATCCTGGGGAAGTGTTAGGAAAGCACTGAAATTTATTGAGTAAGGTGTGAGGAGAAGCAGCGTGTGGGGCCAGGGTGACATTATTAGAAGTGGGCTTTAAAAATGTCAGTTTGAGGGGCAGTTAGGTGGCTCAGTGAGTAGAGCACGGACCCTGGAGTCAGGAGGACCTGAGTTCAAATTCAGCCTCAGACACGGGACACACTAACATGCTGTGTGACCTTGGGCAAGTCACTTAACCCCAATTGCCCTGCCTTCCCGCCTCAAAAAAAAAATCAGTTTGACAGCTGAGAATGGTTGCAATGGGGGAGAGATGGCAGCATGGAGACCAACTAGCAAGTTCCCTGGCATGACTCCCTTCCCTCTGAATGAGAGTGTAACGTTTTCCAAGGGAGCATTTATGCCTCTTCCCTATACCAAAATCCCATGGATTATCAAGAGCTTTCTGGAAAGACCAATGCTTAATCTCGAATTATACCTCCTTTCCCACTGTCAACCTTGTTTCTTTCCAAGAATTCATGACAGTTGAATCCAAAAAAATCTTGCATCTCTAGACCATGGGGAATCAAATCGTTAATGTTTGCTGAATGGAGATGAGTTTGTTAATGCTCAAATATTTCCCTCCAGCAACCCAAAGAAACAGTCGCACTTCCCATCTCTCTTCCCCTTAGGCTTCTCTACTTTGGTCCCACCTACTTTCCCCCACCTATTATTCCTCTCTCCACTTGCCTCATTCAGTCTACATCCTCAGGACTTATATATCCGTCTTGTGAAGTACCAGGCCAGAGAGATTCTCTCTTTTTTAATACAAGCTTTGTTTTCTGATTAAAAAGACAAATCTCACCTCCCTCCCAGACAACTATAAGGAATCTAAAGTCCAGAGACCAAAGGGACTGTGTCCTAGGCAACCCTGTCAGCCTTCCCAAAACTCTCTAAAGGACAAGGTCATGACAGAAGCTTGTTACTGCTTGAGGTGGTTTCTGAAATGTCATTTTAAAATGTGCCCTGCTTCCCTCTCTCTCCAGCCCCACCCCCTCCTGCTCAACCTACTTAGACCAGCATTGTAGGAATCATTTTGTTTTGTTTTCAGTTGTATCTACTGAATTTTACCACACAATCATTGCAGATTTTATGCCAAATTTTTGAAAAAAAAAGTGGGTTATGACCATTATGTGAATTTTTCTTAAAAAATTGTGCTGGTATTACTTAAAAATCACTAGCTACTAAACTGTTTTTGGTGCATTATTAGGATGCATGGAATACTCATGAATATACATTAAAATTAAAAGCTGACAATGCATGTGTGCTGAGAATTCTAGGTTGTCAGCTTGCAATGCACAAGAGATAAATTAATATCCACATGCCGCTGGTAAATACATTGCTGCTCTGTTTACCCTTTAAGCATCTTGACAAACAGAATTATGCCATGCAATGATTACACAAGGAAAGGTTATAAACCAATTTTTGGACTGAAAAAAACCAGGGTATGACAATTATGTGATGGTGACAATTAAGGGAAATGATAACTTTTTGCTATCCCTATTTGAAGTTTTCTTGGCTAAGATACTGGAGTGGTTTATCATTTCCTCCTCCAGTTCATTTTACAGATGAGGAAACTGAGGGTTAAGTGGACCACACAACTAGTGTCTGAGGCCAGATTTGAACTCATGGAGATGAGCCTTCCTGATTCCAAGCCCAATGCTCTATCCACTGAACCACGAAGCTGCCCTAGGAATCATTTACTTCCCTTCAAATGCACTGAGTCCCACAGAGAAAATAAAGTGACCTACCACTTGGCTATTTGCAGAGTTAACTGCCTCCACCAGCACTCAATCTAAGTCTGGCACCAGAGGACCTAGAGTCAAATCCTACCCTATAACACTATCTATGTGACCTTGGGAAAGTCACTTTACTCCTTCGGGCCTCAGTTTCCTCATCCATAAAATGAGAAGGTTGGGCAACACAGCCTCTGAAGTCTCTTCCATAGCCGGAAGATGCCTCATTGGCCATTGAGCCCAATCCCTCCACTTTACCAAGGACAGAACTGAAGCCCAAAAGGTTAAGGGATTTGTCCAAGGTCACAAAGTTAGTAATCATCTGAAACTCAAGCTCATTGAAAGTAGATATGGTTTCAGTCCTTATCCTTGCAACCTTAGTACCTGGCACAGTGTCTAACCTCTAGTAGCTGCTTCATAAATAATTATTGATAGAGATAGGATTTGAACCTGGGTCTTGCAAGTCTCGTGTTCTATCCACCACACCAAGTTGTCTTGTCATAGATCTCTGTCTATGAGCCAATGATGCTGTGAACCCCGCTGAGACAAAGGCTCTACAAGAGTGGCTTGACAGAAGCTTACTTATTCACAATTAAACGACAGAGGGAAAGGGGGTGGGGAAGTAGTTATTAAGTGCCAGGCATCGGGCTGAGAGCTTTATAATTGTTATCTCCTTTGAGGAAGTGAGCCTACATTGCTATCAGAGAGATTAAAACTGCCTCAAAGGAAGAAAAATAACCAAATGTGTCGTCAGAGCTAGAAAGATCCTCAGAGGTCACCTTGTTTAACTTTTTCATTTTTGTTGTTATTTAGTTGTTTCCATTGTGTCTGACTCCTCCTGGCCCCATCTGGGGTTTTCTTTCTCCAGTTTCATTTTTACAGATGAAGAAACCAAGGCAAACGGGGTAAAGTGATTTGCCCAGGGTCACATAGCTAGTAAGTGTCTGAGGCCTAATTTGAACTCAGGCACATTTGTGGGTGTTTTTTGTTTGTTTGTTTGTTTGAAAGAGCATTGGTTAATTGCTTACACAGGTAGTAATCGGAAGGGTTGTCATGTCAATACAGTACTTCTCCTGCCCCTCCAAATCCAGTGCCCTTTTGGTTGCCTCTCAATGGTGAGGACCTTGGAAGGAGAAACCAAGGACAGAGAAGGCATTGTCTTCTCCAGAGGTCTTTAAGGAGGCGAGTGGATTGTTCTCAGACTCTTCGCACTGTTATTCATTGTCGAGGGAAATTGTGGCACAAACACAAGTTGGGATATTCACAGATATGAGTGAATTGTAGCAATTTGTAACATAGTGAACGAAACCAGAAACACCCCAGTGTGCCATGACATTACTTTTGAGGGCTGCTGGAAAAGATAATTTATAAAGTCCCTTCCAGTTCTATAACTTGTGAATGGACAGGTATGTAAGCAGGCTTTCAAACCTAGAACATCTTGTACATGGCTCCTAATTAGTGGAGAGATTGGGAATGACTCGATCTTATGCCTGAAGGAGGGGTAGAGTTAGGTGAGAGCTTTAGAGTTCCTGCTTTGAAAGAGTACCGTGCTTTACCACTTGACTATTGTGAAAATATGTTTAGTGTAAAGGTATATGTAGAATCTATATGGGGTTGCACGCCATCTTGGGTGGAGAGGGAAGAGGAGAGGAAGGGGGAGAAAATTTGAAACTCAAAAACTTGAGGAACTGAATGTTGTAAACTAAAATAAAAAATTAATTAATCAATTTTAAAAAATACTTCCCTCCTCCCACAAAAAGAAGACTGTGGATTGTTATTGACATCAAGGAGGAGATTCTCTTGCAGACATTTTGAGGGGCCCACTTCCCGTGCAAGTCTGCAAGAGACCTGTCTTCAACATGTCCCTGATTCTAGCTTGCTTCCATAAAGACTCAGAGAAATTTTCCTTTCAGTGAGATTAGGGACAGATTATGAGAGAGATGTGGCAAAGAGGTTCAGCATTAGTTAAATGCTTACTTTGTGCCAGGTCCTGGGCTCTATATAAGGAGGACTGTCCTGGATCACAGAATGCCAGTCAGTAGCGACCTCAGAATTATTTTTTTTTAAACTCTACATAACAAAAATTCCTTCTACAACACAGTGGCCTCTTGGCCTTTGCTCAAAGAACTTTCAGTGAGGGAACCTACTATTCCCCAAGACAACTCATTCCCTTTCTAATCATTGGGAAATTTGTGGGAGATTTGGATCAATTCCAAGGAAGAAAGTAGGCTGGACTAGGAGACTAGCAAAGGTAATTTTTCTGATCTAGGATTCTAAGAGTTTACCATTAGCACCTAGATTCTTGGTGACTCTCTGGATCAGCTGCCACATTTTATGCAAACAATCTTTGTTACCTCACCCATAACAATGACTCCACTAGCTCTCCCCTCCCTGCAACTAGAGTGATGGCTTGGCTTTGTTCCTAGGATAATGGCACTCTCCTTGGGGGGACAGCAGTAACCACAGGCTGTCGGCAGACAGGGAGCATTGCCAGAGCTCTGGGCTGGAAATGCTCCAGGCTCCAGACTCCAAAGTCATATCATCGTCCCTTTGCTTCCATCCACTGATCCGGGTCCTCACAACACTTTCCCTTCTCTTATCACTACAAAGGAATCAGTCCACCTTGGGCATCCGCCAGCCCGTGGCATTAGTTTTCAAAGTCACCTTTAAAAATGTGTCCACACTGCCAAGTGTCTAGAGTTTAGAGGCATTTATATAATCCATTTTTTCCCCAGGTAAATGAATACATACTGCTAACCATATGATTTGGGCAGCTGAGTGGCACAATGAATAGAGTCCTGGGCCTGGAGTCAGAAAGACTCATCTTCCTGAGTTCAAATCCAGCCTCAGGTGCTTCCTAGCTGTATGACCCAGGGCTCACTTAACCCTGTTAGCCTCAGTTTCCTCATCTGTAAAATGAGCTGCAGAAGGAAATGGCAAACCACTCCAGTATCTTCACCAAATAACCCCAAATGAGATCATGACACATCAGACACAACTGAAATGAGTTGGAGAACCTTTGCCAAGAAAACCCCAAAAGGGGTCACAGAGTCGGACGTGACCGAAAATTAACTGAGCAACCACCACCATATTACTCTTAGAGGAAACATGGAGTACATAAAGAGCCGGCCTTGGATTCTGAACGACCTGGGATTAAGTTTTACCTTGGTTTCTCTAGACAATTCACTTTAGCTCTAAGCCACTGTAGAAAATTATACACTAAAAAGTAGTTGCCAAAATGCATTCCAGCCAATAAGAGTACAGGCTTGAACCCCACCCCCAACCCCAAAATACAAAAAGCCCAGTTTATAGATCCAAGAAATTATAGGCTCAAAAAACAGTTCAACCCCCTTTATCTCTTAGATGGGAAAAATTCAGGCCCAAAGAGATAATGATGATCCTGGTACTAGTTCTCTGGTCAGAGGACCTTGGTTCATTTCTCACCTCTGCCAGTTAGTACCGCTATGACTTTGGTCAAGTCACTTACTATTCCTAGGCACCAGTCCCCTCATCTGTAAAATGAGGGGTCTGGGATAGGTGTCTTCAGATCTGTGAGCCTCCAGTCACACAGCGAGTTAGTGCTGCAGCTAGAACCGAGCCTCAGAACTCCTGTCTCCCAGACTCTTGCTCTTTTCACTTAATCCAATCTGGTTTCTTGGTGGGGCTCTGGAGGTCAAATTCACTTTCAGAGGCCATCAATTTAACGTTCGTGTAGGCTCAGGCATTTAATTTTGATGCACAAGCTGGAAAAGGGGGCTGTGCACTCTGGGAGGAGGGGGCTGTGTACTCTAGGGGGAGGGCCCATGCCACAGGCTTAACGGGACAGAGACCAAGCAGTCCATCCAAACCCCTCCCCTGCTCCTATGTATGAAATGAGGCTCCTGTCCAGGAAGCTGCCCAGAGGAAATGAACACGGGCCTCCGAGCCCCAAATGGGCGGTCCCAGAATCCCAAAATACCTCAGCACGTTCCAACAACACTGCACTCTCTGAAGGCCCATGGCCCCTTGAAAGCAACTAGTGAAGCAGGTATTTATTTTGGAAACTTGATGTGTCAAGAATAAACAGACAGATGTGTGTTTGAACTCTGTCAGGCAGATGTGTTGGATCCAAAAGGCAGTACAGAGCCCCTTTCTGTGCCCCACACGCTTCAGGTTTTGCACGGGAAAGTGCACACAGTCAGTACCATGAATGATCATTTGTAGCGAAAGGAGTTGACGCAGTAACTATAATCAACATTCAGGTTTGCTTCTAAAGCAGCTTCACACACACACACACACACACACACACACACACACACACACACACACACACACACACACATCAGTTCATCTTATCCTCCTGATACGTATAAGGGTGACTATTATGATTATCCTCATTCTACAGGTGAGGAAGCTGGAGTTGATAAGAGACTCGAGCCAGTAAGGAGGTGAGGGGCTTGAATTTAGTTTTCCTGACCAAATCAGTCCTCTGACTGCTCTGCTATACCGACTCTAATAGCAGAGACAACACTTGATGGTTACTCAGGTTCACCTTTACTTAGATCATCTCTTCTGAGCCTCAGAATACCTCTGGGAGGCAAGCAGGGCGGGCATCGTTATCCCCTTAGGACCTCATGGTACAGATGAGGAAACAGAGGCACAGGGACTTGACCAGGGTCACACTAGTCTGAGGTGGGATTTGAACCCAGATCTTCTTGACCCCAAAACCAGCACTCTGTATCCTCTTCTGTGCTGACTCTCCTCTGCAGAGGCCTAAGGGGAAACTGAGAGATGAAGTGACTTTTCCAGTTTCACTTGAGGTTCTGCCTAGTTTTCTGGATCCAAAAAGGTTTGTGTGACACTTTACTAATATGTTTATTTGCACGATGCCCCAAAGTCTATAATAACACGATATGGCAGAGACACTCTTACGGAATGTAAGGCCCAAGACACCCACGGTGGCCTCTCTCAGTAGATAATAAAGAAGACCGACAGCTGGGTGACGCATTGAAAAGAGTATTGGGCTTGGAGTCAGGAAGACCCAAGTTCAAATTCAACTTCAGGGACCTCCTAGCTGTTTGACCCTGGGCAAGTCACTTAACCTCAGTCGGCCTTAGTTTCTTCATCTTTAAATTGGGGATGATAATGGTAATGGGGTCATGAAGAGCTGGATGTGACTGAAATGATCGGACAATAGCACCTGCCTCCTAGAATTGTTAGAAGGATTAAATGATTTATTTATATAATACTTTGATAACCTCAAAGTACCATATAAATCATTATTATGTTATATAAATATACATCTATGTTAATTATATATAATTATATTATTATTCATATTTACATGATGTTTTAAAGTTCATATTTTATTATTTAAATTTGTAGCCACATACAATAGCACTAAATGATATATTTATATAATGCTTTGATAACCTTAAAGTACCATATAAATTATTATTATATAAATGTATTAAAATATATATTTATATTTTATATTTGAATTATATATAATATATTTTACATTATCATATTATATCATATCATATCATATTTTATCTTATCTTATATTATATTATAATTTGCATAGTGCTTTAAGGTTCACATTTTTGTTATTTACATTTGCACCCATAACCAGTAGCATCAGGGATGGCTAAGTGGCACAGTGGATAGAGCGCTGGGCTTTGAATCAGGAAGACTCATCTTCCTGAGTTCAAATCCAGCCTCAGATACTTCCTAGCTGTATGACCCTGGGCAAATCACTTAACCCTGTTTGCCTCAGTTTCCTTATCTGTAAAATGACCTGGAGAAGGAAACGGCAAGCTACTCCAGTACTTTGCCAAGAAAACCCCAAATGGGGTCACAAAGAGTCAGACACAATTTAAAATGACTCACAGCATCACCATAAGAATCTTTCCGTTAAAAAGCTGGGGCTTTGTTATCATGAAAAAGACTTAAGAAGTACTTTTTATACCAACCACTTTCCTTAAGACAGGAAATGAAGACACAAAGCTGGGGAGAAGAAAGACTGCGTGTGTTATCACTCCTTAGCCAACATTTAGAATTCCTTCCTTCCCCTCTTATAAGGCTACCTAGCCCTTATCTCTGCACCCTGGTCGTTCAAAATGGGAGGGAGGGAGATCCTGTTGGGTCCTTCAGGCTCACAGAGGAAGGATTGCCAGGAGCCAAAGAACGACCCTAATTACAATAGCTAACATTTAAGATTTGCAAAGCACTGTGTATATAATCTCATGATTCTCAGAATGCCTTTGTGAAGTAGGGGCACCATCCATCCAGGAAGCGTGTGTTGAATGTCACCAACCCTTTCAAACACCCTGGGCTCACTACAATTCTATCGCATCCTGCTCAGAGCTCTCCCCTCTTCACTTTAAACATGTGGGAGTGAGAAGGGAAATTAGGGCCATGTGTTTCTAAGTTGGGTGAAGGGAAATCCTCAAAGCTGTGGTCAGGACTGAGCTGCAGCATTTCTAAGCAGCTTTACAGTCATCCAGCTTCCTTTTCATACTAGCCCAAACTTGGAAAATTTCAAGTTTTGGGCTTTAGTCACCAACTCTACCTTCTTGTAGGCTACAGAGGATTTCCCTTTATTTTGATCTCAAGGAGTCTCACACCTTTACCCCCTAATCAAGGGTATGCTGTGCCAGCTGAACCAGCTCGAGAAAGCCAATTACTAAATTTTCCATGTGAGCAGAAATCAGCAAATGCTACAAATTAGGGATTGCTTTATTGGTTTGTTTTTTTTTTGTTTGTTTGTCTAGAGTCAGGTTCTAGACTCAAGAAGGGCAGCTAGGTGGCACAGTGGATAGAGCACCAGGCCTGGAGTCAGGAAGCTTCTCCTTCCCAAATATGAATCTAGCCTCAGACTGGCTGTGTGACCCTGGGCAAGTCACTTAACCCTGTTTGCCTCGATTTCCTCATCTATAAAATAACCTGGAGAAGTAAATGACAATCTGTTCCAGTATCTTGGCCAAGAAAACCCCAAATGGACTCAGGAAGAGTCAGACACAACTGAGAAGAACCAAACAACAATAATAGACTCAAGAAAGTGATAGAGAACATGTTAATAATGTGTGTTAAATTAGATAATGAAGGAAATTAAGTTAAATATTAAATTATGAAGAAAAATTAAATAATGTAGATATAAACGTCATATGTACATTTTATTTTCTGGGAAAGTAATTGTAAAACATTTACCAGCATGCTCCCACCCCCAGGTGATGCATGGTAGACTCTAGGAGAGGGCTACAACAATCAGCTTACCTCAGAACTTGTGGCCTGAGCCAGGCACAGCTTCCTCACAGATTCAGCTACATCAGCTACCTGGGACTGGGTGGCCAGGCCCTCCCACTCATACAGCAGACTGCTCACATAAAATTTTCCATAATCTGCTTCGGAGACAAGAAGGCCAGATAGAGGGAGTTAATGCAGCAGGTCATGGGATACTGCATTGCGACTTTCCCCATCACGGTTTTGATATATAGCAGCTTGGAATAAGAAATTAAATGAGAATTTGGGAGGAGTTTTGCAGAAGCCTCAGATGATACACAAAGGTCAGCAGATGATGCAGAAAAAGTTTAGAAACTCAGAAATGTATAAAATATATGTATAGTATTATTATGTGATATCAACATGTTTTCTTTTAATACTAATTCAGAATTATATGATATAATAATAATAATTGAGACTTCTTTTCTAGTACAAAGTGAGAGCCAGAAACTTAACTGGGAGTCAGGGGCTCGGCACCCCCACGATGTGGAAGAATGAATTACACCCCTTCCCAGTCTATGATTCTAAACAGAATGATTCAGTAGGGGAAATATTGCTTCTAGCCAGATATCTCCTCTTTGAGAAGGGGAGAGATGGGGAGATAAGGAAAGGGGGAGGGAAGAAGAGAGGATAAGAGAGGGAAAAAAAGCTGGGAGATCTTTGGAGATCACTATCGAGTACTTGATAGCCTACCAGGGGGCCAATTAGGGACCAAAGTCCAAACTTACAAATTTAGTGTGAAGCTTCCTACACTGTGCTGTGATAAAACTAGGTTTTCTTTTTTTTTTTTAATTTGTTTTGGAGGCGGGAGGGCAGGGCAATTTGGGGTTAAGTGACTTGCCCAAGGTCACACAGCTAGTGAGTGTGTCAAGTGTCTGAGGTCACATTTGAACTCAGGTGTTCTCGACTCTTTTTCAAATATAGAAGCCCAGGCGATTAGTTCCTGCTCTCAAGAAGTTCACCTTCTAATAGGGAGAGGAGACGAATAAAGAAAAGTTGTGGCCACTGAGGGATATCCCTCTGGTTTGTAAAAATTAGAGGGATTGTCCGCAGAGCCATAGGGGAGTAGGTTGTGGTGCTCTTTTTAGTAGCAATGGATGTATTAATTTGATCACTTCGACAAACATTAAATAGCTATTACTGCAAGGCTAGGATACAAAGGCAAAAAAAAAATATATCCTTTGGCCTCAAAGAGTTCATATTTTTGGCAGGATACAACAACAACAGCAACAAATAATAATAATAATAATACCTAATGATCAGCAGATAGACCACTGGTCTCGGGGGCAGAAGACCTGAGTTCAAATCCTGCCCCCGATATTTACTAGCTGTATGAGCCTGGGCAAGTCTCTTACACTCTCTCAGCCTGTTTCCTGAACTAAAAAATCAGGATGATAATAGAACCTACCTCTCAAGCTTACTGGGGGGACCAAATGAGAGAACATATGGACAGCACTTTGCAAACTTTAAAGTACTATACAAATGCTACCTGTTACACTAAAGCACTTTAAAGTTTGCAAAGCACCTGACACACGATCTCATTTGAGTCTCCCGACAAGCCTGAGAGGGAGGTATTGATATTATTCCCTATTTTATGAATAAGTAAACCGAGGCTGAGATAAGTTAAATGATTTGCTAGGGTCATACAGTTAGTAAATGTCTGAGACAGGATTTGAACTCCATGACTCCGCGTCCAGTCCTCTACCTACTCTGTCACAGCATGGGGGAAAAGGATGCTGGATTGGAAACCAGGGAACATGGGTTCGAATCCTGTCTTTATTACTATCTGTGTGACCTTGGCCAAGTCATCTCACTGCCTCAGTTTACTCATCCATGAAAAGGGGATTGGACCAGATCACCTCTAATATGCCTCTTAGGTATTCAAAGAAGGCACAAAGCAATTTCAGGAGGGAGAGATTAATTAATCCAACACTTTGCAGCGGGGGATTAGGAAAGGCTTTGCGGAACGGATATTATAGCAGGCCCAGCCTTGACAGAAGCCAGGGAGGGTGCCTTCCTAATCCCTCTGATTGTCAATGTTTCTCTCCCTTCTACAAAATTCTTTCTTTTAAAAGTCTCGTGTGGAGTAGAAAGACCACAGGATCCTGAGTCAGAAGACTTGGGTACGAATCCCAGCCCCAATACTTCCTAGACTGTAGGCAAGTCACTTCATTCCACGTCTGAGAGGTAATGTGATATAAATGAAAGAATACTAGACACAGTGTCAGTGGACCCGGGTTCGAATCCAACTTTCACTAGCTGTGTAAAATCTGAGCAAACCACTTTCATCCTTGGGTTTCTCATCTGTAAAGTGAGAATGAGAATATCTGTGAAGAGAAGAGGAAGGACCTCCTGAGAGATTCATTTGACGAGGTAAACTCCTCCTAAACACCTCAAGGCAGGAATTGTGCCTCAGACTACTCCTGTAAGTGCCTTTCCTTGCTCATCCATCATTCTCAGAGGATCAATGACGTCACGAGGGCGATGTCTTGACCTGCCCGTGAATTGGATTTGAGTGAGGATTGGATGCCTGTGAGCTGGATCTGAGTCCTCAGATCTCTCCTCCAGAGTCCCCAGAATCCAGTGGAGATGGCCCACGATGCAGTGGGTATCCCTGGCCTTTCTAAATTAAGGTCTTTCCCAGGTCTCACTTTGTCTGAGGCCACACCCATTCAATGACTAAGGGCTAGGGAAGAACTGAGACAAAAGATGGCTGTTTCTGAGCACCTTGGCACTCAATAAATGGAAGGAAGTTAAGTAGATAGGGCACTAGATTTGGATACAAGAAGACCCGAGTTCAAATTATGCCTCAGACTGGCTGTGTGATCTTGGACAAGTCACTTAACCTCTGCCTGGGCCAGTTTACTTAACTGTAAAAGGAGATATTAATAGCCCCTATCTCCAAGGGTTGTTGTGAAGATTAAGTGAAATAATATGTAAAGGGCTCTGTGGATATTCATTATTATTATTATAATTAAATGCTTGTTGAATTGAATTAAATGAAAAAAGACCAGAATATCCTCATGGGTCTGATTTTTAGTAGAGACCTATGAGATGCAGCATGACACAGTGAGTAGAAGTTCAGTCTAGTTCAAGTCCTACCTCTGACACATACTGACTCAGTGCCCAAAGGCTACTGACTTAACCTCTCAGTGTTCCAAGCAAATCTCTCAGACTGAAAGTTATAGACAAGTTGTTCATCTGCATCCATGGAAACATTTTCTACACCAGGAATTCCCTACACCAATAAAAACACATGAGCAGAAAAAAGAAGATATCTTCAAGCTAAGTCTTATTTTTGGATTTATCTCCAGAAACCCTTGTCCAGTTCAACCCGAGGTGGTCTCAGTTTGCTCTCATCCACCAATGAAGGCTGTAAAGCCTTCCTATTCACCTCCCTTCTTCCCCTCTGGGGCTAAGCTATATTCTAACCATTTGTTAACTCATTGCTCTGCCATCATTCTTCAATGGAGCCCACCCACTGAATGGGAGACCCAAAGCCATGTTCCCAAGGCTACACTGTGCTTCCATTCACACCCCGAGAGGAAAAGAAAGAAACTGGTTTTTAGAGTCTCCATGGGAAGATTCTTAGCTCTATGATGAAATCGACTCTTTCCCCAAACAGGGAGTCTGACTGTTGCCTTATAACCAGGAGGAATGGAGGAGCTCCCAAGCCCCAGATCCTTTGTGAACAAAAGCCAACATATTCGTGGGCATTCCCACACAGGCATAAGGAGAATGTTCTAGTTAGTGTGGCCAGGCTCTAGGAAGATAAATAATCATTTAGCCAAGAAAAGGGAAGCCAGAGAGGTTTTTGATCCCATGAAGGCCTCTCATAGCAACATGGTACCTCCCTCTGTGAGGCACTAAACAAGGAAACATCGAATGAGATCTAGATAGGACCTCAGAGGCCATCTAGTCCTACTCACTCATTTTTACAGATGAGTAAACTGAGGCCCAAGTGATTTGCCCAAGTTCACAGAGGTAGAAAGTACCTGAGGCAAGAGAAAGAACTACGAAGTATGAATGCAAATCGAGGCACACTTCATTCTCGCCATTTTTCCTCTCCACTTTTTTTTTCTTCTCTCTATTGTATTTGTTGTTGGGTTGTGGTTTTTTTTTTTTTGGTTCTGTTTCGCCTTTCTCATGAGACATGAGAAAATTTATAAATTAATTCAATGCCTAGTTATAAAAAAAAAAAAAGAAAGAAAGTACCTGAGGCAGGAGTTAAACCCAAGTCCCGTGGGACTAAGTTGGGCAAGGATTATATTTTTGCTTGTTTTTGTATCTATCCCCAGTGCTTAGAACAGTGCCCAGCATAGATTAAATACTTAATAAGATGCTTGTTCATGGACTAACTCTGGCTCCAGAGCTGGTATTCTTTCTACTACCTTATACTGCCTCCTTGGTACTGGGGACCTTTTTTAATGAACCCAAACCAGAATACCTTGTCATTTCTACCTATATAACTTTATCCATCCATGGAATTATAGTTCTGTCCACTGGAGCAATCCAACTAGCCTTCGCTCTTTTCAAATTTTTTTTTTAACAAAATAGTGTTACCTCCCCCCTACCCCACCCCCAACCCCAGAGGTTTTTTGTTTTCTTTTTTCAGGTTCAATATTCTAGGCTCCTTCAGTCTTTTTTTCCATCTGCCATGTCTTCCCTAAGCCCCAGCTATCCTGGCTACCTCCCACTGGATGCCCCCTCATTTGTCAATGTCCCTTTTAAATTGTTGGTTTGGGAGCTACATATACAATCCTTTTTCTGTTCTGTTTTGTCTATAGAAATGCTCATTTTCTTTGGTGTTTTAAATTCAAAATTAAAAAACAAAATTTAAAATAAATTATGGCACCCAAAATTGAGCAAAATCTCCATATGTTCTGTACCAGTTAGACCTAGAGACCTAAGAATGAATTCTTTTTTTTTTTTTTGAGGGAGGAAGGCAGGGTTTAAGTGACTTGCCCAAGGTCACACAGCTAGTGTGTCAACTAAGAAGGAATTCTTATGCCTGAGGGAAATTCATTTGAATGGGGTAACCTCAGGAGAGACAGGATAAGATGGGTCGGGAGTGATGAGGCTAGGCAGAATGCATTCATGGAGTACTTGGATAAAAGAAGAATCTTCTTTTCTGCACATTTTCAAAAACAGGTTGAATTCATCATCTGTCTGGAATGTCTCAGGAAGTCCTAGCCAGAGACAAAGGGAAAACGAGATTCTTTCTAGGTGAAGAATTATGGGATTCTAGTACCTGAACCCAACCCTCTCCTATATAGCTACTTTTGTGGACAAGGGCAGAAAACTTGCACCCTGTCTAGACATAAGTTACCTTTGTTGGACAGGGCCTGGGGCCTCACATGCAGCAGACTCAGGGTGGCATGGGTCCTTGTCTGCACACCATTCCCCTTCTCAGAGAAGGGTCTGACTACGTCAAACTCTGTGCAGACTGTGTCCTCTAGCAGGCCTTCCTGGAAACTCTGGTAGCATTCCAGCTTTGAAGCCAAGATCGGCTGTGGGGACTGAGAAGAGGAGAGGAAATACCTCAGAGACAACAACAAAGACTTCAACAAACAGAATGTGGACCCTGACCCAAGACAGTGAGCTCTGAACCTAGGAATCACGATGGCCAAAAATGGTTTTGGTGAGAAAGACTTCTCATGCTTCCACTGTTACCATGTTCTTTGGGTATTGGAATGAATTCATCTACTGAATTCAAGGTAGATGAGACGGAAAAGAAAAAGGGGGTGGGGGAAGTTCGAATGGAACAATTATAAAACTCAGATCTGAACAATGCCTGAAAACAGATTGCCTAATGATCACCTACAATTCCAGTGGACAAATGATTAAGCCCGATACCTACCTCCTGACAAAGAGGTGATAGACTCAGGGCAGAGAATGAGGCATGTAGTTTTTGGACATGGTCAGTATGGGGATTGGTTTTGCTTGACTATACATGTTTGTTACAAGGATTTGTTTTTTCTTGTTTTTCAATGAGAGTGGGTGAGAGAGAAAATAGATTTTTGTTCATTGAAATAAATTTAATTTTTAAAAGAAAATAGGTTATAAAAGTTGATATATGCTTGTGTATATAGAACCTACAGATGTATGTGCATTTTTAATTAGAGAGGAAGTATGGCAGGGTAGAAAGAGCATGGAACACAAGTCAAGGGGACTGGGTGCTAGTCCTGGTCCTGCCATTATATCACTCTGTGGCTTTGGTTAAGTCGCGTTGTCTCTAGACCTCAGGACCCTCATGTGGCACTGTAGGTCAATAGATAAGAGCACTAGATTTGAAGTCACCATAGGACATATGTTAAAATCCTGTCTTAGCCAGTATCTTTGTGACTCTAGGAAAGAATGATCACCCTCTCTGAACTTCAGTTTCTCCATCTGTAAAATGAAGAGTTTGGACTAGATGACCTTTAAGGTTCCTTCCAACTCTGAATATATAATCCTAATAAGGATGATAAGGTTGGATGGAGGTCTAGGGGCCTTTCTTGCTCAATTGGTTTATGGTCCTATGGTTCTTCCAACCCTTCTGCTTCATAGCCCTGAATGAGACCCAGGAGAACACTGTGGTTCATCTTGTGTAAAACACACCAGAACTTCTCCTCAGAAAATGCTCCATATTATAGGATCATTGGTGTCTTTAACTGGCCTCCAGGGCTTATCTCATTTTATTCTTCAACAACTTAAGTTACAGAGGCATTAAGCATACCAGTGGCTGTGGGGATGGGAATTGGGACCAGAGAGAGAGAGAATGGTTAAGTAGTTCTGTCCAAACAGTAGTTGATTGCAGAGTGAGCTCTAGATTCAATAGGTAGACTTTGCAGGTTTATGGGAAATAATACATTCCTTCTTGAAAAGTCCCAGAAGTCCAGGTTGGGACTACAACACGGGTCAGTAATACTTACTGGCATTCCTGGAAGAAACTCTGACCGAAGAAAAGTAAATCCACGGTGTCGGAGGGAACACTGGTTTAAATCCTTTGTCTTCAGGAGTCGGGAACCTTTTCTCTCATATGTTGTAGGGCATTTTCCCAAGACATCAACCTAGAACCAAAGCCCTAGGTGTACGAATGATATGGAGATTTCTTTCTCTACCCATCTCCTTCTCTTCTTTATTTTTCTCTCCTCCATCTCCTTTTGTCCTTCCTCCTCCCTCCCACCTCCAATACACACATGCACACACACACACACACACACACACACACACACACACACATCCCTCCTCCATGTCCTACCTGAATCTCTCAATTAGACCCCAGCACCTCTAAGAAAAATTGTGTGTGTGCTATAAGAAATGAGGAGTAGATGGACTTCATGATAACCTAAAAAGACTTACATGATTTAATGCTAAGTGAGGGGAGCAAAACTAGGAGAACATTATACATGATTACAGATACGTGGTATCTGTGATAACTAACTTCTCAGCAATACAAGGTTCTAAGACAGCTCCAAAAGACTCATGACAGAAAAGCTATCCATACCCAGAGAAAGAATTATGGAGTCTGAATGCAGATTGAGGCAAACTATTTGCTCTCTTTTTCTCCCTTCTTTTTTGGTTTTGGTTCATTCCATTGGCTATAATTCTTCTTTATAACTTGACTATTGTATAAATAATTTTAATGTGAAGGTATAATGTAGAAGGTATATCTACATTAAATATGTAGATATTTAATCTATATCAGATTAAATGCCATCTTGGGGGGAGGGGAGAAAATTTGGAACTCAAAAACATGTGGAACTGAATGTCGTAAACTAAAACTAAAAATAAAAAATAAATTAAGAAAAAAAGAAAAATCGTGTGGTTGGTGTTGCTCAGGCAGGGAATCCAAGCTAAAAATGGTGCTTCATTTCTCCCATTTCAACCAAATACACCCAGGCTTCTCGGTGCAATTAGCAGGCTTTGAGGAACCAAGATATGCCATGTTATACCCTAGCCAAGAAGTACCCAAACTCACCTCATCAGTGGTTTCTGGGATGGTGGTTCCAGGGCTGGTCTGAAGGAGACTCAAGATACCACGTTTGATGTTCACGACCCAGCTTGGATCTCCTTGTTGGGGGCAGATCTTTGGAATCTTTCCATCACGAAATACAAAGGAAAGTGGGAACTTTTCCAAAGTCATCCTAAGTAGAACCAAGTAGAATTAAGCTGACTCCCCCAACCACAGTGAAGCAGGTTGGGGAATCATAGAAACATAAATTTAGACCAGGAAGGGCTCTCAGAGGTGAAAGGCCTAGCAAACAGCTAGGAGCTTAGCTTTTTGTTTCTAACCCTTTTATAACATCTGAATTTTACACTTCTGATTTCCAGCCTTCTTCCCTACAGTGTCCTTTTCTCTCCTGCCCTTCAACCAAGGTTTCTTCCCATCATTCTCTCTTTCCTCAATAGCTTCTGGGTCTGTTTTGAGGAAGTATGATACAGTTAAAAAAAAAAAGGAATGAATTTAGAAACAAGAGACCTTGGTTTCAAATCCCATCTCCACCACTTATTACTTGTGTGACCTTAGGCAAATCATTTTACCTCTTGGGGTCTCAGTTTCCTTTTGTATAAAATGAGGGAGCCAGACTAGATCGCCACATAGATCCCATCTAGCTCTTAATCTATGATTGCATTCTATAATCTGTGATCTGTGTCCTCATATCTTCAAGGTCTCCCTCCCTGAAGCACATTATTTCCCCAGCATTTTTCTGCAGTCTAAACGCTCTTGGACAGCAATCCCCACTGGGTCTCAGGTCACACATCTTTGCCTGTGCTGGGGAAACGCTAATGGAGTCTGACCACCCAGAATAGTGAGTGTCACTCTCTCAGCTTCAAGGATCCCAAAGTCTTCCATTCCTGTGACTTAGCATTTCTGATGAGGAGCTCCGGACAATAGACATCACCGCCCCATTCGAGCAGTTCCTCCCCAAGCAAGCCTTTGAGCAGAGGATCCATCTGCCCCCTCAACGTTCCCATATCCTCAGACAAAAGCTCTAACAAATGAATTTAAAATAAAAGAAAAAGAGGGAAAGCTGGAGAGATGAGGAGAGCCAGGGTTGGGCTGGCTCTGTTTGACTCAGCTTTGAAGTAACTGTCTCCCAGAGTCCCAGTCTTGGGGGAGGGCTGGGAAGTTGGTCAGTAGGACAATACCAGGAGATTACTAGGCTTGACCAAGCCAGACAATAGAGTGGCTTTTCGTGGTGATGAGAGGGAACCAATTCTCTAGAAAAAACCCATCTTTGGGAAGTTAGGAGAAGAGAGAAAATGCAGAAGTTTGGAATATTAGCCGTTCCATTTCCATGCTTGTTCTAAGATTTAACAGAAGTGAGTTTGACATAAATGGGACTGTAAAGGCAAGAAACTAAGTTGGGTGTGTATGTATGTATGTGTGTGTACATATATCTATACATATATACACATACATACATATATATGTATATATACAGAGATATGTAAAATACAGATATAAAAAACTGATCAGATAGTCAATAAGTATTGAGTTAAGCACCAGTGTATGAAGAAAAGCTGAGGACAAACCCAACTCTTAGGGAGCTCACAGTCTCAAAGATATGAGAGGTTTAGTGGATAGAAAGCTGGCCTGGGAACCAAGAAGACCTGAGATCAAGCTCTGCTTCTGACACATCCTAGCTGTGTGGCCCTGGGAAAGTCATTTAACCTCTTGATGTCCTCACTAACTCTCTAAGTTCCAGGCAATAGCCAATCTGCATCTGCAGAGGGAGTTTCCCCATTGGGAATTTCCTCCATTACCAAAACCACAGGGTTAGAGGTATATAAGTAGCTGTCCAAGATCTGACCTACACTGTACATTGAGTGCCTTTGTAATATCCTTTTGGGGAAGGCTGGAGACATGAACCAAACCTAAGTTTTATGTAATTCAGCCTGGGTCTCTGGGATGGGAGTGTAGAGAGCAAGATTTTGAGAAAGAAAGAAAAAAAAAAAGAACCAGATTCCTCACTTGGGGCCAGGCTACCCTACATCCATGTGAATAGGAATCTAGACCAAGGGGCCACTTTATAGGGAGAGAGTGAGCACCCCCTGGACCCAGAACTAGCACATGCACAGCACACATGTACACACAACACACATGGTTTCAATATTCAAGAAAAGACAGGGAACAAATTTCTTCCACCAGAGGAGAGGCAAACCCATTTCTCAGCACCAGGCTCCTTACGGTAGTTTTCAACTCCTACTGTTTTCACAAGGGGTGGGGAACTTTCAGCCTTGAGGCTGGGTGGAAAGTTCCCTGCCCCTAGTATTCACCCACCTTCATTAAGCATTTTTTCTGCTTGGATTATGATGTTTCACATAGATGGAAGTAAAAAGACAGCCCTTATTCATGTTTCAGGAGTTCACAAGGTCCTTAAGTGGCACCAGGGGTCTCTCCACTGATCTAAGTACCTAAACAGGGTTTTCCAAACCATTCAGGGGCATTAGTAATTAGTAATTTGCAGAACCAAGTTGGAGAGGATCCATGTCGGGGTAGAGTTAGTCATTTCAATACAGATAAAAGCAACCTTGGGACTTGTGTCTTTACCTCAAACTCTCCGATTCCTTCACAGGCTTTTCTCTGGATTCCAGATAAGACTTAACCTGGATGTCTTGGAGCTAAGACGGAAATGTTGTTAGTTAATATTTTCTTGAGAGATGTTATATTATTCACTTACCAAAGATAATTTATTTAGCTTTAATTATCTCTAGTACCATGCTAAAAGAGTCAGCATGGTAGAATAAATAGAGCAGGGCTGTCCAAAACGCAGCCCCGCATGTGGCCCACAATGCGATTTTATGCGCCCCACCCCGCCACTGTGGGTTTTAATTTTCATGAGTGAAAAAATAAAATAATAATTTGCATGGAATGTGTATTAGATTTTTTAATTCCATCACTAATAAATAATCTTGTTGATATTAATTTTCTTTGGTGTTTTTAAGCAAAATTACAGATGGAACATATCGCACGGAATTTTAAGTCGATCTGTGGGATATGTTCCATCTGTACGATGCAGACTAGTCAGTATGCACCTACCTTTATACTGTTGTGTTGTCGCTTTGTTATTTTGTGTTTGCTTTGGTGCTTCACACCTTTACCTGTCATATTGATGACGTGCGTTCCCCCACTTTTTATTTGTGTACTGTGTTTTTTTATTCTGGGTGTGGCCCTCTAATAATTATTTTATTTTAGTGCAGCCCTAAGATAACCTAAAGTTGGACAGCCCTGAAATGGAGCATTGACCTCTGAGCCCCACTTCTGATTGATCCTAGTCATGTCACCCTGGGCAAGTCATTTTCACCTTTCAGGGCTCTTACAGACTGCAAATTGTAGAGAAGGTGCCCACCTGCATTGGTAGAGGGAGCTCCTTGTACTAGTGAAACCACAGCTCTGATGTCTATGATGCTGTGTGCTATGCAAAGAGAGAGTCTTGTCTCTCTATCTCTACAGCCATCTGCTTTGGGCAGGATGTTGCTAGGAAGAAAAGAACCATGTTGGTGACCATAAGAACATGAAATTGCCATGGATTTTTTTCTTGCCCACAGCCTTTAAGAATATATGGCCACCTTGGGAAGGCTTTTAAAAAGCCATTCACATAAGCATAGTTCCAAGGGCCAAGGAACTAAAAGAAACCAGGCTGTTTTCAAGAGTAAAGACAGAAAATGCAACCCACCACACCAGGGACTAAGCATTTTCTAGTTACCAATGTCTACCACCATCGAGAGCATACAGAATCAGGATTCTCAAACTGGCAAAGCCACCAAAAAGATGATATCTGAGGAGCAGAGGGAAAGACCTCTCTTCCCTCTCCACAAGACTATAAATCAGGAGATATGGATTCTAGTGCCATCCAGGAATAGAGATTCAGTCTGTGACTTCATTGATATACGGAACTCTCAGAAGACAGAGGTCACTCTACCAATGGCCCTTTATAAAACAGAATTAAAGAGCTTCCTAGAACAGTGATAGGTTAAGTGATTCACTCAGGGTCACATATACATATATACACATATATAGGGTCACAGTAATTGGGGTGAATCATTTCATCTCCTTGGGTTCTGGTTTCTTCATTTGTAGAACAAGAAGTTTATAACAGAGAATCTCCAAGGTTCCTCTCATTCTAATGTTTTGTGCTTCTAAGTATTTTGAAATAGCCCTCTTTTTCTCACTCCTTTGAGTTGAAAGGCAATATGAAGTCATCAGTTGTCTTTAATAAATTTAGATCCGAGGAGTCTATCAAGAGAATCCCTTCCACAGAGGAGATCTGGAGAAATGGGACAGAAGACAGGTAAGATTTGATCGAGAGCACAGGGCATGTCCTAGTTAGGAGACCATGGCTGAGGGTTCTGAGCAGTCCAAGGATAGAAAGATGGCCCTGGATAGCTGCAGTGGGGGGAGGGGAGGATGGGAAGGGAAGTACAGAAAAATAGAAGATGAGCATGAACAAAAAGGGAATAAGGGGGCTTCACTATCAACTATCCTCTCTTGGAAGGGAGCAACTCTCAAACGAAACTCTCCGGCCCTGACCTCTCTCTTTCAGCTCCAGTCTCACCTACATCTTAAATTGCCTGTGAAACACTTTAAACGGCTGTCCCAGAGGCTCTTCAAATCTGAGCGTCTACCCAAAACCAAGATCATCATTTCTTTCCTCAGCTAAGGAGGCAGTGTAGCCCAGTAGAAGGTACACTCACTGGTTCTGAAGTCACAAGACCTTGGTCCAAATCCCTGCTTCTCGGGCACTTACTCCGGTGGTGGGATTCAGCTGGTTCGCACCAGTTGGGCAGAACTGATACCTAACCGTATGTTGAGTTGGGCGGACAAGTGGTTAAAATGGCACTTGCAATCAGGGTTCTCTCTAAGGTGGGCGCCTGTGCAGCCACCCAATGTGGAAATCACAAATTTACATTCCTTACTCTTTTTAAATGTTCATCTGTGCAACAGCATCTTCTAAGCGCCCGTAGTAATGTTCATTGTGTCCATGGATGAAAAAAATTGATGGAACTACGCTTGTAATATTTATTTATTCATTTCTTAAAACTCATTATACCTTTGATGAAATACTACATTTTAATTCCCTCGTTTTTGTTACTTCAGTAAATAAACATGTCATATAAAGAGAAAAAGTGCCGAACAACCAGGGGGTGACAAGCTGTCATTTGTTTTTGTTTCCGCTTTGTGTCACATACAAAATTCCCCCGAGATTTTATGAGTGCGCTGGTGTTCCCTGAACGGTGAAACCAATAGGAAGCTGAGACACAACGAACCAATAGAAATACAGATTTCAAGGATTATCTTATCACCCATTTCAGAAGCCATGGAAGAAGAAAAAAAGAGTTAGAACAGGTGGAATGAGTTTTGGTTCTGCATATGTTCCAACATTAGCTGCTGTGGTCACATGGCTGCTTTCACTCCACAAGGATACGTTTTTGTAAGGTATTATTTAATATTTTTCATTAATATTTTAAAACTCTTATAACGTAATCTAGTTCTGTGTACCTCTTTTATTATTCTTATTTGATTATTAAATGCATGAACTATTAAACTACCTTTTTGTATACTTAAAAGGGTCATTAGGGGAGAGAACTGGTTGTTAATTTATTTGAATCCCACCACTAACTTACTCTCCGTATGGCTTAGGGCCCTGGGTCTTGGTTTCCTCATCTATAAAATGCAGGGATTGGATTTGATGGCATTTTAGATCCCTTATGGTTTTAAATCTATGATCTGGCACTTAGCACAGGGCCTGGCACATAGTGGGCACTTAATAAATGTTTATCAACTATGATCTTTTCCAACGTTACTATCTGTGTGACTTTAGACAAATCATTTAACCTCCCTGGGCTTCAGTTTCCTCATCTATAAAATGAGAGAATTAGAAGAGATGGGCTCTGAGATCCCTAGTAATTCCAGATCTATTATCCCAGGACCTGCTCTCTCTCTCTCTCTCTTATGAGAACCTTATTTCTGTCAATGGTTCTTGTACCTGTTTGTCACTCAGGCATGAAATTTCAGTCTGGCTCAATCCTTCCTGGACCACCTGAGTCCCGAGAGGTCTCACCTTCCTCTGAACTCTTCTGGTACGTCTTCTTTGTTTGAGAACACTTACCCTATACCCTGCCTTGAGCTTTGAATCTTTTCCCCTTTGTTTTGCTACAGCTCTCATCTTGCCAAAAAGGAATTGAGCCCTTAAAGGTAAATATCACAGCTTATGCATATTTCTCCATGTTCTCTGGCAGATCTTGGACAAGGCTCTGCACACAGCAGGCACTCAAGAAATTTTGTTAGTAAAATAAAACTTTTCCCTCTTCACAAGTTGGCTTCAGGTTGGCCCTGAGTGTGTCATACTGAGGATGCTAGAAGAGACCAGGAGAAGTTTGGGATCTGGTTCTTCCTCCAAACCTATGTGACACATGTATTAAGCCATTATTTTATATTTCTTCCTTCCAAAAGAACTTCTCTGAGTACATTTGGTGACTGAGGGGAGGCAACACGGTATAATGCCTCGGGAGTTAGAAGACCTAGGTTCCAATCCTGTCTTGGACACTTACTGCTTGTGTGACCTGAGGTAAGTCACTCAACTTCCCTGTGCCTTGGTTTCCTCATCTGCAAATGAAGGTGATGGAATAGATGGCCTCTGAGGTTCCCTCCGACCCTAGAGCTCTGATCTTCTGATGTCAAGAATTTCTGTCAGTTCATTAAATGTTTCGGCTTTCCGTAATTGAGACATGTCTCTAACACATAAAGAGCAAACCTCAAGAGTGACTGCTCCTGCCTGCCCCTGTTGGTTTTAGTGTAGCCCTCCTGGGAGGACTTCCCAACGATACTCACCCGAAGCACCATGTGGCACCTGCTGATAACATCCAGGATCACCAGACCCTCAAGCCCAAGATTGCTTTTCTGGGTCCCACTGCCCTGCAGAGAGGTACTACTGCTGCTGGAATAGCGATAGCTGTATCGGGTACCTTTGGAGAAGTAGAGCACGCCAGGACCTAGGGAACAGGAAAAAGCTGGAATGGAACCCAGAGCAAGCCGGCCCATAGCCTCAGAGAACACCCGCAGCGTATAAATCGTGCAACATAGCACACAGGTCTAGAAGTCGGAAAGGACGTTAGATAGTCATCTAATCCAACGCTCTCGTTTTTACAAGTGAGGAAACTGAGGAACAGAGAGATTAAGTGAAGCACTCAATGGTACACGTGTAGTATGTGGTAGAGCCAGCATTTGAACTCAGGTCTTGTAATTCCAAGTCCACCTCCCCAGAGATTATTCCTCTCTGGACCACCATCTGTTCAACTCAATTCAACAAAACGTTAAGTGTCTATTTTGCTTAAGGAGAAATGTAGCCATGGCGTAGACTCTGGCCTAGAGTCAAGAACACTTCTGAGATATACTGGCTGGATGACTATGAGCAAATCGCTTAACTTCTCTGTGCTCCAGCCCTCTAAAGACTACTCATTTGCCTCAGGTCACATAAGCAGCAATTCACAATCAGCTTTGGGGAAAGGAGCCTCCAACTTAACAGCTACTCGCATGAATCAAATTACAAAGTAAAAAAATATTAAAGAAATTATCCCAGATATTATAAAGACCAAGTTAAAAAGCAATATAGTGCCTGCCCTCAAGGAGCTTATAGTCTAATTGAGGGTTGGAGGGAGGAGAGGATGAGACACAGCAATAGACTGATTAACAGTTATTAAGGACTTACTGTGTATTAGGCAAGGCAGCTAGGCAACTTAGTAGATAGAGCTCTGGGCCTAGAGTCAGGAAGACCTGAGTTCAAATTCAACCTCAGACACTTTAGTTGTGTGACCCTAGGCAAGTCACTTAACCTCTGTTTACCCTGTTCCCCTAAAAAAGGAAATAGCAAATCATTCTAGTATTTTTGCCAAGAAAACACCATGGACCCACGGGGCCCCAAAGAGTTGGACACAACTGAATACAACAGTATTTGAGAAAAATATTTGGGGGTGGGAGGTGGGGAGGTGGCAGAGTGGATAGAGCTGGCCCTGGAGTCAAGAGGACCTGAGTTCAAATCCAGCCTCAGATACTTACTAGCTGTGTGACCCTGGGAGAGTCACTTAACCCTATTTGCCTCAGTTCCTCATCTGTAAAATGATCTGGAGAAGGAAATGGCAAACCACACACCAGTATCTTAGCCCCAGAAAATCCAAATGGGGTCATAGGGAATCCTGAAATAATTCAATAGCAGCAAAAACAAACAAATAAACAAACAAACAAAAAACCCTACTTAGCTTCAGGGCAATCTTGAGCCAAGGAGACTTATCCAAGTTAGTTAAGTAGAGAGGTAGATAAAGCACTTTATTAAGCACTTACTGTCAATAGCCACAAAGCATATCATGATCTCTCAGCCTCAGTTTCCTCCTCTATAAAATGGGCAGACCTACTTCGCAGAGCTGTCATGAAGATCCAATGAGATAATATATGTCAAACCCTTTGCAAACCTAAAAGCGCTATAAAAATGCTAGTCGTCATTGGCTGTTATTATAAAGAATAGGGTGCCGGCCTTAGCTATAATATTGAGGACTTAATTGGCCCAGAGACTCTGGGACACTTAATCTGGTAGAAGAAGAAGATAAAATGACGGCGATTACTTCTGTTTCACTACATGACAGAGAATAAACTTCTCTGTAATATATTCTTCAATGATTTCAACCACGATAATTCTTTATGTCTGTATCAGGATTTCAGCTTTTGGAAGCCCGTTCCCAACCACTATCTTGTCTGATTCATAACAAGCAGCCCCTCTTTGAGGACAAAGAACAGACGACGACAACAGGGAAGAGCTACTTTTTTTTTCTTAGAGTCTCAAATGCCTTATTTGCAAGATGCTTGCCCTCTACCCACTGCCCACCCCCAAATATTTTTCCTAATCGTGCTGTTGTTGCTATTGTGTCCAACTCTTTGGAACTATTGTTAGAGTAGATAATATCTAAGATGACCTATTAGATTCAGAGACAAGACACATTTGACTTCCAATCCTGGCTCAGACATATACTAGCTGCATGATGTTAGGTTAACCTGGCCCCTTCTTTCTTTTCCAGTCTTCTCATACTTTCCTCCCCTCTATATAGTCAATGGTCCAGCCATATTGGCCTTTTTCCTATTTCTCCCAACATGACACTCATTTCCCCACCTCCGTGTCTTTGCTTTGGCTGTGCCCTCTGCTTGGAATGCTCTCCCTCATCACCTCTGCTTCTTCACATCCGCTGTTTCTTTTAACAGTTAATTAAATGCCACCTTCTTTAGGAGGCCTCAATCTCCCCAACCGCTTAAGCCTTCCCCTCCAAGACTGCCTTCCTTCAAGTGTGTGTGTATGTATGTGTATGTGTGTGTACACACACAGTTATCTCTTCCACATCTCAACTTTGCCCATCGAGGTTTCAATATATCTTGGGTTGGTGTAAGAAATTAAATGAGAATTTTGGGGGAGTTTTGTGGAAGCTGTAGATGGCACTCAAAGGTCAACAGATGACAGAAAAAAGTTTAGAAACTCAGAAATGCATAAAAATATGTATAGTATTACATATTTTATCTTATAATACTGTAAACACCCCATAAAAGAAAAAAATTCAGACTCTTCTCTGGTATGGAGGGCCCAAAAATTTTTTCCAAGTCATTTTACAGATGAGGAAGCTGAGGCAAACAGGGTTAAGTGACTTGCCCAGAGTCACACAGCTACTAAGTATCAGCTCTGAGGCCAGATTTGAACTCAGGAGGTTGTCTTCCTAACTCCAGGCCCAGCAGTCTATGCGCCATGCCACCTGGCTGTCTGTAACAAGTGCTTAATAAATGCTAATGTTGGTGATCAACTTCTCAGTTTCCCCACCTGTAAAATGTGGATAACCATAGCACCTAGCTCACAAGGTTGTTGTGAGTTTCAAATATCATGCAGGGTTTCCCCAAAGTCTTAGTGAAGTTCTAAGCCATTAAAGATGTAAGCCAAGACTATAGGAACCCCTTTTATATGAAGTCCTTGAGCCACTGCTACATTGGTGCTATTACACCTGGTCAAGTATATGCAGCATTTGCAACCACCAAGGATAAAACAAACCACCTAAAAGAAGCTGAAAAGGCTGTGCTATATGCGTCTAATGGAATATTCTTGAGTAGCAAAAAGGGATGAATAAGAAGAATTCAGAGAAACATGGAAAGATTTGTATGAAATGATATAGATCAAAGCAATACACCCAAAGGAACATGACATACAACGAGTACAACAAAGTAAATGAAAAGACTCCAAAAAAGAAGCCAGACATGGACTAACTGAAAAACCAGTCACAGCTTTAGAGAACAGAGAATGAAACCTACTTCTCTCTTCTCAACAGAGGGACCAGAGGGCAGAATGTTGCATACGATGTCAGATGCTATCATTCTATCAGGTTTTGTTGTGGTTCAGTTGAGTACAGTTCCTCATGACCCCATTTGGGGTTTTCTTGTCAAAGATACCAGAGTGATTTGCCATTTCCTTCGCCAGTCCATTTTACAGATGAGGAAACTGAGACAAACAGGGTTAAATGACTTGTCCAGGGTGACATAGCTAGTAAGTGTCTGAAGCTGGATTTGAACTCAGAAAGATGACTCCAAGCCCAGAACTCTGTCTGTTGTGCCACCTAACTGCCCCTCTTTTAATGAGGTATTTTTTTTAATTGTTTTTTTCTGTAGTACAAGGAAGGATTCAAAGTGTGATTCGAGTTGGAGGTGAGAGGAGGAGCACGAGGTGGGCTTTTTTCCCTCAAAAATGACCACAATTCCAGAAGACTGATGATTCTTCATAGCACCCATCTCATGAAACATACATTGGACAGAAAGGACATAGCCAGTGCAAGAATTTATCTTGCTTGACTATGCATATTTGTTATAAAAGCTTTTGGTTTGGGTGTTTTGTTTTGTTTTGATGGTGGGAGAGAGGAACAGAAAATAAATGCTTGTTCATTGCCAAAAAAAAAAAATTGAACCACAAAAAAAATTATTGTTAATTTTTTAGAGAATAAATTAAAATTTTAAAGAAATAACTGTTAGAAAGACATAAATAAAATACATAAAAAGAAACAACCAGATGGCCAGAATGAGATATATATTGAACAGAATAAACACGGCCAATGAGGGAATTTGTTTTGCTCAACTACGCTTTTTGTTATAAGGGTGGGTTTTTTTCCCCTTTTTTTAATAGTGGGAAAGAAATAAAATAAATGCTCTTTAATTGCAAAAAGTAAAAAAATTAAACTATGAAAAAGAAAATAAATGATTATTAATTTTTAAAAAGCAAAATTAATTTTTAAAAGAAATAAATGTGACGTAAAGACATCAATAAAATACATTTTAAAAGAAAAAGCCAAAAGGCCTGCTTGGGTGTCACTAGTCGGTCATAGGTTTTCATTCTGCCTTTTCACTTATTCTTTACTTTACAAATAGAAGGGGTACAGAATGGAGCCTGCTGTTCCTCAAGCTCAGATGGCTGTGGCTACTCTCAGGATTGTCTCTGAGTCACTGTCTAGAAGAGGCAACACCACTGGCAGGTACCCCTCCCAGGCCTTAATACAATCCTGCAAACTTCAGAGTGGATATCAAAGGAGATAACGTTTATAAAGCGCTTAGCCCAGTGCCTGGCACATAGTAAGCACTTATTAATGTTAGCAGTTCTCATCATCATCATCACTATTATTAAACTGAGAAAGAGAGAGAGAAGAGGCGAGGACGGGGAGAAACCTCTAACTGCGGAGTCTTCTGGGCACTTCCAGAAGTTAACTTCTCCATCGAGTGCATCTCACTCACCAGCACACTCTGTCATACAGGAGGAGGCTTCCTGCCCCGAATTCTCTGGAGTATCTGAAATAATAAATGAAATTTGTAGGAGTTGGAGCCCAACTACAAAGCATCCTTGTGAAACCAGGTACCACCACCCCCCCATGCCTTTGGCTTGTAGAGAACTTGAAATACCACCTCCAAGTGCTGTGAGGTTTCAAAGTGGTGTTGGCCAGAGGTCTGTCACCCCACCCCTCCACCCCCCATTCATGGCAAAACTAGAGCCCTCCTGTCTCTAGCAGAAGCAAGAGTGTTTTTGACTGCCCATTCTGGTAGGTGCCACTCTCCCTCCTTACCTGCTATCTGGAGGCATCCACCCCTGTCCTCCATCCTTCACTATGGCACAGGGGCAGGAGAAATGGGTCTAGGACCAGAAGACCTCAGTTAGTTACTAACTGTGTAGCCTTGCCCACATCTCAAATATCTATTTTTCTCATCTATAAAATGAGAGTTGGACTGAGATGGCCCCTCAGGTTCTTTCCACCTCTAACTTATGGTCCTATGATGGTGATCCTGTGGGTGCTGAGTGAGTGTAAAGAAGGTGCTATTTCAGCCTTCTCCCTCTAATAGAAGAAAAGAAAAGCAAAAATAAGGAGGGTCATAGACCCTTCAGTCTCAAATTAGCCAGAATCTAGGCTTCTCTATCTTGCTTTTTCTCTTCTGCCTGCCCCAGAGGAATGGACCCAAGCAGGGACATGAAGGAGCCAACTGGAAGGAATTTTGGGGATTGTTTAATTTTCAATGTGAGCATTTATACCCCAGAAAACAGCAATGCTACAAATCAGAGCTTGCTTTTATTGTTCTGTTGATGGTAGACTTAAGAAATCGATGCAGAAAATATGGATAGTACAGACAGACTCAACTTAAAAGTATGCCCTGCATCTTCTGAGAGCAGGCTGATAAGCATGTACCAGCACAGCCCTGGACCCAAGTATTAAACAGGAATCACCTGGCACTGGGAGCTCAGGCTTTTTTCTCTTCTATCCCCTTTAAATCTAACTAAACCCAAGCCGTATAGACACTTGTGAAACATATTCCTTTCTCCAAGGCTTATAGGGCTATAACTATGATGGGACCACTAGAGTTTTGTGTCAGAATGGTAAATGAAGAGGAAATTAACAATATGGTCATTTGGTACACTCCCTCCCCTTGTCAGCTAGATGCCTTACTAGGTTGTCCTTCATGCATCTAGTGCCCACATACCCAAGTGAACCAACTCTTATCTCTGCAACTTGGCCCAGGTGCAAAAACGTTGCTCTTTATAGTTCTGTCAAGAAGTAAACAAAATTTCACAAAACAAGGGGCCATGATTACAAATAGTGGTTGAATTTTACAGAGATTTTAGTGTTTTCTGGAGTTTCAGTTCCACCTCCAAAAAGAGTATTTAATATTAAAATTAAACTAAATTTAAAAATTAAATACTATGAATACTTAAAAATACCAAAGTGGGTTCCTAAAAAGTTATTATTGCTTGTTAATTGGGAAAAAAGGAAAAGAAAAAGCATTTTACCAAGGAGAACCCCTCCCCCTTTGATATATGATGAAAAACCTTCAAAATAATCAAGAACTACAGGGTTTCTGATATTGATTCTAAAAGTTTTGACTCTTTTTGATCCAAAGCTAGCTTTTTTTTTATTAAAGCAGAGCTAATGTTTAATTAATTATCAGAGGGGCAAAATCACATTTCAATCCCATATACTTTTAGCCCATCTGACTTCCCTTTGAAATAAAATCTTCCCTCTTGAGGACACCTTGGATGGGGCCCATGTGCCAAATTAAACAGCCTTATGAAAGAGCCAGCTTTAAACTTTCAGTTGCATAAAGCATACATTTATCCTGTTTTTTCATTTAATCATATCTGCTCTGCCACCCAGCATCGCTGATGAGGTGATTCCACAAGGATCCTCCGGTGAATTCTGAAAAAAGCAAAATCTTCTTGCCCTAAGGTAGTGAAGACTGCTAAGCCCCAAGAATTCTGAAAGCAATCCCTCTGTTCTCATTCCATTCTGAGGAACTTTTTAAAAAAATCTACAAGGAAAACAATTACAGATCAATCCTTCAGTAATCATATTTAATGAAGCAAAACTAACCAACGCAAAGTTTTTTGTGTTTTTTTTTTTTAAATTCCTTTCCAGGGACTAAATCTTCCAGTCATATCTTACCCTCTCTCTCTCAGACTTCTGAAATAGATATCACCCACATGCACAGACCCAAGAAATCAAATCTAATTACATAGCTCAACTCTTTCAAATGTGATTTCTGCACTAGATTTCCACTGAGGTGAAGTGGGTAAATAATCCACTTCCTTTCAAAGTTTGACACCTATCAGAGGGCCAGCTTAATATCTTCAAAAACCCAGTTTCCAAACACAGCAAGCCAGGCATCGTTTCATTGCCCTAGATTTAGGAAATACCTTTCCTAAAGTTCCTCAAACTCTACCTTATTTCCCTGTTTCCCCAGATAATGCTGCTTGGCTGAAGATGAGACAGTCCAGTTCCCTGGCATTACCAGTAAAGGGCTCTCATTTTACTTCCGCTCTCTCCTCTCATTCACACCTTTGATGTGAAACAGTAAGACAGAGTTGCCTGAGGAGGAGGAAGAGGAGGAGGAGGGGAAGAGATTCTCCAACTATGGAAAGCCCTCCTGCCCTTCAGAATGTGCTTTCCCAGAGGAAGGTAGGACCATGGAAGCAACCTCATTCTGGAAGCAGCGCAGGGGGCGGGAAGAGAACACCCAGAATTGTAGTTGGTCTAAATGATAATTTACTTACTCCCCGTAGCTGCTGCCACCACAGTCCAGAGCAAGATGAAAGCCGTGAGCCCCATGACCGTCAGGATCGCCTCCTTAGCCCAAAGTTAACCAAACAACATCAGCTCCAGCCCTCAAAGGCAGCTCTGAGCTGGGAAGCACTGAAAGGACACTTTCTTTACAGGCTAGCAATGCACTGCTTCATTTCTTAGCCAGAGGAGTGTGGGGAGGGGAGGGGAAGGGAAGGGGCTTCAAGAGGAAACTTGCCAGCCAATCAGAACCCTGTGATAAAGTTATAAGCTCTCCATCTGAAAGGAAGGGGGAAAAAAAGGTACTGACCAATGAGAAAAATCCCCCTTTTCTAACCTGGGAAAAGAGAGGGTTTTACCTCCTCATGCCTGGCAAAACTCACAGCCCCTAATGGAACTACTAACCCACTAGGAATGAAAGGCAAGCATTTCCCCTTTCTCAGGCCTCATTTGGAGAAGAGGCAAAGCAGAAAAAAGGAGGCAGCTATGCAGAAGGAATCATGGGAACATTTGGAGCTGGAAGGGATCTTAAGAGACCTGGGAATCCAACCCTCTCATTTTACAGATGCAGAAACTGAGGCCAGAGAGGGTAACGGATTTGCCCAGGCTTATACTAAGCAGAGAAGCTAAGAAACAGCTGAGGCGATATTTGATTTGAAGTGTCTGCCATTGATTCAAAGTAGGGGACAATGAGAAGGCAACAAGCATCTGTCCTTGCTGCTCAGTTGTTTTTTTTTTTTTTTCAGCTGTGTACAACTTTTCATGACCCCCTTTGGGATTTTCTTGGCAAAGACGCTGGACTGGTTTGCCGTTTCCTTCTCCAGGTTTTTTGTTTTGTTTTGTTTTGTTTTTACAGATGAGAAAAATGAGGCAAAAAGGCTTAAGTGACTTGCTCAGGGTCTCACAGCTAGTAAGTGTCTGAGGCAGGATTTTAACTCAGGTCTTCCTGACTCTAGGGCAGCTAGGAGGCGTAGTGAATAAAACATTGCACTTCGAATCAGGATGACTCATCTGTACCCTATCCATTATATTCAAAGGAAATGCAGGATGCGCAAATTTAGAGAATCCACCCAAATTGTTCACACTGCTCTACCTGTGGTAGAACATTCCAAGCTCATATTGGCCTGATCAGCTACAATCCGACACATTGAAACTTGACTCTAGCACAGTGATGTCATTTTGGTGTTCTTCAAGAATGAAGGACAACAGCCAACCAACCAACCAATCCATTATACTATACTATCCCTTGTGGCTAAATGAGAATGAAAGAGTTCTTCACTGCAGATTCAGGACCCAGCAAACAAATCTGCCATCTCCAATAAGGTTTACCTCCACTTCAAAAGTCTTTGAACCCGAGCCAAGATTTGTTGTGTTTGGGAAGGATGCCTTGGGAGAGCTCTGTACTTTAAAAAAAGTCCCTCACATGAAGACTCACTTCCCCTCTGCACCTTTAACTACCTCTGTTCTCCTGGTTCCCAGCATATTCCCAAGACAAAAAGTAATGGTCTTTGCCTCCAAGCTGAAGCAATTCAACCCAGCAAGTATTTATTGAAAAACTAATGTATTCAGCACTGTGTTCTAGGCGAATGACCAATCTGAATTTCAGAAGACTGACAATAAAGCATTCCTCCCTCCTCCTAGAAGAAAGGTGGTGAACCAAAGGTGCAGAATGATGCATACATTGTCCGACATGGTCAATGCATTGACTTGTTTTGCTTTGTGTGTATGTGTGTATGCGTATATGTTATGTTTTAGGTGTTACTGAGAAGTTACAACAGCGTAAAAAAATTATATATATCTAAAGTATGTCTGTATAAAGCATATATACATAATATATACATAAATGTGTGTATGTGTGGAGAAAGTGAGAGAGAATATAACTGATCATCCAATCAAGCCCTGAGGCATTTCATAGCCTGCTAGTGATGGAGTTTAGACTGTGGGAACCCCCTTGAATACCACCCTGAATCTTCCCACTTGATCTGGCTTTTCATGCTCAAATAGCCTAGCCTAACCTTCCATTGTCTGGTTACCTCCGGATTGCCTTCTGGATGTTTCCCACCCTTGATCATATTGAAATATCTGTACCCTAGCTCTGCTACCCTAGCCCTCTATTGTCTTTCATCTCCTGGTAGCCTTCGGCTATTTCCCACCCTGGAGTCTGACCTCATTCCAGTCACCCCAGTCCACCCTAAACCCTTCCTCCCATCACCCCAGACTACTCAACCACCCTAGATGCCTCCCACAATCCTTCTGTGTATAGGTCTCATCTTGCCTCCACGAGGGCACTCAGATTCAATCTAGCTCAGCTCAGGTTAATCTGGTCTGCTGGCATTAGCATCACAAGTGCTCAGGCCACTAAGACTCTACTCAATATGGCAAATCTTTAATAAACTTTGTTTTTCTTTGGCTGAGAAGGCTTGAGTCTAACTCATTTGAGCATGTCAGTATTTTGGGGTCTCAAGCACCCCTTAACCCCAAACCTCAACACTAACACCTAGAAGGAGGAGGGACTCCTAGCTGGGGGAGAGAATGCTGAGGCAGCTCTGTATATCTGGTAAGGTACAGGATTGGTGCCAGAGTTTCTTAGAAGAGAGATATCAATCATTCTAGAAATTCTTCCAGAAAGACAGAATTTGGAAGGAAGCTGTAAGAGATGTAAAGGAAGCTGACTTAGCAACAGATCTTCAGCAGGCCTGTAGCTTCCAAAGCCTTTCAGTCTCTCTGTTGTTGTTGTCCTTCTTTCTCGAAGAGGATCATGACATCAGGGAGCTGATGTCAAGACATTCAAGTGAATTGGATTTGAGGGAGGGAGGGCTGTGTAAAGTCACCAGCCTTACTTTTTCCTTTGGAGCCATCTGGGGCCCGTAGCCAAGTTTGGATCAAGATGACTGGAGATAGCCCTGGATGCAGTGGGAGACCTTGGCCTTTTTAAAGTTAAAGTCTATTCATTCTCTGAAAAGTCTCCGGCACCAACTGTCGCCACGTATGCAGAACCAACTCAGCATTGTCTCCCTCACTTAGGAGTCACTTCTTCCAGGTACCAGAAGACCAAGAAACACCCCCGGCTTGTTTGGAAGCCTGTTTATATATCTTCTTGTAGGTGTTGTGAAGGACACGCAGGAGAACAAGACATAGTCCTTGTTCTCAAGGAACTTACAGTACAGTTACAGAGGTGGAACACATTCATCTGAAACAATGTAGGAATAAGAGTAACAGGAATTAATAAATGAATCAATAAGTATTTATTATATCCTTTACTGAAAGCCTTCCCCAACCCCTCTTAATTCTAGTACTCCTTCTCTGTTAACTATTTCCTATTTGTCCTGTATATAGCTTTCTTTGTATATACAGTTAGCCTTTCCATATCTCAACTTTCCCTATTACAGTTTCACAGATTGGCATAAGAAATTAAATGGAAATTGTGGGGGAGTTTTGCAGAAGCCATAGATGACACATGGAAGCCAGCAGATAACAGAAAAAGTTTAGAAACTCAGAAATGCATAAAATATACATGTAGTATTATATAGCATCAACATATTCTATCTTTTAATACCATAATAATTCAGACTTCTTCTCTGGTACGAAGGGAGTGCCAAAAAATTTCACATGGATTTTCCAGAGTGCAGAGGCCCATTGCCAGTATCCTCCATAGCGGGGAAGGCATAACTGTATTCGTTTTCAAGTTGTCTCTCCCATTAGATTGTAAGCTCCTTGAAGGCAGGGACTGTCTTTTGTCTTCTTTTGTATCCCCAGTACTTAGCACAGTGCCTGACACATAAAAGGAACTTTATAAGTATCTTTTGATTGATTTATTGAATCAGAGAAAATTACTGTTGGGCTGAGCAGTCAAGGAAGAGTTAATAAAGGAGGAAAGCTTTAAAGTAGGTCTTGAAGATCAGGGGCAGGCAGAGTTGTTAACTCGCCTTCGGAGACCACTGCTGACTCACTGGGATCATATCCTACCTTTGGTATCTACTGCTCTTGTGAATCTGGAAAAATCACTTAACTTTCTGGGGTCTCAGTTTCTTTATGTGTAAAATGTTGCCTGTGGCATCCCTTCCAGCTCTTGGTCCTATGATCCTTCTATTTAGTCTTGCCTTCACCTCAGGCAAGGACCCTGCATTTCAACATTTTCTTTCCAGCCACCATGAAAAGAGAGATGAATCTGGAGGAAAATGTTTTCATTCATGGTTGTTGGCATAATGATTTGTCCTGTAAGATGACGGAGATCTGTGAGGCCTGCTGTTGAAGTGTGCACAGTACCAGCGTCATTGTGACTCTATTTATCTCAGCAGATGAAGCTACCTTTATTGGATTGGAGGAGGCTAACCTAACCAGACAGACCCCAAGGGCTCAGGCCTTGTAAACCCAGAACTTCATAAACAAGATTCTTAGCTTGTTTTTCCATAGTACATATACTTATTTTACCCCCAAAATTCCATTTCCCCCAAATTAATTGGCCTTTTGAAAGTGGTAAGCATCTGGCTAGATTATCTTTAGACAGAACTGGCCCATTAAGCCCTATCCATACATGGGAGTTTCTGTAATGCTAATTACCATCGTACTGAGGCTCAAAGTTTTGGGTACAAAAACAGCCCGCTCATTATCAGAAGGCGGTCTTGGATCTCACCAAGAAGAGAAAAATATGAATCTTCACCCAAGAAAAAGAACCGACCAGTAGGGGGTACTGTAAGCCTCTGTAGATTTTCCATGAGATGCAGGGCAGTATAATAAGGTTTGTACCAGTCTTCCATAAACCTAGCTACCTGCTGCTGATCCTTACAGATTGAAAAAACTAATATATATTTTTGGAGGGAAGGGAAGAACATTTTGTGTTCCTCTCTTTACTCACATGTACAAAATTGGAGTTGTTCCCTTAGCAAATAAATCCAAACTTAGTTTCACAACTAAGGACCACACACTGGTGTGTTTGCATAGCTCTGGGGAGAAATGTTTTCATTAGAATACATTGGCTTGCCTTTGGAAAGTGCTAGTCAACATGTAAAAGGTTGGACATTCATTAATGTACTTTATCTTCCCCAGAATCGCTCATCTTACTCACCAGGAGGGGAAATAAAAGAAGGTGAATGATTGCAGTCCCTTTGAAGGGATTGATGGGAGTTTTTCTCCCTGCCTCTTCCCCAGAGCATGATGTCCAAGTTAGTTGTTGGTGTTTTGTTTTTTTTTTTGCCTTCAATTTCTGCCAAGTAATCATTCTACAACAAAGGAGATCTTTCTTTCTTTTCTCTCTCTTTCTTCTCCCTTCCTTCCTTCCTTTCTCCCTTTCTTTCTTTTCTTCTTTCTTTCTTTCTTTCTTTCTTTTTCCTTCTTATAACCTGGGATTTCATTTTCAAAGTTGTTCTTTCTGAAACAAAGGATGAACATTAACAATAACTTTCTGAAACTAGTCTTGAGCCTATGTTTTGCTAAGGAGAATTTGTTTAAAAACTTCAGGGAAGGCAGTTTCCAGTTTTACTTTGCGGATGAATAATCAGAATCCCTTGGTTTATGTTACTTTTTAACTGTCTAAGTACCAAAGGACCATGATATGAGGTTTCCTTGGCATTCTCTCATGTTACACTCACTTATTTTCCATTATTTCTTTCAATAAATCCTCTGAATGGAAGCAGACTCACAAAAAAAGTTATGAGCCACTTTGCATAGTGGAAAGACAGATGGGAATCAAAGTTGGGAGACCTCCATTCAAATTCTGACTCACTAGCTGTGTGACTTTTGGTAAGTCACTGGTCCCAGAGCTTCAGTTTCTTCATCTCTAAAATGAAGATAGAAGTAATTGCATTACATCTAAGAAAGTCATTATGAGGGAAGCATTATGTGACTCTTAGAGGAAGCTTTGTGGTACAGTAGGCTGAACATTATAAATTAGGGATAAGAAAACCTGAGTTTAAGTCCTGACTCCAAAACTTATTAGCCATGTAACCTCTCCAAGTTTCCTTGTCTGTTAAGAAAAAAAAGGGTGGGGGAGGGGGACATACTAATATCTACCTCATTTCTTTCTTTTTTGCAGGGTAGAAGACAGGGCAATTGGGGTTAAATGACTTGCCCAAGGTCGCACATCTAGTAAGTATGTCAAATATCTGAGGTCACATTTGAACTCAAGTCCTTCTGATTCCAAGGCTCATGCTCTACTCTCTGTACCACCTAGCTGCCCCCACACCTACCTCATTTCTATGACAATCAAATAAGAATGTATGAAAAGTGCTTTACAAACCTAACATGTTGCATAAATGACATTATTTTTCTCATATAAATGATAGCTTTTATAATTAGAACAGCTTTACTTTCTAGTTATCCAAGATTCAAGTACATTTACCATTAACTGATTTCTCCATATCCTCCCTTCCCACCTCCCAAGAAACATCTCTGCCCCTTCATGAATGTTTAAGGTAGGAAGGAAGGACAACACCATTTTAAATGCATGAAGCGTTTTTTGTTTTTTGGAATAGATGAGGCCTGAAAATTATAATATGGAGGTCACCACCTACTGTCTCCACATGTTGGCATTCCTGCTGATAAAACCCATTGACCCTGGTCCTTCCTCAGGGAAGGCAAGGCTAGCACCTTTTAGCTGTCACCTTAGGACTATAAATAACTTGGTCTCATGGCATTATATAATTACCTTATATTGTTCGGCTTTTATCCTATGTACCAAAAATCACCTTCACCAACTCCTAGGAGCAAATATTTAACCAATACACATAACATTTTATTTTCCAACGTGTTAATTGATTTTACTAATTTTTTTCCTCTTCTTCCTCTTAAAAAAGCATTATCATAAGGGACAGCTGTCTGGGATAGGGAGAAGGGATGCAAGGGAGAAATGTAGTTGACATAAAAACAAAAAATATCTGTTAAAATATTTTTTAAACATTTTAGTGCATCTATTTTAATGCCAGAAAATTCCATTCCTCATGGAAACATAGGTATTTATTTTGTGATGTCAATTGATCGAGTTGCATGTATTTCGCTGAAAGACAGTAGTAACATCTGTGTGGGCGTACAACAAAACAGGCTTTGTTGAGAATTCTTTGGCATTGAAAGACTTCAGAATGCTGATCAATGCAAAGGCCAATAATGGCTTGAGAGGACCGGTGCTGAAGCATGCCTCCTGCTCTTGTAAATAGCCAGAATACCATAAACCAGAATGTTACCTACAATATCTTTCCATGGTCCATAAAGTGGTAGATTATATAAGGCAAAATGAGGTGCACATCTTCAGCTCATGGCTGATGTGCTTTTTATTTGTTTTGGGTTTTCTTTCTTTCTTTCTTTCTTTCTTTCTTTCTTTTTTTTTTTTTGATACTTTGTTCTTAGAAGGGAGGGCTCTGCTGGGAGAAGGGGAGTCATTGGGAAGTGACTGCAATATAAAAGAGAAGCGCATGAATAAAACATTTTAAAAGGAAAAACGTCTTGGCCATTGAATACCACCCAATACAAATGAGGCATTGCAAATTCTTCTATGAAGTATACTTTGTCATGTTGCGTTTTGTGTGTGGCAAAGGAGGGAAAAGACCCTGCAGAGTTCAATGGAACATAGCAAATGACAGTGATTGTCTACTGAAATGCCTTTGTTAAAGGAGTAAGCTATTTATCATTTTCATCTATCCAAATGCTGACCTTCATTTTTTCTCCTTTATGTTCAATCACTAAACAACAGATACATATCAAATAATTAACAAAATAAGCACCTGTTTTAATGTAATGAAGGAATGATTCAGTCAGCAAACAGTAAGTGCTGGCTATGTGTTGGCAACCGTGCTAAGCTAGCAAGAAACAAATATTTATTAAGTAAGCATTGGGGAGCAAAGAAATGCAAATAGCCCCTGGCTTCAAGAAGCTAGCATTCTAGTGTGCAAAATACGTACGTGTAAGATATACACAGAGTAGGCGGAAGGCAATCTCTGAGAGAAGGCACTAGAAGCTGGAGGGACTGGGAAAGGTCTCTGGCAGAGGCTAGATTTGAGCTCAGCCTTGAAGGAAGTCAGCAAAATAAAAGCGGTGGAGGGGACACATGATGACAAGGAGCTGCAAAAATCATGAGCTATAGAGAAAAAGCTATCACTGAACCTGATGTAACTCATGTGGAGGGGAGATATGAGATGGTTACTAATTACCGGAAGTCAAAAAGGCATAATGGTCATGATGGAGAGATGGTAAAACACGAGACTATTTTCAGTCAAACATTGAACAGCGTTTCTGACCACAAACTTCTGCAAGAACTAAGTTAGGCAGATGGCTAAATTTGAATCGACTCTCTTCCTGTGAAATTGTCGAACTAAATTATTTATACATTTGAAAATGAAAGAGAAACTGTATCTAATTTATCACACATATAATTATTTGTGCCAGATTTAAAATAGTATCAGCGACTACCAGGTGCCAAACCGGGAGTTAGGGCTATATTTGGAACACTAAAAAGAAAGCGGCATCTCAATAATTCCGATCAACGCAACGACCAGCCACAATTCCAGAAAATCAATGATGAAACATTCTATCCACTTCCTGACATGGAAGCGATGGTCTCCACGTGTAGAATGAGACATACTTTTTTCAGACATAGGCAATGTGGAAATTTGTTTAGCTTGACTATGCGTACTTTTACGAGAATTTTTCTTTTCTTTTTTAATGGGAAAGGGGAAGATAGAGAAAATCTATTTTTATTCATTGAAAATGTTTAATTTTTTTTTTTACAAAGAAGTGACATTCAACTTTTCACTGAAATGGGCAACTATTAATGTGAAAATCATCATGAAAAACAAAATGTATTTGCTACACGCAAATAACCAACTTCCCCAGATGGAAGCTGCACACCAGAAGCTTAATGTTCTAAGGTCTAACTAAGCCACTTCTACTTGCAACTGACCCACAACGGCAGGAATAAGGAGTAGTGCACCCAATGGGTCAAAGAAAAGTAATACTTAGTGGAACTGAGTTAAGGCTGAGGGAAATGTTATTATTAACTTGGAATGACATAAGCGTTTAAGAGCTTTCCCCTGTCAATATATACATACACACACACACACACACACACACACACACACACACACTGCAGAAGCTTGGACAACACATATAAATTTAAGAGTTGATTTAATTCAGGTGGTAAGATGGAAGGAAAACAATGAGGGAAAGAACAAAGCTCTTACTACACAGAAACTTAAATTGACGCAACCAAGCACAGCTTCGGAGAAGGGGGGAAAAATGCATAATCATTAACTTATCATCTTACTCCCAATTCTCAGAATCAGTTGGAGCGCTGAAAACCTTAGGGCTGGCTATAGCTAGAAACATCACAGAATACATCACAGGGCAGCTAGGTGGCGCCATAGTGCACAGAGTACCAGATACAGAGTCAGGAGGACTCATCTCCCAAAGTTCAAATCTGGCCTCAGATACTTACTAGCTGTTTGACTCTAGGCAAGTCACCTAATCCTGTTTGCCTCAGTTTCCTTATATGTACAATGAGCTGAAGAAGGAAATGGCAAACCATTCTGGTATCTTTGCCAAGAAAACCCCAAAGGAGTCACAAAGTTGGATATGACTGAACAAAGACAATAGCTAGAAAAATAAAAACCTCTTTGGATCCAATGGGATAATGGATAATATTTTAATGGCAAGTTAATGTTCTTTGCTGGCAGTTAGGTAGCAAAGTGTATAGAGTGCTGTATCTGCAGTCAAGAAGTCCCGAGTTCAAATCCAGCCTCAAACATTTAATAGCTATGTCACCCTGGGCAAGTAAGTTAACTTCTATTTGCCTCGATTTCCTCAACAGTGAAGTGGGAATAATGATAACACTTCCCTCCCAGTGAGGTGTTCTGAGGTCAAACGAGGTGTTTGTAAAGCATTTAGCAAGCATAGTGCCTAGCACATACATAGTAGGTGCTTAGTAAACACTTGTTTCCTTCCTTCTGGAAGCTACTGTTTTAACTTATCACCACGATGCATACATTATGCATTATTATTAAGTGTTCAGCCATGAAAACAAAACAAAGAATTTCTGCTTGTCTCCATAGAGTCAATGAAACTTTTTTGAGCATTTTAATTTTAGACATCAATAATGTCATTAAAGTGTTTTATAGAAATACATTTGTATATAACACAAAATACTCTGTTGTGGTATTCGGTATAGGCCAAGAACGATTATAGCTTCTCTAGGTCTGTAGGCAATCACCTAAGCCTGGGAATATGACTGGTACTTGACTCTGCACAAGTGCCCTCTGCCCATGATCCTTTTCCCAGAAACCTCATTTAAATCTCATCCCTTACTTCTCCAACCCCTTAGGCTAGGAATCTTAACCTTTTTTTTTTTTTTTTTTTTGTCACAGAGACCTTTGACAGTCTGGAGAAACCTATAGACCCCTTCTCAGAATATTTGTAAATTCAAAATAAAATACATAGAATTAGAAAGAGAACTAACAATATTGAAAATTACCCAAAAAATTTAACCAATTTACAGACCCCAGTTTAGTACTTCCCAGTCTAGACCGAGGCAGCTAACTTCTCAATGGCTTTCACAAAGGCTCCCACCAGCAAGTCAGCCCCATGGGTTCACTTCATTCTGTCAGGCCACTGGAATCTTTTGAACCCTAGACCAAAAACCTCTCCCGTTCCCCCATTGTTTTTCTGTACACGTGGTGCCAACAACAGACAGGACTTCCCAACACATCGTAGAACCTCCATTCAAAAACGGTTACCTATTACTTACATAAATAAGTTGTTGGGCAAGTTGTTTACCGTCTCTGGATCTCATTTTGAATGAATAAAAAAATATTTATGCTTATTACGTGCTAGGCACTGTGCAAAGCACTAGGAATACAAATACAAAAGAGACAGTCCCTGCCCTCAGAGAGTTTATATCCTAATAAGGGAAGACAACACATGTCCAGAAATGGGGATGGTTAGTGGTGCCTCAGGGCAATTGATTAAACTTACCATTTTTATCATCTGTAAAAATGAGGAGATGGGTTTAGTTGACTCCTAAGTTCTTCCACACTCTATATCTGTCAAGTTGTGGTGAGAATCTTTTTATTTCTATTTTTAAAAATCTATCCTTTTGCCAAAAGTAATTATTGAAGGTCTTGAGTTGAAGCTGACTGTCTCCTATAATGATCCTGGATCCAAATAAGGAGTATGGACTATAAACACCAGGGAATGAAAATGCCAGAGTAGATTACATTTTTGTCATTTTCATACCTGAGATACACAATTTGATAATACCGTAGATTTAGAGCTGGAAGGAACCTAGATTTAAAATCCCAAAGGCAATGGAGCGAGGACTAATGATAAATCTTCTTGGCACATTTGCCAACCTTTTTGACTAATGATCAAGGCATTCGTTTTAAAAGCAGATGGCCAAACACTTAGAATACAGGTGTGTATCTGGGTCCAGACTTGTAGGAATGTAACTGCTTATTGGAAACCAAGTCATTCTTGATAACTCCCTCCCAGTGTGAAAAGACAACATTCCCTAAATTTAGGAAAGAAGCCAAGCTGAGAATGTGAAGATGACATCATTCAAGTGCTTGCATTTTATGTTGTTTCAATCCAACAAATGTTTAATTACCTTCAGCAACGTTCAGGAACGGACTATACTAGGCTAAGATTTGTTGCTGTTGTCAAGTCATTCAATTGTGTCTAACTCTTCATGACCCCATGGACCACAGCACAACATGCCCTTCTGTCCTCCACTATCTCCTGAGGTCTATCCAAGCTCATTCTTGATGCTTCCATGACACTATCTATCTACCTCATTTTCTGCCATACCCTTTTCCTTTTTAATCTTTCCCACATCACGGTCTTTTCCAATGAATCCCTTCTTCTCATTACATTGCCAAAGTATTTAAGCTTCAGCATCTGTTCTTCCAATGAATGGTCTGAATTAATTTCTTTTAAATATTGACTAATTTGATCTCTTTGCTGTCCAAGGGACTCTCAAAAATTTTCTCCAGCACCACAATTCAAGTGTCATTTCTGCAGTGCTCAGCTTTCCTTACAGTCCAACTCTCACAGCCATACATTGCTACTGAAAAGAACATGGCTTTGATTATATGGACCTTCATCAGCAAGGTGATGTCTCTCCTTTTTAGTATGCTGTCCAGATTTACCATAGCTTTCCTTCCAAGGAGCAAATGTCTTTTAATTTCATGACTGCAATCAACATCTGCAACAATCTATGAGCCCAAGAATATAAAATCTGACACTGCTTCCTTTCTTCTCCCTCTATCTGTTAGGAAGTAATAGGACAAAATGCCATGATAATAATTATTATAAATAAAATATTGTACATAAATACATGATTATGACATAATGTATATTACATAAATAGAATTAGAAATAAAAATTATAGCATTTACGTAGCACTTTAAGGTTTGAAAAGCACTTTATAGTCATCTCATTTAATCTTCACAATATCCCTGGAAAGTAGGTGCTATTTTCATCCCCATTTTATAGATAAGGAAACTGAAGCAGACAGAAAATAAGTGACTTGCCCAGGACCACACAGCTAGTAAGTGTCTGAAGCCTGTTTTGAACTCAGGTCTTCCTGATTCCAATTGCAGTGATCTAGGTCCTACGTCACCTAGCTGAGAGATAGGTCCTTGCCTTCAAAGAGCCTACAATCTAGCAGAGAAGTAAAGCTTTTACACAACTAAAGACTCCAGAGGAATCATTTCCGGCCAAGGAGAATCAAGAAAGGTCACATGGAGGAGGCAGTTATTCAGATGAAGGACAGGCAGCATGTCAGCTAACAGATAAGGGAAGAGGGAAGACATTCCAGACAAAAGAAACCGGATCAAAAAAAGTCACGGCAGCTGGGAACTCCAGGATCACAGAAGGTATAAAATTAGAGACCAGTTTGGTTGGATCAAAGGGCATATGATGATTAGTACGAGGCATAAATATGAGTTGGAGCTACAATGCAAACTGAATTCCTGTTAAGGATATTGGACTTTGTTTAGTAAGCAACAAAGAGCCATAAAACTGAATGTTCTGGAGTGTAGTAAGTACAAGTAGATGAAATCGTAAAAGAACAGGACGGCTACATAATACAGTCTCAGTCATCACCAAATCTTGCCATAAATTCCAATCATAAAAATTCATTTGTTTTATTCCTTAGAGAGAAAAAAAAGCATTAAGGACTCCCCAAATTATTTGTAGGCATTTTATATTTTATTTTCCTGAAGGAACAGGAACATATGCTTAGTGGCAGAAGAACACCTGGGGAATATAATCAGGTACTTAAGACACACAGAACTCCACAAGGCAGGATCAATGCATATTTATGAAAAAGGCGGTTTTTGATGTCAGCATAAGGAGCTCCCAAAATAGGATGATCCATGATGTGTTAGTCACTGTTACATGGTGAAAAGATGCATTTCTTTAACAAGGCAACTGAGCCCCAACATCTGGATGTCCAGCAGTGTTCTCTTCATTCCTGTATTTGTGCTTCTATGAGACAGGACCCATGCATGTTTCATGCATGTCCTGAACCACGGCTGCTGCAGACTGAGTTCTTAATAAATGCTTGACAAATTTTTAGAGCCATTTTTCTAAGAGCTTTACAAAAACATATGAACTGAGCAAACTTCTTCCTCTAAGGGCACAAAGGGTTTAGGTGAATGAATAAAGCAAGAATAGTATGCCAGTATCTGGAGGACATTTTAAAATTCTCCAAAAGTTTTGAGTGCCTTTTCTCCAAAAAATACTACTTGAAAAAAGTTTTTGTAATATTATCTTTCTCTTTCATATATAACTTTAGGTGTGACTTTCAATTGATTCAGCATTTTCCTACCTAAAATAAAAACCTAACCAGAGTTGACTATTTTTAGACATTTCTATGAACACAAAGAGGGAGATAACTTTAGTGGAATTCAAAATACAAACTTATTTGTAAATAATATGCACATGTTGAGGTTCATTTGTAATATTCACACAGTGAAGGAGATTTCAGTCCACTAAATTGTAACTATATTTTAACCCGCCATACAACAAGGTGTCCCTAAAAAGAGGACTACAGTATAGCAAGAAAATAGCTTTTCTAAATGGCTCCGTAATAAACTGAAGAGCATGTACGTTCAGGATGCTAACTTAAAAGGTCCCTGTTGCTATGGAATTGATTTTCCACTGGCAAATGCTGTAGACTACAAGGATATAATGTGAATAGTTACAGTAAAAATTGAATGCTTTCCATGGGAAAATGAATGAGATGCAAATAGATACCTATGTAATAATTTTAAAAATACTACAACTACGCCACTTTGCATAGGTATACTGGTACTTTTGACCCAAAATGAACTAAAATCTTTACGGTGTAAGTACATTTAAAATTCTTTATTCTGTTAAATTCACTGCTTGCAAATTTCCTCTCCCAAGTACTTCCGGAACATATGAAAAATTAATACATATGAACTTTGCACAAGATAATGGAATGTCCTAAAATGCGCCTGATTTTATTTTTCATTACATACATTATACATTTTGCCATCTACAAAATGCATTTTCATGCACAATGCAAAGTGCCTGCATTACAGAATTTGCATATATTAATTTCAACAATAGCCTGAGACCATTTTACATACCACTTGAACAAAACAGCTAGAAACACACCATCTTGAGTTCCACACAACAAAGGCAGAATTCTAAACACACCTGGTATTAGTAAGCAGTGATTTTCAAGGCCATAAATTATAAATTTTTCAATGACAACATAAGCTGCATCAAGTTGATGTGCCTTAATTTCCTGAACCCTTCCATATATATGACTGTATACGTAGGTAAAGGCAAATGAATAATTAAGAATGTACAGGTATATCTGATAGGCTATCTTCCTCCTGGCACCAACAAAGGCCTCAGTTAATGATCAAATAAAGCATATTTTGTTGGAAGTATCATCATACTTTTCTTCCATTTTCTGTACATTTCGTTTATAATATAAGAGCTCTAGCTTGAGTTTTGCTGCCATTGAGATAAAATGCAGGTTCAAATAAGCAGATTTGATTCACTGAATGCATGCCTCTCATAATCATTTATCTTGACTTTAAGGGTACACTGTCAGAGATTAGGTTAGTCTGCACTTCTTATCACTAACTATATTCTACCACCATGAGGCTAATAAAGAATTGGGATTTTTTGTCTTGGGTTTTGTTTTGGTTTTGGTTTTTTTGAAGGAACAGCTGCAACATAATATGAAACCTTTCCTAAACTCACAAGGAGCCTTTTATAAAATGCTCACCAAATAAATCAAAGACTTAATAAAAGGCCAAAGTACTGTAAATAAAAGCCAAAGTACTTCAAGAGAGCAGTATACCTTTCAACAACCTTACTTTGGAAACAAGATGGAATTTTACCCACACTTAAGGAGAGTAAGCCATCCTAATTATCAGTACTATAACTATTATAAATTTTAACCAGTAGATAGCTTTAATCCAACATTTTAGGGCTGCTTTTATACACATTATCCAGATATCTCCTTTGCTTTCACTGAATACTGAATGAGGGAATCTTGAAACCAGAATCCTGTTTGTGTGTTGGTTTCAGACACAATACAGTTCTTAACCAAGAAGGCTCTCAGTTGGATAACTGAGTCTTAACAGTCATGTCTTATAATACAATACGAAATTGATTTGTGAAACTAAGAGTAAATTCAAGATTCCTCTGAACTAGGTCAGGTTGACAAGGTCTCCTACAATATGCAGGCTTTTGGTAAAGAGATTCCAAAAATAAGATCTATCTACAAATCAAAGCCATGCTTTCACATATTTTATTTAAAAAAAAAAACACCCCAGAATCCAAAACTTTTTCATTTTTAAAATTACTATTGCAGAGGTTGTTGAGAACCACGATGAGCCAAATTAAAGGCAGGAGGTTTGTGTTTTTGATTTGTGTATTTGTTTTTAACAAAAAGGGATGCTATACTGGCATATGTAAGAATGATGTCATTCACAGAGTTAGTCAAGATGGGCTGATAAGCATTTCCTTTGAAGTCATTTACAAAGATAAGTCAATCCAAAAGTAAGTTTCTTTAAAAAAAAAAAAAAACCTCAACTGCTAAGAAAATTAATGGATCAGAGGGACCCATCCACTTCATGTGCTAAAGGTCTGGCCACTCAACTATAAATGAGAAAATAGAGAATTATAAAGAAGAAATTCTACTTCTGACAGGCTCTCATGAACTCATAGAAATGTATCTGGTAGCAAGCACCTCATGTTAAGAATTACTAGATTACCCTCCCCCCCCTTTAAAAAAAAACAATAAAAAAGTTAAAGTGAATTTTTGTGCTCATAAAAAGTCCCTAATTGTATGGTATCTGAGACTAGCATCTCCTAAGGTCTCTAAACCAAGATTCTGCCCCATGAAAGGGCAAACTGTAGGCACTATGGATTGGTCCAGCCTATTTCTGGCCAGTTCAGTCTCACAGCCAAGGCAGCCCATGACTTCTGTGTAAAGACCATCAGCAAAGGTGCTAACAGAGAAGGCAGGAGGGGCCTGCCAATCAATAATTACCGAATGAAATCTTAAATAAACCAGCAATCAGTCAAAGACTGGGATGACTTTGGTTCATACATAGGCAGACTACACTGAAACCAATGTTCTAGAGGTGAAATGTCTCTGTATGTCCTTTCAAGTCCTCCAAACATCACGTTCATAGGTTTGGAGATTGTTGGGGGTTTGGTTTGGTTTGGTTTGGTTATATTTTCTCCTTTAAATGAACCACTGGAAAAATCTGACCACCGAAAAACAGATCATCAAGAGTGGTGGGCTTGGAGAAGTTTCTGAAGGACTTGAAAAGCCATCAAACCTTTTAAGGCAGATTCATCACATTTGCTTTGGTCCTACAAACGCTTGTAGGTACCAAGAAGAGCTTTGCAATTTGGACAATAGTGATCAACATCCTGAAGGGCATCCACACAAAATGGAATGAAACAGCAGCCAGCTATACATCTGAAAGAAAAGAAAAGGAAAAAATGTCTTGATTTACCAACCCAGGGATTCTTCCTACAAGTTGTCTTAGACATAAACTATAATAACCAGTGACTGCCTCTATTTCAATTTCTCTACCTATTATAGCTAGAATAGCATTACTTGTAAAACAAAGGTTCTTAACTTTGCTTGGGTCATGGACCCCTTTAGCAGTCTAATGAAGCCTACTAACTCCTTAAGAAGGGTCATTTTGAAGATGATGTGTATGATTCATGCAGATGATGTGTATGATTCATGCCTCAATATTTGGGTGGCTGAAGGGAATATGCATGTGTGTATATGTATGTGTATATATGTATATGTTTATATATGTGTAGGTATATAGGTTTATGTGTGTGTATATATATACATGTATGTGTAT
>CM053624.1:252550054-252604028 GCA_028646595.1 Phalanger gymnotis | reverse complement strand
GGGGAGAAAATCTGTAATTCAAACGCATGTGAAAATCAATGCTGAAAACTAAACATATTAAAAATAAATTAAAAAAAGAAAAAGAAAGAAAAAAAAGAAAAAGAAAAAATAAAATGGCACCATTATGCAAAATAAAAAAAAAAGAAGGGTCATTTTGAGAGGATAATGTTTTAAAATTCATGAATATATAGGAATATAACAAGAAATCAATTGTATTGAAATATAATTTTATATACACATACACAAAACCAAGCTCACAGATGTCAGGTTAAGAAGCTCTGGATAAAGGTCTCAATAATGTTTTATGATATTGACAATGTCTATAATAAATTAAATCTACAAACAATCCTGGAGACGGTGGAATTTTTCCTGCTAATGTAGACCAGCTCATTATATTCAATTTACTTAGTCTCAGAGAATTGATTGGGGTATTGAGGGGAGTTAAGTAGTTTGAGCAAAGTGAAGTAGGTTTTGAACCCAGTTCTTCCTAACCTTTAGGCCACCTCTCTATCCATTATGTCAGACTGCCTCTCAAAACCCCTTTTTTTAGAAATCTTACGTAGCTTACCTGGGGACTATTTCTAAAAAGAGATAAGACACTTAAGCAAACTCAACTCAAGTATTTATTAAATGCCTACTACTTACAAGGCAGTGCCCTTAGGGAGCTTTCATTCTAATCACAGCCCTTACCAGAAACACTAAAGTCAAACCTTGCTAGCATAAGCATTTTAAAAGATGATGTTAAATTGGAGTAGAAAAAAATTGCTTACTATTACCAAGAAGCACTGTTGGTTTGGAGGAGGAACAGTCAAAAAACTTCTGTTTGAGCCCATGCTCATTTACTTTGACACTTACTTGATCTAAGATTTTGAGCAAGGTATAATCTTGAGTCTTAGTTTCTTCGTTTATAAAATGGGAAGAATACTTGTACTTCCTACCTGAAAGGGCTGTCATGAGACTTAAGGAGAATATGATAGTAAAACACTCTGTAACATTAAGAAGCTATAAATATAAGCTATTATCTTCATTATAGCCACTACCAATCAGGAGTTATATTTTTGATTTACTGCAATAATCTAGAAAGAATCTGACCTCCAAAAAAATCTCTCTTTAAGATTAATTTTCATATGCATTTATCATTTTTCTTAAGCAGATAATTTAGCCAACAAACCCTTCAAAGTTAAAACTGAATATGTGGGGCCATTGTTTTTTGAGATTAAAACAGTCTTTGATGCTGAGGCTCAAAAAGGATGTTTAGCATTTTCTTCCTGAGGAATTCAAAACATGCAATCAACAGCATGGCATGAGTGGGTGGAAGCAATTGTGGACCAGGAGCCAGGAAATCTAGTCTTAGTGCTGTGTGTGTGTGTGTGTGTGTGTGTGTGTGTGTGTGATAGGGAAAGAAACAGAAACTGAGAGACTAAGAGAGACATTGTGTGACAAAGAGAGACCAATATTGACAGAGATGGAAAGAGACAAGAGATAAAGAGAGACACTGAGAGTCAAACATAGAGAGACAGAGACACCTTGTGCACATTACTATGTCTCCACTTGGAGGTAGGAAAGGAAATAATACTGTTCACATCCTTTGCCTCATAAATAGTGAAGAAAAATGAGCCAGTACCTATGAGATCGTTTAGGGCTCTTTGAAGGAAAGGTGCAAGGATTGTTCATTTATGGAAAAAAAAAAAACTAAAACACGAGGCAGCTAAATGCATAAATGGCTCAAGGTCACTCAAGTTTCACATGTAGCCAAGAATTAAATGATGCTCCCTGCTTTGGGAGAGGGGCAAAACAATGACTTTTGAAAACATTCTCACAAACCAGTATGACTATGTCTTTAAACACTCTACCCTAAGTCCAGACAGATTTTACGCATTCATCTAAGTTGACAAGGGAGAAAAAAACTCGAATTCATAATAGGGCAAGTTGTTTTGAAGAGATTAATGTAAAAATATTTTTAATATAAATCTATACCCCAAACCTTCCATTATGCTGAAAGGTAGTGTGATATAGTAGATAACAAACTAGCCTCAGAGTCAGAAATATCTGGATTCAAGTCCAGCCTAAGATATTAATAGCTATGGACAAATAAGTGGTATAGCACTCTCTAATTTGAGTTGATAGAGTTTCTTCATAGGGAGTTTCCTTATACCAATGAAATCACAGATTCAGACACATATAGGATGTTCCAAAAGTTTGAAAATTTGAAAAAATCTTTAATAGCTTAAAATTGCACGAAGACTTTTTGGACACCCTGTATATTTAAGTGAATACTATCATTCAGGCCACACAAAAAAAATTCCCAAAATTCCAAGGTAAAAAAAAATTCTCTAGGGTAAAAGTTCTTAAGCTTTTTGTGTGTATGTTATGGTCCCTTCGGTGGTCTTGTGAAGCCTATGGACCCTTTCTCATAATGATGTTCTCAAATGCGTATGATTTAATACATAAGACTATAAAAGAAACCAATTATTTTGAAATAGTAATCAATATCAATATATCAAATATAGTTATCTATTTTTTTAATGTCACAGATCCCAGATCAGGAACCCTTGCTCTAAGGATAACACTCAGCATGATAGAAAACTACTACAAAACTTGTTTGCAAATGTAGTTGAGTAATTTTATCATGAGAGCAAACAAAATTATGAAATCTAGACTTTCTAATTATTTCATATCTGAAGAGGAATATGATCTACATCTACATATATATGTGTGCATATACATACATACACACACATATATACATACATACATGCATATATATGTATACATATGTGTGTGTATTTTATATATATATATATATACACACACACACACACATATATGTATGTATGTATGTATCAAGGATTGACCAGGAGAATTCCAGATAAGTATGTCCCTGAACAATGGGAGGTACCCCTGTTGGGCATATGTCAAATCATATTCTTATGATAAGATACTAGAATTTTATCAACTTACCCCAATAAGCAAAGGCTGCCACAAGAAAGCCAAGTTAGGGCTCCCGCATTAAAGGAGAGACTGGTCACTATCATCTTGTTACACGAGGGACAGCACATCTGGACAGGACGGTCAAAAAAGGAGACAGGCTGCTGCACATACACAGTCTGAACCGCAACTGATTAGAAAGAGAGAACAATGCTTTTTAGATGATCATTATTAAAATTAATAGCTTAATTTGCTTACCGTTCCCATTAAAAGGCGGTATGTCACACCACTATTTCATTTAATTCCCAGCAATTCTATGAGATAGGTAGGGCAAATACTATTATTACTCGCAGTCTGGAGATACAGAAGCTTGGCTGAGAAGGATAAAGTTACTTGCCATGTGGTCGGGGAAGAAGGAGGCCATCTCATACTCAGGTCCTTTGACTCCTACAACCGCTCATAAAGAGGCAATGAACACAATAGATGGTGAAAAAAGTAGATGAATAATCAAATAATAGTCACAGCATCATAGACCAGGAGCTAAAAGGGATCTCAGAGACCATTGCTCTAATCTCCTCATTTGACTGACAAGTATAATGAGACCCAGGGAAGTTAATCGATTTGCTGATGGCCACATTGTTAATAAGCATTAATTAGTCTATAATAAGGCTTCTGACCTTGAGGGACAATTCTGAATATTTAGGTGTGCATGCTATGTGGTAAAATAAAAATTTTTTAAAAAATTTTAAGAAGCTTTATAGAAATACAGTCAATTCTTCCAATTTTTGCTTCTCCTATAAGGTCAATTGGTAATTACTAAAAGGCAAAGTAGTGGACTAAGAAACCAACCGCACTTATCAACATTGACCTAAACGATGATGTCACAGCTCAAACATCACCAAAACACCACTTAGAGAGCACTGGGCAGCTCAGGGCACTTTGAGTCTGAGCTGGGGGAAGGCGATGGGAATGTCAAAATGCTGGCAGTTTTTTCCTAAACTGGGAAGCAGGAAGAAAAGAAAAGTTTACGTACTCTTGATTTTCATTCTAACTTTTAATCAAATAAAAATCTCTGAAAAAAAAAATCCATCTTCTCCCTTCTCCCCAACCCAAGAGACCCAGGCTTCTCTTTCTGGTTTTTAGTGCTCCCGTAAATGCTTTGTATCTTAACACCAATCACTGTCGGGAAATTCTTTCTTACAATGTTGAATTGACTGGCATTTCAATATCCAATGTATGCGGTGGTGACATAGGATCACAGAACCACAGGATCAGAGATTAAAAATGGGAAAAGACCTCAATAACTCCTAAAACTAAAGGGGTCAGAATAATAAAGGAAAAAAATCTCCTTGAAGGAAAGAAAAAGGACTCATTCAAAAACTATTTAGCTTTCTTGATAACAAACAAGAGGAAGGAACCTCAGGAATATCAAGGTGATATTTTTTTTAAAAAAATTTAACAAAGAACTCTTTAGCAATAAAATAGGATTTATATAATTTTTAAAAGTAGCACACAGAGGAAAAAAAGTACATACAGGCTGTTGCCAGTTTAGGCCAGTTGTGGCCTAAAATAACATAAAATTATTTTCCTGTTCCTTTCAAGGATGTTGTGTGGTATAGTGGTTAGTGGGCCAGCTTGGAATCGGGAAGGCCCAGGTTTAGCTCATTCCTCTAAATACATACTAGCTGTCAGATGAGTCACTGAAACCTCTCAGTGCCCCCAGGCAATTCTCTAAAATCAAAAATTGCCAATCTCTATCTGTGGAGGGTGTTTCCATACTGGACATTCCCTACACAGGTCTGTTCACCTTCTGACACACCCCCACCCTGCAAAAGAATTCATTTTAGCCTCAAGAGATAGGCAAGGGAGGTTAAAAATAACATAGCTAGAGAACTGTTACTAAACTGACTTTAATTATTAACTAATTACATACCTAAGATAGCCCAGATGAGATGGCAGGTATAGAAGCACAAGAGGAGAGAGGACAAAGCAAATTTTGTCTGAGTGTACAGCAATGCATGCTGGTTGCAAAGGCTCTGGCCCACTCATTCCGAGGCCACAACTGCTCCCATCCCTATTTTTTTTTTCCTTCGGTCTCCGTGGCCACATATAACCACAATTCATGGTGGCCCCTCCAACTGCCATCCCCACCCTGAAAATTATCCTGGGCACACCACCAACAGGTTGGGCCCCTGTGATGGGCTCTAAAATCAGCCCGATTTACAATATAAAGAGAGATGCTCAATCTACCCTACTTCATATACTCTGGCAGTATATAAATACAGAGTCAACAGGACCCTAATGATGAACATCTAAATTCCAGTAACAATCCATAAAGTCAAACGAAATATCCATGGACATAACCAAAGAGATCAGATTCTTTAAGGAAACAGTTGTTTCCAACATTCCAGCATAGATTATCTCTCTCTCCCCCACCCCAAAACTTGCATATTTATTTTGTAGATATCTTATATTTACTTCTTATTGAATATATTACAATGCCCTCCAGTAGAATATAATAAGCTCCTTGAAGGCAGGGAATATTCTTACTTTTGTAAGTGGCACGTTTTGTTCTTGTTGTTCAGTTGTATCCGACTCTTCTCGACCTCCATTTGAGTTTGTTTTTTTGGCAAAGATATCAGAATGGTTTGCCATTTCCTTCTCCAGCTCATTTTACAGATGAGGAAACTGAGTCAAACAGGGTCAAGTGACTTGCCCAGGGTCACAGACCTAGCAAGTGTCCGAGACCAAATTTGGACTCAGGAAGATGAGTTTCTATCCACTGCACCACCTAGATGCCTTATGTGCCTGTCTGGCACATAGCAAGGTGCTTAGTAAATTAATTGGTTGATAAATGGGCTGATTGCTAGATTCTAGGCCTGGGCAAGTCACTTAACCCTGTTTGCCTCAGTTTCCTCATCTGTAAAATAAGCTGGAGAAGGAAGTGGCAAACCACTCCATCATCTTTGCCAAGAAAACCCCAAATGGCGTCACAACGCTACTGAAAATCACTAAACAACAACAAAGCCTGAAGAAAGAAACATTATGGCTAAGGAAGAAGTGGAAAGGGTTATAAACAAATAGATTAAGTTGATCACTTACTTGTATTAGGATTTGGAACTGGCAAAGGTTGAGAATAGTATGCAGGAGGATTCATACCCTTCCCATCTGCGCCTGGCACTACTCCTGGTACAGGCCCAGGGGGAGGAGTAGGAAAATGAGTGTTGATAGCCATTGTCTCTTCATAGGAAGGAGGCGCGTTTGGAGCTGATGCTCCTGGAATGGCGTTATGTGGTCCAGGAGCTGACATTTTATCTAAAATAAAATTACAAAAAGTTATTCTTCTATTCAACAAACATTTATTTCAGGCCATGGTGCAAGGCTCTGTGCTAAGCATTAATTAGGCCAATGTGACAAATTCTAAGTCTTTTCCCTTGTTTTGACACTTCTCTAACTTGAAGTCTCCAATTGTCTACAATTACCGCCTCGATTTCTCTCTTCCCTACTCACTTCTTAACCCCTCCATGGTAGTCCGGCTTCTGAGCTCAACCCTCAACAGAAACTGCTGTCTCCTGAGTTATTAATGGTCTCTTAATTGCCAGATCCTTTTCTCAGTCCTCATGTCTCTGCTGCAGCTTAGTCAGAGCTGGCTATTTTCTATAGAAAGTGTTCTTGAACACTGGCCCTGGAGTCAGGAGGACCTGAGTTCAAATCCAACCTCAGACACTCAGCACACTTACTAGCTGTGTGACTTTGGGCAAGTCACTTAACTCTAACTGCCCTGCCTTCCCCCCTCCAAAAAAAGGGGGGGTTATTAACCCGATATAGGTGGGAGATTAAAGGAGATAGATGAGAAAAAAAATTATACCATGATTTTCACTAACCTCTAACATAAATTTAGCATTTCCTTCATTATGAATATAAGTCACAACCAACAGCAGTGTCACCAATATCTCTGACTTTGTCATCAAAAGAAATTACAGATTTTTATATCACATTATAGCTGAAAACAGATTGACTATCCAACCTGACATGCATGTTACCTTGCCAAAGACCACCCCATAGTTTAATGTGCTGATTCAAGCTAAGACTGTCTTTAAGCTTTAATTTGCCTATATTTAAATACAAGGTCTTGCTATTTAATGTGTTAGTAAAGAAACACTTGTTACTATACCATAGTTTGAAAAATATTTTTATAACTGTATTTCAGTATAATTCAGCTAGCTAGGTAGTGGTTAGTACATTACTGGGCCTGCCATCAGGAAGACCTGGGCTCAAATCTGGCCTCAGACACTATCAGTGTGACCCTGGGCAAGTCACTTAACCCCTGTTTTTCTCAGTTTCCTCAATTTTAAAATGTGGATAATTTGCACCTACCTCCCAGTGTTGTTGTGAGGATCAAATTAGGTAACAGTTGTGAAGCTCTTAGCACAGTGCCTAACACATAGTAGGCACTATATAAACGTTAGCTATTATTCACCTTGTAAACCTATGCATTTCATTCGAGGCATTTTAAAAAAATATTCTGAGACAAAAAATGGCTAGGACCCCCTACAGTCAAGTCTTCCAGGGGAATATTTTCTCCTCACTGAGTTTTTGTGACATTGCCCTTTCTGTGTGTTTTCCTAGCCAACAACTCTTCTCAGTCTCCTTCACCATATCTTCCCCTAGATCCCCTGCCCTTCCTGCAGGTAAACCCTTGAGGCTCTGTCCTGGGGCCAAAAGGACAAACAACACTCTCCCAACTTCAGCTCAATTTTCATCTAAGTGGTTGCTTCAAAGATGTAGAGATGTATAACCCTAATCTGTCCCAGGCTCATCTCCCTCATCAGCAGTGGCTTATTAGACACGACTAAAGCTAACAACAAAAATTGGACATTTCTAGTTCTATGCCCCAGAGGCATCTCAGATTCGTTGCTTGCCCAACAGAATTCATTCTCTCCTCCCCTCTAAACTCATCCCCCTCTTCTGGCTATCCTTATTTCTGTCAAGGGCATTCTCTTTCCTTCTCTAAACAAGGTCTGCCACCTTGAAGTCATACTTGACACCTCGCTATCAAATATACACCCACTGAGGTGCCAAGTCTCCTGGATTCCCCCCCCACACACACACACAGCATCTTTGGCATCCCTTGCTCTCAACTCATACAATCGCCACCCTGCTTCAGGCTCTCCTCACCCCTTGACTGGATTATTGCAACAGATTCCTAATAGGTCTCCCTCTCAAATCTTACCTGATGCTCCACATTGCAAGTGAGTGATTTTCCCAAATCAAAGATCTTATTGTGTCACTCTCTTGCTCAATAGATTGGGAAGAGGGAAAAGGATTGGCTCTGTGATTTCGCTGATACAGGGGAATTCTTAGATGAGGAAATTGCCTCTTCCAATGCAAGTCGGCACATTCCCTGAAATGTACATGCTTACGCAGTTCCTAGAGCACTGGTGTGGTTGTTGCTATTGCCATTGCTTGTTCTACTTCTCAAAGAGGACCAATGACCAATCAGGAGGGCGATGTCTTGACTTACAAGGGAATTGGATTTAAGTGAGGCAGAGCTGTGCAAAGTGCAGCCTCACTTTCTCTTCCAGAGTCATCTAAGTCCAATGACGTCAAGACGATTGTTGATGGACTCAGATGCAGTGGGAGACCTTGTCCTTTTTAAGCTAAGGTCTTTCCCATGTCCCAGTTTGTCTGAAGCAAAGCCCATTCAGTAATTAAAGGATAGATCAGAATTGAGGCAAAAAATGGCCTAGTTTGCCTTCATAGAACAGTCAGTCTGGGAAAGGAAGACCCTAGAGCATTGAGATTTGATTGGCCCAGTGTGATACAGCCAGTATGTCAGACACTAGGTCTTCTGGGTTCAGAGGCCTGCTTTCTACTCACTACATCCTAACTAACAAGTATTTATTAATTTACCTACCCTATGTCATTCACTGTTCTACACAAAAAAGCAACAGTTTCTTTCTTCAAAGAGTTTATGAAAGCCCTGGTGGCTCCACGTGTGTATATGTATGTGTATGTATATGTTTATATGCATGTATATGTGTATATATACACATATATGTATATATATATGCATAGACACATACATATAGACATATACATGTCTGTATGTATTTACATATGTGTACCAATGTATGTATATATATATGTGTGCATATATGTATGTACACATTTGTCTATATGTATCTATGTGTGTGTGTATATATACAGTCTATATATGTGTATGTTTGTGTGTGTGTGTGTGTGTGTGTGTGTGTGTGTGTGTGTGTGTGTGTCCTTTAGGATCAAATATAAACTCTTCTGTCTGGCATTTGAAATTCTTTGCAAGTCAGCCCCTGTCAGCCTATCTTTCCAGGCTTAGAATATATCATTCCTCTTCACTCACTCTATGCTCCAAACAGGCCTTCTTACTGTTCCTTCACGTATGACACCCACAACTCTGTAACCTTTACACAATCTGTCCATACCTGGAAAACATTCCCTCTTTCTCTGCATTTCTTCAAATCCTTCCTTTCTATCAAAGTTCAGTTCTGATACCACCCACGTGAGGCCTCCCCTCATCCTTAAAGCTGTTAGTGCCTTGCTCCCTCGAATTAGCACATATTTGTAAGTATTCATGTTGTCACTGCATATATATACATGTGTCAATTGATAGCATAATGTAAATGCCCTGAGGACAATGACAAATTCATTTTTGTGTTTCTTTCCTCAGGATTAACACTGCATATCTTAGGTGCTTAATTAATTCATGATTGTTGAGTAATAGACAAGCAATTTTTGAGAATAGCTTGAGTTCAGTCTTGCCTTAGGAGATGGTTCAAATGATTATTAGATGTGTGCCCCCCACCCCCACCCAGACCTGTTGATACCACCATCATGCATTTTGCTCAATATATATGAGAAAGCTAGATGAAGAAAATGACCCAAATTAACCAGCATCTAACACAAAAGGCTAAGGGGAAATACCAACCAAAGCTTTATATAAATATCTTTTTCTTTGCTTCAGTGATAAGCCAATATTTAAACTTTCTTTAAAATATTTAGAAACTTTTAGCTCCACTGAATTTCCCATTTATACTACTCCAACATCTTTAGTAAATAAAATGAAAAGGATATAATTTTTAAAAATCAACTTATAAAACTTTCTCAATTTTTAAGAGGAAATACAAATGCATCCAGCACACACACACTCCTTTTTGAGGAAGAGGGTAAACATTTTCTTTTTTCAAACAAACCAGGTGGCTAGAATTACAATTTGTAAACAGGGTGTGTTCCTGTCCGAGACTTTGTTAACTGAACCATAAAGCAGCTTGATTAGTAGACAGTACCATTCTTTGTGTGCTTTTAAAAAAAATTGTGCACGGCATACCTGGTTAGAAGAGTTATTCAGTATCTGCCCCAAGCAGAAGTCAATAAAAGAATGTGGGAGAGAGAAAGATTCCATGGTCATGGGGCCCTGTTTCACTTTATATTGACATAGTTATTTTAATCTACCTTTTCTCTCATTGTCCAGTATCCTGCTAGCACCTTCTTGTGTCCACTAGCTTCCGGATGGGGCCAAGGGTGACGTATCACATGACCATGGCTATAAGAAAGTCTTTTTAACGTCAAACCCTTATCGACTTCCTGTGACATGTGAGTGGAAAGAACAGAGGTTAGATGCGGGAAAAATGCGAAAAGGGAATAAGCCAGCTAAGAGGATGTTAGTCACACAGGCCATGGTCCTTGAATGGAAGAATCAAAGAATTCATTACATAGAAGTTAGCTGAAGTCTAGTTACAGATGGCACTAGTAATTTCTGCACATTTGCTTCTATCACTTCCTTTTTGGTGCTTCTGTTTTCAACAAAGAGAACAATGATGTCACTGTGATTCTTGGAAGTAATTTACATCCTTGCTGAACTTCAATGAATCAATGCCTTCCCCCCCCCTTTTTTTTTTATTAAACTGTGAGTCAGAGAGATTTACTGAAGAGATTTACTATTAACATCCAATGTTTAAAATGAGAGGATTGGACAACCAGAAGCTGAAGGGACAGACTGAAGGGGGAAAAACATCTTTTACAAATGCACCACCTTTACCACTGGGGAATGGATAAACAAATTGTGACACATGAATGTAGTGGAATTCTACTGTGCCATTAGAAATTAGAAATAGAGAATTAAGATGTATGAGAAGCCCCATATAAAGTAATTCAGTGTAGGAAAACAAGAAAAACTATAGTTACATAGTTATATGTATAAAACTATGAACATAGTTTTATATATACGCATCTATACATATATACATGTATACATACACATATGTGTATATATGTATATAAAATTAAAACAACAGTGTAATATAGAGGTAGAATTAGGAAGACCTGAGTTAGAATACCACCTCAGATACTTACTGTGACCCTTCTCTGAGCCTCATTTTCCTCATCTGTAAAATCAAGACTAAAAGACCATTAAGGTCCCTTCCAGCTTTAAATCTATGATCCTATGATAAACAAGGAGGGAAAATCAATAGCAACCAAACACTATGTCACTATAATACCAAGCTTTGCTTTTGTTGAGAAATACCCACCCCACCTTTTGTAAAAAGGTAAAAGATAATGGATGAGGATTGCTGCATATACGAACAAAGACGAGGTGCTAATTGGTTTTGCTAAATAGCTTTCAGTCCCTTTCTGAATCTTGTGTGTGTGTGTCTGTGTGTGTGTCTGTGTTGCCAGCAAAGAATATATTTGGAAATGATTATCAAGTTATCAATAAAAATAAGATTTTTTAACATGCCACTCATTTTAATGCAAACAGACACATGTGAGGATGAAAATAAATCCTGTATACCAAAAGTGGTGAAAATATAACTTTTTCAGCTTTCCAGCTCTCTAAATAGCAATGACTTAATATTGTCCTTATTTACATGGCTAAATGAAACTTGAAGAGCTCATGAGGGAAAGGTTCTCTAGATCACTTTTCAAACCCTTTACTTCTGGTTATATAAATTGAAGAGGATCCATCACATTTTATTGACCAAAGAATTAGGACCCCATCTACCAGAATTTTAAGATATGGTTTGCGAAGCCCTTTAAAGGCTAATAGTTCAGTATTTGTGTTTTTGCCACTATCATAGGAAAGCAAGAATTCAGAATGGTCCACATGCCCTACTGGTAACTGAAACTTTGTTTTCCTAAGGAATGTAGAACTTTCTCTTTGCCTACAACCAGGAAAAGTTGCTTCTATTTGCACTAAAGGTCTTTATTCTGGCCCATACAAACAGATCTTTGTCCAGGCAGCCCTAGAACCAGCCTCCTTTCTCATCCCACCTGAAACCAAGTATAGCAATAATAACATCCAAGACTCTGCCTGTGATCTAGAGCTTCTGCCTAAAACTGCATGAAAAGCAGAGAATCCACCGCCATCAACACAACCTACCACAAGAATTTCAACAGTGTAGATGTGTAATACTTAATATAGCTAAAATCTATGTAAGGTTTCCTGAGTTGAACTGAAATAGCAATACAGGAGTCAAGCTTAAACTTATTACTGGCCTTTTGTTAGTATGGAAATGACTTTAAATAGAAGACATTTCTTTTTTTTATTAAAATATTTTATTCCCCCCTCCCTTTATCACATGTAAATAAGTAGAAGACATTTCCAAAGAAGGAATTGGACATTTTGGTCACAGACCAAAGACAACAGGGTCTCAGTCACCATGGAAACAAGAAGCTTTGAAGGTCAGGGAGATGTCTCATTCTTAAGTTGTTTGATTTTGTTATTAAGTTAGGCGGCCCAGAATGGCATCAGGAATGAATTGTCCATTTTAAGTAATGCTTTTGGTCAATTTCCCACCCTCTTTTCACCTTTCTGCCAAAGTATGCTGAAAGCAGGAAGTTTTGTTTTCGTCATCTTGGTAGTATTATTTTATTAGCTATTTCCTATATATTCTAAAAAGCAGCTAAGGAATCTTTGAGCAAATTTAAATTGTTTGTATTTTTAAATCTGACCTTTAGCAACAGAAATAGAAAGAGAAATTCATGGTAAACAGCGCAGCCTCATGGATCACAGGAAAATGTAGCACTTGGTAAGAGCTTTATTGAACTTCATACTGTCTGGGCAGGAATGCAGTCCTCGAACCTTGTTTCTAATCCTAACTCTTCTTACTAACCAGCTATGTGACCGAGCAAATTCCCTCACTTCTCTGGGCCTCAGTTTCCACTTCTGTAACAATTGGCCAAAAGATTTTTAAAGATCCCTTTTAGCTTTAAAATTATGATTCCAAAGTCTCAACATTTAACCCCATGATCATTTTCTTAAATTTTGATCCTTATAGCAAGCAACAAATAGCTGCTTACCTGCATACTACAGATATAGTCACAGGAATATTAATAATACTTCTTTCATCCAGCACTACTAGGGAATGAGGTGTTCTGGTTTTCCTCCAATAACTGAAGCTAACCTATTTAACCTTTTTGAAATAGTTCATTCTTCCCTTGTCTTATTAAATAAAAGTGTCTTAAGCATAATTTCACCTTTTCTTGACTTTTGGTTAATCATAACAAACTAATCAATGTATGTATTATGCTAGAATACAGCGATGCCCTTAGGAGCTTATAAAAGGGGGTACAGAGCATAGCACTCTGTCCCTTTGCTGTAAGCTCCCCAGTTACCATTTTTCCCTTAGTGATTCTTTGTCTCTTTAACACTGTATTTTCTACTCAAACCTGAGTAGATATATGTCAATGGAAAGAGAATTAGAAATTCGATATTCTGCCATTACTTTTCATTGTGTTAACTTCAGCAGTTGTCCTTCCCATCATGCCCACATTGAACAGCTTCTAATCTGCTTGTTATTATAACCCAGGAAAAATTGAAGATGCCTAATGAATACAAATTTGTAAATCAGTAGTCTTAATATTATACATAATCCTAGATCGATAATATATGGCCTGAAGGTGACTTTAGAGTGTGTGCCTTCTGACAGCTATGCTCCTCTTTTAACAGATTTTGGGGTGTAAAGAGGGAAGACAGTTAACAAATTGTATTTCTAAGTTCAGTTACATTCCAATGGATTGACATGCCAAAAATCAAATTCCTAGCTTTGTGGCATCTAGTCCCTCTTTTTTTTTTTTGGAGGAGGGAGGCGAGGCAATCCCGGTAAGTGACTTGCCCAAGGTCACACGGCTTGTGTCAAGTGTCTGAGGTCAGATTTGAACTCAGGTCCTCTCGACTCCAGGGCTCTATTCACTTCACCATCTAGCTGTCCCTACTAGTCCCTCTTTTTCAAGGCCAATGGTTCTTCTCACATGCCACACATATATCCAATATATCCTCTGATTAGTGTCTATAACTAAAATGTAAAAAAGATACTGTTATTTGCAATGCTTCCTTGTGCTACAAAGGCATGACAAATTTACAATAGGTAATCTTTTTTTTAGTTATTATTTGAGTTTATTAAGGGTGACTAGATAAGAAATCACATCATCACTATTTTTTCACTAATATCTCAAATGGTCTAACTGTACTCTCAGCCTTGTGGGACCACATCTGAAGCGCTGTTGAGAGACAATATGATGCAGTGCCACAGGTTTAAAATCAGAAGACCGGGTTCAAATACCAGCCCAGTCCCAGTCTCCTAATCAGTAAAACAGAGATAATGAGATACTATCTATCCTCAAAGGCTGTCTTGGGAAAAGTACAAAGTGTCTCAAAGTCTTAGAGCAGTTTTAATTAATTAATAATTTAATAACCTAAAACTATACCAGGACTTTGGGAACACCCTGTACTTTGTAAGTTTTAAAGCACTCTACAAATGGAAGACATTTTTACATCTGAGATGTGACAAATTAGAATATTCCCAGAGGAAGGCAATAGATAGATTTTAAACCTTGTCATATGAAAACTGTATAAGGAATTCTTTCCAGGTTAATATTCATTTATTAGTTTCCACTCTTCTTACTATCTTAGCCTACCCACTTGTCACCCTTCCCTTCCCACACACTCTGCAATCCAAGGACACTGGCCTCCCTGCTACCCCAGGAACAAAACACTCCATCTCCCAATTCTAGGTACTTTAGCTAGCTAGAATTTAACTAACTAGAATTCCCTACGCTGGGAATTCTCTCTCTCCTGTCTTTTCTGGCTTCCTTCAAGTCCTAGCTAAATTCCTGGTCTTTAAGAAAGAAAGACTTTACCTAAAACAATTCCAAAAGACTCATGATGGAAAATGTCATCCACATCCAGAGAAAGAACTATGGAGTCTGAATGCAGAGCAAAGCAGGATATTTTCTTTTTTTGTTTTGTCTTGTTTCTTTCTCATGGTTTCTCTCATTTATTATAATTCTTCTATACGACACGACTAATATGAAAATATGTTTAACAGGAATTTGTATGTAGAGCGTATATCAGATTGCAGGCCATCTTGGGGAAGGAGGGAAGAGGCAGGGGAAGAAAATTTAAAACTTAGGGAAGTGAGTGTTAAAAACTAAAAATGAATAAACTAAGAAAGAAAGAAAGAAAGCCTTAATCCCAAATCACTCTGACTCTTATTGATTAGCCAACAATAGGTCCCTGGCCAACCTCTACTAGGTCACCTTTTGCACCCCACTCGGGTGTTGCCTCAGTTGTACTGAGACTTGTTAAAGACTTTAGCTTGAAAAGGCCGTGGTTCCCCACTGCATCCCGGGCTATCACCAGTTGCCGTTATCTATATCTGGCCACTGGACTCAGATGTCTCTAGAGGAGAAAATGAGGTTGGTGACTCTGCACAGCCCTCCTTCACTTAAATCTAATTCACTTGCATGTCATGGTGTCACCTCCCTGCTGTCATGGTCGCCTTTGAGAATGAAGGAGAAACAACAACAGCTAAATTCCTACTTCCTACAAGAAGGCTTTTTCAGTCCTCTACAATCTTAATGCCTTCCTTCTGAGATTATTTCCAATTTACCCTGTAAATATCCTCTCTGTACACAATTGTTTGCATGTAGTCTTGCCCATTAAACTATGAGCTCCTTGAGAATAAGGACTGTTTTGGCCTTTCTTTGTATCTCCAGGGCTTAGCAAAGTGCTGATATATAATAGGCACTTAATAAATGGATTTGATTCAACTCAGATGTCCCTACTCTGATGGAATTGTTCAATCAGTCCTGAATCCACTAGGCTGATGTACCAAACAACTTCCATCATTTTATACCAGACCATAAAAACTCCATGTATCAGTAAGGCTATAAATACAACATCAATGATAATTGTGAATATGTCTATGTAGTTCTGTATTGTAAGGTATGAGAGACTCTCCATAAAGGTAAAAGAAGCATAATATTTATCCAGACACCAGAAAATCATATCCCATAACCAAATGTTCAGTTCCCACAGCCAGTCAGCCCACTTTATCACAACAGCAAGGAACTTAAAACACCATATAACAGCCTGGAGCCTCACCATCCCAACACTTCTCCAACCCCCTGCTGGGGTCTTCCCCAAAACAAACTCACAGTCACAGTACAGCTAAGTCAGCCGGTTCAGTTCTAAAAATCACGAGGGCAGTCTCTCTCTCTCTCTCTCTCTCTCTCTCTCTCTCTCTCTCTGCGTTTCCTGTAATATAACTTCCTTCTCCTGTCAGGAAGCTCCTCCTACCACATGTGTCTTAGGCTTCCTATGACATAAGCAGGTCACATGGCCTATTAATGGGTGGGAAAGATCTTCAAATCTAAATTGCTACTACACTCCATCACTTCATACTCCATACAGTACCATTACAACCTCTACCATGCCATCTTGCCAGAAGGATAGAAAGAGACACTATCAAATGTTTTGTTTTGTTTTTTGCCAAAATCCTATTATATTATATATTTGGAATAATTTACATGACTTACCAGTCTATCAATCCTGTTATGGTACAAAAGTTCTGAAATTAGTGTAAAGTTAGATTTGATGATCTCTAAGGTTACTTCCTATGTTAAAATTTTCTTGCATTTACAACTGCCATGTTTATTTATGAATTTTCTCTTGTGTCATGTGAAGTACTCCTTGCATATCCATTAATTCCCTGGAAGCATATAAGTAATTAAAGGGCTATCTATTCAAATATTTTTATAGCACCACTAACAAAAAATAGAGGTACTCTAAATGTCTACCTGCACAGCAATGTTTAAACAAATTGTGGCATGTTTATGTGATTGAATGCTATAAAGCAATTAAATTACGAAGAATACAAAGAAATCTGGAAGGACCTTTATGAAATAAAAGTAAAAAAGAAACAGAAGAACAAAGTAGATGCCAACTACAAGCATAAAACAGAGGGTCTTAACTTTTTTGTGTGTCACAGACTTCTCTGGCAGTAAGGTGAACCGATGCATCCCTTTTCAGAATAATGTTTTAAATTGCGTGAAATAAAGTACGTAGTATTTCAAAGCAAACCAATTATATTGAAATACAGTTATCAAAAAAAAATTAAGTCTAGGGACTCTCAAAACAAGAAGGCAAATTTACATTATCAAAATATTCTTTTTAAGTCTGGGGACTCTCAAAATGAGGCAGAACTACAAACAGTAATATGGTTTTTACATTGTAGTTATAGACATTAATTAAAGGACATATTTTATATATGTGTGGAACATGGGAAGAACCATTGGTTTTGAAAAGGAGGGATTACATAGTAAGACCAAAATTAGGTTAAAAGTAAAATGAAAATAAATGAACAAAGGATTCTGATCACTCTTTCTAGGGCTTCACTGAAAAGCTGTTAAGGTATTTGATGTCCTACAATTAATTTAAATGTAAATATCTACTAAGCAAGTTTAAGTAGGCTCATATATTGAATTAAAATTTATAGTCTTGGAACTTAAACCTCTCATCTTACAAGTAAGGAAATTGAGGCCCCATAGAGTATCCCACAGAAGGATACTGAGGCAGTAAGTGGCAGAGCTGGGACTTGAACTCTGGTCCTCTAATGCTAAATCCAGCAATTTCTCCAATGTACCCAATTAGTTGGACAGGTGTTTAATATTAAGTTTTTAATGAATTCTTTAACTAAAAATCAAAATCTGCTCTCTAAAACATCATTACGGTCAGAATTATCTTCTCTGTGAGAACTAATTTTGTCCTTGCCGGGACAGACAGAGCTTTAAAGGTCCACACAGGGTGATTTGACACTGACTGGAGGAGGAGCTAAGGAGATCTAGCTCATAACCACTTTCCCAATCTCACCCTAGCTGCTTTTCACCTTACTCATTCTCAGTTGCTCTCTATTTTCCCTAAACAAAAAAAGAAGCTGTTGATTTCTCAACACACCTCCAAAGCAGATGGAGAACTTTAGCAGTGGGTTGGAAACTCCATTTTTTTTGCCTTTGCCCTCAAAATGAAAGAGGAATGAAGAGTGATCAATGTAAACTCCCTCTTTAAACTATTTCACAGCTTTCTCTTTGTCTCCCTCAAAATGTTCTAGAGAGCCTCCCTTAAAACCACCTTTCCACCTTTCTACTGAAGAAAGGCAGATATGCTCAATCTCTATTCCAAATAACTTTATCGTTGAAGGCTAGGTAATTCTGCATGACTCACTCTTCTCTAGTAAATGGAAATCAAGCTCTTACAGATCACAGAAGGTGGCCATGTGCCAGGACCCAGGTGCTTACAAATGCAGAATGAAACACCGCAGATGGAAAGGGGAAGCAAAGAGAGGCTGACATTGAGTGACTAATAGGTCATGAGCTGGTGGCCCAATGGACAGAATGCTAAACCGTGAGTTAGGAGGACCTAAGCTCAAATTGAGCCTCAGACAATTACTACATGTGGACCCTGACCAAGTCAGTCAACCTCAGTTTCCTCATCTGTAATATGGAGATTAATTATAGCACCTACATGTCATCATTGTTAGGAGGATCAAAAGAGATAATCCTTGTAAAAGCACTTAGCATAGTTGCTGGCATAGCAGGAACTACATAAATGTTTATTCCTTTACCCCTAATACTCTTCTGGAGAAAGAAATTCTATTTTGTGCCATAATGTTTATAAATGACTATTAACACATTCTCATTCCAACACTCAATAAAAGAGTGATTGCAGAATCAGGTTGGCATTTCCAAAATGACCAAAACCCAAGCTCAACTCAGCTTTTGGATTTCTTGGCCAAAAGAGAAAAACTTGCAAACCTGGAGAAACGCCATCTAGTTAGTAATCTCTAATGCCTTCTAAACACTCCACCTACAAGGGAGAAGTTAATGGGAAAACACAGAAACCTTAAAAATATCAATGGTCTGACTCATTTTGAAACCTTCAGGCCCTTCTACTTGCCTATTTCTGTGACCTCAGGGAGGTCATGTAAACTCTCTGGGACTTAATTCCTCATCTATAAAATGAAGCAAAGCTAGACTAGATGGTCCCTCCTGGTTCTAAAGCTATGATCTTAAGCTCCAAGTTCAGGATAAAGAAAAAATAGTCAGGAGGTATAAGGAGCCAAAGTGTAATTGCAGGAGAACCTGATTGGGTCCCCTCATTTAGAGGTCAGCCTCCCCAGGACTTATGCTGTTGGGCCTTGTCCCTTAGTAGAAGGTGGCAGCCCAGTCAGTCCCCTTGGCCTGTGAATCTTGACAAACAGAATAGCTATACTTTGGAGTGGATATTGTGGTAAATCTCTTTAAGAAAAAAGTCCTTTGGAAGTACAGACTTTTACTCCCTAATTCACTTGTTTCTAAGATTTCATGGTCATAAATTAGATCATGCTAACATTTCCCATAGGTCTGACATGAAAAGAGGCAAAACTTCAAGTTAAAAGGAAATGTCCTCCATTCTGGGACTAGAAGCATTCAAGCTAACAATGGTTGTATCATCGATAAAAGGCTAGACTAAGTGAAATCAAATGGGGAAGAGACAACGGACGTGATGACTGTCACAATGCGGTAGTCAAAGGAAGTAAAAGAGAGAACTAATCTAACTTAAGACCTAACATGGGAACACGTATTTTTGTTCTTGTTTGGTTGTTTTCAGTCTTGTGCAACTCTTCATAGCCCCATTTGGGGTTTTCTTGGTACAGATACTAGAGTGGTTTGCCATTTCCTTTTCTACCTCATTTTGCAGATGAGGAAACTAAGGCAAACTAGGCTAAGTGACTTGCCCAGGGTCACACAGCTAGTAAGTGTCTGAGGCCAGATTTGAACTCAGGAAGTTGAGTCTTCCTGACTCCAGGCCTGACACACTACCCACTGAGCCACCTGGCTCTGTGTGTGTGTACGTGTGTGCTTGTGCGTGCATGCGTGTGTGTGTGTGTGTGTGTGTGTGTATGTGTGTGTGTGTGATGTATGTTGGATTGTTGTATGAAATCTTTCCAAATCATCCCAAGTACTAGTGGAGCAATTGACAGATCACAGGGTCGGGAGTTAAAAAGATTTGAGTTCAAATTCAGCCTCTGACATGAAACGTTTGGCCCTGGGCAAGTTCCTTAACTGCTGTCTGCCTCAGTTTCCTCAACTGTAAAATGAGGATTAAAAAACAAAAGCACTGACCTTGCAGGGTTGTCATGTGGATAGATCAGATAATATTTGTAAAATGTTTAGCACAGTGTTTGGCACATAGTAGGCACTTGTTTCCTTCCTCCTATTCCCCAGAATTACTTTGTATTTACTTTGTAAGCAGTTTATATTTTCTTACATGTGTAACTGTTGCTTCACTTGCTACAATGTAAGTTTCTTAAGGGGAGGACCAGTTTTTTGTTTTTATATTCACAGTGACTGGCCCCTAGTAGGGGCTTAATAAATAAATGTTTGCCTCTTGATAATGAAAACTGCTTGGCAAACAGTCAACTATGTTGCTCTCCTACAATGTCTTGGTCAGCTTGTAGAAACATTTCAACTATAAGGATTTATATGTTCAATGCCAGAACATTGTCAATAAATTAGCTCCAGAATTTCAATAAGTGCACAGGTCTTTCTGCCCCCAGAACTGGCTTCATTAATTTTCTACAAGATTCTACAGCAAGAACGATATCTCTAAATGCTTCATTCTAGGATATCCAGGCTGGAGATAAAAAGTCTAGACTATGTTAGGGAGGAACCAACCCCCCCCCCCAAAAAAAAGAAGCCAGGAAATGCAGAGGCGTACAAAAAATGAAGAGAGAAAAAAAAAAGATACAAGTCACAATGCCCCAGAACCTCAAGAGCTGGTCATTTTTGGTTTTTGCCGAAAGGTCTGGGTAGTGCCTGTTTAACGTATTTTATCCATCCCTCAATTTTGTCTTTTTTGTGTGTAACACTCTACTTATTTCTACTCCCAATAAATGGGAGGGGAGAAAAGAAAACTCAATTTTGTTTCTCTAAAAAAAAATAACAAAATTCCTCCCCTTGGCTGAAACTATGAGCCTAAACCCCTTGTTTTATAGATAAGGATACTGAGTTTCATAGAAGTTAAATGGCTTTATCAAGGTCCTACTGAACCTAAGTGAGAGGACCGAGTTTTGAACCCAGGTCCTCTGATTCCACCATCATTCTGCCTTACATGGAATACAGTCCCTCCTCATCTCCTCCACGTCTTAGAATCCCTGGTTCTTTCAAAACTCAGTCCATATCTCCTTTTACTTGAAGCTTGCCGTAATTCCCCCAGCTTCCAAGCCTTCTCTCCCTAAACTACCCTTGTTAATCTTGTATGGACTCCATATATATTTACATATACATGTGGTCTCTCTCATTACAATGTAAACACCTCCAGGATAAGGACTCCTTCACTTTTGTCTTTGTGCCAAAGTTTGACTCATTGTGAGCACTTAATTAATGTTGTTTACATTTGGTATACAAAACAATAAATTATTAAGCCTTGATAATTCATGGCAGAAAAGATGAAAAATGGGGCTCATCTAGTCAAAAAGAATGTCATTTGCATTTAAGAAATTTTCACTTACAGGTTCACTCTATAAAATACCAATAAATTTCCATGGGCACTTACCATTCTCCCTCCAGAAGCAAATACCATGATTCTCCCTCCACCACTACGCACCTCAAATATCTTTTTGGTGAAATTATGGGCAAAAGCATGAGGAAGACAGGAGATGGCCAGTATACAGGGGTCTGGTCAGTACACAAAGGTCTAGTCAGTGTACAAAGTCCATGACCATAGCCCCTGAGAACGATTCAAGAGAACCTCAACCCCAAATAGGTAGCAAGCAGAGCACTCCAGTGTGACACCTTCATTATGTTCTGAGGACCTTAGAGGGACAACTTCTCTATCAAAGATAGTTTAAAAATATAACTTTCAAGAGAAACAAATATGGCTAAAATGAACTCCAATGGGGGCCTATGGATGTAGAATATTGCTTATACTATCAGCCCATAGTAACCATAGGGTTACTACATAGACTTACAGCTGGAAAGGATCTTAGAAGACATCTACTCCAAAACCTCGCATTTTACAGATTAGGAAATTGCAAACTGGAGCCTATGCATCTTGGTTAGTTTTGTAAACTGAATTTTTTCCCCTCATTTATATTCTCTGTTATGAGGCATGTTCTTGCTAGACAGAAATGGAGGGAAGGCTACTTTCTGAAATGAAGATGATATAGAAATAAAATATAACAATAAAAATTAAAACTTCAAATTAGTTTCTTTTCTGTCACACTAAATAGCCATTTTGTAATGATGATGATGATGATGATATTAGCAACTAGCATTTATATGGTGCTTTAAGGTTTGCAAAATCTTTACAAATATCTCATTTGATCCTCACAACAATCCTGGGATATGGGTACTATTATCATCCCTATTTTACAGATGAGCAAACTGAGGCTTGTGGAGGTTAAGTGACTTGTCCAGCACTACACAGTCAGTAAATATCTGGGGCCAGATGCGAACATAGGCCTTCCTGACTCCAGGGCCAGTGCTCTGGCCTTGCCACTTAGCTGTCTTAAAGACAGAGGCAAGAAAGAAAATGGTAGAACAGCATGAAATATGCCAAAAGACAAGAAGACAGACCCACTTTAAAAAAAGAGAGAGTGGTGAGTATTGAGGAGTTGGGACAAATAATATTGGCTAGCTTGGGTAGAGTCATATGATGGAAACAGGAAAAGGAAATCGGATTTAAGTGGGAAAATGGTCATTCATCCATTTGGGATTCTGCTCAAGTCTCCATTTAAGAAACCAGGAGCCAAAGAATACCTTAATAAATACCACCAAAACTGTTAACTGCTCTTGCCAAGAATGCCAGTGTCTGAAAATAAGGTGTAGATCTTAAGATTCCAGTGTACCAGGAAGATACCACCCACATGAGAAAACCACCCTAACAGTTCTAAGTCAGGGTAAACACTTATCGAAATTAGAACAGGCTTGAGTCCAAAGGCATCTTCCCCAGGTGGCTCAAAATTTATATGGAAACAAAACAGAAAAGTTGGCAGATCTAGATCTAGAAACAAAATGGTTGTTCTAGATAACTGAGATTTCCAGAAAACCGAATGGTTACCCCATTTAAGATCAATTAATCAGAACCAAAAAAAACAAACAAAACAAACCTTACTTCACATAAGAAAAATCAGGACACAGATATGATAAATACATAGTGATCTGGAAGGTACTAACAACTGTTTCAAGAGGCAGCCTAGAACAATAGAGGGCCAGCCTGGGAGTCAGAAAAACCTGGGTTCAGGTACTGCCTCCCACCTTCCACTCACACATACTGATTCTCTGACCACAAGCCCCTTACAGGGTGCCAGGCACATAGTAAGTGCTCATAATGCCTGTTGGCTGATATTCCCTCACAGCCCAAGGCAACTCTTTGAATTTGTAAATGAAATAGGACTTATCAGTCTAGAAGGGTAGAGGGAGGTTACATTCTGAAAGCTTATGACAAAAACATCAAGGGTCCACCCTTGCCTCTGGCCAATTTTTTTTTTAAATAAACTATTTGATGGGCTTCAGATTTGGAAGGATCATCTGTCTGCACCTAAACAGAAATATTTTCTACAAAATTCCTGACAGGTTGTCACAGAGACACAATAAGGTAGTGATGGGAGTTGTTTAATTATTGATTAGAGGACTCTGCCTACTCAAAGCAGAGCCACTAATACTTTATTGACTTATCTTAATAATGATTTCCTCTTTCAAAGGGCAGCAGGACTAATGAAGGGTAATTTTATTCTGTATCAGTCACTAGAGTAAAAATTATGAGAAGCTTAGGGAGGGGTGGGGAAAGGATTGCTCACTCTGCCAGTTAGAGTTAAAAGAAGCAAGGTAGTTCAAATATCAGCTCTGACACTACTAATTTCACCTTTGACAGATCACTTAAAACCTTTGGACATCAATAAAATGAGGGAGATTAAATAATCTCCAACAGGGTTCCCTTCAAGCTCTGTGCTTATCCTATAAAATGGAAGAGAGGTTCCATCTCCAGATAGTGAGCTGATGGCCTAAAGATTGCAGACCGAAGCATTTTCTTCCCTTTTCTTTTTTTTTTTAAAAACATAGCTAATGCAGGAAATTATTTTGCATGACCATGCACATTTGTAATGGGTTTTGTTTCTCAGTGGGTAAAGAAGAAGGAGGGAGGAGGGAGGTAATTTGGAAGTGAAAATAAGAAAGAATTTTTTTTTTTAAATAAAGAAGAGGAAAGCCAGGAATAGTTTGACAAGTACTCTGGGTTTAAGAAGAACAGGTTTCAAAGGGTTCAGAAGGATAGAGTGGATCCCAGGAACTACAGAGGAAGTCAGCCCAGGAGAGATAAGCTCTCAAGAATTAAATTCTAAAGACATAAAAGGAAATAATTTTGATTAAAGGAAAAGGAGAGTTATCTAAAAAGACTGAGGTCCACCAGTTCCCATATCTGCCTGCTGGACATATCCACTGATGCCCCACTGGCATCTCAAACTCAACATATCCACAACAAAACTCATCTTCTTCCCTTTAAACCCACCTCCCACCCAACATTCCTATTTCTTTTTTTTTTCTTTTCTTTTTTTTGGAGGGAGGAAGGCAAGGCAGTTGGGGTTAAGTGACTTCCTAAGGTCACACAGCTAATAAGTGTGTCAAGTGTCTGAAGCTAGAGTCAGGTCCTCCTGACTCCAGGGATTTGAACTCAGGTCTCCTGACTCCAGGGCCAGTGCTGTACTCACTGTACCACCCAGCTGCCCCCAAACAACATTCCTATTTCTATAAAGGGTACTATCATTCTTACAATTAGGTTGAATAGTCAGTCAATAAAAATATATTAAGTGCCTACTATGTGTCATATACTGTGCTACACACATGAAATTCAAAGGCCAAAGATATGCCTAGCTCTCAAGGACCTCACAGTCTTAGGGGGAAAACCAATATGCAAATAACTAGGTAAACTGGAAATAATAAACAGAAAGACAGCACTAAAATACTCAGGACTTGCGTAACCTGGAATCCATCTTTTTGATTTTTCATTCTCTGTCACTGTCCATCACCCCATGATATCTATATCTATCAGTTGCCAAGTCTTGTGAATTCCACCTTCTCTACATCTCTGGTATACGTTGACTTACACCACAACCGCCCTATTCCAGGCCATTTTCACCACTTATCTTGTCTTCCATAATAACTTCCAATTTGGTCTCTTTGTCTTGTTTACCTACTCTCCAACTCATCTTCCACCCAGCTGCCAAAACGATATTGTGAAAGTACCTACATAACCAAGACACTCTCCCACTCAAAAACCTCCACTGGCTCACAGCATCTAGGATAAAACATGTGCTCCTATGTTTGGCAATTAAAGCCATTCGAAATCTGGCTCCAGTCTCTCTTTTCAGGATGATTATACATTACTCATCTCACCCACTATACCCTCCAGTGAAATTTGCCCTAGTTGCTATCTATTTCCTGTACGTGACATTCTACTTCCCTCTTTTTTGCCTTTGCACAATCTCATCCTAGGTCTGGAATGCTTTTCCACCTCATCTATATCTTTTAGAATACCTTAGCTCCCCTTCAAAACTCAGCTCCAGCTATTCTTTCAAGAGACTTTTCAAATTCTCACGGATGTTAGTGCCATCCAAGTATATTTATCTGGCATATGCCCTGCAATTACTTATGTGTAAACGGGTTGTAATCTCGGGCTTTTTCTAGTTTTTCCATGGTTCTCCTTGATGGTCCTCTCATTCTCTTTATTGCAAATGCTATCCTACCTTTCCCTCTCTTACCTGCTGTGAGTCTGGAGATCAGTTAATCAGAATTTTAGAATTGTACAAAAAAATAAGAGGAAATAGATTCCTCATGAAAGCCTTAGAGGCTGTCCTAGGACTTAAACACAGGAGCTTTTAGTCCTTGGATAATCTGCTAGGGCAATTCAGTGCTTTTTTTTTTCTTTATTTCCTTGTCCTCATTATGTTCTTCATAGGTTCAGCAGCCAGTAACTAAGATGTAAATATTACTGCATCATCAGTTACTAAGAGGTCAGTTATTACTGAATTCACATCCTTGGGGAGGTGGGTAGAAATAAATGAACAGGTCAAAATTTTTAAAACACTGAAGGTACTAAAGAAAGGACAAAGAAACACACCACCTCTTTCATAGGAACAACTAGGAGAGAATACCAAACACGATCAGACAAGATTCCTGGGTTACATGCTGTTGTTTATTTGCTTTCTTTATCACAAGGGGAAGCTAGGATTGGGCAGCTAAGTGTTGAAGTGGATAGAGCACTGGGCTTAGAATCAGGAAGAGTCATCTTCCTGAGTTCAAATCTGGCCTTAGAGATTTATTAGCTGTGTGACCCTGAACAAGCCACTTAACCCTGTTTGCCTCAGTTCTTCATCTGTAAAATGATCTGGAGAAGGAAATGGCAAACCACTCCAGTACTTTTGCCAATAAAACCTCAAATTGGGTTGCAATAACTCAGATACAACTGAATCGCAAAGATAAAAATCATCAACCAATTTTTTTAAATTAAAAAATGTAAAAGGCTGGCATCCATTGTGGGCAATATTTATATATAGCAACTTGAACAGAAGGATCAAAGCTGTTAGTTCTAAATTGTACTAAACATTACTGCGTACTTACTCTCTGATCTATCCAATCTAATTTCTTTAACTAAATTTTCACTGAGTAATCAAGCCTTCGGTTATGTATTATATTGATTTATAAGTGTCTCATAGGACATTTTCTGCCTTCAAATAATTTTTATTGTTTTTTCCGGGGCAGGGACTTCTTTTCTGTTGTTTGACACGTAGTAATGATCTCAAAAAAATCCTATCATAGATCAAAAATTTAGAGCAAGAAGGGACATTAGAGGCCTTCTACTCCAAAATTTTATAGATGAGGATGCTGGGACCTAACAAAGTCAAGTCACTTCCCCAAATAGTAAGTGAGCAGTGCTGAACTAATAACCCATTCTCTCTGACTCCAAATCCAGAGGCCCTTTCCATCACATCTGGCCGATTCTTTGGACTTGTGTGAAATCTTTATCATATTTTTGGTGGCAGTTTTATAAATGAATTCCTGCTAAAGCAGAGAGAAAGAGAGAGAGAAAGAGAGACAGAGAGGTAGAGGGAGAGGAGGGGAGAGAGAGAGAGACAGAGAGAGACAGAGACAGAGACAGAGACAGACAGAGAGAGAGACAGAGACAGAGAAAGAGAGAAAGAGAGAGAGAGAGAGAGAGAGAGACAGAAAGAGAGAGAGAGAGAGAGAGAGAGAGAGAGAGAGAGAGAGAGAGGGAGAGAGGGGGAGAGAGGGAGAGAAAGACAGAGACAGAGAGAGGGGGGGGAGGTAGAAAGACAGAGACAAAGAGAGAGACAGAGAGACAGAGGAAGAGGAGAAGAAGCTTCAAAGATGATTGAGCTGAAAAAAATGTCAGAGATTTCAGAGGAGAAAGCATGCTAGCTTTTCAGTTTAAAAAACAACCCCCTTCTGCTTTCCCTCCCCTCAAACATTTACAATCCGGGGTAGTAATTCCTGTAGTTATATATATTATTTTAAGTTCCTGGTGTTAATTGTAATTAAATCTTCCAAAATGAATATCCATTTATGTATATATTTGTTCTCTAGACTAACCAATATACGTGGAAGCATATCACATAAGAGAGGATAGAAAGTAGCTTTTTAACTCCAACCTAAATCTTAAAGATCAATTTTGAGAAACCAAAATGGAAAATACTAATTGTCACATTCCTCACCAATAAGGCACATAAGGACAAAAGACTATTAATGAGTTGGTCAGTAAATGTTATACCACAGAAAATTTGCTTCAGAAGTTTCCTTATCTCTAAAATGAAAGGTTTGCAAAGGAAGTCAAAAACAAGGAAAGGTCTCACCCATATGAAAATATAACTTATAGCAGCATTCTTTGTGGTAGAGGAAAGAATAGAAATAAAGCGTCACCATAGTTTTGGGAGTGATCAGTCAAACTGGGATATGAATATAATAGTAGATTATTTGCCCTGTTAGAAATGATAAATATAAAGAATTCAGAGAAACTTGGGAGGACTTACATGAATTGATGCAGAATGAAACACACCAAGCCAGAATAATTTACAACGACCACAAAAAAATGCAAAGAAAAAAAAAACAACACTGAAATAAGATCAGAACTCTAAGTAATTCAGTCACCTATTTTTACTTCAAAGAACTGAGGGTGAAGCATCCCTCACTCCTGTTTACAGAGAGGTAGAATGTGGCACATATTGTCAGACATAGCCGGCAGTTGGTTTTACTTAGCTACCACTTCCTTGTTATGATAATTTAATGTGGAATAAGGTAGGTAGAGTCATTGAGAAGTGACAGCAATGCCAGTAATTAAGAGGTAGAACTAAATGATCTCTTGGGTCCCTTCCAGTTCTAAAGTTCTGTAACACATACTTTAATTCCTTAAGGAAATTGAGTCACTATAATAGAAAGCCCATTAAGCCCTTGAAAAGAATGAAGTCTACAAAACCAAGGTGGCTAAAAGAGGTAAAGCTCACCTCCCCCTGCCCCAAATCTACTACTTAGCTCTACTCTTTAAAATGTGTTTATTAGGCTTTATTTCCCAGTTTACCAAGCTTTTTCAATACTGCATGTATTAAGAGTCAGATCCTGTTCAAGGAATTCAAAGACTATTCACATTCTCTAGCTGAAATGAGATTTTGTTATATTGACTTCATTCTTTAACAGAGGGAGCACTGCCTAGAAATTTTAGTCATCCAGAGATTTTGTAATGGTGGCTCATCGTAATGGAATTTGACTTCTGTATGATACCAGTGTCACGTTGTTGAAAGAGGACTTACTGGATATGAAATCAAAGGACCTTTGTTCAAATCCCTGCTCCCAGCTCCCTATGTGACCTTAAGCAAATCACTTAACCTCTCTGGCCCTGTTTCCATATTTATAAAGTCAAGGAGATCGGGGGTGTTAGTATAGATGACCTCTGAGGTACATTCCAATTCTAGGTCCGTTACAAGTAGTTTCCCGAACAAGTATCCTCCAGAAGGAAGTTACAACCAAAGGAAAACTGCTTGGAGTATCCATCTCTATAAGGAAAAAGCAGCTAGAATAACTTGTGTGACTTCCATCTCTTAAAGATCCTATTACCCTACTGCCTCTTCAATTATAACTATGTCAAAATAATACCAAAATGCATAGTGGAATATTTGAGAAAATCCAAAGTCCAAATTAAGGGTCATTTCCAAGTCTGATGCTTCCCACAGATCAGAGATCAAGTTACAATCGTCTGAATGTTAGATTTTAACACACAGTAACTATAACCTACAACAATCTGGGTAATGGAAAAATACCTCCATTGAGCATCTAAAGATATCCTGGATAAATCAGAGCGGGCAATTTCTCATCAAACCACATTACCACAAATCACTGTTTCCACATGAAATAATAGCTTTTGACGGAAAGTGTACCATGAACCAAATTAATAGCACTGCCCCATCTACCAACAATACTACCAGTATACATTTCAGTTCAATCTTCTTGACGCAATTAAAAACTGCCAACACGAATACTTTTCTGTCTATAAACAATGATTTTTAGCCACATTAAACTTTACTATACATTTTATAACTGTATAAGATTGATCCTATAAAAGCAACTTCAGTTCTCTTTGGGCAGATAGGTAGAGCAGTGAACACAGTCCAGGGGTGGGAAACCTTTGGCCTCAAGGCCACATGTGACCCTCTAGGTTCTCAAGTGTAAGTCCTTCGGCTGAATCCAAACTTAGTTCAGTTTGGATTCAGTCAAAGGGCCACACTTGAGGACCTAGTGGGCCACATGTGGCCTCAAGGCCGCAGGTCCCCCAAGCCTGGAAACCCCAAGTTCAAATCTGGCCTCAGGCATATACTACTAGCTGTGTGACTCTAAGCAAGTCACTTAACCATTGGCAGCCTGTTTCCTCAACTGTAAAATGGAGACAGTAATAATAACACCTCCTTCGCAGGGTAGTTATGAGGATCAAATAAGGTAATATCTGTAAAAGCACTTAGCCCAATGCCTGGCATGTAAGGGGGTGCTGAGTAAAAGTTTATTTCCTCCATGAACTCTCTCTCCAAAAGGCATTATTTCATCTCATCAGTACAGAGGACAGCATATCTGTGCCTTTCTCATGCTATGTAATTCTCGTCCACGCCTTTCCATAAATCTTCCACAAGGTATTTGTCCAGTTAGCTAGAGGCCGATGACCCAACTTACCTCCTTTTCCATCATTATAGGTAATATGTTGCAGGCTATTTTTACCCACCTTCTCTTCCCAAAACTTTGAATTTTGTGTTGAGCAAACCAAAGAGGTTAGCGATACACCACTGAAGGTCTAACCAAATTTTATTGCTGTTCCGTTTGTAACATTCAACATTTGTCAGCAGGGGAACCCCACTCACAAACATCCCTACCACTCAACTTGTTTGGCTGGGGCTTATTTCTGGGAGTTTGCTCAAATGAGTGACCTTTGCTGCCCTGATAAGGGTATTTCATGAGCAGGGCAAGAACTATGTCAACAAATGAGCAAAGCTAGTTTGAAAAGATCAGTTTGGTACATGGTGGCTTCCAAGAAGACTACAAGAACTCAGCTCCACAACAGCCCAGCGAATTCATTCAGCCAGGAGACCCTTTGTTGTTGTTCAGTTGTTTTAGTCATGTCTGACTCTTCATGACTCCATTTGGGGTTTTCTTGGTAAAGATACTGGAGTGGTTTGCCATTTCCTTCTCCAGCTCAATTTTACAGATGAGAAAACTGAGGTAAACAGGGGTAAGTCACACAGCTAGCAAGGGTCTGAGGCCAGATTTAAACTCAGATCTTCTTGACACTAAGCCATCTTGCTGCACCCCACCCCCCAAGAGTCTCTACTGTTCTTCAAAACATTAGGCTTTGAATCCCATCTGATACAAATATGTCTGTGCCCCTGGGGTCTAAGGAAATGGTTGCACAGGAACCTCAAAGGATGATCAGATAGGAGACCATCAACATAGGCAAGTCAACAAACTGACACTGTGCATCTATTCTATGATGCCACAGGAGCAGCGTATTTAGTGAGTTTTTAGCGTATTTAGTGAGTTTTCCAATACCACTTGCGGGGGTGGAATTAACATAGAAGTTATATATCACACATAGACATATATACATACATGGAAGTCGTATTTGTATACGTGTATGGGATGAAAGAACTACATATCTATGAGTTTATTGATGTATGGAGCTCCTGGTGAGGAGTATCATTTCACAGTCTTAGAGGCATTGAAAGGCTGAATGATTTTTCCAGGACCACAAATAACACCTACAGCAATAGCTAGCAGCTAGGTAGATAGAGCATTGGGCTTGGAATGAAGAAGACTCTTCTCTTCATGAGTTCAAATCCGGCCTCAGACACTTACTAGCTGTGTGGCCCTGGGCAAGTCACTTAACCCTGCTGGCCTCAGTTTCCTCATCTGTATAATGAGCTGGAAAAGGAAATGCCAAACCACTCCAATATCTTTAACAAGGAAACCTCAAATGGGGTCACAGAGAGATGGATGTCACTGAAATGAGTCAATAACAACAAGCTTTAACATAGCACTTTTAAGGCTTGCAAATCACTTTACAATTACTTTCTCATTTGATCATCTAAATTTGGAAGGTAGGTGCTATTATTATCCCTGTTTTCCAGAAGAGGAAACTAAGGAAAATCAAAGTTAAGTGACTTGCCTAGCTAGTGTCTGAAGCTGGTTTTAAACTCAGGACTTTTTGACTCAAGGCCCAGAATTCTATCCACTGCAACAGCTAGCAGACACAAACAAATCCAGTATGTGTCAAAGACAGGATTCAAACTCAGACTTGAAACTGACTTGAAACAGACTTCAAGCGACCTCTCTATCCACTCCAACATTGCCTTTATTTCTTTGAGTCAAGACCATTGAATGAACATGTGTGCTATATTCATGTGCATATGAAAAATATACATGTACAAAATCACTCATATATGAATACTACTCAAGACATATGTATATGTGTAAGGTCATTGAGGGCAAGAATTGTTTGATTTTTTTTTTCTGTGTATCCTCAGTTCCTAGAACAGGGCCTGGAATGTAGTAGGTGTGCCTAACAAACAAGTTCTTTGGTTGCACATGTACATCTTCATACATACATCATTTAGAGTATCTAATAAATGATTTAGGGATTCTGGAAGTCCATTTGTTTGTTACTGTCAATATGAGGGTTTTCATTAAAAGCTAATCAACAAAGACAAATCACCCACAATTTTTCTTCTTCGCAGACAATGGCTGGTTCCTTTAAGTCATCAAAACAATGGTATTATATAATTTATGGCCATTATTACATGACCAGTGGAATGTCAGTGCTAAAAAGATAGGATTTGATGGCAGGCAACAAGTCAAGACTGTTTAAAAAAAAAAATGAGCATTCCATTTTCCAAATGGGATTTAGCCAACTTTCCTCCTCTTCCCTCTCTAATTCTTAGTACTACTTATTCTGCATCTGCAACATTTGCCCAAGATGTATGTACCAACAGACTGAACTCAATAGTTGGGGTATAGAAACCAAAATACTGAACCTAAACTCATTTAGGATATATGTTCTTCAGGATTTTGCAGCTTCGAAAAAAAGATAATTAGTTTGTAGTCTATAAACAAAAAAAATATTTCCACAATTGTTCCTACTTGAGAAAATATGTAAATAGTTTAAAGAAATGTAAATAAGCAAATAAGTATATGTAAAAATATGTAAAGCTTCTTGCCTTAAAAGAGTACTAATGTAAACAGCCTCAAGAGAACCACAAGGTATCCTACAAATCTGATATTACATTCATAATGCTTAAGGAGTTAACTCTTCATCTGCCAGACATTGAAGAAGGAAATGGTCATAAAATTTCTCCCAAAGTGGAATCCATAAATATCTTTTTTGTTTCCTTTCCTCTCTACCCATGGAATTCATTCCTATGGAATCTAAATCATTCTACTTAAACAATCTTCAGCCAAAGACCAATTTAATCCAACTTATTGCTCTTTCCAAAAACAGTAAAAAAAAAAAATATATCTTAAAATCAGAAACCACCCAACAATTCAAAATCAAAACTAGGTACTGCCAGTTCAATTCATCAGATTTACAGCTGGAAGGACCATTAGAGACCAACATACATCAGAAGTGAAGAAATCAAAGCTGAAAAAGGTTTAGTGACTTGTCCAGGGTCACACAGCCTGTTAAGTGTCATAGATTAGATTTGTACTCAGGTCTTTCTGACTCCAAGCTCATTTGCTCTATGCACTGGGCCACCTCACCGCCCAGATTCAAATATTTCTTAAGTCCGTCTAATATACAAAGCCCGGTGCTGAATGGTCTCTTTTCTAGGCATCTCCAAATAACTAAGTACAAAATTGCAAAGTCAGGAAGATGGCTTACCACTAATACAGAGAGCCAGCCACCTGTCCCATTTTTTGCCACTTGTATTACACAGGAGTCACAGTTCAGAGTCTCTAATTATTATTATGGGGGCCAATACAGAATCATCTTTTCAATCAGTATAGCAATAATACTTTATCTTCTTAGAAGCAAATGAAGCAAAACTCTAGCTCCCGGGCAGCTAGGCCAAAAAGCTCTATACACTATAAGTGGAGATACACTGATTCCTACTAATTTTAAGATAAAAGAGAAAACATAAGAAGGGGCGGGGAAAGCACTTGGAATTACTTGAAAATAAACTTAAAAGGAAACCATGCTTTGCTTATCTGTTTCAACCAGATTGGTCTCTCAAGTTCCATAATCTTGTTTGTTTCTAACATTTGCTAATGTTTGCTAATGCAAGACATTTTCACTGTGACTTTTTCTTGGTTTTCTTTATCACAATTTGGAGTGGTGCATTTTCTAGGTGGTTGAGGAGGAAGTATGCTGGATGAACTAAGCAAAAATGCTTCTTCTCTCTCCACCATCTTGATTTTGCCCCTTCTGGAATACCAGCCCAAACCAAGACTCATCCATCTTCTCCAAGAAACCTTACTCGACAAACCTGATCTCAAGAAAAATATTCCCTTAATTTTTGTTCTCAGAATTCCATTTATTTTGAACTATTATATCACTCTCTGCCTTTTACTGTATTTAACCTCTAACTTCCTTTTTCTCTAACTAGACTGTAAGTTCCCCAAGGGCAGAAATATATGTCTTTTATGTCTCTCAAGTCTAGGTAGGGGAGTGTCGATCACACAACAGGTAGTCAAGAAATGCCTAATGAATAAAGTCATCTAGGACTTAAGAGTCAGGAAAGTGAATTTGAATTCCAACTTCAATACTAACAACAAAAAGCATTATTAAGTACCTACTGCATGGCAGGGAGCTTTCTCTTTCTACTAGGGGAAATATACACAAAGTAAATATAACATAATTTTAAGTGGGAAAGAACATTGAAATCAGGATGACAAGGAAAGGAGCCATCAATTGGATCCTGAATTTTATTCCAAAAACCTAAGTGAGGAAATGGATTGTTGCAGGCATGGGGGACGGTCCACACAAAGATATGGTGACAGAAAGGAGACTGGTTTGGCTGTCAAGTGGTTTGTGGAAAGGATCAATCTGGAAAGACAGGTTGGGCATCAACATAAAGTATATGAAAAGTTATGTTGTGGAAAGAGAAAATTCATTCCACCATCCATATCTTCATTCCTCCAGGCTTCCTCCCTGGATCTCCGGACTCCACCACGGGAGTACTTTTATCTCTATCCCTTTTAAGATTCCTCCTATGTGATACTTCTCTCCATTAGAACGTATACTCCTTGAGATTAGGAAATGTCTTTTTGTTTGTCCCATAATTGAGCACAGTGTCTGACACATTGTATAAATGCTTGTAGACTCCTGCTGTTCGTCCTTCGTTTCTCAGAGAGGATCATGACATCAGGGAGGTGATGCCATGACATGCAATTGAACTGGATTTAAATTGAGGGAGGCCTGTGCAAAGTCACCAGCCTCACTTTCTCCTCCAGAGCCAGCTGGAGATGGCCAGATATAGATCAGGACAACTGGAGATGGCCCAGGATGCAGTGGGGGACCTTGGCCTTTTCAAGCTAAGGTCTTTAACAGGTCTCACAGTTTGACTGAGGCAGAGTCCATTCAACAATTAAGGCTTAATAAAAAATGAGGCAAAAAATGCCCTCTTTAAAAACAAAATAAAATAGATCTGGGAAGGGAAGACCCTCAGAGTTTTTTGGCCAAAACAGAAACAATTGTTATTTACATTCATTTGGAGCCCCTAACCGAAAGTAATTGGCTCCCCGCCCCCATCCCTTTAAGCAAAAGATTAGCAACCACTTGTGGCAAAGGTTTAAGAAATTCCTGGCCAGGAAATTCTTGCTTCTTCATCTTAGGTCCCTTACAGGTCCAACTATCAGACCTGTAATTCTATCTGTATCTTGGACACCGAGATGGCATTTCAATAATTCTATTAATCCTATCCCTGCTATTTATCATATAGGCAGTACTTATATGACCTTGGGCTTAACCAATCTGAACTTCCATTGGATGGTGTGAAAGCTAGGATTTGAATCCAAGTCTTCAGAGTCCCAAGCTCAACTCATCTAATCCTCCCGATCCTCTTTCCTAGGTTCCTCCTAGCCTCTTATACTCACAATCCACATCCTAGATTCCCAGAATAGGAAACCCAAGAACACTCAAGGCCTGAAGGTGATTTGGCTAAGTCTCAAGGATGTTCACTGGTTATTGATTCTAGTGTTGGCTTGATTCTAGTGTTCACTGATTATTCATTCTATTGGTGTCCAAGCATCCAGCTTTGGGAAATTTCAGCCCTCTCTGACACCAGGAGGGGACAGAACAAGAAAGGGAGGGAGGGCAGGCAGGCAGGCAAACTCTCTGCCCCATCTGTTAAATCCCACACCTGCAGCTATAAGCAAAGGTTTTATACTGGGGAATTCTTAGTCAACCAGTACAAGTCAAGAGATAGGACTCATATCAGGTCCCTGGCCCCCTCTTCAATATGCCACACTATAGCTCAACTTCCAACCTGGGCAGTTACATACACACACACACACACACACACACACACCCCTCTCTACTACCAAATTTAAATCCTATAAATCCCCCAGAGACAGCTGTTGGCAAAGCGCCCATCACACTTGCACTGGTCCTGGAGTCAGGAAGATTTGAGATCAAATCTGACTTCAATGGGCAAGCCACTAAATTTCTATTTGCCTCAGTGTCCTCAGCTGTAAAATAAGAATAGCATGTACCAAAGCTTAACACAGTGTCTGGAACATAGTAAGAATTATATAAATGTTTACAACCTCCCTCTTTTACAGATAAGGAAACTGAGTCCCTCAATAGTTTAGTGATTTGCTCAAAAATTGCAGGGCTAGGAAATGGAAGCCATATAATAAAATGAAAACTTAATATTTATCTTAAATGTTTGGATTAAAGCTATTAATTGTACTCTACGTTGTCATCTTCCATCCCAATGGAGTCAATGTTTTACTAATTATGCATGCCTAGGAAAAGCAACTTGGCACAAGATGAGGAGGGTTGGGGGTAGGGGGTGGGAGGCAGGGACTATGAAAGATGAAGTAGTTTTACCACAATTTAAAAGCAAGCCATTACTTTTCAGTAACGTGTCTCAGGGGATTTTTACAGTTGATATAATTCAGGCAAAACTTTAGTTTCAAGTTTCAAGTGAAAGAACATAAACTCAACTGCCCTGAATGAAATCTATCTACCTATGAAGGTTAGCAGCTGAATCTTCCTGGCAACATTTTTGCAAAGAAACCACCAACTTTAGAAGGTCTAGATGACTTCAAGGAACCTTGAATTTCCCGGTAATAATTTTAAAAGGTAAATGAACTCAATCCCATTAAAAAAACATGCAGTGGCAAAGTATAAATAACCCTATAGCCTAAAAGAAAACCAACTTCAGCACAGGCTTAATGAGAAATAGTTGTCGTTTTAAACTGAGACCAAAACCCACGTTTGCACACTTATTTTTACAATGAACCTGGATCTCTTTTGAGTAAGCTTCCCAATATCTAATTCTTATGAATTCCATTGGACCAGACATGCTAATCAGGAGTTCTTAAACTTTTTTGTGTATGTCATGGACACCTTTGGTGATCTGGTTAAGTCAAAGTATGGAACCCTTCTCAGCATGTATTTAAATGCATAAGATGAAATACACAAGAGTACAGAGGAAATCAATCATACTTAAAACTGTTATCTAAAAATTTTAAATTCTTGGACACCAGAGTAAAAATCCCAGGTCTAAAAGAAATCATTGTGTTATAATGAGATAACATTTGGAAAGTGTTTAGTATAGTGTCTGGCACACAATAGGTACTTAATAAATTATTTGCTTCCTTTCTCTCCTTCCTTATAAAGGTTACCAGGTTTCCTTATAAAGGACTGCACCTTGGTGATATATGGAATTCCCTGCTGCGAAAACTTGTTGGACAATGCTGGTTAGGAGCAGGTGCCCAGAGAGAGCAGAGAGGTTAAGTCATTTGCCCAGGATCACACAGGCTTGGAGACAGGGCCATCCCACTTGCTCTAGATTATGATAGAATGAATTAACATTTTAGTCTATATGTGGAAACAGGGAACCTGTAAGGGGCTGAAAGAAGTCAATTAACTAAGGTGAATGTACAATAAGCAGATCTTCAACATGCTTTTGTTTCAAGAGTGTGCATACTTTCGACTTCTCACTTCAGGAGCTAAGAACTACATTATTTAGTAATAATGTTATAATAATATCATTTTTATAGAGCCTTAAGATTTGGAAATCACTTTACAAATATTATTTCATTTGATCCTCACAAAATCCCTGGGAGGTAGGTGTTATTATTAGCCCCATTTTTCAGATGAGAAAACTGGGGCAGAGAGTGGTTAAGTGACTTGCCCAGGGTCACACATTTAGGGCCTGTCTGAGGCTATATTTGAACTCAGGTCTTCCTGACTGGAGGTTCAAATGAAGGGAGATAGTTCATCACTGGTGAATGGTGTCAACAAAAAGTGAAAATCTGTCTTATTCCTCCTCGTATTTGAATGACCAAGTGAGCCTGCATAAAAGTCTTCACAAAGTATTTCCTGACAGAGCCGAGCGGCCACAGTAGTTTTTTTTTCTGACTTTAAACGCATAACTTGAGTCTTCCTTCTGGCTCTGCCTCTAAGTCTCTGACCTCACTCAAATCACTGGACTCCCCTGGGAAATAAAAATAGAAACCTCCTCCAGTTATTGCAAACTAGACCAATGACTTTACATGCCTTCGCAAATAGTCTGGCCCAATCGCTCTGGCAAGCAGCAACACAGCTACCAATCTCGTACTCAACATTCATCCTGCCCCAACCACTGGGTATCTGCTACACCTCGATTCCAACTCCTAACTCCCCGGCCAGTAACTACCTCTCCCCTTAGTTACCTACTTCCCCATTCTGATCAGTCCAAAGCTGCTAGACCCTGTCCTTTTCGTTCCGTTCCATTCTCCAGACTGAATCTCACAGGCGTGGGGGAAGGGGGAGGAGGGGTGGGTGGGGAAGATGGGGGGGAGATTGTCAGTCCATATTCTAGAGGCAAGTTCCCTCCCTTTGGCTGTTCTCCATCAGATCCAAAACAGGGTGGTCCAACGCGGCGCCAACCTGTTGGCGTTTAAGCTGGTCCGAACTTCCTCTTTGGACAGGGCAACCAAAAAACCCAAGGAATGAGAAAGTCCCGCACCAGCTGAAGCTGCCCCGGGGCAGGTCACCACGAATCACCCCAAGTGCCGGAGGAGGTGTGGGTCTTGTTTTTTTGTCTCCCCTTTAACTGATCCAGAAGGACTGCCCCGGGAGGAGGAAAGATGCCTGCCTTCCTTAGCTGAGCCATCATGGGAGGAAGGACTCGCCACAAATTCTGCCCACCCGGAGACTAACAGCCCTTGGTCCTAAGTATGTCTGAAACCGGAACATTAAGGAGGGAGAAACCACCGGGGTATGCTCCGAGGTCTCCCAGATTTCTTTTTTAAACGAAACCCGACCCTAACATAGAGTCAACTCCTGGTAACCGGATCCTGGAGAAGGAGATAATCAGAGAGAAGGTGCCGAGAAAAGAAAGGCGGCGGCGGCGGGGGCCCGGGCCGTGGGAGCCCGCCCGCCCCCTCCCCTCGGTCCAGGCTCCGGTCCAGGACCAGTCTGAAGGTGGCCACTCACACTCTCTGTCCCTACCTTGATCCCCATCCCGTGCCTCGAAACCCACCAAGACGAGTTCTCGGTCCTCCTTACCCCCCACCCGCCATGGTCTGGGTTCAAGGAGCCCCGCACTTACCACCGCCTGACGAGCCGAGCCGGGAGGTCTGAGCTCGCCGGGGCAGGCGAGGGGGCGGGTCTGAGCTGACCCGGGCGGGCAGCGCAGTTACAGAGGCTTCCGGCTTCTCCCCGCCTCCTGGCCGGGCTCCTGGAGAGCTGCGGCCCCGTCCCGTCCTTTCCCGTCCTGTCCCGTCCCGCCTAGTCTCGCTCTCCGCCCCTTTTCCTTCCCTGCCCAGCCCCTTCCTCTTGCGGCTGAAGGCTCCCAACCCTGCTGGTAAGCCCATGGCTTCGATGTGTCCCTCCCGTCTAGTTCACTGCAGACCCCTTTAGCCTCTCCATCCTCTGATTCATAAACTCTCAGAATTGGAAGGAGCCTTAGAAATCGTCTGGTCCAGGGGTTCTTACCCCCTTTCCAGTCGGGTAAAGGCCTTCTCATAATCATAAATGCATGAAATCCACGGGATTACAAAAGAATCCAAAGGTTAGTGAAAATAGCGAAAAAAAGATGTCATTTTTTTGGACAAGTTCACTGTCTCTTGGAAAGCTATCCACGCCCACCGCCTCAAGTTCATGGACTCCAAGTTAAGTACCTTTGATCTGGTCCAACTTCCTCATTTTACAGAAAAGGAAATTGAGGCCCAAAGAGAATGTCGCTTTCCCAAGCTCACAAAGTTATTGTGACACAATGACACAATTAGACAAAGTGACACAATTAGAGAGTAGAACTCGGGGTTACCTAACTCCCAGTACAAGAGTCTTTACATCAGGTATCTCACTGCTCTTTTCTCTCTCCACCCCGATTCCCCCCCTCCCCGTTTTGGTCCAGTTTTGCCTTCATTCCCTCCCCCAGTTACACCCCTTGCCAGATTTCAGTCTCCACTCCATTCCTTCTCCCTTCTCCCTTCTCACAGGCTTTGGTGCGGTACTTCCACAGAGTCTAACTCCTCCCTGTTCGTTCTCTCAGAGGGGCCAATGACCACTTCCCCCTCAGGGAATTCACTGAGCTGACTATACACAGTGTCTCTTCTGTCTTCTTTGCCCTTTTTAGAATGACCTATTAATTGTTGTTCCCCGATGTCCAACTCATCGTGACCCCATTGGGGGTTTTCTTGGCAGACATACTGGAGTGGTTTGCCATTTCCTTCTTGAGCTCATTTTATAGATGAGGAAACTAAGGCAAACAGGGTTGAGTAACTTGCCCAAGGTTACACAGCTAGTAAGTGTCTGAGGCTTGAATTGATCAGGTCCTCCTGACTCCAGGCCTTCTGTCCACTGGGATAGATCTAGCTGTCCCAATGATTTATGTCTGCTCCCATTTTCCAGGATTTCTGAGTCATGGATATCAATAGAAAACAGTAGCTCAAAATCTTATCTCCTCCACTAGATTTCTATGCTACATCCTCCAAAACTTACTCAAATTTTCCTTTGATAAACATCAGAGAATTACATTTTACAAGTGGGGAAACAGAAGCCAGTAGTTGTAAAAATGACTTGTCCAAGGTCACAGAATAAGGCAGTACCAAATCCAGCACTAGAACCCAGGTCTCTTGACTCCCACTCTAATGCTCCTTCCACAAAATCACCAGGACAACCCAACTCAGTGCAGCAAAACTAAAAGCTTTAGAAAGGGCTATGTGTCGGTCTGGAAAAGTTTGTGAAAAAATCATCAATGAATCTATGATCTCATCAGAATGGATTGCAACACAACCAGTATTTTTTTATCCTGTTAAGCTTCTCCATTCCTTTCTATAACTCCTCCATAAAGGATCTACCCAACAGTTCTGCAGGCCTTCCTCTGATGAGTTAAAAGATGTGTGCATATGCACATATGAATACACATTGGACCTGTGATTTTATCAATACAGGGAATGCCTGGTCAGCATCTATGTATATATACCTACATGGATAGGTACTACATCTATAATTTCATTAGTATAAGGAACTTCCAAGTGAGGAAACTCCCTCTACTAATGCAGATTGGTAACTTCTCTGCAATTTATAGCCTTAGAAAGTTGTCTGGACCTACAGCACTGAGATTAAATGATTTGCCCATGGTCTCAAAGCTATATGTGTCAGAGGCAGAGCATGAACCTAGGTCTTCTCCACTCCAAGGCTGGCTTTCTATGCATTATACCCTGATGCCACTTATCTTGGTCTCTTTCTGCTTTTGATAACTGCAGCACTTTAGCAATGTATTATTACCTAGAGCCAGACCACGTTTCCTCCATGATAACTGGTTCACAGTCACCTTTCAACTGAAGGGCTCTTGGGCAGACAAAAAGACAGCATATCATTAAACTATCCCTGAATAGAGCCCTGTACCAGTAAGCAAGAAACTTGGAGGTGGGAATAGAAAAGAAACCAAAATAATAAAGCAAAAACCAAACTGGTTGGACTTTTGAACATAAGGTACATCATATGCCTAATTTTCCATGTGTCTTAAAAAATTGATTTTTCTCACAGTTTTTCTTTATTTTCTTTCCCCTGATTCATTGAACACAACAGACATTTAACTCCAGGGTTTGAACAATAGCTTTTATTTTTGTTTTAAATATTTAAAGTTACTAGTAGGACCTTAAGGTTATTTATTGGAGGAGCCTTAAACCTGTGATCTTCCTTCCCTTCCTAATTTCTTTATTTTCTTCTGTTCTTAATTTTCTTCTCTTTTTTCCTCCTTACTTCTATCTTTCCCTCTTTCCTACATTCCTTCTCCCTTCCTTTCTCAATTCCTTCCTTCCCTTCTTAATTCTTTCTTCCTTCCTTTCTTTTTTAAAAATTCCCAGAAAAAACACATCACTTGGATTTCCAACAAGCAGCTTCCCAGAAGGGCACAAAAAAAATAATGCCACTTGTTTCACGTACTACCCTGTTATAACCCTGCAGGAGGAAAAACATACTGGCTAACTGCTAGTCCACAGGAAACTGAACTCTTGCTACTGCCAAGTCTTGGGAGAGTCCAGCTCTCTTTTGACTTCATAGGGGATTTGGAAGTGTATTCTCTATCCTTGGTTACATATGGTATCACATGAACCAGTCTCGAAAGGGAGCCCTGATTTCAACTAATTTTTTTTCTCCCCTCTGGGTGTACATAATCAGAGACTTGAGCAGTACAAGTAGTTGCCAGAGCCAGCCTATGTAAGTGAACTCTTCCTCTTCACCAAGGCAACTTAGTGCTGCATATATTTATCACTAAACAGTGTTCCCTTCTTTCCAAGGCTGCTGAGATCATGCCCTGAAATGGAGATGCAATTGTTTGCAGAGAAAGACATACAAACAGAGTGCTTCTGTACTAAGCCAGAGAGCCTTGCCTGCAAGCAGGCAATTACCTACAGCTAATTTAATTGTCTGAAGATGGTGACCCTATGTAATCAGAACAGCAGCCCCTGCCTGGCAGGCAAACTTAAAGCATGGGTACTTTTCCAGACTGCCTTCTGTGTTTCAGTTTTGTTTTTTGTATAAAAGCATGAAAGAGCATCAGCTCCTCTCTGTGTGTCCAGTTCCCACCATGGTCCCTGTCTTCACAACAAGATCAACTACTCACCCCAAAAAAGGATTTAGCCTTTGGCTTGCCTCCCCAAAGTTAGAATAGCCAAAGGAGCAGCCATGAAAAATGAGCCTCCAGAAGAAGACAACTTTGTTGTTTGTTGTTTGTTGTTGTCAGACTTCTCAGGAGAACTTTGCGCAGATGTCCCCTAGGCCTCTGGGGTGACGCTTTCCGATTCCAGAGATGCAATAAGACCAAGGTAATTTGTGTTAGGAATTCCAAATTACCATTCAGGTCTGCAAACAGGTTTGCCACCATTACTTGGCTAATTTTAGCAAGTCACTGTCCCTTTCCACACCCATCTCAGGGAAATATCTGACCCCAAAGTTCACCCAATGCTACTTTGGTTGATCTCCAGGCATGAAGATCTAAGTCTGAGTTCTGTTTCCATTCACTGGAATCCTTGACAGGCCTTTGACTCTCTCTGATTTCTGTACCTCTCACTCCCTCCTCCGTGTCCTCCTCCCCTCCACTGCTAGCAAGGACCAGTACCTTGCTAATCCCTCATCAATCAAAGGGACTTCCTTGTCTCTGTCTCCCAGGGTTTTTCTCAATCCCCATGCTGCCTGCCTGAATTGTTATATTTCCTGGAATTTGAACCTGAACAATAATGTTTATCCGTCAGCAAGCTATGTCCACAACACTTGGCACCAGCTGTTTCAATTAAGATTTCCCAATCCTTGCCAAGAAGGAGACAGGCTTGGGGAGGGGCAAGTGGCAGAAAGGGAGAGGAGTGTGGTATGAAAGCTCTGGATTGCCCAACTTGAAGAAGAAACCATGTGTCAATTGAATCTGTGTTTGTATGTGAAACCTCACAAATAACCATGTTGATAAACTGACATAACAGACCAGGCTGCAGTTGTTACATGAATAGCATTTTCATTCTGACTGTAGTGGCCTCATCAGGACAATACATGATGGCCAAGATGAAATGGAGGTGTTTTGTCCTGGAAGCAGGCCTGGTGCACTTGCTTCCTTACATTTACTTTGTTGTTGTTCAGTCATTTCAGTCATATCCAACTTTTCATGACCCCATTTGGGGTTTTCGTGGCAGAGATCCTAGAGTGGTTTGCTATTTCCTTCTCCAGCTCATTTTACAGATGAGGAAACTGATGCAAAAAGAATTAAGCGATTTGCCCAGGCTCACACAGCTAGTAAATGTCTGAGGCCAGATTTGAACTCCAAGCTGGCACTCTGTCCACTACATCACCTGGCTGCCCTACATGTGCTTAATGCATTACTTTTCAAAACACTGTCACATCTTTTCTCTCAGCTGATCTGTAGGACAATCCTGGGAGGTGGTAAGTGGTTATTAATGCCTAATTCAAAAGCAGCTTTTGCCTGGGTGCAGAGCTAGGGGCAATGCATGTGGGATACAAAGAGGCAGATTTACATTCGATATTGGGAAAAGGACTGTCTAGTACCTGCAGCTATCCAAAAGTCTTGGCACTATGCCTGGAACGTGCTTCCCTCCTCAAGCCGGTCATTTAGAAGCCCCTAGTTCCTATCCAAGCTCAGTTCCAATAGTACCCGAGACCTTACCTGGTAGGACCAAATGTTATTGCCTTTCCCAAGAAACTCACCTTATGTTACTTTTATACCTAGTATATACACACATACATATTTTTACATATAAACATGTACGTATTTATATATACAGATATTATCTCCTCCAATAGAATGCAAGCTCCTAGAGGGCAGGAATTTTTTTCATTTTTGTCTTTACATGCCTTTACAGGCACAGGGAGATGGTGGAGGGTTTCTGGGCAAAATCCAACTGCAAAGCCTACTTGCTTCAGTGAGCCATTTTGATGGGAGACAAGCCTACATCTCTGTATACATGTCTCTAACCAAAACCAGAATGATTCAGTGCTTGCACGGTTCAGGTTCAAACTGGCATAGTCCAGACTACTTGAGGAGCACCTTTATGTGGTTTCTTTTTTTTTTTCAAAATATTATTCAATTTTATTTTATTTTTAGTTCCAACTTCTCTCTTTCCCACCTTCCCACCCCCACCTATTGAGGAGGCAAGAGAAATAAAACTGATACCAATATATATAGTCAAGCGAAATAAACTCCCACATTAACTCTATCTAAAAAAGGAAAAATATGCTTCTATCAGTACTCTGACAAAGCTCTCTATCTAGAGGTGAATAGTGTTCTCCATCTTGGGTCCTTTGGATATGTGGCTGGTCATTACATGGCTTCAATGACTTTCCGCGTCTGCAGGGCCTGGCACATAGTAGAGACTTAATGATGTTAATAATATTATTATAATAATAACAACACATATTTACATAACACTTCATAATTTGCAAAGCACCTCATATTACATTTACATCTCTTTCTCGACCCTCACAACAATCCTATAAGGTAGGTACTACTGTTATCCCCATTCTACAGGTAACAAAACTGAGAATTAAGCAGCTTGCCAAGGGTTACACAGATAGTAAGGATGTAAGTGGTATTTGAACCAAATCTTCCTAACTCCCAAGTCCAGTACTCTACAGCACCAAGAGATATGAATTCTGGGCATTTTCACTGGCTATCTATCCCCATGCCTGGAATGTTCTCCCTCCTCAGCTTTATCTCCTGGCTTCCCTGGCTTCCTTCAAGTCCCAGCTAAAATCTCACCTACTGCAAGAAGTTTGTCCTCATCTCCCTTAATGCTAATGCCTTACCTCCATGATTATCTCCGGTTTATCCTGTATTCATCTTGTTTGTTCACAGTTTGCTTGCATGTAATATTCCTCATTAGACTGAGAGCTCTGTGAGAGCAGAAACTGTCATTTCCCTTCCTTTCTATTCCTAGCACTTAGCTTTGTGCCTGGTACACAGTGATCATTTGATTAAATATTTGTTGACTGAGAGCCTGACTGGAAGGCCACTTATCTTTTATGAACTGGACTGGATAAACTCTGAGGTTTCATATAACTCTTACCTTCTCTGATTCTGTAGTCCAGGATACAAGTATTCTCATTCTCTGGATAGAAACACTAAGACACAGAGAGATTATTTTCCTGAGGTTACACAGAGGGTTAGGGGTGAAGCTGGGTTAGAGCCCAGATTTCCTGTCTGGCTCTCTTTCCACTAGACTATCCTGTTATAGGATCATCCCATTTTAGAGATGGAAATGACTTTCAAAGTTATCTATTCCAAAATGCTTGGCACAATGCCTGGTACATAGAAAGCATTGTATAAATGCTGGCTATGATTTTTGTTATTATTATTAGATGAGGAAACTGAGAATGAGAAAGGGTAATTGACTGGCCCAGAGTCACATAGCTACTAAATATCTGAGGCAGGATTTGAACTAAGCTCTTCCCTACTGTTAAGTCCAGTACTCTGGCCCAGTGTGCCACCTATCTGCCTAATGGTGATATGTGACAGGACTAGGATTTGCACCCAGGTCCACTCATTCCAGATTTAGCACCTTTCCCACTGCATCTGCAGATGGTTGGTTTAAAAGGATTTCCTCTAAATAGAAACACAGGAAAGAAAGAGATCTTGGGAGCTCGTTGGCCTGATTCATTTTTTACCTTCAAGTAAGATTCTGTGGCTATTGGCAAGTTAAATGTATTAGCTTTCTTAATAATTCCATTGTTGGGAATATACCCACAAGATATTTTGTCAAAATCAAAGACAACCCAAAAAGAGCCATCGGTTCAAAGATTTTCCTAGCAGTATTCTTGCTAACTGCAAAAAACTGGAAGTAATTTAAACGCCCAACAATAAGAGAATAGTTACATAAATTGCGGTACATTAATGTAATAGAATCCTCTGGTGCCATTAAGACCAAAAATTATGAGGCAGACAAAGAAATCTGGAAAGACCTTTATGCAAAGGGAAAAAAAGCACACTAGAAAAATGTAGTCCATACTATATATGATCAAATAAGAGGAAAATTGAATGAGAATTTATTAAATTAGATTTAGATACTAAGCAAGTTGAAATGGAGGTACCTGGGTAGTAACATTAGTTATTGGTCAATCCTCCCAACTTCTGCAACTGCCTAGTCTTCCTTCATCCTCATGTGGATAGTTCCAGATTTTAGGGAATCAAAGATGGGGAAAGGTCCCACATACACAAAAATATAATTTATATCAGTGCTTAAGAGTAGAAAGAATAGCATTGTTTAGTTGGTGGACAAATTTTGACAAAGCATGAAAAATACCAAGTTACTGACCTTAGAGAGACTTTTCATTCATTCTTTTCCTCTTGACAATGTCTGTCACCTGTTTTTCTTTCATATGTTCTTCCCTTCACCTCCAAAAACCAATGGAGTCTTTAGAAAAGGAAACATACCTTAAAATATTATTTTGATTTTTAAAAGATTCAGTTGTTACTTTTTTATTTAGAGGAGTTATGACCAAAAAAAGTGAACTGTTGGTAAGATGAGAGGATCAGAGTCAGAGATAAAGTTAGAGTCCATCAGAGTCAGAGTTAGCGGCCATCTAGATTCTAGTCCAAACCTCTCCTTTTACAGATGAAGAAACTGAGCCCAGAGGAGTGAAATGATTTATCCAAGATCACACAGGTAGTGAGTAGCAGAGTCAGGCTTCAAATCTAGATCTCCTGACTCTGAATCCAACTCTGATGCCACCCAGCTTCCTCTTGATTACCAGGTGTCTGAGCAGTCCCCTCACTACACATCCATTCCAGATGCAAATTGATTTTATTTTAAAAATTGCTGCCTGATAGGCAGAATCTAACTCCATCAATCTTGCAACATATGTGATGCAGACTTTCACCAGCCAAACACCGGAGGTCAGGAAATTCAGAATAATAAAGGAAGAGAAACTTATTCTCCTCCCCCAGGAAATCATCAGAATTTTAGGGGATTCAAATGAGTCACCAGGGCCCTTTGAAACAGATTAAAAGTAACTCATATCCCTGTAGGAATTACCCTATTTAAAGAAGCAATTTTCATTTCTTCTTTGGAAATGAAAAGGGGCTCCCCAAATGTCATCTAAGCATCTCACCCTGAAAATGAAGATGAGGCCTTTTTTGGGTTTTTTTGGTCTTTTAAAAAATGTTTGTTTTTTTTTTTTGACTGGCTGACTGGTACAATATGAAAGTGGTCAGCAGGGCTGTATAACAGGAGACTCATTGAGGAAAAAAAAACCTTATTCAGAGGCACAGAGAACATGTGATACTTTTCACAGAAGAGGAAGAGAGCTATAATTTGTTTAGAACAAATTCAGCAAGACGGATCCATGAGCAAACAAAGGTGAATGCAGAAACATATCCATTCCACCTCAAGCATGAACAACCTCTGTATGTGTATGCACAAATCCCAGGGTTCTGGTTTTCCTTTCAAACTGAAAAGCTGCTGTTTTGCTTCCTAGGGGACTAAAACCTCACAGACTTGCTCTGTTAGGGCCGTGGAAGAAAAAAAAGTCTGAGTTTCTCTCCCCATTTCCATTAGACTGCATTTTTGATAAATTCTTTATATTCTGGTGAGGCGCATTGAATTTAGAGCTGAAGAACCTGGGTTTGAAGCATTATCTTTGTTACTTAGTACCTGTAGGTCCCTGAGCAAGTCAATCCTCTCTCCGTGCCCCCCCCCCCCAGCCAGAAGTTTCTTCATCTTTAATGAGGAAATTGGCCTATTGGCCTCAGTGCCCTCTGAGGTCCTTTCCAGCTTTAGATATATGATTCTCCCATTCTCATTCTCCTTATGATCCCTTTTAATCCCCTTTCTTCACCCTATACACACACACACACACACACACACACACACACAGAGTCACATAAAATTGCAAATACTGCTTATGTTTCCAAATATCCAGCTCCTCGCTCCCTGTGGTCTATTCGTAGAAAGATAATGTTCCTTTCTGCCGAAGGCCAACAGGTCAAAAAAAAAAAAAAAGGCATATTATCTAGAAGATAAAATAAATAAGGAAGCGTATCTTGCTGACTTTTTTTTTTTTGCTCAGCTGGACTTTGTGTATGTAAATGCAGCAGTTTGTCAGCCATAGGGTCCAAAGTTGCTATGAGAGCCTGGTAAACTTCTGTCCCTGTGTGACTCAACCATATTCATGAGGATAATTCACAAGTTGCTTTCCAAACCTTCTCTACTTATTCATGGATCGAGAGCTGGAAGGGACCTTAGTGGTCATGGGATCATAGACTTAGAGCTAGAAGTGACCTTAAAGATCATGGGATTATAGAATCACAGGAGAAATAGTCCAGTCCCACCCTTTCATTTTCCATGTAGTAGGAGATGGCAAATGAAAGTCTCGTCCTTAGGGCATGGGTACATTTTGCCTTCTTAGTAGGCTATACCCAGCCTATGTGAATTCAATCCAATATGTGAAATGTTTGGGAAAAAGTTTCTGTCCATGAGTGATTGGAGGGGAACAGGAGAGGAGTGAGTTCTATGGGATGGTTTTCTGGACAGCTGGAAGATAGAAAAACGAATGACTCAGAGGACAAAATCAAACTAAGTGTGCATACAAGAAATTCCAGCAGATTGTCTCCCCTGTTCCTTTTACGTGGCTTTCATATCAGGGGGATTGCTGTGAGCCACTAGGTGAGGGAGGAGCAGGCTACCCTATCTCCCATATGGCCACCACGTGTCTCTAAGCACATGGTGTCTCTGTTTCTGTCATATTTCTGCCTTCCTGATCTTAGGGGAATGAGTACCTGGAGACAGAATGGACCAGATCACAACTTTGTAAACCTCAAAAGGTCAAAAGAGACATCAAAGGTCGCTTCAGCAATAGGCACTGGTAGCAAAGAGCATGAGAGTTGGTAGAATAAATAGCTAAGTGTGATAAGGATCCAGTGCAGAGTACTAATCCAGCAGTAGTTTCACCCTTTGTCTGAGACACTCAATCCCTCAAGGAAAGCTCAGCTGACCAAAGAACACCTAGCTCATTGGGCAACATCATGCCTAGAAGTGAATTTTGGGGGCACTCTATAAAGGGAGATAAGGACTCCCAGGCCAGGAGCCACAAGTTACCCTCCTGCCCCATATGTTCCCTACATTTGTGTTTCATGTTTGAGCCCTCTCTTCCTAGGGAAGAGTGAATGTAAGTTGGAGTGGCAAGGTTGTATCAACCAGTACTCCCTCAGTTTGAGGGATGAGGATTGAATGAGGTCAAATGCCCAAGGGTCATACAGGCACTAAATACCAGACCTGGAATTTGAACTCAGGTCCTCTGGCTCCAAATGCAGTTCACTTTTAACTGTAGCACAATCCTAGGCCTATGATACCCTAGTGGAACAGAGAGGTCCTAGATCAGAAAGATGAAATGTAACACAATGGAAAAAGCATCAAACTTGAAGTCACTAGATCTAAGTTCAAATCCTGTCTCTGCCACTTACTACCTATATGACCTTGGGCTAGTCAGCCTACTGGACCTCAGCTTCCCGATCTATAATTGGACTAGCCAACCTCTAGGGTCCCTTCCAATATAGCTTTAGAAGCTATAATCCTGTGATCCATTTAACTGTGTCATTGACCACTGCAGGGAATGCACTGAATGTTTTCCCTTCAGAGCTGCACAGTGTAACGTCTGTCCGTCCTGTGCAACTCTCACCCGTGTCTTCCTACAAATCTTCCATGAAGGGAAGGGAAAGGAAAACCTGGTCTGGTCTCTTTATGTTACATGGATATTATCAATGAAGCATACAAGTGATCTTTCTTTCTTGCTACTAATGGGCTCCCTCTTTTTTTTTATGAGATCTATTTATACTTCTTCATGAAGTAATGAGTTGTGACCTGCCAGCACCCGCCATTCACTTCTCTGTTGTCCTTTGAATGGTCTTCCCCCTCAGCTCTTCAGAGATTGCCAGGATGTGTGTGTTACAACCATGTAAAACTGAGGGGAGACTATTAGCATCAAAAAGGTAGATATTGGTATGTGGCTGTATTCTTTAACATAAATCATCCAAATCCATCTTGTACATCATAGCCTGGCAACTCCTAGACTAGTGATTCCCATCCTTTGTTCTTCAACATACAAACGATTGTCTCAAATTTCCAAATTGATTCTGACTTTACTTCATTTTCATTTTAAAAGTGATTAAAGTAAGAGGTAAGTTGGTGTATGGCCATTGTATGCCATTGTTAATCAAGCAATCTCAAGAGATCCAAAGAAAGACCTCCAGCATGTTCTCTCCAACCTCCCTTAGAGATTGGGGAGAACGTGGATGTGGAAAAGAGCCACATAGGCTAAGAAGGCATGGATGGGTTTCTATGTACATTATTGGAGGGAGTATGAATATTAATAAGATCATAGATCCTTAGAAGTACTGAAAATCTTAAAAGTTCATTTTATGCCACACAGCATATTTTCTTCTGAGACATTTCCAAAATGGCAAATATTTTAAAACCAAATGAATGGCAATAGGTGATAATCCTGAAAAGGTCAAGAGTCTCTTTCAGGACCTACTTCTATTTAAGTCATGTTGTATAAGACTTAAGTCGATGCTAAACATTAACACATACAGTTGCTTAATAAAAGGCAATCTTTTTTGAGCCTTGATTTTCTCATCTATAAAATAAAGGGGTTATACTGGAATGAGCTGAAAGAGTTCAGTGCTAAAATTCTAAGAAACAGCATTATAGAATGGACAGAGTACTAACCTCATATTTATCTGCTGGGTAACGATGTACAAGTAGCTTAACTTCTCTGATCCTCAGTATCTCTATCTGCAAAATGGGGATAACATTTGTACTACCTAAAAATCATAGAGAGTTGTTATGAGGTTGAAATTAGATAATGTATGTAAAACCTTTGCTACCCTTAAAAGCATTTTTAAAATATCAACTATTTTTTTGTTCTGTCAAAATGCTTTTGGGGGGTGGAGCCAAGATGGCAGAGCAAAAGGCCAGACTTGCATGAGCTCTCCCCCAAACCCTTCCACACTCCCTATCTGTAAAAAAATAACTCTAAACAAATTCTAGAGCTACAGAACCCACAAAATGACAGAGTAAAACAAATCTCCAGCCCAAGACAACCTGGAAGGTCAACAGAAAAGATCTATCTAGGCTAGGAGCAGAGCATAGTCCAACATGGGCTGCACCAGCACAGACAGAGCTGGAGCAGGCCTCAGGGGACTGAATCACTGGCAGCTGTGGTGGTTTCCAGAATTCTCAACCCACAAATGCCAAAGACAATGTAGAAGGTCAGTGGGAAAACTCTGTCAGAACTGGGTGAGAGAGGAGCATGCTCTGGCCCCAACCCAGGGGCTAGCTATAGTGGCAGTGGCGGAAGCCGCAAGAGCAGCAGCTTCCGGAGCTCCAGGCCCACAGACAGTGGGGGGATTAAGCAGCTGATCAGAGGGGGATTGCAGGGATCTCTATGCTGGTGCTGAGGCAGGATTCTCTTGCTTTGCTCTGCTTGGATCTGGGTCGTAGTCCTGGTTGGTGGTCCTGGGGTGATGAGGAGCACTGGCATGGCAGAGCTTGTGGCAGCTGTGGAGAGGGAATCCTCCTTACAGTTCCAAGGCAGAAAGAGTGCTTGAGGTCACTCATAGACCAGAGTACAGGCCAGGAGAGGAGTAAACACCTCTCGTTTGATCATACCACCTTAGAAGAACTGAAAACTTACAGGTGCCTAGAATCATCTCTGAAAACAGCTGTGCAAAACCCCTGAAGCTTGGGACAGTGCACTCTCCACTTTGGAACCAGAGTCCAAAGAGCTCAAAAGTCAAGTAAGTAACTGGCTGGGAAAATGAGTAAATGGCATAAGAAAAGCCCTCAGAATATAGAATCTTACTTTGGTGACAAAGAAGATTTAAACGTACAATCAGAAGAAGACAATGAAGTCAAAGCTGACTACATCAAAAGCCTCCAAGAAAAACATGAATTGGTCTCAGGCCATGAAGAGCTCAAAAAGGATTTCGAAAATCAAGGAAGAGAAGTAGACGAAAAATTGGGAAGACAAATGAGAGTGATGCAAGAAAATAAGGAAAAATGAGTCAACAGCTTGCTAAAGGAGACCCCAAAAATGCTGAAGAAAATAACACAAAGCTGGGAGCAGAACAGAGCAGAGCACAGCGTGGACGAGAGCAGAGCACAGCATGGGCGGCAGCAGGACCAACTAGACCAGGAGCTGGGTGGAACAGGCCTTAGTGCCCTGAATCAGTGAGCTGTGGCAGTTACCACACTTCTCAACCCACAAACCCCAAAGACAACAGAGAAGGTTAGTGGGAAAAGCTGCAGGGGACAGAGTGGAAGGAGCTCTTGGTTCGGCCACCACCCTGGGGACAGCGGGGGCGGTGCAGCTACAGAACTACAGCTGCAGTTGCTTCCAGCCCCAGGCCCACCTGGTTGGAGGAATTAATTAGTGGATCAGAACAGGAGTGCAGAGCCTGCTTAAGATCTGAGTCAGGTCCTAGTTAGCAGTTCTTGGGGAAGGAGGAGTACAGCTGGTGTGGCAGAGGTGGCTATATAGAAATAGCTCTGAAAACAACAGCGCAACCCCTCAAGCTTGGAACATAGTACTCTTTACTCTACAAGCAGTCATACCCTGACAAAAAACTCAAGGGTCAAGTAAGTTGGCTGGGAACATGGCCAGGTGTGAAAATGGACTCAGATTCAGTCTCGGACTTTGGAATCTTTCTTTGGTGACAAAGAAGACCAAAACATACAGCCAGAAGAAGTCAACAAAGTCAAAGAGACTACGTCAAAAGCCTCCAAGAAAAACTTGAACTGGTCTCAGGCCATGGAAAAGCTCAAAAAGGATTTGGAAAAGCAAGTAAGAGTAGAGGAAAATTGGGAAGAGAAATGAGAAGGATGAGAGAAAACCATGAAAAACAAGTCAATGACCTGCTAAAGGAGAGCCAAAAAAATACTGAAAAAAATACTGAAGAAAACAACACCTTAAAAAATAGACTAACTC
>CM053624.1:252530390-252549554 GCA_028646595.1 Phalanger gymnotis | reverse complement strand
TAGGAAGAAGCAAAATATAGTTGGTCTTTCACAACATAAGTGTTATACTTAATGATACGCATGTGGCCCATGTTGAATTGCTTGACTTCTTAGGGAGGGTGGGTGGGAAGGGAAGAGGGGAGAGAATTTGGAACTCAAAGTTTTAAAAAATAGATGTTCAAAAACAAAAACAAAAAAGGTTTTGCATGCAACTAGAAAATAAGATGCACAGGCAACGGGGCATAGAAATTTATCTTGCCCTACAAGAAAGAAAGGGAAAAAGGGATGGGAGGGGAGTGGGGTGACAAAGGGAGGGGTGACTGGGGAACAGGACCACCAGAATATATGCCATCTTGGAGTGGGGGGGAAGGTAGAAATGGGGAGAAAATTTGTAATTCAAACTCCTGTGAAAATCAACACTGAAAACTAAAAAAAAAAAAAGATTAAAATGTAATTGGGAAATGTTTAATAATAAATAAAAATACAATACCACTTAAAAAAAAAAAAGGAAACAGTGCTGATATGGTCCATAGGCAGAAAGGAAGGGGAAAGTTGAAGGACCAGTCACTCCCTTTTATGTATACACTGAATTATCAGTTCTTCTGGCTCCAAGTACAAGAAGGGGATTTTTTGTCATCTCAAAATACAATCCCTAAATCACACATGGCTGGGAATGAGTCCCAAGGCTCCCACCTGGTCAATCAGAACCAGGAATGGAAACTCTGATCATGTTCCATGGAGTGGTCTCTACAGGCCAATTTCACCTCACTTCACACATAATCTAAATCATCTGTATTCTCTTCCATAATCATCTCTATCTCTTGTTTTCTTAAGATATATTTCATTTCATCTTCTTGCTGAGAATTTCTCCCTCACACTGCTTTGTAACACAGAAGCTGCTGTCTGGATTATGGAAATAATCCATTATCTATCCAAGCTTCTTGGAGGTGGGCCTAAAATATAGTCTTCCTTTAAGAAGTCAATGTACAGCCCTGCCCAGGTGGTCTGAGGGAGTTATGGAGGCCATGTATGTTAAGTGGGTCAAACCACTACCATCACCTCCACTACCCTCCACTTAGGCCTTAATGAAGCCAGTCTTGGCCCAAGAGCCCCAAGAATGGTGGTACCACCAAGATCACTGGCCTTGCTTCTAGCCACAGCTTTGCAACCATCATCAAGAGGACAACCCTTTTGGAGAAGAGAGGAAGGGAAGGAACAAGCATTTATTAACCACCTAATATTTGCCATATACTGCACTAAGCATTTTATAGATATTATCTCATTTGAGGAACCAACATTCCTACCCCCATCAACAACAACATCAACCACTAACCAATTGTCGACCATGGGCAGGTAAGCCTAATAGCCTCAAAAATAACAATACCCTCAGGATTTAAGTCCTCCTTTGAGCTCAGCCCTTGCAACTATCATTCAATGGAGCCACTGCCTCTGAAGGTGCTGAAGCCTCCATCTTCTCATCCACCACAGCCCCTGAAGATGCAGAAAAGAAAGCTCTCGCCGCCAAAGCTCTTCTCCCTGATGAATGACAACATCGGAAACAGAAATAGTATTATCAATTAAAATGATAATAAAGAGGATTCATTACTATCATGAGGAACACTGCTTTGCTTAAGGACCATCGAACTTTTTCATCACCTTGTTTCTGAAATAATAATAGATAGCATCTATAAAGTGCTTTAAGGTTTACAAACTGCTTTATATGTGTAATGGAGGACTGGGCAATGGGAACACCAGACCCCAGTGCACTCACAGAAAGCTGTGCCTACTGTGGGGAGGCTTGGTGAGCCTGCCTTTGGAAGGGTTTAATGATGTCTAATGGAAGGCCCCATTCTCTACTTGGAAATATGTGTCGCTATTCTGTGACTGTTTCTGATCTAGTAACCACATGGTAAAAAAGATGAGCTTTTGATTGGCTGCTGAGTCAGAACAGGGAGAGTGTATAGGATTTCCTTGGAATAATTTGGCCTTTTCTCTTTCCTTGGTATCCATCAACAAAGAAAAGCTGCTGTGGACTTGTGGGTGGAGATGACCTTTCTCACCTGCAATCTGCATAAAGGCTCAAGCCCACCAACCCTGGTGTTGCTGAAAGAAATATGCGAACGTTGATGAGATGTGACTCTTCCCACCCATGCCAAAAGCACATGGTCCTGTTACTGCTTGTCTCTATCATATCCGTTCTTTTCTGTCTTAGCTGAAGAATTGTTGGAGCTGGAACAGACTATACTGTGACCCTGTGAGTTTTAAGTGGTCAGGATTGCCACCAGAGATCTGTCTGTTCCAGAGCCCAGTATACCAGCATAGCCTAGGGGAATAACTAGAATGCTTTCTCACGTAAATGGACCCTATAGCCAAGATGCTGCAAGGAGTGACTCTGTCCAGTGGTCATGCCAAATCTGGAAGGCAACTAGGTGGGAGGAATGCTTTGGAGCAACTGCTTTAAGCTTGAGAAGTCGTTCTTGTTATATCTTCTTGGTAAATAATCCTTTATAAAAGTTAATTGATGTTAATTGGCTAAATGATACTGAAGTGTTAAATGATATTTAATATTAGGGAGATACATTGAAAGAGGAGCTCTAGCCAATGGCATTAGAAAGATACTCCCAACCTTTCTGTGGTACCCCTAGGACTCTAAGATGAGAAATAACTAGCCTTGTTCTGGGGGACCTAACTCAATGATGTAAGTGAGGGTTGATCTAAGAACCCCCTGAGCATAAGTTTAAAATAACCTCATACCTTTTCTATCTTACTTGATCCTCATAACAATCCTGTGAGATAAATGCTATCATTTACCCCTTTTACAGATGAGGAAAGTGAGGCTGAAAGCGCTTAAGTTACTTGCCCAGAATCACACACCTAGTTTGTATCTGAGGCAGGATTCAAACTTAGGCATTCTTGATTTCCAGTCCGGCCTTCTATCTACTTCAGGATCTATATTTCTTGTCTCCTACTATTAAAATGTACAGATAGTAAATGCTTAGTAACTGCTTTTTAATTCATTCATCAACAGAAATGTTTCCACTTTTCCAAGAACCATTTTGTCAGAAAGCAGCTAGGCCACTGATAAATGGGCAAATTCCCCTTGAAATAAGATCCTCTTTTCCCTAAAAGCAGAGAGATAATCATTTCTGGTTTGATAATAGCTAATACAACCCACAGTAATTTTCCAAGGGATCAGACACCCAACCACCACTCGAGTGGCTCTAGAATGGGTGGAGAACCACAGCTGAAACATCTGGAAATGGCACATTTCTTAACTACTAGAGGAGGAAGAGGATAAAGAAAAGGAAACACCCACTGTTAAGCCAATCCTAGAACAGGTCTGAAGCAAAACATATTAGCCAGAAGGGAGGAAGGGGACACCTCCTCTCCAGCCCCCATCAAGAACTGAAGGTTGAAATAGCTTTTCTTTTCTTACATTTATACAAAGGTCTCTCATACTGGGGGTAAGGGGGAGCGGCAGGAAGCCCTCTAGGGAAAAGAAGTGATGCCTATCCACATTTCCCTAAGAAAGAAATGCCTGTTTTCTTTTATAACCTGCCCTTCCAGGCTCTCTGCCAAGAATGTGAAATGTACTCAACATTAAGCTTCTAAAATATATGTGCATGTATAGGTTAAGGCTGGAAGCTGGAGGAAAAGCTATGGCACTCCAGCCGGAAATATTTAATCTTGGACAATAACTAGACGTATGCTTTTCTCCACTTTCAGTAGAGCTAGTTGGGTCTCTGAATTTTGATGTGCACGCCAGCAGATGTCAGTTCAGCCCCAGAAATCAAAAGCCCTTGTGCTCATCATGCTTATAAAAAGCATGGTAACAAAATTATTTCTTAGCGATCATATTTCTTTATCCGTGTCTTTGATTTATTTTAAATAAGGATGTTTTAAACTCATGATATCCTAGGGCTACAGAGACCAAAGGGAAATAATCAAGCTTCTACCCCCAATCATCTGTGTGAAGGAGACCTTGCCATGGTCTTGCCATCCAACATCTGTTTGGGAATAGCTCTTAGGCCAAACAGCTAATTAGAAGTCAAGCTCCCAATGAATTTTGGCTGCTACAAAACTGTAACAGGTTAATCAACATGAAGAGAAAGAGACCTGATGAAATGGTAAGCAAACAGCATTCTTTCTTCACCTGTAGCTCTTAAATGTTCCCTGGTCCAAGTTCATCCAAATTTGGATACCTGACCTGGACAAGAGCCAAAAAAGGCAAAGAGGAAATGAAAGTCATTGTACTTGGGGAGTTTTGAATTGGCAAGAAAATTGCATTGTAGACAAACAGCTGCCTATGAAGATTGGGGAGGCCAGTAAGTTAGACACATTTTGAGAAAGGCTCACAATGCCTTGATTTATGGCACTGTCTCTTCTGCCATAAATGATTCAGATCAAGGCAGCTCCCAATGACCAATGAAATTTGGCTTCCCATCTATCTTGTCCATGTACTTTTATAAATTTTCCACAAAGGGTCTGTCAAAAACACAAATGAGTCATATCAACAAGGATTAGCTCATATAATCACGAAAATACGGAAGTTGCTCAGAACTCACCTGGGAAGCAATTTACACTTAATCCGCAAGGGTATAAACAACAGTGGCATTAATTGAAACTTATGCCAGTGAGATGATTTTTCCTCAGAACTAGGTACTGCCTTATCTGGTCCTGGGGTTGTAACTAGGGTGGATAAAAATGGGCTTTGACTCAGGTCATCAAAACCCTGAGGATCTTGACAGCACTTGTACTTACTTCTTCAACAGCATAGATCTGGGCTGCAGTTTCTTGATTGTTTATCCAGAGGGATGGTTTTGATTTTTAACTTCAGGAGAGAAGTAACGCCTCCAAAAAACCTTCAGCAGGATTTTGGTTACCCAATCCTGTCCAGCAGGCTGAGGCTTCTCATTCAGCTCCTGCTAATGGGAATAGATAGGAAAGGAAGCATGTGCAATGGGGAAGGGACAAATGTGTTATGCAAGAGGCAGAGGCCCCGTGGGAGTGGTTGTTCTGACCTCCTTGTAAGACAGACTTTGCAGCTGCAGGAGCCTTCCAATTCCCAGTTGGCTCCTGAAGGACAATAGGACAAGAGGAAAAGAGAGAGAGAGAGAGAGAGAGAGAGAGAGAGAGAGAGAGAGAGAGAGAGAGAGAGAGAGAGAGAGAGAGAGAGAGAGAATGGAAAATTACCTGGAGAAACAGGGTAGAGGAGTTTTCTGGGCAGAGCCAGTCTATCTCAAACAGACAATGAAGAAATGAAGATGGATAATAAGCTTGGCTCTGAATTAAACAGATGGAGGACAGCAGGCTGGATGACCTGTAAAAAATCATGTAGTTCTTTTAATGATCCTAGGTGGCAAAGTGGATAGAACACCTGACCTGGAGTCCGGAATAACTGAGTTCAAATATGACCTCAGACATTTAGTAGCTGTGTGACCCTGGACAAGTCACTTAATCCTGTTTGCTTCAGTTTTCCTCATCTGCAAAATGAGCTGGAAAAGGAAATGGCAAATCACTCCCATACCTTTGCCAAGAAAACTCCAACTGGGGTCAGAATAGTTGGATGTGACTAAAATGACTGAACAACAACAAATCCTGAATTTTTCCCTGAAACAAAGGCCCACCTGTAAGAGTTAGCAGGATGAGTTCTGTTTCCACAGAAGTTATCTAAACAAGGAATGCTGTCAACACACATTGTTAGGCTAATGGCTATGTTTCCATATTAGGAGATGGGGTCATAAAAGGAAGGTATTTCTTGGGGAAAGAGTTCTGGAAAACAGCCTGGGGGTTCCAGGGGACAAAAGTAGGACAAAAGTTAAGAGCCATCTTTACTGTGCCTGCTTCACAAGGTTCATGTGTGTTAATTTATATGTGCCTAAAGAGGGGTTAGCACCATTTTGTGAATATGCGTCACCTGAGGTGGGAGGGGGAACATATTAAGGGGAACATGTAATAGGCGTTCCCAGAAGCCTATGAGTTATGCTGACTCTCAACAATCAGAGTCAGCCAGGAGGGACTGGCAGCCCAACAGTTACAAAAGACCTATCCTCACTTCTGTCGGGGGCGGGGGGCGGGGAGGGGGGCTCATCTTGGGTCCCTACACCCACCCTGCAGGACGGACACATTAAAGTTCTAACTGCTTCACTCATCCTGTGTCTATCTAATTTACCATGTCTATTTGGGTGCGAGGGGTTATTTCTCATATACTTTTTCAAAAAAAAATCCATTATTTTTTTCCAATTAACAAGCATTTATTTTCTCTTCCTATGCCTTCTATTAAAAAAAGAAAAGACAAACAAAATCCTAATTGTTAATATGCAGTCAAGCAAAACAAATTCCCATATTAACCATGAAACACCCTTTAAAAAACTTTAATACCAATACTTAATTGGTGATACCATATGACTTTGAGTTATGGTATACCATAGACTAAGGAATTGAAGTTGAGAGTCATCCAAAGGGCACTCATCAATCAATACATATTTATTCATGTAAGGTATATGTATGTCTTTGGTGTGAGGGCTGTGAAGCCTTTTTCAGGGCTGCCCATCCATCTTCGGTGTCCATCTGCCGCCAAATTCTCACCTGTGGCTGTATAGCATGCACAGTGGCCATGCCCTGGTAAAATTGTCTCAGGAGACAGGCTAAACCAGGTTGAGGGTAACTTATGGGCCTCAAATCCAAAACCCTCAAACCTTTCACTCCAAATATTCATATGAACTATTTGTGCCCAACCTGTGGTAGAACTTTCTGAGCTTGTATTGGTCTGATCAGCCACAGTCAGACACACTGTATATAGTGATGTCATTTTGGTCCTCTTCAAGAACAAAGGATAACAACCAATTTATTAATGTACCAACTATGTGCCAAGCACTTTGCTATGCCAGGGCTACAAGGACTAAATGGAATAGTTCCTGTCCTCAAAGAACCTACATTCTAACAAGGCAGGAAACATTTACATATATACAGATATACAAAATAACAGACATATGGTAGGTATGATTAAACTATAATATGTTATCAATCAAGAATTATGCAAGAGAAGATGTACAAAGGATATGGAAGGATAAACAGAAACAGATGAAATAAGCCAAAAAAAAAAAGCAAGTCCAGTCATGTGATAAGAGAGAGGGAAAACTGATAAACAGCTATCATACTCCATTGGTATAACTGAGATATCGAAAAAACTGGAGGAAGGCTTCTAACATGCTGGGCATGGAGTCAGGAAGACTTGAGTTCAAATCCTACTCAAGACAATTACTAGCTGTGTGACCCTGGACAAGTGTCTTAACTTCTACCTCAGTTTCCTCATCTGTAAAATGGGGATAATAACAGCACCTATCTCCTAGGGTTATTGTCAGGATTAAATGAGACAGTACTTGTAAAGCTCTTTGCAAATCTTAAAGCATCATATAAATGCTAGCTATTATTTTCATGCTGGGTGGACATGGACAAGAGTCACCTAGGATGAGTCTGAAATAGTAGAGGGAAGATCCACGAATTAGTAAGATGAAAACCTCATCAAAGAAGAGAAGCCAGTCAGAGCTAATCTGAGAAGCAATTTATATCTAAGCCCTGTGAATTTAAAGAACCATGGCATTAATTAAACTATTCATGCTGGTGATATTATCCTTCCTCAGAACTGGACATCGACTTATCTGGTTCTAGAACTTTAACTAGGTCGAGACAACTGGAGCTTTGTCCCAGGGCACCAGCATTTGAAGGATCCTGAAACCACTCGGGCTCTTCAGAACCATAAGAAATGAGTTTAGCATATGATTAGCAAGGATATTTAGTAGGAAGCTATTAGACGATGACTTCCATCATGTCCCCTGGTAGTGGCAACCCAAGTGAGCTCTTCCCTTGTTCTATCCCACCCTGCTCCATTCCCTTCCCTAGGATGAAATCCCAATCTTCAGCTTTAACACAGTGACTTCTCTGTGCCCCACAGTCTCTTCACACATCCTTTCTTAGTCCTTCCCTCAAATGAACTTGTCTTTTTAAAAATTGTTTTCAGTGGCTGTTTTGTGCTGCTCATCCCAGGCACGCTTTGTGTCCTTTGCCCAGGGTTACAAAATAGCTAGTTATGCCTCTGTATGGTTCTGATAGCTCTCCATTCTTTCCCTCTCTGCTGCCCTTTGTATTCTCTGCATGGCTTTTCATATTCTCCTCAAAACAGAGGACAGAGGAAGAGAGAATAGATTGAAGCAAGATTTTAGATCATAATTCAGGCCTGTAATTTGAATAATTTTAGTTTTGAATGAATTTCTGTTCAAGCAAATGCTATTAAAGGATGGTCTCCAGACCAAAAACTTCATGGCTTTCTTTTTCAGCTTTGAGATCCTAGCCCTACTGCCCTTATATATTTTGGTTCTAAAGATTCATTTCTGAAAGACATAAAGAAGTTAGTGTTGTTACTGTTCTGTGTCTGACTTTCATGACCCTGTGGAACATACCGTCCATGAGGTTTTCTTGGCAAAGATTCTGGAGTGGTTTGCCATTTTTTCCTCTAGTGGATTAAGGTAAATAGAGGCTAAGTGATTTGCCCAAGGTCACAGACTTAGTAAGTGTTTGAGGCTAGATTTAAACTCTGGTCTTCCTGACTCTGGACCCAGAGCTCTATCCACTGAGCCACCTAGCTGCCTGTAAAGGAGTATTTAGCCTCTCATAAAAGCTACCTAGTCATTGTGGCAGAGAGGCTAAGAGAGAATTAAGATGAACTATAATTGTTCTTAGCCAGTTTGGGATCCATATTTAATCTAGTAGAATTGCTCATAGAGGGATAGAAAACCACACAAACTCTCAAACATAGATTAAACTCAATGAAATTATCCTGTGATTACCAGTGAAAGGGCAATGGGGCCATCCTGCTGTTTGTCCTTTGTTCCAAAGAGGACCAATGACATCAAGGGGTGATATCTTGACTTCAGAGAAAATTGGATTGAAGTGAGATAGAGTTGCTCAAAGTCATCAGCCTCCCTCTATCTTCCAGAGTCATCAAAGTCCAGTAGTAGGACAAAAGTCAGATGGCCCAGGATACAGTGGATGACCTTGGCAGCTTTAATATCCGACTAAACTCTAAACACTTCACAGCACCTGCTTTAGCCGTCCTTCTTGGCCATTGGAACAAATTGTTCTCATCCGTCCATGCCACCAGGAGAAGTCTTCACATGCTTGGGGTAGTCACTCCCTCAACTCACCAACAGGTCTGAGGTCAATTGGTTACCCTCAACCTAGTTAGCCAGGAGAAAGTTTACCAGGATGTGGCCACTGCACATGCTACAGCTTCTAGGAGCTACAGAGGAGAGTTGAGTGACAGACATCAAACATGAATGAGTCCTAAAAAGGGCTCAGCAAGCCCTCAAAGCAGAAGCGCTAGTCCTCTGTGAACACCTCATACACCCTGTGAGGCCAACTAAACAATATCTCAATCTCTCAGACCATCCATTCTCTGGGCAATTTGGGTACGAGCAGGTTTTTAGGCTCAAATAACTCAGAAACTGCAATTGTAGCTGCTTAGACCTTACCTAGAAGTAGATCGGAGTAAGGATAGCAACATGAGGCGCTGTGTGGAGCATCCTCAAGTGAACCCAGGAAGCAATGTGGTATATTAGAAAAAGAAAAAAACCACTAGGCTGGGAATCATGGAATTTATATTAGAGTTGGAATTAGTATGAGGTGACAAGAACTTTTCCCCAGGGCCTGACATTTATTCTTCCTCCACCTAGAGGTTGTATTGTTAATAGGAGCCCCAATCCAGGGCTACTATCTATATGTCCCTCATTCACACTACCTCCTTAAAAGCCCCATCCTGGACCCACCTTGCCACCAGGATGGTATGGAATGCTTCTTTTTTATTTTTTGGTCAGTTAACAAGAATTTATTAAGCACTTACTATGTGTCAGGCACTATACTCATACACTAGGGATACAAAAAAGGGAAGAAATATGATAGCTGCCCTCAAGGCATTCTTTTTTTTTTTTTAAGGATAATGACTTTATTTTTTTTTCAACATTCACTTTTATAGGATTCTGAGTTCCAAATTTTATTCTCCCTATCTCCTCCACCCCAAGACACCCCAGGACAATCTGATATAGGCTATACATGTACAATCATATTAAACATATTTCCATATTAGTCATGTTATGAAAGAAGAATCAGAATAAAAGGGAAAAACCATAAGAAAGAAAAAGCAAAAAAGAGAGAAAATTGTATGTTTCTATCTGCATTCAGACTCCATAGTTCTTCCTCTGGATGTGGATAGCATTTTCCATCACGAGTCTTTTGGAATTGTCTGAGAAGGGTTAAGTCTATCATAGCTGATCATTGCAAAATGTTGCGGTTACTGTATACAATGTTCTGGTTCTGCTCACTTCACTCAGCATCAGTCCATATAAGTCTTTCCAGGTTTTTCTGAAATCCCCCTGTTCATCATTTCCTATAGAACGACAGTATGGAATGCTACTTTTCCCCACTCTCCCCCAAAGAATTGCCTGGCCTCAGAACTCTCCCTTGAGGGTACCTAAATCAGCAGCAAGGGTAGCATTCACCAGTTACTACTGTCCTTCCTCCACTGCCTCCCACCCATTGGAAACTCAGCCCTGGCTCTCTTCATTGTCTGTTCTCATCTGCCCCGCTTTTCTGCAACCTTGCCTTCTGCAACTGTGATCCAGTGGGAAATGTACTAGATTTGGAAGCAGAAGTAAGGGGTTAGAATTCTGGTTCTGTCATATAACATGAGTGATTTCTAGCAATTCACAAGTACTCTGGATCTCAGATTCCACATCTATAAAAGGAGAAAGATAGACTACAACAGAGATGTTAGACATACTGCCCCATGCACCCACAATACTCCTGAGTATAGCCCAAACCAAATTAAAATGTAATTGAGAAATATTTAACAAAATAAATTAAAATGCAATAAAACATATATAAGATCACATTTTCAAATTAAGTCAATATATGGCTTTTAGGGATTATTATATACTGGATTGGTGGCCCCTATTTAGTTTTTAGTTTGATACCACTGAACTAAATAACTTCCAACGTTCTGTCTAGCACTAAATCTATAATCCTTCCTCTCTTGTCATCAAATTCCTCTTCAATCATAATAATAAAAGCTAATATTTAATTAGAGAAATGCAAATTAAAACAACTCTGAAATACCACCTCACAGTAATCAGATTAATTAATATGACAAAACAGGAAAATGATAAACATTGGAGAGTATGTGGGAAAATTGGGACACTAATGGTGGAGTTGAGAACTGATCCAGCCATTCTGGAGAACAATTTGGAACTATGCCTGAAAGGCAGCCAAACTATGGTTTTGATCCAACAATACCACTACTAAGTCTATATCACAAAGAGATCATAAGAAAGGGAAAAGGACCAATATGTATAAAAATATTTATAGCAGCCCTATTCGTGGTGGCAAAATATTGGAAATTAAGGGGATGCCCATCAATTGGGGAATGGCTGAACAATGGCATATGAATATAATGGAATAGTATTGTGCAATAAGAAATGATGACCAGCCAGACTTCAGAAAACCCAGAAAGATGTGCAAACTGATACAAAGTGAAATGAATAGAATCAGGAAAACACTGTACACAGTATCTGCAACATTGTATAATGATCAGCCATGAATGACTCAGCTTTTCTCAGCAATACAATGATCCAAGACGAGTACAAAGGATTCATGAAGGAAAATGCTATCCATATCCAGATAAAGAATGGATGGACTCTGAATGCAAATTGAAGCACATTTTTCTCATTTACTTTATTCTTTCTCTTGTTTTTTTCCCCTTTTAATCTGTTTCTTCTTCCACAACTGTGATGAATACGGAAATATGTTTTACATGATGGCATATGTATAAACTATATCAAACTGCCTACCATTTTCAGAAGAGGGGAGAGAGGGAGAAAAACTTGGAACTCAAAATCTTGTAAAAATGAATGCTAAAAACTTTCTTGGTATGTAAATGTGGGAAAAATGCTATTTAAAGCAAACAAAAAAAAAAGGGTGGACTAATATTTATATAGAGCCTACTATGTGCTAGGCACTATGTTAAGTACTTTATAATTATGATGTCTTTTGAGCCTCACAACAACCCAGGGAGTTAAATGACATTATTATCCCCATTTAATAGATGAGGAAGCAGAACCAAACAGATGTTAAGTGACTTGCCCAGGGTCACATAGCTAGTAAGTATCTGAGGCTACATTTGAACTCATATCTTGCTGACCTGAGGACTTGATATTCTAGTCACTGTAACACTTAACCGCCTTTTCTTCTCACAATTCTTCTATCTTCTAGAGCTCACTGAAACCTACCTTTCTCCTTAAGATACCACACTTCTTGGCATTTTCTCCAAGGCCGGCTATCACTTCCTTGATACCTCTTAACTCACAGGGCCAAGAGGAGAAGCTGGCTTATGCCCTGGTCCCCACTGCCACTTTCAGATCCATCACCCAGCAACCATCCTAGTTTGAATGCAGATTGAAGTATACTATTTTCACTTTTTTTTTATGTTTTTTTTCCTTTTGTTCTGTTTCTTCTTTCTTCTTCTTTCACAACATGACTAATATGGAAATATGTTTTACATAATTGCATATGTATATAATCTATATCAAATTGTTTAGCATCTTGGTGGAGGGAAGGAAGAGACGAAAGGAGGGAGAAAATTTGCAAAATTTTATAAAAAATTTTATTTAAAAATTGTCTTTGCTCATGATTGGAAAAAATAAAATACTATTTTTAAAAAGTTTACTTCATCCTAAGACCCTTGTTGTTCTCACCTATGGGTCTCCAGGTCATTCTCCCACCTCTCCTAATAAATTCAGGCCCTGACTCAAAGTCTTCCACACATCAACTCCTGCTTCCTTCAGATACCTTGGTCTCACTATTCCTCAATCTCCTTTCCAGGACTTCTCAACCATGCACTGTCTAAACATCCCCTGCCAACCTCATTCACCTGAATTTACCCCAATGGCCCAAATTCTTAGTCATGACATAGGACTTTGGCTCTATGTTTTATCACTAACTTGTTATGAGATCTTTACTAAGTCATGGAACCTCTCTGGTCCTCAGTTTCCTTATTTGCAAAATGAAGGTTTTGAATTAGAAGGTTCCTTGTAGCTCTAATTTGTTGACTCTGTAAGTCAATGGCTTAGATTTGCAAAATGTGTTCTGAAAGATTATTGCTGTCTTTTGTTTTCATATCTAAATATATCCTGCCCTTCTCCCCTACCCAGAAAGCTATTTGTAGCAAAGAGTAAGAAAGAAGGTAATAAAAGCAGTTCAGCAAAACTAATGTATCAACCGAGTCTGACGGAACATACAAAGTTCCACACCCACAGTCCACCACCTCTGCAAAGAAAGAAGAAGGGAGTCTAGAAAAATGCCATTTGTTTGAAGAGAATCTCATGTGCAAAGGAATTTCCATGCTATTTAAGGAAGAGGCTGGGAACTGGGGTTCTAAGTAAAATACAAAGCCTTATGCTTCGGAGACAGCACCAGATGACGTAATATACCCTGGGGGGCTGAGCCCAAGTCTCGGCTTCCACACTTTCACAGCTGGATGCATCTGGTGGGGGTGTAACTAAGACTAATGATTGACAAGGGAAACCCAGATTGCTCATGTAAGACATAAAACAAAGAATTTGTCTAAATACTATTCAAGACTGGGGCAGCCATGGATTCCTTCCTGTTGGGGAGATGGAGAAAAATCCCAGGGAATTCTCTGTCCTTTTCACATTTACAGGCGGCTGTACCAGATAGCCTGAAATCAGATAGCTTGGAGGGTGGAGGTGAGGAGAACTCTCAGGGGTGGGAGCTTGGGGTGGGGGGAAGGCTAGGGCAAGCAAAGGCTAGAGGGGCCCAAGAAAAAGGTATTACTAACACTCATTTCCCAAACTCTAACTCTGTTGAATGGGGGTGTGTGTGTGTGTGTGTGTGTGTGTGTGTGTGTGTGTGTGTGTGTGTGCCCGTGCAAGCAATTCAATGCAGATGAAAAGAATTCTCTTTATAGAAATTCTCTTTTTTTCTTGTTTGCAGAAAAAAACAAAAGGATGTCTCCATGGATTGTTTTTTTCCTCCTAGTTTCAAGATTGCTCTTTAAAGACCCTTGAACTCCACCTACCTTGTTTCCACAATTAAAATAAAAAACACTAGAGCTCCATTAAGAACTAAAAAGAGTTGGGAGAAGAGAGGTAGATGGGAGAAAGGAGGTATAATAGGATCTTGAGAGCAGGGACTATCTTTTGCCTTTTTTTTTTTTTTATTTTGTATCCCCAGCACTTAAACACAGTACCTGGAACACAGTAGGTGCTTAATAATGCTTCCTGACTCACTGGAAGCCATTACCTCCTAAGGTAATCCATTCCCTTTTTGGGATAGCAATAATCTAGTGTTTGGTTGCTTTGAGACAACATCTGCTTTGCTATAATTTCTGCCCATTACTCTTAACTATGCCCTTTGGTGCCATACAAAGCTAGTCTAATGCCTCTTACACTTGACAGTCCTATAAATACTTGAAAACAGCCATCATTTCCTTCTAAAGTCTTCTCAATTGCTCCTTCTCCCAAGCTAAATGTCTTATTCCACTGACCTGTACATATGGCATTGTACGGGACAGAATTTTTAAACAATAGGAGAGACATCCTTAGGAGGAACAAAGCAAATTTATTTCACAAACCTTGCAAGATTTGGGCACACCTCCATAATGGAAGAGGCGAAGTAATTAATACTCTAATTTATACTCTTAATGAAAAAGATTCCCACCCACCTCTATCCCTTCTCACCATTGGCTGGGTGGTGGGCTTACAGTCTAGGCACAAAAACTACACTGACTGAGGTTGATCTGGTCCATTCAGGTTTTCCCTATCAGAACTCAACTGCCTGGGTGGTGACTGAAAGTCTAGGGGAAGGAGAGACTTTCCTAGAGCAAAGAACAAATAGCTCACAGGAAATTCATTATCCTCTAACATCTGAGAGAGAGGGGGAAGGGAATGCCTTCTAAAATTACAAGGCCAAATCCCAAAACCTCTCCATTAGACATACCCTGTGAAGTCTTCACAATTATCCATCCCATTCAGCATTATCACAGAGATGGCCAAATGACCAATCCTTTTATTAATTACTTACTAGCCATAATTAATAAAATTATTAATTACTCAGTAATTATGTCTCTCAAACTTTTTATACATCACACTATCCTGTATTTCTGAAACCGGACTTTGAAATCCAAATGCAGGATGTTATTTTTCTCCCTTTGATTTTCATCTTATTGGAATGGGCCAGATGTTCTAGGATGCTTGGAAGTTTTTGGATCCTGAGTTAACTCTCTTTCTGAGATAGCCATTAGGTATAAATTTGATAAATATACTTTCTATACCTTTATCCAAGTCATTGCTAAAATGATAAGCAAAAGGTCCAGGTAACAAATCCTGGGTTACTCTACTAAAGAAATTCCTTTGAGTTGACATTGATTACTTAATGGTTAAGGTCCAGCCCTTCCCACCAGGAGTGAATGTATCTAACTGTACCATCAATTAGCCCACATCTTTCCATCTTTCCCACAAGAGCAGCATGAGACTACACAGCATTCTCTTGCTCTACCAACCTAATAACCTTGTCGAAACAGACGATGATGCTAGTCAGCATGACCGATTCTTGACAAAGCCATGTTGGCTCTTTGTGATCACTGCTTCCTTTTCTGAATGTTCATTAGTCATCCTTTTAGGAATACATTCAAGAACTTTGCCAGTAATCAAAGTCAAGCTCATTAGTCTGTAATTTTCAAAAGACTACATCCTACTCATTTCTGGAAAATCAAGTCAACACTCTTGCACAAAGCAACTCAGCAAGTACATCTGGTGATTATTTCGTGGATATGGATACCAATTCAATCTGTCCCTGCTGACTCCTGCTTATCCAAGCTAGGTATTTTCTTACCATCTCTCTACTTATCTTCACAGGTTCCCAGACTTTTAGAGTAGCCAGCTAGTCCAAGTAATATTTAAATGGAATCTTCACCATAGAATGCATACCTGACAAATGTATTTTAGTATGAATTTGAAGATCTCCAATGAAAAAGCACTTCCATGGCAACCTAATCTTTGGTTAGCCCTAATTATTGGAAAGATTTTCCTTATAGTGCGTATAAATTTGTCCCCTTTCAACTACCATTGCTTCTGGTTCTACTCTCTAGGGCCAAACTGTTCAAGCCTGATCCCTTTTCCAGTGATAGCCATCCAAACACCTGAATATGGTTCTCAAATAGTTCCCTTCTCTTCCCTCCCCCAGTCTTCTCTTCTCCACTTGGGTATTAATTTCTAGTAGCCATTTTTGTTCTGTCCTTTACAATCCAAGGATCAGTGTCCTTAGCAAAGAAAACAAGAGAAAAAAAATAAGAGTTGGGTAGTTCTACCTTTGACTTGTTATCTATTTTCATCACCTCATTTATCCTGAGTAGGGATCGTTTGTTCTAAGAAAGAGACAAACGAATTAGGTCATGTCCATGTTTTTAATTTCTCTCACAAGCTGGCAATATGCATTGCATAGGAGTTACAGTCCAGAACTGGCTCAGTTTGGGGGTTGGGGCACAGAGTTATATGCCCTTCCAAGATTAGGTATTCCCAAGGGATGCCAAGCAACTCTGATTGGTCCACACACTGGGAGGTGGGCTATATTAAAATGAAGGTCTGGAGTACGTGACTTAGGTCACTTAACCCTGGTCAAAGAGACCCCAATTTTCATATCACCTGTTGTGACAATAGCGAGGGATTAACATTTTCCCAGACCTGTCCAGGCAACACAAAGAACAGGAAGAGACCCATTCGATTAGATAAAGGGGGTTGGGTAATCTCTGAGTCTCCAAAATAATGATTACTAAGGAAAATCATTTTTCACATTCTTCCATCTGGTTCTAATGAGAGGTGTAGCCTTCTCAATAAATCACTAACTGATACGATCAACACTTCATCAAAGGGTTTGTGGACTTAAAACAGGTAACAAAACGGAAAGGGGAAAAGGGGAAAAATTGATCAATGTATTAACAAAGCCAAGAGGGCAGTCCGCTTATAAGTAAATAGACCCTACAGATATAGATACAAAGATGCAAAGGGTGAAAGTAAATAATAAATAAATCGTCCATTTAAGGCTCAGAAATCTCATATCATACAGCTGTCTGGTGTTCGGCACATGAAGTTTTTCTGGTCGGAGTGTAATTTAAACAGTCTCCAACAGATTGTTCTCTTCAAGACTCCTTGTAGAGATCTTCTTTCTGTTCAAATCTCCTAAAAAATTGATCTTAACACAATTTTAAATTACCTTGCCAATAAGTAGGTCAAATAATGAAAGTTAAGTCAACCCTTATGTCTCTATTATTATAAAATCAAAATTGGAATCGTGGCCAATTGTCATGTTGATATTCCTAAGAAATTCAAATAAAAACAAAAAGAAACAGAAAAATTAGAACCTAGTTTTTATACTTTACATTAATTCGTGAATCATTCCCCCCATCAGGAGGATAAGATTCCACTAAGGAATTAATAACAGACTCCAATATGTACAGAAATACATTGAGTAATCAATTTTGAAACAGTACATATCAAGGAAGTTATTTATAATAAAACAACTCCAACTTCTAGCCATGTTCAAATAAATAACCCTAATTAAAGTGGATGCTTCTTTTTAGGCATTCACAAATAGATCACAAACTATTTTTCTTCTAAAATTAACTAATTGTACTAAATAACAGAATTATGTCCTGGTTTCACAAGTCCTTGACCTAATCATCCCCAAACCATTATGAGGAATTTAAGGACCCTAACTTATACAGGAATATACAACTAGTAACAGATGTCAAGGCTAAACACTTAATTAGTTAATTTTTGGGGCTAAAATTCTAGGCCAAATAGCTCAATCTTATACTTGCATCTTACTATAGTAACCTCTGATGTTCCAGTACCAATCCATTATTTAATAGATTTAATATCATGCTTACAAAACTTTTAGTTTATAGAAATTTGCTGCAAAAGAATAGGGATATAAATATAGTAAAGAAACAATATTTCCCTAACTTCATGTCAATTCCAGGTAGAAGTTGCATAGATGGCCAATTGCATTGAGCCAGGCTTAAAGTTGGCCAGGTGGGATATTCATATTGGGGAAATGGAGTCAGGAGAATCCTACCTCAGCTCATGTGGAACAGTCACTCTCCCAATTTTTCCAGTGAGAACACACTCTGCAGTTCATAAATGCAGTTCACAGAGCCCCACGGCGTTGCTGGCATCATGGATCAGTGGCTCACTAGCATTTCTTGATAACCATACCTGGAGTCAGACTCAGAATACATCAGTTAACAGTACCAAAAGGTCTTGAAAGCAAGTTCTAATAACCAGAGTTTCAGGTATGTGACTATCATCACAGAAAAATGCTACTGCTCTCAGACTCCCTTAAACAATGGGAACATCTTTAAGGTGAGCCGTAAGTAGTTTGCATACATTCCTACACATGTACTAGTTCCTGATTAAATTAAAATCAAATTTCCGTTAAGATAACACAAGATAGTTCATAAGTTACTACTCTTAATAGATTTGCGTCTGTTTCTCAAGCTTATTTGTTGTTCTCTAACCATACTCAATCTGAAACAATAAGATCTTTCAGGAACTGAATCTTATACGTATGATAAGTTCAAATACTAATTTTAACCCTTACTAGGTCATGGAATGAATTCAGATCTAAACAGCAAGATCTTTCCTACTTACAGCTTGTTACCTCCCATGGAACTACTGACTCTGACTCGTTTCCCTGAAAGTACCCATTTAAGGCTAGTCCAAGGACACAACAAACCTAAGAATGAAACTGAAAATTCACAGTAGGTTTGGACATAGTTGTCATTAATATCAAATTATCACTGCAGCAAATCAGCTTGCAAATAGAAATTTTGTAGGCCTCCTAAAAATCACACAAAAGACTTTGCACGATATTTCTTCATAAAAGCATTTTCCTTTCTTAAAAATAACTTACGACGGGGGCGGAGCCAAGATGGCGACTGGAAAGCAGTAACTGGCGTGAGCTCCCCACCAAGTCCCTCCAAAAACCTATGAAAAAATGGCTCTGAACCAGTTCTAGAAATACAGAACCCACAAAGGGGCAGAGGGAAGCAGGACTCCA
>CM053624.1:252507492-252523038 GCA_028646595.1 Phalanger gymnotis | reverse complement strand
TTCCTTCCTTCCTTCCTTCCTTCCTTCCTTCCTTCCTTCCTGTCTTTCTGTCTTTCTGTCTTTCTGTCTTTCTCTCAGTCCACATAGAGTATCACACCCTTACCTGAGGGTGCTCTGCCCAAAAGGAATATAAATTTTAATCTCTGAAACTTTTTTCTTAAAGACCAGCCTTAAACCCAAATCACTCTGGTTCTCATAGATCGGCCAACAATAGCTCCCAGACCAAGCCCTACTTGGTCATTGTTTGGGCGCTGATTGACTCAGAATAAATGTAAATAACAATTGTTTCTGAGTTTGGGGAAGCCTACTTAGAGACAATAGGATGGGCTGAGTGGTGTAGACTTTCGCCACAGAGAAATTTTCAGTATATTAACACCTCAGAAATTTGCAACAAAAAAATCAGGGCTTGATTTATTGTTTTGTTGACTGTCAAAATTTAGAAAGTTTTGAGGTGAAAAGTTATAGATTAACAATAATTAAAGTTCAGATTAATAATAATAGTTCCTTCTCCTGTTAAATATTTACCAGCATACCCCTGCATTGTTCTGTTTAGCAAAGATGAGCTCAATTATCTTAGAAAAACATGGAAAGACTTGCATGAAATAACGCAGAGTGAAAATCAAGAGAACGTTGTATACAGTAACAGCAATATTGCTTTAAGAATGATTTTGAGCAAATAAGTCATTTTGTCTATTATAAATACCCAGATTAACTATAAAGGACATATGAAGAAAGACACTATCTGAATCCAGAGAAAGAACTGATAGATTATAAAATAATTTTACATACATATATATGTGTATACACAAACACATACACACATTTATATATTTGTGTCTAATGATAGCCATCTCTAGAGGAAGGGAAGAAAAAAAGAAATTTACATAATAACTTTATTATATATTTAAAAGGAATATCAAGTCGTACATAATAGATTTACCTTTCATGCGCAATCATCTTTTTTGCTATACTGTTATGGAAATTCTTGTTTTATTCCATAAATTAAAAAAAAATTTTCTAAAAAATTGCTTAAACTTAGCAGGAATTCAGTAGAAGACTGGAGTAGAAACCATCACCAAACTGGAGCTCAGGTAATACTAATAATAACAACAAAAAATAACAATAACTGGCACTTATATAGTGCTTTAAGGTTTGAAAAAATTCTCTCCATCAGTTATCCCATTTAAACCTCACAAGGGCCCTGGACTAGGTGAATGCTCAAAGCCTCCTGTTGGGCTATGTTTTTAGGAGGATGTATTTAAAAATGTTGCCACCACCACGTCACCAGAATTTATACAGTAGTTGAAAAGCAGTAATCAGACCCTAGCTAAAACAATCTGAATATGGATTAGATAAAGGCCCAATGGCCTTTATGAAAGTTGGGTATGAAGATTCTCAGGCAAGACAAAAGGATAAAGATCAGTTTTCTACAGTACATTCTGCTGAATGATAATGCTGAAGTATAAGGGCGGAATCAAAGAAATACCTATTTTTCACCTTATGGATTAACCATTGTGAACTTCAGAGGCAACCTCAGTGGAATTATTCAGATTTTTGAGGTGAAAAGAATTTATTTGGGAGTGGGGAGAAAAGTGTAATTTCATTAGTATAAAAAAATCACAGATAAAGAAACTTCGAATAAAGATCTACAACTCTTCTGAAATCTATAGTCTTAATGGGTTTCCTGGGACACGGAGAGGTTAAGGGATTTGTCTACAATCAGGTGGACATATTTTCTTATATTTCCTTCTTTTTTGGACATACTGATGCTGGAATATACTTTGTTTGATGACACATTTTTGTAATGAGGTTTTTTTTTCCTTAATGAACACAGGAAAAAGAGATGGAGGGAGAGAATTAAGAAATGATGATAAAATAAAATTGAATTTGAAAAATAAAGAATAAAATAAAAGCTAAAGCAAAGCAAAATTAGAATCACAAAGACAGTATACTGTTTCAGAGCTTTCAGACTCTAAAGACCTCTTTCTCAACTTAGAGATTACCTTGCTATTCGGATGAGACTTTAATATTTGTATTTATTCATTTTTTTTTCCTGCCTGAGGAGGGGAAATAGTTTGCTAAATGTAGTGGTATGTATGATGTGCTACACACTGGCGTGCCATGGGGAGTTTTCCTAGGTTAATTGAGTTAACCTGGTCTTGGACAATGAGCCAGTACGCTTGAGCCTAAGAGTCCAGCTGGACAAATTCCAAAGTCTACTTGTTGTGGTCTGGGAGTAGAGACTGTCTTTATCCGAGGCCTTGAGGTAGCTGGATGCGCCAAGCCTTAAAAGAAGCATCATGGACCACATTAGGCCTGCGAAAGCCGAGATGAAATTAGACTAGACTAACTTAGAAAGTTTAGTTGCCACTTGGTCCAGGACTAGGTAAAATTCCTTTATCAGTTAATCAATAAGCATTTATTAAGATCCTACTATGTGCTAGAAATTGAGGTTACACTTCTTGTTATCTTGACCTGATTAATTATTTCTACTTTTAGATGAACTCTTTCACCTTGTAAATAAACCCTGGAAAACACAGTCCTTTTGTCTGTGAAATGCATGGGGAAAGGGAAGGGAATAAGCATTTGTATTGTAGCTAATACATGCCAGACACTGTGCTAAGTGCTTTTACAAATATTACCCCATTTGATCTTCAACAACAATTCTGGGAAGCAGGTGTTGTTCTGTATCAACAATCCAGTTAGCAGCTTCTGTGGGGGTGTAAGATCCACCAACAACCAGCACCCAGAAAGCTGCCAACACAGGTCCTTTTGATCTGCTTTACTTAAGGAAAGCAACCTTAAGGGGTTAACAATCTTACTTTAATCCATCATACAAGTAACATCCACCTAGTTCAGGGGGAAAAGCCAGCACCCGGAATTACAGACCAAATACAATTCATATTATCAACATCTGGGTGTACAGCCGGGGAGCTCATTAGAACAGTTGGCCCAGAGTCACCCGCCATTCTTGCTGTAGCTCAGAGCTCTGAGCAAGAATGCTAACCTTTGCGCTTATATATCCTATTCAGGGCTGGAGGGTCCTGACCTCATCCAGGCTGGGAGTGCAGAAGTTCCCCACCCCCAATATCACATCAGATACAAATCAAGGCTCCCAATTGTCTCAGTGCTGAGAAATACAAAAACATCTCACTTTATCTGCCCCATTCAAGCTAAGGCCAGAATCATTAAAGGTCAACAGCAAAAAGTCCCACCCTAATTACTATTACATGTTTTTATCTCCATTTTACTGTTGAGGCAAACAGGTCAAGTCATACAGTTATTATGGGTCTGAGGCTACATTTGAACTCAGGTCTTCCTGAGTCCAGACCCAGAGCTCTACGTACTATACTACCTAGCTGCCTTGGAGACCCCATTCTTAGAGAAGGAAAAGAAGGAAGAGATATCAGATCAGGCATTTGGTTATGATGGTTATAATAGAATAAGTTGAGAGATATAATTAGGATTCTCTGAGATTAGAGCTCTGAACTCAGGGAACCAAGCTGCCTCAGGAATCTGAGACAGTGGATAAAGTCTTGAACCTGGAGTGAGGAAGGCCTGGGTTTGAATCTGACCTCAGACATTTACTAGCTGGGCAAGTTAACAGCACTTAACTTCTGTCTGCCTTAGTGTATTCATCTATAAAATGGGGATTATAATAGTACCCACCTCCCAGGCAGATATAAGGATAACATGAGATAATATTTCTGAAGTACTTGGCAAAACTTAAAATGCTATATTATAAAATGCTAGTCATTGTTATGAGTCCAGAAAGCTCAGCCTTGAGTTTTGGCTCAGTAAGGAACAAACATTAGAAAGTAGTCAAAGATAAAAGCCCTAGGGCTAAAATTCAGATCCCCCTAGGTCAGCTTCAAGAGAAGGCCCAGGTAACCAGGAAATTCAAGAAACCAAATTTGAGTCAGAGGAGCCTAAGGCCCAGGGCAGGACCCTTCATACCTTGCCATTATGGAAGAAGATGAATTTCAATAAATATTCAATTTAAGCCCGTACTATGTGCCAGGTTCTGTGCTGGAGATACAAGCATTAAACAATATTGACAGTTCTCACTAAGTAAATTCACTTTGCAAATTTTTGCAAATTTTAATGCAAATTCGACTTTACATAAAGAATTCTGAAAGAAATCTGTATTGAAAGAAAATTATAATATTCTTGATGCAAATCAGATGCTGTGTAATATGATGCAGGTAGTGTAAACAGTGGTGGGAAGCTGAGAAGCATCTCTAAGTCAATTCCTGGGGACAATGATGCTATGTCTCTCCCTGTGTTCAGTAGTGATCCTTATATTTTTGCCATGGCTGGCAGCAAACGTGCTCAGTGAACCATCTGGTAAGCATGAACCATTAGACATGCAGATGAAAATAAAAACAGAAAACGTGAAGGCAAAATTGCCATCGATTACACATGAATTTAGTCTTGAGGTGTCTACTGTGAACACCACATGAAGGATACAGCTCAGAAGCATTCAAAAGGCAGTGTTTGCATGAAGGTGAACTATCTATTGGGAAAAAAAGAGAGAAGGTGCTAGTCTAGAGACAGAGAAACTATTATTTTGTGGATGGAAGACCAGACCAAGAATATTTCTTTAGGTCTGACAAATTCAAGTCAAGGCTCCAAGGGGTCTTAGAAGATTTAAAGGCAAAGTACCCTGAGGGAACACAAGTATTTCAGCAAGCAGTGGTAGGTTCACATGATTTAAAAATTGTACAGGATTTTATAATCCGCAAGTGTCAGGAGAAGCTGCTGGTGCAGATACTGAAGTAGCAACGAAGTTCCCAGAGTTCCAGAAAAAAAAAATAGTAGATGAAGGTCTATACTTGCCAGAACAAATCTTTAATGTATCTGGAAACCACCCTATTTTATCAAAGAATGCCATCTCAAAACTACATCTCTGGTAGAAGAAAAAATTATGCTGGGGGAAACAAAGCTTCAGAAAATAGTTACTCTTCTGCTTGGAGGGAATGTATCTGGGACTTGCAAATTAAAACCTGTTCTTGGGTACCACTCAGAAAATCTCAGAGCATTAAAAGGAATCAACAAGGCAGCACCACCTGTGCATTATTTCACTAACCCTAAGGCATGGATAACTCTTATCATCTTTGAACAATGGTTTGCACACTCCTTCATTCTTGAAGTCCAGAAGTATTGTCACGATAATGGCATTTCTTTCAAGAGTCTACTTATTTTGAATAATACCCAGATCACCTTCCCTATCTGGATGATTTAATCAAAAAGTAAACATTATCTACCTTTCCCCTATCACTGACTCATTATTACAACCTATGGATCAGGGTGTGATATAGAATTTCAAGGAGTATTATTTTACTCACTACATTTGCCCAGGCAATTGCAGCTTTGAATGCAGGTAAGAACTTGACATTGAGAAATTTCTGGAAGTCCTATACTCTTTACCACACAATTCAGAATATTGCTAAGGCCTGGGAAGATGTAACAGAAACATGTATGAAGAGTTTGGGAAAAAAAAGTGTGCCCAAAGTTCATTCGTGATTCTCATGGATTTGACAAAGATGAAATGTTTGAAGAAGTAATCAACAAATTTGTAAAATTAACACAAGCACTGAACCTGGAAGTGGAAAAAATTGATGTGGAGGAGTTAATTGAGTCCATGGAAAAGAACTATCCGATGAGGATCTGATCAAGCTACTAGCTGCAAAGATTGTGAAAGAAGAAAGGGAAACTTCAGAACTCGAGGTTGAACCAAAAAGCTTCACAACAAAACAGGTGGCAGAAGATTTCATCATTTGAGTGAATTTTTTTTTTCTTGTATTGAAAAGATGGATCCAAATACTTCAAGATTTTTAAAAGTTCAAAGACTAATTAAGGATAACATTGCTTGTGTTAGTTATATATATATATATATGAGAAAAAGAGCACCACATCTCTCGATAGCTTTATTTACAAAAAGGTGCACAGCCAACCACTAGTGATGAAGGCTAGGTGTGGTGAGTGGGGAAGGGGCAACATACTGAACACCTTTGTTAACTTTGCTGTACAGTATTGGGCATATTTTATCATTAACTTTACCTTTCATTTCATAATTCTGTTTATTATGATGGTACAGTATTTAATATGTTGGCATTTTAGTACATTTTGTCACTTGCATAAAGGTATTATTTTGTGTATGCCTTTGTTATATAGGCTAGGTAAAGAGGATGGGTAGGGACAAATTTGCATTATGTAAAAGTCACTTCATGCAGTGGTCTACAGAACTATCCATTTACCTGTAAAATTAGAACTCTCTACATACTGCGTCAGTTAGTCCTCGATGATTTTCCCATTAAGAAGGGGAGAAGAAAAATGTACATAAATAGATTAAATGTCAAATTAGAAATAAATATAACAAGAGAAATCCATACATAAGAGTATGAGAAATAGAGGAAAGGGGCAGGGATCGCTTCTAGGGAAAGGGGAGAAGAGAGATCAGGGAAGATTTTATAGAAGCGGGATGCAGGAAGGATTTCAACAGTCTGGGATGAGTGACGGCACCCATTTAAGTTGATGAGCAAAGGTACAAGGATAAAAGATGACCAGGTGAAAATAAAGACACTGAATAATTTCATTTGGCGAGAGGCAATGAAGACCTGAACCACAGTAGTGGAAAGGAGGTGGTAGAAATTCTTGCAGAGGCAAAACTGACAGGGCTTGGTGGTTAATTGAGTGTGGAGCAAAGAGAAAGGGAAGAGTGAAAGATGATTCAATGGCTTTGAACTTGTATGACTAAAAGGATAGTGCTACCATTAACAAAAAATATATATTAGGAGGAAGAACTGGTTTGAGGGTGGGGAAGGGATATGACAGTGCGCACAGGTTTGGACATGTTAAGTTTGAGGTGTCAAGAGTGAAAGATTTGAGTACAGATAGCCAGCGGGGTGTTTGAAATAGAGGATTTGAGCTCTGGAAAATTGATATAAATTTGACTGTTATCTCATGGAAGAAATAGGAGAAAATTCTGCAGTGGAATATAAACCCCTAGAGGGCAACGCAGCATTGTATACAGAAAGAAAATTGAGGAATCAGAAAGCCCAGAGTTCAAGTCCTGACTCTGACACATACTAGTTATACAACTTTGGACAAATCTCTTAATTTCATGGGTCATTCAGTGACCCAGGAAATTCTTTATGGTTACAAATTGTGGAGTGATAATGTGCTATACCTATGTACAATTATAAGACAATTAGATCTAACCAGAGGCAGCTGCATACAACTGGTCACAAGACCTTGTTGATAACAGGGCAAATATAACCCTGACAGCAGTACCATAGGTGAAAAAAGCAAAGCTCAATAAGAAATAGATTATATAATTCAAACTTTGCTTCTAGGGTTATAACCTACATACTTCCCCTCAGATTATGGAAGGCATAAAAGGAATAGGATTTGAAAGTTTAATTTATTTTAAATATTTTTAATTTTTAAAAAAATTATTGCATTTGCAGGTTAGCTTTGTTTTCCTTACTTCTACCCTTCCATTGATACACTATGTACTGTTGGAAAGACAGTAAAAAAAGAGCATTTGCTGGCATTGAAACTATCCCCCAGAGCAGGTTATACAGTCAGAAGGCATGTGTGCTTTGGTTCACACTCTTTCTCTATTGGGGTACCTCTTGCCAACCTCAAGCAATGATTGCATTTTACTTTTACTTGGGGGCTGCTGTAGGATCCCCTAGACCAGAGGTTCTTAATCTGAGGTTGATGAGCTTTAAATATGTGTGTGTGTGCGTGTGTGTATGTGCGTGTGTGTGTGCATATATTTCAACATAATGTGTTTCCTTTGTAACCCTATGTATTTATTTCAGGCATTTAACATTATTCTGGAAAGGGATCCATAGGCTTCAACAGATTGCCAAAGGGAATTATGACACAAAAATTGTTAAAAGCCTATACATAATTTTATTGGGCCTACTTTCCTGTTATCCTGTTTGGATACTACATTATGTTTGGGTCAAGAATAGCCAATCTAATGTGACCTGCCCTCAGATGATCCAAGAAGTATGACAAACAGGCCTGGAGGCCATTTAGTCAGACTTTCCCCTTCTAAACAGAGTGGAAAACAGGGTGGCATCAGAAAAGTCCAAGCATCATTCTTCACTGGTTTCCTTATCCAGTTTCTTCCATACTCCCTTATATTAAAATTAGGACCAGTTCAGTATCCCAGATGTGCCCCTCAAAGGTACAATTTATGAGTACTGAATAAAACAGTTTACCTTTCTCTTCACTGCTCTTTCCCTAATTCAGTAAGATCATTCTGATCCAGTTCTGTACAATTATTGTCAAATGCAATAGGCCAGGCCTAACTCAAGCTGGGCTGGTAACTCAAGTTCAAGATGGGAATGCAATGAGATACCTGTAATCTAACTAACAATTACTAAAGGAGGTTTGCTTGGCCATAGGAAGGAAAGGTTATTTAGCAAGGTGTTTTAACAATCTGGCTAGCAGCTTCTGTGGGGGAGGGGAAGATCCACCCACAGCCAGCACCCAGAAAGCTGCTGGACAGCACAGGTTCTTTTGATCTGCCTTAATAAAGAGAGCAAGGTGAAGGGGTTGGCAAGCTTAATTTAATTCAGCACACAAATATCATTCACTTAGCTCAGGGGAAAAAGCCAGCACCCAGAACTTCAGAGCAAAATACAAGCAAATTACAAACATCAACAGACAGACAGATAGACCTTGTCTGATTCAAATCCCAATGCATAGTTACCAGAGTTCAACAAACAAAAACAAACAGAGTTCAACAAAACAAAAAAACAAAAAGGGTTTACAAGCTGGAGGGCTCCTTAGCTACAGCTGCCTGGAGTCTCTTCATCAACACCATCTCAAGAGCCCTTAAACAAATTACAAACAGACAGACCCAATACAATTCATAGTTACCAACATCTAGGCTCAGCCTGGGAGCTCAGAACAAGGGCTGGCCCAAAGTCACACACCACTTCTGCTGCGTCTCAGAGCTCCAAGGAAGCTGAGACCAACCCCTGATTTTTATATCTTTTTCAGTGTCAGGGGTGAGTCACACACGCGACTCACCCACGTGACCCAAAATTGCCACAAAGAGGCGGACTCAAACCCACATGGTCCAAGAGCCCCCGCTGTCCCAGACATGTCACTCAAATTCATGTCTAAACTAAGCTCTTCCTTGAGGCAAGGAGGCACCAAGGACACCCAAATCTTGGGCCTGGGGCTTAGCACTTAGCAAGATTCAAAGAAATAGCTGAATCACTCAAAGCAAACAAAAGCCAAACTCTTCAAGGGCACTTGTTGAACTAAGTGCTAAGGAGCCCATTTTGCTTAACAACACACAGGTTTAGTATGAAGGCAGAATTTATGATTTCAAAGAGAATCATATACATGTCTGAATGATTCAGAACTGCAGGATATAAGGAATTCCCTAAGTAGAAGGCAGAAGAATTAAAGCATTTATTCAAGCTCCAAAGTAGCAGACCCATGAACCAGCATCGCCATTTTGATATCCTGGTCAAAAGCTTCCAGGCCCAATAAGTTCGCCTCATAAGAGAAACCAGGAGGCCACAGAAAAACATGATGGCATTAAACCAAATAATATTCATGCTTCCCCACTCCAGTAAGAAGATTACCCATTGGCCTCAAGCCCTTGCTCAGCACTCCTCAGACCACATGCGGGTCAGCCCTGCTCGTCTTCAGCTCCTTTTGGCTTCGGCTTTATCTTCAGCTTCGGCCGTAGCTGTCTCTGGCTCCAACAAATCTCAATGTCCAAGCTGTCTTCTCTCCTCTTATATAGTTTTTGACATAGGCTGAATGACCAGAGCTTAGGCTCTGGTGATTGGTTCTTGAGTTGGGCCCTCCCCTTAGGACCCTGGGAGGTTCACATCCACATAGATTAGGCTAACACCTAATAGGGCATGGCTCTGGAGTTAACACCTCCCCTTAGCCAGCCCCACCTTGGGCCACACCCCAGCCACCAATCCACACCCGCATAGGTTCCACAACTAATTGGGGTTTGGGCCTGGGGCTTAGCACCTAGTAAGGCTCAGTGAAATACACTGAATTACTCAAAGAAAACAAAGGCCATTTTGCTTACCAACACACAAGGACACAGCATTGATTCAGGTGATCAAGGCTTCCTTGCATCTGTGCTGCCCATGCTGGTCCATTGGTCAGAAGCTTGAGGGAACAGCAGGTAGTCACGCTCTAGCTTTTATATTTGGGGCACTAAGAAGCTATGTTAAAATCCTGAGCCTTAAATCCCCATAACCAACTAAGCCAGAAGGGTGGTTTTAATACCTAGGAGCATAGATTTAGAACTGAAAAGAACCATCTAGTCCAACCCCCTCATTTCACAGATAAGGCCCAAAGGGGTTGTGACCTGATCAGGGTCATAGATATAATTCCAATTTATATCTATAATTCTATCTAATTTTATAATTCCAACATAACTTCTTGTATCTAAATCCAATATACTCTTTCCATTGTACACTTCCACTAAAGCACACTGGCATCTCTGAAGGGGAATTACTCTAGCCTTCCAGGGGTAGGGCCTTAAGATGTTACTCCTACTACATCTGGCATTCAAGACTCTCCCATTTGGTGCCATCCTATCCTTCTAGCCCTTCCTTCATATTATCTCTAATTACCATCTCTCATGTTCTCTATATCCTCTTCTACCAAGCCATGTACTTTCCCAATTCCATGCCTTTATTCACTCTGTTTCCTGTATGTGGAATGCTCTCCTCCTCTCTTCAACTATTGAATTCCTACCCATCTTTTTTTAAATTTAGTTGGATTTTTTTAACCAGTTAACAAGAATTTATATTTTCTTTCTCTTATTTTTCTCCCCTACCCGAAAAGAAAAAGAAAATCCTTACAATAATTATGTATAATCAAGTGAATTGGCCATGTCCAAATATATGTATGTCATTCTGCATTTTGAGTTCATCTTCTCTCTTTCAGGAGATAGATAGCAGGATTCATCTTTAGTTCTCTGGAATTATGGTTTATCATTGCACTGATCAGAGTATTTAAATCTTTTAAAGTTATGTGTCTTTACAATGTTGTTGTCATTGAATAGTTCTCTTGGTTCTGCTCACTTTACTCTGCTTCATTTGATACAGGTCTTCCTAGTCCCTTCACACCAACTCAACATGCCTTCACTCCTACTCATGGGCTCCTGAATAAATTTGGAGAAAATGATGCAATTATAATGACTAGATACACTACAAATATAAGTTACATAATTTCACCCGGGCCCTCACTGCAGCAAGGAAATCTTTTCATGCCTACATAATTCACTCACTATCATATAGGGACTTTTCCAAACCTTTTCAAACCTCTTCAAACCTCCCCACCTTTAACTGAGAATCTTTCTTCATATTTCACTAAAAAGATTGAGGCCATTCATGAACTCTTTCTTCTCCTCTCCTCCTCATCTCATATCACTCACATGCTTTCTGCTACTATCTCCTAATTTACCCTTGTCCCACATGAAGAGATGGCCCTTCTTGCCAAGGCCAACCCTTCTATGTGTACAAGTGATCCCATTCCATTCTGTCTTCTCCAGTAGATTGCCCCTTATGTTATCCCAACTCTCTCACTTCCTTCAATCTCTCCTTGTCTACTGGCTGCTTTCCCACTGCCTACAAATATGTTCATGTCTACCCCCTTCTTCAAAAAATTCTCTCTTAATCTATCCACCCCTACTAACTATCATTCCATATCTCTCTTCCCTTTTGTGCCTAATTCCTGGAGAAGGCCATCTACAATGGGTCCCTCCACTTCCTTTCTTCTTGCTCTCTTTCTTAGCTTTCTACATTCCAGTTTCTGACCTCATCATCTAACCAAAATTGCTCTCTCCAAAATTACCAAGGATCTCTTAAGTGTCAAATCTAATGGCCTTTTCTCGATCCTCATCCTTAACTCTGCCGCCTTTGACACTACCAATCACCGTCTTCTCCTTGATGCTCTCTTCTCTCTAGGTTTCTGGGACCCTGGGTTATCTTGGTTCTTCTCCTCTCTATCTGGTCACGCCTTCTCAGTCTCCTTTGCTGGGTCTTCATCCAAGTCATACCCATTAATGAATGCCCTGGACCCTCTTTGCTTCTCCCTCTGTGCTATTTCTCTTGATCTCATCAATTCCCATGGATTTAATTGTCATCTCTATGCTGATGATTCTTGAACCTTACTTATCCAGTCTTATCCTCTCTCTTGAGCTCCAGTCTCACACCTCCAACTGCGTACTGGATATCTAGAACAGGATGTCCTGCAGACATCTTGAACTCAGAAAACTGAACTCATTATCTTCTCCCCTTCCCCAAACCCTCCTCTCTTCTAAACCCCCCACTGCTGTCGGGGACACCGCTATCCTCCCAGTCATCCAGGCTCAAATCCTAGTTGTCATCCTGGGTTCCTCATCATCTCTCGACCCCATATCCAATCCATTCCCAAAGCCTGTTGATTTTGCCTTTGCAACATCTCTCATATACGCCACCTTTTTCTCCTCTGACACTGCCACCGCTCTGGGGCAGGCCTTCATGACCTCACCTCTGGACTACTGCCAATTGCCTGCTGACTTGTCTGCCTGCCTCAAGTCTCTTCCCACTCCACACCATTCTCCACTCAAATGACAAACTGATTTTCCTAAAGATCAGGTCTGACCGTAGCTTCCCCTGGTCAATAAACTCCAGTGGCTGCCTTTCACCTCCAAGATCAAACATAAAATCGCCTGCCGTTCAAAGTCATTCATAACTCGCCACTACCTTGCCTCTTTCATAACGTATCTGTTTCCAGTCTTCTTACACGTTACTCATATTTGCTCTTTGATTCAGACTACTCAGTGGAAGGACAAATATTGAAGCTGAAGCTTAAGTACTTTGGCCATGACTCATCGGGAAATGTTGGGATGTTGGGAATGTTGGGAAAGATTGAAGACAAAAGGAGATGGGTCCAGCAGAGGAATGAGATGGACAGATAGTGTCGTGGAAGCAATGAGCATGAGCTTGGGCAGACTTCAGGAGATAGTGGAGGATGGAAGGGCCTGGTATGGTCCAGGGGGTTACGACTGAACAAACGAACAATGACAAATCTCTGACCCAATAATACTTGCCAATTTGCTGCTCCTCGAACGGAGCACTGCATTTCTTGACTCTATATTTTCACTGGCTATTCCCTAAGCCTGGAATTCTTTGCCTCTTCACCTCTGCCTCCTGGCTTCCCTAGCTTCTTTCAAGTGCCAGCCAAAATCATACCTTATGCAAAAGCCTTTCCTAAACCCCTTTCATGCTAGTGCCTTCCTTCTGTTGAAGATCTCCAATTTAACCCATACTGTACATATCTGTTAGCTGTTCACATGTTATCTCTCCCATTAGCCTGTGAGCTTCTTGAGAACAGACTGTCTTTTGCCTTTCTTTGTATCCCCTTCATTTAGCACAGTGCCTGACACATACTAGATCCTTAATAAATGCTAATTGAATGACAACACATCCCTTGAAAAACACATTTCAAATGCCTTTTCCCCAAGGAAGTCTTCCCTAATCTTCTCATTCCAAAATGACTTCACATCATATCTGCTTTGGAATTATCTGATACACCTAACATACAATATCGTCTATTACACTTATTTGTATTTGTGTCTTATCTTCTTGCCATAGGCTCCATCAAGGAGGATCTGATTCAAACTTCTTATCTCTTCTAATAACTGGCATGGTACTCTCTATATGCTATAGATGAATGATTATGTGTTGAGTGCCTGCTGAGGATACAAAGAGAAAAGTAAGACAGTCCTTCCTCTCAAGTTGCTTATGTTCTAATGGGGGAGATAAGGCATAAGGAAAGTTTCAGCTGCAAGCAGATGGAAAGGTGCCATAGTCTTTGGGGTGCAGTGGCAAAGTGGGTAGTAACACTTCTTTCTTAATGTCAATTCCACAGATAAAATCATATCAGTTTCTGACTTTTGACCATTTGACAATACCAAGGACTTTGGTGACAAGAATCTTCTTTTCTGAGTTTTCAGCAGCTGTAGCTGTATCACTAGAATTTGCCAGGCTGTATCTCCATGAAGGTGCTTCCTAGCTGAAGGCACTGGGCTAGAAGCATTGCCATTCCCAAGGTTCATGTTGCATTCAGAGTCCTGGAGGGTCTCCATCAGGGTGTATGGGAGAAAGTGATCAATGTGGTGGTGGTAATTTGACTATCTGGCACATGTTTGTCCCCCAGGGTACCAAACCGCTTCAGCTAGGCTGGCTTGTCCATCTGGTAAGTGGCAGTTGGTTGGTAGTTGTTGGGGATGGCTGGCAACCTCCCCACAAAGGTTGCCTCCCCAGATTGTGGCTATGAGGGACTGGAAGCAGAACCAGTGGTTTGAGGGTGTACTACTACTGCCAGGGTGCCTATGCTTAATTTTTCCAGTTGGTAGCATTTGATCAGCAATTGTTACTGGTGGTGATGAGGAATTTGTTTGATTCCTTTCTCCACAATCATTAAGTTTTCCCCCACTCTTCTGGCTTCAGTGGCTGGGCTGAAGGCAGGTCTGGAGGTTTGAGGGACATTGCTATTCTCGGGTGATGATGATGATGATGATGGTGATCATGATGCTTTGTTCTTGGGCTAGATGCTTAATGAGTGTTTCTTGAATGGATGGACAAATGAATGATTAAAACAATGAAAGAATAAATGAAGAGGTAGAAGACAGAATCGCATCCACAGGTCAGGGTGGGGATTCATTTGGAAAAGAACCAAACCTCATCCTCTAAAACCAGAGATAAAGAAGATGAGACAGAGAAATCTAGAGTAGGAGATTAAGAGAGTCTCCCCTGACCACTCTAGCTCACAGTGATCTCTACGTCTTCCAATCCCCTATAGCTCTTACTGTTTATATCAATCATTTGGCTCTTGACATCATGCTGCTTTGAATTCTTGGTTCTTTCTTTATGTGGCTATGTCTTATCTCCCAAAGTAAAAGGGAATAGCCTTGAGGGCAGGATCTGTGATTTCAGACTTCTTTGGGCATTCTGTCAGTGCCTAACACAGCGCTGGTGAAGTAGGAAGGCCGAATTTATAATCTCAAATATAATCATGTATATGTCTGAATGGTTCGAAATCACAAGGTATGAGAGATTCTCTAAGTAGAATGCAATAAAACATTTATTTAGGCTCCACAGAAACAGATTCACGAACCAGCCTCCCCATTTCAACACTTTGATCACTAGCTTCCAGGCCCAATAAGTCCGCCTCACAAGAGTAACCAGGAGGCCACAGAAAAACAAGATAGTTTTTAGCCAAATCATATTTACTGGCCTCAAGTCCTTGTTCACACTCCTGGGTCTACACACGGGTCAGCTCTACTTTCGGGTCGGCTCTGCTTCCGCAGCTCCTGCTTCAGCTTCGGCTTTCTCTTCAGCTTCGGCTGTAGCTGTCTCTGCTGCCGTCGCCGCCGCTTCCGCCACACTCTCCAAGCTGTATTCCAGCTAGCTGACTGCTTCCTCTCTCCTTCAGCTCTTAACTCCTGTCACCAACAACCTCTCCAGCTGCCTCCTCACTGCTTCTCCA
>CM053624.1:252473293-252498976 GCA_028646595.1 Phalanger gymnotis | reverse complement strand
AGAGGGAGATAGGAAGAGATAGAATGGGGTACATTATCTCGCATAAAAGTGGCAAGAAAAAGCAGTTTTGTAGGAAGAGAAGAGAAGGCAGGTGAGGGGCAATGAGTGAATCTTGCCCTCATCAGATTTGACTTGAAGAGGGAATACCATACATACTCAGTTGGATATCTTACCCCACAAGAAAGAAGGAGGAAGAAGATAAAAAAAAAGGGGGAGATGATGGAAGGGAAGGCAGATAGGGATGAAGGTCATCAAAAACAAACACTTTCGAAAAGGGACATGGTCAAGGGAGAAAATTCAATAAAGGGGGATAGGTTAGGAAGGAGCAAAATATAGTTAATCTTTCACAACATAAGTATTGTGGAAGGGTTTTACATAATGATACACATGTGGCCCATGTTGAATTGCTTGACTTCTTAGGGAGGGTGGATGGGAAGGGAAGAGGGGAGAGAATTTGGAACTTAAGGTTTTAAAAAAATAGATGTTCAAAAGTAAAAAAAAAAAAAGATACACTCAAGATTCTCCAATAGGTTGCCCCTTCTCCTGGGCAAGGCTAGAACTTTGGTGATACTGTCCCCTGTGCTCTCACTGCTACCTTCCCTCTACCCTGATTTTTCCCCAGGTGAAAAAATTCAGTTCCTGCTCAACATGTCCAAAATGGAACTAGTTATCTTTCCTCCCAAACACTCCCTTCTTCTCAACTTCCCTTTCCTTGTCAAAGGTGACACTATGTAAGAAAATTCCAAGACTAAAGATGGAAAATGCTATCTACAACCAGAAAAAGAAGTATGGAATCTGAATGCAGATTGAAGCATACTATTTTCATTCTTTTTTTTGTTTCTTTGTTTTCTTTCTTGTGGTTTTTTCCCCTTTGGTTTTGATTCTTCTGTACAACATGACTAATGTAGAAATATGTTTAATATGATTGTACACAAATAGCCTACATCAGATTGCTTGTTGCCATGGGGAGAGGAGAGGGCATGGAGGGGGGAAAATTTTAGAACTCAAAATCTTATCAAAGTGAATGTTGAAAATGAAAAAAAAAGTAGAATTAGCTAAATCAAAAAGGAGATACAAAAATTCACTGAAGAAAAGAACTCCTTAAAAAGTAGAATTAGACAAATGGAAAAAGAGGTACAAAAGCTCACTGAAGAAATAATTTCTTAAAAATTAGAATTGAGCAATTGGAAGCTAGTGACTCTATGAGATATCAAGAAACAATAAAACAAAGTCAAAAGAATGAAAAAAAAATAGAAGAAAATGTGAAATATCCCACTGGAGAAACAACTGACCTGGAAAATAGATTGAGGAGAAATAATTTAAGAATTATTGAGCTACCTGAAAGGCATGATCAAAAAAAGACCCTCAACATCATCTTTTAAGAAATTATCAAGGAGAACTGCCCAGATATCTTAGATCCAGAGGATAAAATAGAAATGGAAAGAATCTACCAATCACCTCCTGAAAGAGAGCCCAAAATGAAAATGCCCAGGAATATCATAGCCAAATTACAGAGCTTTCAGATCAAGGAGAAAATATTGCAAGTAGCCAGAAAGAAACCATTCAAATATCGTGGAGCCCCAGTCAAGATCACACTAGATTTAGCAGCTGCCACATTAAAGTATTGGAGGACTTGGAAGATGATATTCCAGAAGGAGCTAGGATTACAACCAAGAATAACCTACCCAGCAAATCTGAGCATAATCCCTTGGAGGGGCGGGGAGGGAATGGATATTTAATGAAATCGAAGGCTTTCTAACATTCCTGATGAAAAGACCAGAGTTGAATAGAAAATTTGACATTCAAACACAAGATTCAAGAGAAACATAAAAAGTAAACATGAAAGAGAAATCACAAGAGACTTAATAAAGTTAAACTGCTTACATTCCTATATGGGAAGATAATACATATAATTCCTAAGAACTTTATCACTATTATGGCAGTTAGAAGCAGTCAAAATAAACAGAGGGCACATGTTTGAGTCAATTGTGTTGGGATGATCTAAAAAAATGAGGGGTAAGAGAGATACACTGATGGGGGAAAGGGGAGGCAGAATGGGGAAAATTATCTCACAAAAAAAGAATCACAAGAAGAAAAGTTTTTACAGGGAAAGGGGAAATGGGGGTGGATAGTAGGCAATGCTTAAACCTTGGTTTCATCAGAATTGGCTCAAAGAGGGAAGAATACAGATATAGATAGATATCTATATCGAGAGAGAGGTAGATAGATAGATAGACAGATGGACAGACAGACAGACAGACAGACAGACAGACAGACAGACAGACAGACAGACAGATAGATAGATAGATAGATAGATAGATAGATAGATAGATAGATAGATAGATAGATAGATAGATAGATAGATAACAAAAGCTAGGAGTAGAGAAGCAACATCCCAGAGTCATAGCTTCTGGGGAGGGGCTGCTACTTAATTTAAACTGAGAAAATCTTGGATCTAGATAGAACTGGAAGAGACCTTAGAAGACATCTAGTCCCACCACCTCATTTTACTGATGAGGAAGCTGAGACCCAGAGCAGTGACTTGTCTAAGATCACACAGACAGTGACAGAATCAAGATTTTTAACTCAGGCCTGGTGCCTCTAAGTTCTGCACTACAAATCAGAAGAGATGCATACCTCTGATGATGAGAGGATTTCAGAGATATCTTTTCTTGAAATAGGAGGTAGAATCTGAGCGGTCCCAAGCCTGTTGGTGTGAGACTCTCTCCTCGCTGGTAAACATAAATGTCTTTGTGGAACATAAGGGGAGGGGTAGAGTTGATGGGAGGAGGAGAGAAGAGATTGCCAAGCTCTTTGAGTCTTTTCAATTTCTTTGGACTCTGCAGTTGCTTCAGGAGCTTCTGACTTTCAACTTTGAGAGAGAAGATGGATGAGGCCAACATCACTTCAGGTGGCTAAATGACTTTGTGAAGAAGCTGACGTGGGAGGAGCCCATGGTCTCCATCATCACGTCCCTATCCTTAGGTTGCAAGCCTAAAGATTTTGGGGAATTTCCCCTTCGGATGAGACCTGCCACTCAATTTCTTTTGGTTTAGTGAAGTCATCTAGCTTCCAGTGAGAAAGCTCCTTCATTCTGTATTGTCTAGTATAGGGGTGGGGAACCTGTGGCCTCAAGGCCATATGTGGCACTCTAGGTCCTCAATGTCACATGTGGCCACAGGCTCCTCACCCCTGGTCTAGTGCATCTCATATATATATATATACACATACATACATATGCTTTCTCTGATTTCTGTTTCCTATCAATTTGGATAAATGAGTTTCTTTGCTATATGCTGTTGTAAGAAATAATTCATTTGGACCCCTGCTCTATCCCAATCAGTATTAGTCAGTTTGGTATCCTACATAAATTATATAAGGATAGATAAGTTCTTATAGTAGGCCTCAAACTTCAATATAATGTTCACTACTTGTTTACCAAGTTATGAGGCTCACTTGCACATCTACGAGAATGCTGAGAAAGATATCTCCATCCTGTTTTACTCAAATTCCATGTCTAAATCCAGCATAGGTGGGATGCCTTGATGCTTTGGAAAGTCCCCCAACTTATTTTTGTACCTCCAGACCATTCTTTCTTGTCCAACATGAGCAGGTAACCATCTTATGACATTTAGTCAGTGGAAACGCCCCAAGCTTCACCTAACCTGTGACTTCCTGCTAATATGTCATTTTTGGCCCTCAAGAGCAAGGTCTATCAACCAATGAGATTCTGTATTTTGCCATGTCTCCTTTGCATATTTGGATATCAAACTCTATAAAGACAAGGTACTAGAAGAAGGGGGCATCTCAGATTGTGAGGAAGATCTGAGGTCCATTTCATTAGAGGGAACCATGGACCCTTTAATAAAGTACCATTGGCTCAGAGCTCTGCTTCAGTCTCTTTTATTGTAGGTTGGACAATTTTAATCTCCATACTATATGTGCTGTATGTATATGCATTGTGAACTGGTATTTGACGGGAAAGGGGTCAAGTCTTGGATATAGACTTTGGGGTCCTCCTTTTCCCTGTTAAGAAACAGCTACCAGGAGTTCAGCTTGACCTGAAACCACAATCCCTAAAATAACAATGTTTAAGGGAGCAGACAGACGTAATTCCAACCTGGTATCCCTTTCTCTGAGGAGAGGAGAGTGGCCTAGCTTCTGGCCTTAAATCCTGCAGAACTAAAGTTTTCCTCGGAGAAGAGCAGAAGGAGAAGAGGTTAGAGATGTCTATTCTGTCTCCTCTCAAGCCACACAATGACATCTCCATGTGACATTTGGGGAGACAGTTACATAAGCTTTAGGGACAAGCAAGAGAAAAGGCGCAGGATGGATATTCAGACGGCTAGACTGAAGTATCTGGAACCAAATGAGCCTTAAGCAAGTCTACTCTCTGCCCCTGTATTACTAATTTCTATGTACGGTTATCCCTTCCACATCACAGGGCTTTGGGATGTAACAACCCCACAATCTGGGAAATCCACGTAAAATTCCCTTTGGACCAGAGAAGAAATTGTGTATATTTGTGGTATTAAAAGATAAAATATGCAAGACAATTCCAAAAGACTCATCATGGAAAATGTTAACTACATTCAGAGAAAGAACTATGGAGTCTGGATGCAGATTGAAGCAGGCTATTTTCATTTTTTGTTGTTTTTTTTCTTTCTTGTGCTTTTTCCCTTTTGTTCTGATTCTTTTTTCACAACATGACTGATGTGGAAATTTGTTTAACCTATATCATATCATAATAAGCTTGCTGTCTTGGGGAGGGGGGAGGGGAGGGAGTATATTGATAATTAAGGTGGGACTTTTTTTTTTTTTTACTGTTTTCTCTTTTAGAATGCTAAAGTAATCAAGTGCCTTTGATTAAGTCTTACTAGGTGCAAAGCCCCAGGCCCACACCCTTTTGCTGATTAGGTATGAAGCCTTCAGGCCCTGAACAGGGTATATAAACTCAGAGGTTAGCATTTTGTTTGGGGCTCTCACTCACTGGAAGAGTGTCGATGTAGAGACTCTGGGTAGCAGCTGGAGCCCCGCCCCACCCCACCCTACCTCTGCTTTGAAGAAAACCCAGATGTTGGTGCTTTTCTTTTTGGTAACTAAGTATGTGATGTCTTGATCAGACAAAGCCTGTCTGTTGAATTGTGTTATTTGATCTGTTGATATTTTCTGTTTGTAATTTCTATTTGTATTTGCTCTGAAGTTCAGGGTGCTGGCATTTCCCCCTGAACTAAGTGAATGACATATGTATGTTTGATTAAAGTGAGATTGTTAATCCCTTAAAGCTGCTTTCCTAGTAAAGTAGATCAAAAGAATCTGTGCTGGCAGCTCTTGTTGCTGGTCTTATTGGGTCTTACACTTCAGCATCAGCTGCTAGTAACATTGTTGTTATAGGGAGAGAGGGAAAAAATTTGAAACTCAAAATTTTACAAAAATGAATGCTGAAAACTATCTTTACATATAATTGGGGAAAAAATAAAATACTATAAAGGAAAAAATATGTTGATATAATACAATTATATATATATATATTTATGCATTTCTGAATTTCTAAATTTTTTTTTTGTGTCATTGCTGGCCTTCCCATGTCATCTGCAGCTTCTGCAAAACTCTCAAAAAATTCCCATTTAATTTCTTATGCTGATCCTCTATATATCAAAACCGCTATGAGGAAAGTCTCTATATGGAAGGGCTAATTGCAGTGCCTCTGAAGCACCATAACCCATTCCAGAAATCAATTAAATTCAGAACACCTATGAGTGTGGGAGAGAGAAAGAAGCCTCTCTCTGATGGGCTTGGGTTTTACATATATGTCATTTGTAACTTGGGCCACCAGGTAGCACCATAGTGCATAGAGGGCTGGGGCTGGAGTCAGAAAGACTTATCTTCCTGAATTCAAATCTAGTCTTAGACACTTACTAACTGTGTGACCCTGGGCAAGTCACTTAACCCTGTTTGCCTCAGTTTCCTCATCTGTAAAATGAACTGGAGAAGGAAATGGCAAACCACTCTAGTATCTTTGCCAAGAAAACCCAAATGGCTTCACAAAGAGTTGGACAAAACTAAAACAACTGAGCAGCAGCTGTTTGCAGCCAGATTAAGTTCTCAGGCCCATAGACACCTGGATTCTAATAATAACTGACATTTATATCATTCTTTAAAATTTGCAAATAGTTTTACTGACAGTATTTCATCTGATCTTTGTGACAAGTCTGTGTGGTAAGCCCTACATGGGTAGAAGAGTCAATTTGATATCCTGAATAAATAGAATCAGGAAAAACACTTATTAGTCATGCAAACCTGGGCAAGTTATTTAAACTCCTTCAGCCTCAGTTTCCCATTTATAAAATGGAGATAAGGATAGTTGTAGCATCTGCTTCCCAGGGTTTGTTGTGAGGTTCAAATGAGATAATATACGTGAAGTACTTTGTAAACCTTCAAATGGGGCTGGCTAGGTAGTGCAGTCAATAGCATGCCAGGTCTGGAGTCAGAAAGATCTAAGTTCAAATTTGGCCTCAAATACTTACTACCTATGTGATCCTGGGTAACTCTGTTTGCCTCAGTTTCCTCATCTGTAAAATGAGCTGGAGAAGGAAATGGCAAATCATCCAGTATCTTTGCCCAAAAAACCCAAAATAGAGTCACAGAGAATCAGACACGACTGAAAATGACTAAGCAACAATGGCAAATCTTCAACTACTGCAAAAATGTTAGCTACTAGGAGCAGTAGGTGGCGCAGTAGATAGAGCACTGGCCCTGGAGCCAAGAGGACCTGAGTTCAAATCCTGCCATAGACACGTACTAGCTGTGTGACCCTGGGTAAGTCACTTAACCCTGATTGCCTCGTAAAAAAAAAAAATAAAAGAAAATAGATTTTTAAATGCTATCTATTATTACCTTCTCCATTTTTCCAGATGAGGAAACTGAGGTTGACGAAAGTTAGGTGACTCACCCAAGGTCACACAGCTAACATGTTTGCGAGACGGTATCTAAACACACATGTTCCAGGTTCTCTTCACTATGGCAATCCAAGCCCCATCTTAGCCACTAACAACTCTATGATAGCGCTGCCTATTTCTAGGACCTATTTTCCCATCTGTAAAATGCAAGAGATGGTTTCTAACATAAGTCTGTATAACTCTAAGAGAAGCATGGTTTAATTATCTCAAAGACCCCACAAAACAGAACTAAGATTTTTATTTCTGGAAGTGTATTGGATAAAGGCTTGTTTTTTTCCTCTAGTGAATCATAGATGACATGTGAGATCAAACTGTTTTCTTAACCTCCTCTCAGCCTGAATTTTCTGTGGGTAGACACTGCTTTTAAATATAGAATTCCTCAAATTCCATGGGAATTCTCTCAACTTCTGGCCTGCATTCCAAACCACCCCCATTCTGAACCTCAGGAAAACAATGGCTTGCTCTCAGGAACTGTGGCTATTTGATTTGAATCAAATTAATTGTGTAATGTTTGGAATGCTGGCAAAGCTTCCTAGCAATTTAATCTATCTATCCCAGCCAGTCCATCATCTTCTGTGGGCTCAGATCCAGGATTATATATGTGACAGGGCTGTCGGCTTAGGGATACAGATTTATCTGGTCCTTCTTCCACTCAATACACACAAAATAGGAAAACATCTGATTCAAACATTTCAGCCAAATTTGACATCTTTCTTCTTATTTCTTCTTTTGGGTTCAGACCAAAAATTTGAGCTACATAAGAAACTCTGAGTGTGGCAGCCTTGTCAACACAAGTCAGCAACTCATCCATAACTTTTAGAGTTGCCTGGGAACCTGACAGGTTAACTACCTTGGAGAAGGAAATGATCACATAGCAAGTAAGTCAGAGGCAGAATTTGAACACAGGCCTTCCTGATTTCCTGGTTTATTTTGCTTTAAAATCCTGCGGCTGCTAGTTCTCCTCTCAGGAGGCTTGAGAGATTCAAACTTACAAAAGAAATCATTTCTCTGTTCACTCCAGCTGCAGAACTTCCATCATATGATACGTGCTGTGTTCTAGAATAAAAAATACAACTTGCAAAACATAAAGAACCCCCTGCCCATCTTTTCTCTTCCTAGATTAAAATGCCCCTCCGCACCGTGGCTATGAATGATTATTACCCTCAGCTGGTATTTTGAGAGGTTTTTGCTAACAAAGAGGTCCAGGAACTGATGACAACAACTGGCTGTCCCTGGGAAATTACATGCAACTTTTGCCCCCATCTTTTACTTTAACCAATAATAATTTTTTTAAAAGGCTCATTATGTGAGGGCCTGAGAGATCACTTAGTCTACATGAGAAACTGAGGCTCAGAGATTAAATGATTTGCCAAACACCAGATGGGTAGCAAGAAGCAAGGCTAGGATTTGTGCCCATGCTCTCTGATTTCAAATCTAGTGCTCCTTCTCAAAACCCCCATGGTAGCTCCTGAGTACTATGCAGCTGGGCAGCAAAGTAGGTGGAGGAGTCTGGAGACTAAAGTTCAAATCTGACATCAGACCCTGGGCAAAGTCACTTAACATCTGGGTCAGCTAGGTGGCACAGTGAGTAGAGCATCAGCCCTGGAGTCAGGAGGACCTGAGTTCAAAAAGGTCACTGAACCTCGGTCTGCCTCAGTTTCCTCAGTGTGAAATGGGGATAATAATATCACCTGCCTCCCATGGTTGTTGTGAGAATCCAAAAAGATAAAATTTGGGAAGTAATTCTCAAACCTTAAGGCACTTATACAAACACTAGCTATTATGACTGGCATGGGTTGAAAGACTCTAGAGTCAGAAGGGAACTCAGAAGACAGCTAGTGGAAACTCTCATTTTACAGGGCTGTAAAGTGACTTGTCCAAGGCAAGTAAGCCTTATACTCACACATAGACAGTAAGTATCAAGGGAGAATGAGAACCTAAGTTCTCTGACTCAAGAAGCAATGTTCTTTCCACTATATCAACTGCCTTCTGAATGAGTCTACAATTCCAAAGGGAACTGACCAAGGTCATACTACCCATCAGAAGCAGGGCTGAAAAAAGTCTTAACAAAAGAATCTATTCTCATTCTCTCTCTCTCTCTCTCTCTCTCTCTCTCTCTCTCTCTCTCTCTCTCTCTCTCCCTCCCTCCCTCCCTCTTTCTCTCTCTCAGCAAGCCTCCTAGCATACCCAGGATGGCCCGCCAGCACAGGTTCTTTAATCTGCTTTTCTAGGAAAGACTGCTCAAAAAGGGGTTAACAATACTCCTTTTAATTACATTCACTAGTTCAGGGGAAAAGTCAGCACCTTGAACATTGGCGAAAATACAGAGAATACCAGCAGTGAAATTAGACCAACAGACAAAGCTCTGACTGCCTGAATCAAAGCAATATTGCTATACACTTTACATACACCACTGGATCAAGACAGCCTTTCATCTGAGCAGTCCGGCCTCTGAACATACAGCCACTCGGAGTCTAGACCAGGGAATCACAAGATCCTTCTCATAAGCGAAACTCCAAACAAAATACCAACTCAGGGTATATATACACTTCTCAGAGCCAGAAGGCATCACAACCCTCCTAACTCAGTGCTTAATCAGCTTAGTACCAAAAGGTGAGAAAGCATTCCTACAAGCAAGCCTCTCCTAAGCAAGCTTCCCTTAATTCCCCAGTTGAGGCCTATTAATGGGCGGGGAAGATCTTCATATCCCATTAACATTACACAGTCTCTCTCTGTTTCTCGGTCTCAGATACTCACTAGCTGTTTGATGTTGGGTAAGTCACTTAACCCTGTCTGCCTCAGTTTCCTCATCTGTAACGTGAGCTGGAGAAGGAAATGGCAAACCACTTCAGTATCTTTGCCAAGAAAACCCCAAAATGGGTCATACTACTGCACAACAGCTCTGTCAGGAGCTAGGTTCTTCCTTGATTGCTGGAGTAGCAAGAAGGCTAGTTTGGCTCGATCTCAGAGAGGGGGAATAATATATAAGAAGACTGGAAAAGTGAGTTGAGTCTAAGTTGTGACAAGCTCTTAAAACCCAAATAGAGAAGTTTACATTTGATCCTAGAAGCAATAAGGAGCTATTGGAGTTTACTGAGTAGGAGAACAACATGGTTAGATAGATGCATAACTTTAGAAAAAAACACTCTGGCTGCTGTGTATAGGATGGATTGGAAAGGGGAGAGGCAGAGAGCCCAATTAGGAGGCTGTTGCATTGGTCCAATTCCTGATGAGCCCATTAGGGGCAAAGATACTGAAGTGGTTTGCCACTTCCCTTTTCAGCTCATTTTACAAATGAGGAAACTGAGGTGAGAGGTAAGAAGGGCCTGTACCAGGGTGGTGGCTGTGTGTGTTGAGAGAAAGGGATGAATATGAGAGACATTGTGGAATAAAACACTACAAAATGTGGCAGCTGGTTGGCTATGTAGGGTGACAGGCAGTGTGAGGGGTCAAGGATAACCCCAACTTGAATGCGGGTCCCATCAAAGACCATTAGATCGAGAAGACACCTTAGGGATCCATCTAGTTCAATTCCTTTATTTTACAAGAGAAAAAATTGAGGTGAAGAGAGATGAAAGAGTAGCCAGACATTACCACAGAGGGGCTGTGTGGCCTCAGTGGGGCAAATTGCCCAATTGCTGCAGTATAAAGTATGAGAGTTGGGGGTGGATTCCTCCTCCCTTTTGGAAAGGAGTCCCTCAGGCCCTCTGACAGCTTTTTACACATTTTCATTTTGGCCTTTGTTTGAAAAGAAAGGATTATTCACCCAACCAGCGGGGTTCCCAAAAGAATGGGAGCTTTATCCTCAGGCAAACATTTGCCCTGAGTGACAGTCTCCCACACCAGTAAGAGAATGCTTCCCTTTTCTACCTCCCACCCCCTCTTTTTCCACTCTAGTCTGTTACGTGAGAGGGAAAACAGAAAGAATTTGCTGAGCTCCCAGGGTCTTCTGGGTTGTGTTGTTTGTGATTGAGGTTTTCCAGGTGAGGCGAATACGCTTGTGGTTACTGAGGTCACTCCAAAAATAGTGAACAGCTTTAAATGTTCTTAGAAGCTACATTGGTCAAATGAGTACAGCATTTACTTGCAACAGAAGACACTGTTCAATCGACCCAGAAATAATTGGTCAGTGGGCCTATTTTAGGTATCGCTTTTTTGTTGGCGTTTGCTAAGTAAGGATAAATTTAATTCTCTTCAGCAGATGTTCTTTCCTCTTACTACTCCCTGGAGTTAGGGGAGAGGAAATTGAAGGGGCTAAAAGATGAAAGAAGCTAATAAACTAATTATGATTTTAACTAAAGAACCCCCAAAAACCAAATATTTAACTCTTTGCCTACTGGGTTGGACTTAAGACAGACACACAGAGAGAAAGAGTTTATTGAGCATTTACTATGTCCCTGGTACGTATAAATATAATATACATATGTATATGCTTATACATATGTATATATGTGTATACATGTATATGTGTATGTATATGTATGTATGTGTGTGTGTGTGTGTGTGTGTGTGTGTATATAACAAAGCTTGAGTTTCCCTGCTTTGTGCTGAATGATAATAACAGTAACGGGCTGACATTTCTCTAACTCTTTAAGGTTTGCAAAGCAATTTGCATGCTATCTCATTTGACCCTCACCACAACCCTGTGAGAGAGGTGCTATTATCCCTATTTTACAGATGAGGAAAGTGAGGCTGAGAGAGGTTAAAGTGGTTTGTCCAGGGTCTGCAGAAGAAAAACAACCTTGTCTCAACTGCCCTCCCATTATGCTGCAGACTCACTAACAAAATCTGACTCAACTATGTCCATCTTGCTTAATGGTTGTTGTGGTTTGTCCTTCATTCTTGAAGGGGACCATGACATCCAGAGCGTGACGTCTTGACTTGCAAGTGAATTGTATTTAAATGAGACACGGCTGTGCAAAGCCCTGCTGAAGCTAAATACATAAAGCCCTTCTGCACATTTCACTGTCTAGCTGTTCTCGACTCCAACAAAGGTTACACCCAACATGCACCTAGGGACTTCCCAGCTTTCTTATCAGGTCAGTCTACATCCCATTGGTCCATTCAAATGCCACAGAATGCTGCTGATGGACTACGTAATTTAAGCAGGCCTTAAAAAGCTGTATAAGCCGCTTCTATATCAGGAAACTGAAGCTGTTATTAGTGAGCAGTCTTCCATGGCATGTTAATACATAGTGGGTAAGATTCTCCCTGGGCTCTCAAGGAACTCAAGATAAGAAATTCCCCAATGCTAGTCTAAGAGAGAACCGGAACTCATATTTTTCTGACTCCAAATCCAGTGTGCTCTATTCACTGAACCAACAAGCTGAATAATCTCACTAAATTTAGCAAATGCCTTTCTCACCTGAAATCCAGGTGATTTCAGCATCTACTGCCCACAGGAAAAGAATGGGACCGGCACCTGAAATTTCATAGGAGGTGCTAGACAAATGTTTGTTTAAATAAACTGAATTCAATTAACAGTAGAGGTGAGGCTGACATTAACTCTTTAGCCAGGAGGAATTCCTCAGCCCCTCGGATGCCCACAGGTAACTGTTGCATTTTAGATATTTTTAGATTTATTTTTAGATTGCCTTTTCTATTCCGATAGAGCAATCGTAGCAGGAAGTGCCCCTCTGATGAGAGGAGAGGGCGTTGGGGTGAGGCAATGTCCAGCATTCCTGACAAATAGCCCAGGAAAAAAAGTAATTTGGGACTTTTGCATCAGTTCTAAGTTCATTTCAAATTCATATCAGTGCAGTGGTTTGGAGCTGCAAATCACTCCACTGTGTATTATAGCCCCAATCACCCTCATAAAAGGTGACAGGATAGAGGATTAATTACCACCAATTCCACTAAAAAGCAGGAGTTTCTTTTAGTTTTGTCCTGGATCTACCCAGTGGTGAATACTGATGGGAAGCCATTACCAAGGACATTTGGCAGGTGAGAGATTAATGTTCTAGATGAGTAAGACTCTCAGGCATCATACTAGTGATCTTATCTTCAGATTACAGATTGAAGGACCCAAATGACTGCAATCTGTAACCATAAAAACAAATTCCAAACTGTCTTTCTCAGTCTTTTATTCAAAGTATAAGTAGAGCTCAATAAATCTTTCTCTTGTCCATGAAACAGCATTGGTTTAATAAAGTTCACTCCTGGGCACCTTAGGTTGGGGAATAAATTAACTTCGAATATAAAGAAGTAAGACAGCTGTGGGCATAGTATAGGAAGTCAATTTCTGGAAGAGCTATCTGGAAAGCCAGCCTGCTGAATTAGGCATTCTTAATCATGAAAACTCAAAACCATTTTACACTTTTGCAAAAACCCAACTTTTTCAGGAGTGCCATATGGAAGTATCATGCTTAAAAATGATCTGTATCTTGGCAAAGACGAAAAAAAGATGGGAATAGTCAATGCTGGATGGTTTGTGGAAAGACAGGCACTAATACACTGTTGGTGGAGCTGTGTATTGGTTCAACCATTCTGGAAGGCAATCTGGAATTATGTTAAGAAAGTGACTAGGGATAATGGGAAGGAATGATGGAAGGAAGGGAATAAATGTATATATACACACACGCACACGCGTGTACGTGTGTGTGTGTGTAACTTACCATGCCAGGCACTGTGCTAAGTACTTTTTTTTAAAGTATTTTATTTTTAATTTATGGGATAAAACAAGAATTTCCATAACACAGTATAATAACAAAAGATTGCACATGAAACTGAAAATCTATTATGTCCAGCTTGCTATTCCATTTTCATATGTAATAAATATAAATATATAATTTTTATATATTTTCTTTTTTTCTCTCCCCCACACTTAAGTACTTTTACAAACATTATCTCATTTGATCCTTACAACAACCCTTTGAAGTAGGTATTATTATTTTTATTCCCATCTCACAATTGTGGAAACTGAGGCAAACAAAGATCAAGTGACTTGCCCAGGGTCACACAGCTAGTAAAGATCTGATGCTGGATTTGAATTCAAGGTGCTCCCAACTCCAGGTCCAGAACTTTATCCACTGAGCCACCAGCTGCCTCAAAAGGGTATGGACTAAGATGTACATACCCTTTGGCTCAGAGACACCATTTGTGTTTAGTGTGTATGTCATATACTTCTCTTAGGCTGTGATCTCCATGAGGCCAGGGACCACATTATATTTACATTTCATTTCTCCTCTGAGAAATAAGAAAAAAAGAAAAAATATTTCAAAGGAAACCTTGAATAGAGAAAAAGATTTCTTTATTGGACTCCAGAAAAAAAAACGGGCTAGAAAGACTTTTGAAGCCTGACCGATAAAACAAGAAACGTTCAGCATTCCAGACATGGATTTTTGTTATGATTTTGAAAGTTAGAGGACTTTCTAAAAAAACAAGGGCCAGGTAACTGAAATAAGTTAAAGAGAAAATAATATGAGAGTTAGCCAGGTACCTTATTATAGCTAAATTATAGAATTATAGAATTTGAGAGGTGGAAGAATCATCAATTCAACCCACTCCCAAAAAGAATCTTTACCATATCATACTCAACAAATGGTATTCTAGCCTCCCCTTGAAGACACTCTAGGAGGGGGAGTTCACCAATTTTCCAGCCAAGACATTCCATTTTTAGGTAGTTCTAATTGTTAGGAAGTTTTTCCTGACATCGAGCCTAAATTGGCTTCTTAGTGATTTCCTTCCATCCATTGCTCCTGGTTCTGACCTCTGGGATCAAACAGAGTAAGTCTGGGTCACTCCTCATGACAGGCCTAGGAGACAGCTAACATACTTCTCTGAGCCTTTTCTTCTCCAGGATAAACATTCCCAGTTCCTTCAAGTAATTCGCCTATGTGCTTCACCATTGTGGTTGTCTGCCTCGGTTCATTAGCTTAACACTGCCTGGTTCCCAAAATTGAACACGGTACTCCAGATGAAGTCTGACAAGGGCAGCGTATACTATCGTGCCCCTATTCCTGAAAACTATACCACTCTTAAGGTACTCTAAAATCAAATTAGGTTTTTATTGGCTGCAATATCACACCATGGGCTCAACGATGAGCTTGCAGTCCACTAAAAAGCCCCCATTTTTTTTCTCATCAACTGCTCTCTATCCACGGCTCCCCCATCTTACACTTGTGAAGTTGAATTTTTACCCTTAAATGCAAGACTTGAATATTCTATGGAGGACAACAGCAACCTCCAAGTCTCTCAGGCTTGCAACCTAGGGGTCTTTCTGGATTCCTCATCATCTCTCATCCCCTATATCCAATCTGTTGCCAAAGTCTATCGATTTCACCTTTGCCACACCTCTTGAATATGTCCTCTTCTCTCTGACACTGCCACCTCTCTAGTGCAGGCCTTCAGCACATTATGTGCAGATTATTGCAATAGCCTATTGGTGGGTCTGCCGGCTTCAAATCCCTCCATACTCCAGTCCATCCTCCATTCAACCACTAAAATGATTTTCCTAAAAAGGAAGCTGTCCCCTACCACCCCACTCAGTAAACTCCAATGGCTCCCCCTATCACTTCTGGGATCAAATGCAAAATGCTTTATTTGGCATTCAAAGCCCATTATAACCTAGCTGCCTCCTACCTTTCCAATTCTTATACCTTACTCCCTGACATATACTCCTCACTCCAGTGACAATGGACAGTGACTCCTGGTTGTTCTAAGAACAAGGTGTTCTGAGCATGTTCTCATGGGCTGCCTTGCATGCCTGGAATACTCTTCATTCCTCTGCTCCAACTACTGACCTCTCTGACTTTAAGTTTCAACTAAAATCCCACCTTCTTCAGGCTTCTTTAGGAAGCCTTCTCCAATTCCTCTTACTTCCAGTGTTTTCCATATCTATCTATCTATCTATCTATCTATCTATCTATCTATCTATCTATCTATCTATCTACATATATACACACACATATATATATACTCACATACATACATATGTGTATGTATGCATGTATATATGTATATATGTGTATGTATATATTTATATATGTATATATAAACATGTGTGTGTTTATTTGCATGTTGAATCCCCCATTAGATAGAAAGCTCCTTGAGGGCAGGGACTATCCATCACCTCTTTTTGTGTTCCCCGGCACTTAGCACATTGCCTAACACCAAGCAGGTGCTTAATAAATATTTATTGATTATTTGATATTCAGCCTACTGCTTCAGCATATCAAGATCATTTTAGATCCTCTGCTATCCAGTGTGCTATCCCTCTCACCTGTGCATAATCTACAAATTTTATGAGTATATCATCTATACCTTTGTCCAAGTCACTGTTAGAAATGTTAAATGCCACAGGGTCAACCACAGACTCCCAGAGTAATCCACTGGAGACTTCCTGCCAAGTCTACATTAAACTATTAACAGCTCCTCTTTGAGTCCTGCCATCCAGTCAGCTAGGAGAGCATATTATTGTCTTAATCTGTATCTCTCCATCTTCTCCACAGGAATGGTATAAGGTACTTTATCAAAAGGTTTGCTAAAATCTAGGTAAATGATATACACAGCATTCCTCTCGCCTATTAGTTTAGTAATCATATCAAAAAAGGAAATGAGGTTATTCAGGCAAGACCTGTTCTGGCACTTTTTAATCACCACTTCCCTTTCCAAATGTTTGACAACGATCTCTTTCATGATCTTTTGTAGAATTTTCCCGGGAATCAAAGCCAAACTCATTGGCTTATAGTTTGAAGACTCTTTTCCTTTTCCTATTTTGAAAATAAGGACCACATTTACTCTTCTCCAATATCGTGGTATCCCTCCAGTTTTTGAAGAAAGGAGGGGAGGGAAAGAGAAAATTGAGGAGAGGGAAAAGGAAAGTGAGGAATGGAGGAGACAAAGGAAGATTCAAGAGGGGAGGAGTTGAGTATGGTTTCCTGTTTCAGTAATTTCTTGCTCACCACCCTAGACTTCCTCCTGCTAGACCACAGCTGCTCCAAACACAAAAATCTCCCAGCATATTTCTTGGGGCTGGCATCTTAGAGAAGTAGAGGATAAGAGAGAGCTCTTGTCTAATCTGGTTCTAATATACACTCTCTTATAACCCAGCATCATTCCAGCCAAGGCAATCTTCCCATCATCCTTGAGGAGGAGGAGTGAAGAAGCCAGAGAGGGGGAGCAAAGAACTTCCTGTTATGCTCAGTGGAAAGCGTCCTCTTTTGGCTTCCTTTCCAGCTACTCTTGGCAATCTTGACCAGCCCCCTCCAACTGCTATTTTAGTTCTTATTTAAGGCATATTTATTAGCTCTGAAGCAAGAAACAATGAAGGCAACTTCCATGATCTCTTAATGTTTACCTGGGCCTTTGGAATCCAGTGAAAAAACAATCTCTCTTTCAATAAATAAAAATAAACAAGGCTCAGGAGCTTTCTGGCTGTTGGTGGTCTTCTGTGTTTGTTTCCTTCATTTGTTAGGAGGAGAAAAGGAAAGAAGGTGAAAGAGAACATAACTTTTTAAAAGTCTATTCCTTTTTCTATTTTCTTTTTGAATATATTTTTACTCTGTCAGCCTATCTTACCAGATATCACCAATTTCCTGCAGATTTCTTCTCCATTTTCATTCAAATGTTATTTACAGGGTAACTGTGCATCACATTGGAGAATGAGACTCCAGAGAAGGATTCTCCCAGTCTCCCCCGGCAACAGGAGGCCCTGGAATGCCAGACAGCTTTTCTATTCACTAAATCCAAACAGCTTAGTGACTCCAGCTGCTTCTCAAGGACTGAAACTTTGATATGAAAATAGAGAGCACCCAATCCCTTGCAGTTAAGAGTCCCCCTAGGGAGCATGGAAGAGGAAAGAGAAAGATACCAGATGCTCTGCCTCTACTGGGTTGGTGGACAAAGTACTGCTCACTTCCCTCTTCTCAAACAATAAAGGCACTGGGTTTACACTTTCTCTGGAATCACATCCAAGTGTTTGACATTCACCTATTCTGGCAAAACACTTCTTTTCTTTGTAGGAATCAAGATAGAATTTCTTTTGGTCCTTTGTCTATTATAGGTAATTTGGGTCGTTTTCCTCTGAGTCTTGAAATGAAAACATAATGTGCCTCATGTATCCACCCATTGTTATTGCAATGAGAACCTGATTCATCCATGCTATCTCACTGGGTCCCCCTTGTGACATATATACATGATTACAAATGCAATTCATGACCACTAAACAGTGAATCAACCAACCAACAAGCATTTATTAAGTACCTAGTGTATGCCAGATACTGGGGGAATGAAGAAAAAGATGAATGTTTCTGCCCTCAAGGAGCTTACTTTCTGTCCAAAGAGTAAAAAAACATACACACACACACATACATATATACATGCATGCATGTATATATGTATTATGTATATATACACGCAAACATATACATGTATATAAACATATAGACCGAATACATAGATATGTGGGTTCATATTAATAATAATGACAATAGCTAGCATTTATATAGTACTTTCAGTTTTGCAAAACACTTTATATTTTATCCTCACAACAACTCTGGGAAGAAGGTGATATTTTATCCCCATTTTACAGATGAGAAAACTAAGGCAGACAGAAGTGACTTAATATATACAAAATAAATGTGACTGTTTTGGGGTGGGAGCCTACTGACAGCTTAATGGGGGGAAGGGGTTTCACTAGTGGTCTTATTAGGGAGAGAGGAAAAGCTTTATATAGAAGAGGAAGCAAATTGTTCCACAAGGGAATTTAACCTGTGACTTAAGTTGGCTTATTCTTGTGCACTAATAACAGCAATCTTTTGCCTACATAAAGATTTTAAAAGTTTACAAATATATTCATATTTAGTGTTTCATTTGATCTTCATAAAAACCTATAAGGTAAGTGGGAGCAGATGTTATTATCACAGGGAAGGAAACTGAAGCCCAGAAAAGAGAAACTACTTGTCCAAGGTCACATAGTCAGTGATTAACAGTCAGGATTCAAACCCAGGCTTTATGATTCCTCATCCAGTGCTGTTCTCATGGTACCATACTGCCTCCTAGACCAATATGACATGCTGGCCATTAGGTATAATTAGAGGCAATGAGGCTTAATGTCAGGGAAAATTCCTAACAAGCTGAGCTATCCCCAAGTAGAACAGGCTGCCTTGAGAGGTAATGGGTCCATCCTCCCCAGAGATCTTCAAGCAATGATCAGATGACCACTTGCTGAGGATATTTTATTTTTTCCCCTTAATCGACTTAAATTTTATTTTGCCATTATGTAGTACATCAACATATCATTTAACAACGGAAGACCAGTTAAAATTTTAATCAAAAATTTAACTCTGGTGAATAATAATGAATAATTTAGTTCATTTATCTGTTTCTTTATCCTCACTTAATAGTATTTCATTTTTTCCAATTACATGCAAAGATAGTTTTCAACATTTTACAAGATTCTGAGTTCCAACATTTTTTTCTCCCTCCTTCCTCTCCCCCCTCCCCAAGATGGCATGCAATCTGATATAGGTTATAAATGTACAATGATATTTAACATATTTCCACATTAGTCATGTTATGAAAGAAGAATCAGAACAAAAAAGAAAAATCATGGGAAGGAAAAAACAAAAATGAAAAAAAAGAAAATAGTATGCTTTGATTTGCATTCAGACTCCATAATTCTTTCTCTGGATGTGGATAACATTTTCCATCAAATCCCTTGGAACTGTCTTAGATCAACGCATTGCAGAGAAGAGCTAAGTCTGTCAGAGTTGCTCATTGCCCAGTGTTGCTGTTACTGTGTACAGTGATCTCCCGGTTCTGCTCACTTCACTCAGCATCAGTTCTTATAAGCTTTGCCATGTTTTTCTGAAATCTGCCTACTCACCATTTCTTATAGCACAATAGCAATCCATTACATTCATATAGCACAACTTGTTCAGCCATTCCCCAACTGATGGGCATCCCCTCAATTTCTAATTCTTGGCCACCACAAAAGAGCCACCATAAATGTACATGTGGGTCCTTTTCCCATTTTTTATGATCTATTTGAGATACAGACCTAGCAGTAATATTGCTGGATCAAAGAGTATGCAGTTTTATGTCCCTTTGGGTATAGTTCCAAAATGTTCTCCCGAATAGTTGGATCAGTTCACAATTCCACCAACAATGCATTAGTGTTATAATTTTCTGTTAGGGATATTTTAAAAGGAATTCTTTCTCAGACATGGGTTAGACTAGATGATCTCTTCCAACTCTGAAGTTTTATGATTTATCATGTTAAGATATCACCAGATAGGACTGAGCCAACACAATATTGCCTAGATACAAAGTAGAATCGAGAACTTTGGGAGGTATTAGGTCAGGCAGTGAGGTGGCAAAGTGGAGAGAACGCTGGATCTGGAGTTAGGAAGATCTGAGTTCAAATTTAGGCTTAGGTGTTGGCTGTTTGACCTGGGCAAGTCATTTAATCTGCCTGCCTCAGTTACCTCATATGTAAAATGTGGATGATAATAGCACATACCTCCCAGAGTTGTGAGGAGCAAATGAGACAATTGTAAAGTGCTTTGCAAAGGTTAATCTTTCTGAAATTTTATTTTGCTTTTCCCTTTCTAGCACAATTTATTTGCTTATATATTTATTTTAAGGCTGGGTCTTCCTATGTTGACTAAGCTGGTGCAGCAGCCACTCACAGGCCTGATCTCATTACTGAGTGGCAAGGAAGCTTTATTTCCAACCTGGCCCAGTTCTCCCCTTCTTACGCAGCTTGGTGGCCCCCTGACACTCACCGTACTGGTCCTGGACTTAGGACAGCCAATTGGCTTGTAACAATGTTACTAGCACCTGCTGTGGAGGTGTAAGACCAACAACATCAGCACACAGGAGGGCTACTAGCACAGGTTCTTTGATCTGCTTTTCTAAGGAAAGCAACTTTAAGTTTATAATCTCACTTTAATCAAATATACACATATCATTCACTTAGTTCAGGGGGAAAAGCCAGCACCCTGAATTTCAGAGAAAGCACAAACAGAAATTACAATCAGAAACCATATAAACAAAGCAAATAAGCACAAACCAACAGACAGGGCTTCTAGCTGTCTGACCAAGACCTTACATACATAGTTACCAGAGAGAGAGAACCACCAACATCTGAGTTTTCAAAGCCGGGGGGGGGGCAGTCTTTAACAGCTACCCAGAATCTCATCTGGCCAAGTCATCAACACTCTTCCAATGAATGTGCTCCCAAACAAAATGCTACCCGCAGAATATATATACACTTCTTCAGGGTCAGAGCACTTCACACCTCTCAAGGGCTTCACACCTCTCATGACCTAACTAGCAAAAGGGTGTGGGCCTTCCTACAAAGGCAAGACTCAAGTCAAAGGCACTTGATTGCCTTAAGGCTGAAAAGCATTCCAAAAGAAAAAACAGTAAAAAGTCCCACTTTGCTGGCCCTTACATGGCTTAGCCCTAATTCCTCTCAGAGCTCCTAAACTCAAGTAATCCACCAGCCTTCCCTAGTAGTAGCAGTAGGCATAATTTAAACTTTACTTTATGAAATTAAGTCAACATTATCAACATTTATGAGTATACTGAATTATAATACAGTGTTGCCCTTAGGGGCTGCTAAGGCATAGCACTATTTGCTACCATATTAAATGTTCCCATTTTACTATGCTTTTTTGCTCTTGTGCCTGCTTCTTGTGGGTTTTTTTCCCTAACTCTTCCCTCATCACCAGGATGTCAATTATCATTTCCTGCTGCTGCCAGCATGCCCATCCTTAGAAACATTTTCTTTTCCCTTTTTAAATTTTGTTGCTTCCAAAATATTCTACGTGAAAGATTGAGAGAAACTGACACTGTTCATTTGATTTACGCATAAAACATAAACAAAACCCAAGAAACTCCCCAATGACATTTTAAAATAATGTCTCTCATGCTATCCTTTTGAAAAAGATGGAGAGAGAAGGGTTAGATGACAGTAAGGCTAGAACTCAGGACTAGGTAAATGATGGAACCCTTTGAGAATAGTCATCTTAGACGGAGACCTCTAATGGATCACCCCAGGGCATTCTATCTTCTTAGTTGAATATGTCTATCAAATCCACAAATGATAAAATGTTGAGACATATAATCAAAACCTGAGATGACAGTGCCCCTAAAGAACTCAATAAATTAGAATGATTGGTTAAACTGAACAAGATGAAATTCAACATAGAGTAAAATAAAATTTTATATTTAGATTCCAAACAATTAATTCATAAATCTAACAGGAGAAACATGGCTAAACAACTGTTCATGTAAAAGAGTCCTAGGGGTTTTAGTGGATTACAAATTCAAAATGAATAAACTATATGACTTGGCAGGCATTAAAAAAAAGCTAATACAATTATAGGTTGCATTCATGGAGAGAGGCAAACAGAATGAGAGAGAAAAAATCACCATTGTATTCTACCCTAGTCAGATCACATCAGACATATTCTATTTACCTCTATGTGCCCTATTTTAAGAACATTTTCAAACCATAGTGCAACTAGAGGAGGAAAATCAAGATGGTAAGGGAGTTGGGTACCATTTTATCAAGGATAAGTTGAAGGAGCTAGGGATACTTAGCCTAGAGAGGATCCAACTTAGAAGGGACATGGTAATTGTTTTCTGAAATATGAAGGACTGCCACATGAAAGAAGGATTAGAATTTTTTTTTCTGCTGCGGCCCAGAAGGAAGTACTAATATCAACGGGTAAAAGTTCCAGAGGATTAGATTGTGGCTCAACGTAAGAAAAAACTTCCTAATAATTAGAGTTGTTCAAAGGTGGAACAGATTGTCCATCAGCAAAGTTTTCAAGTGGAAGCTGATGGACCACTTGTCTAGGATGTAGTGGAAGGAATTCCAATTCAGTTATTGGACTTTATGACCTGTGAGGCCCCTTCTAACTCTGACATGCTATGATTTTATGAACTTAGAGCACTAAGAGCCACTAACTACACCCCTATCCTGTTCTGAAAAGCACTGTCTAGCTGAAGAAGAGACTGATATTGTTTTGTACTCATAAAGAATTTATTAGCACTTGTTACCTGCTAGGAGTTGTCAGAAGCAGCCCCTTCCAGAAGCAGAGCCCAGAGAAGGTTCAAAGAGCAAAGTGAAGAGATGGAAGAAGAGTTTAGAGAGTGAATGGTGCCATCGATCATTGTTTTAAGCATTATCCAAAATACAATATATAAAGGCAGGGAGGCATCAGTTTTGATGCTCCCTGAAGTACAAGACAAACTCCTCTACTTTCAGTCTTCTTAAATGAAGCTCCCACAGTAATTTATATAAACCACCAGGAATGTAATGGACATAAAGGAACTGAAATGTACATTTTCCCATCTTGCAGGGCTCATCATTAATTGTTTGGACTCTTTAGACTTCACCTTTTGCATTTTAGAATATCACAGTCTAAAATTTTCTCTCCTTTATAAATGTTGCTGCCAAATCTTGTGTGATCCTGACTGTAATCTTGGTTTTAATTTTTTCCCTAATGCTTACAATATTTTATCTTTGACCTTGAAGCTTTGCATTTTTGCAGTGACTTTTTCTGGGAGTTTTCATTTTGGGGATTTCTTTCGGTAGGTGGCCAATGGATTCTATCTATTTTCATTTTGCCCTTTGGATCTAGTAAATTAGCTTTCTAGACAATTTAAACTTATTTCTTAAAATAAAGATTTTTTTGGTCATGGTTTCATTTTTCATGGTTTTCAGGGGGATCCAATGATTCTTAAGTTATATCTTCTTGATCAGTTTTCCAGGTCAAGTTGTCTCTGATAGTAGATACCTTATATTTTCTTCTATTTTTTCATTCTTTTGATTTTGTTCTAATATATCTTGGAGTAAAATTTTTGGAGAGTTAGCTATTTGGATAAGGGTTTCTACCTTCTCCTCTAAGCTATTTATTCTCCTTACAAATTTTTTCCTATAGAATTATTTTTAAATTTTTATATCTCTTGTTTCATTTCTTCCAGGTATTCTTGCAGTCCTTGTGGCCAAGCCATTTTATTTCTCAAGCTCTACTTGTACTTGCTGTGGAATTATTGTCTTCCTTCAAGCTTACGTCTTGAGCATCACTTGACCCATAACATTTTTTCCATAGTGTTTAGTGCTTTCTGTTTACTCATATCTGTAACCAAAGTTCCTGTTCGTGCCAGGGCCATATGCCTCCCCATCTCCAAGTCGTGTATGGAATAGTCAAATCCTATTTGATTCTGACCTTAATTTCCTGTATTCCTGCCAATGGTTTCCATTTTTCCTGGTGTGCCAGTTTAAGGGTCTTCAACCAGAGCTTTCCGGTTGGCTTTCCCAGTAAGCGTATTGGTTCAGGCTTTCAGCCTATTTACCTGATCTCTTATTTACTCCCCTGCTAGGACTTTTTCCTAGAATCAATGGCTTTGGAGGGTGGAGGTAGAGAGGCACGTGTGTGTGTGTGTGTGTGTGTGTGTGTGTGTGTGTGTGTGTGTGTGCATAGTTCTGGCCTGGATGAAGAAACTTGCTAATGTTGCTCTTTGGATTTCTTAACCATTATTCAACCTGGTACCTTAATGGCATGCGCACACACGCACACATGCACACACACGCACGCATACATACACATACACAGAGATGGGCTCCTCTATGACCTTTCAAAGTACCATCTGCACCAGAAATCTCTCCTCTTCCTTGGATAATACAGGCATCACTACAATAAAAATCCCTTACCTAAATACAGTGCTTTGTCCTTTCTCAAAGCTCTTTCCTAACTATTCAATCATTTGCTCCTCATAGCAACCCTGTGAAAGGTAGGCTTGGTAACATGAAATATCTGGTCCTGGGCCTTAGAATCCACAGACTCCAGATTCCCACTTTTCATTAAATCAGCCAAAGGTACTTTGCCTTAGACCCCATGGCTTTTTCTTTTCACTATCTTTTAAATTTCCCTGATCTCTAAACGCCAATTGGAGGCGCTAAAGTATGTGACTTTCTAGGTGCCTGAACCTGGTCGGCACCTTGGATTTAGAGATCTGCCCCTACTCAACACCTAAATAGTTGCTTCCCTCCTTCTGTTGCTTCCTCCATAACTCAATGGCCAGGTCTGGCATGCAATTCCTCTTTCTCTTCTACCTGTCACTGTCATGTGATCCTAGTAATGAGAGCATTTCCTAGGGCATATTGACTAGGATCATTGGGTCATAGACACAGAGTTCAAAGGGACCTTGGAGATCACCTGATCCAATACCCCTCATTTTTTACAGATGAGGAAACTGAAACCCAGAGAGGTTAAGTGATTTGCCCAAATTCACACAGGTAACAAGTGTCAGAGATAGGATTTGAACCCAGATGCTCTGAGACTAAAGCCAGCATTTTTTGAACTGGAATCTAAAATATACAGATTCAGAAATAATATATTAGGCTACAGTAATTAGAGAGTGGGCCACTAGGAGGCGCAGTGGATAGAACACTGGGTTTGGAACCGGGAAGACATCTTCCCAATTCAAATCTGCCCTCAGACACTTACTAGTTGTAACCCTGGGCAAGTTACTTAACACTTCTTGCCTCAGTTTCCTCATGTGTAAAATGAGATAGAGAAGGAAAAGGCAAATCACTCCAATATCTTTACCAAGAAAATGCCAAATGGGCAAGATGGCGGCTGGGAAGCAGTGACTGGCGTGAGCTCCCCACCAAGTTCCTCCAAAAACCTATAAAACAATGGCTCTGAACCAATTCTAGAGCTGCAGAACCCACAAAGTGGCAGAGGGAAGCAGGGCCCCACCC
>CM053624.1:252442791-252472793 GCA_028646595.1 Phalanger gymnotis | reverse complement strand
GGGGCGGGGAGGAAATGGGGAGAAAATTTGTAATTCAAACGCCTGTGAAAATCAATGCTGAAAACCAAACATGTCAAAAATAAATTTTAAAAAAAATAAAAAATAAAAAAAAAGAAAAAAAAGAAAAAAAAGAAAAAAAAAGAAAATGCCAAATGGGGTTACAAAGGGTACGACTGATCAGCTCCGTAGTTAGAAGTATGAACAAAAGAGGACTATCCGTATAGAATGGAACCGAAGCTTCTTAACCCAATATCTTTTTAGTTATGGATGTCTCTTGTTTTTAAATCACCTTTATTTCTGAACATATCCTTCCCCTTCCCCTGCCCAGAAAGCTATCTCTTATAACAGGAAATTTAATAAGAAAGAAAAAACAAAAATAGTTCAGTAAAACCAATCTATACATCTGCTAAGTCTGACAGTATCTACAATAGTCCACCTCCTGCATCTTCCACTTCTGCAATGGAAAAAGAAGGTGCATTTCTCAACTCTTCTACAGAGCCAAGTTTCTTGGTCTTTAAAAACAATTACGTAGTGCTCACTTTGTGTGTGTGTGTGTGTGTGTGTGTGTGTGTGTGTGTGTGTGTCCTCATGAATGTCTTTAGCTTGGCCTTCCTCATTCTTTTAGGACAGAAGCACATGTAATATTTAGGCCCTTCTTGGTCCCTGAAGAATGACACAGTTTCTATTAAAGCATCTGGCCACTATTTGCACATTTGGACATTTGGTTAAAGTCGTTGAACTGTTCTCCAACCCCAGGCTCACTCTCAGTCTATAGGAAGCCTAATTGTTGGGCAAGGGCTTTGGGTGCTTGCCCACATTCCTGTGGGACACCTATCACTCATTAAATATTAACACTTCCTCCACCTAAACAGGAAGGAGATATAAAAAGAGCCACCCCATAAAATTAAGGTATTTCCCATCATTTTAGTGACAATACAATATTACTCTAAAGATACTCAAATACAAAGACAGCTGTTAGAGGCAGATTATTATTATCTATATTTTACAGATGAGGAAAATGAGGGCTACAAAGGAAAAGTAACCTAAGAGTCTTCTGTCTAGTTAGTGGCAGAGTTGAAACTAAAACCCAGGCTATATGACTCCTAATTTTTCCAGCTATATCATATTATACCCTCTTCCTGCTTGATATGGTATAGATTGTAAGGGCGGGGAATCTATAGCCTTGAGGCCACATGTGGTCCTCTAGGTCCTCACATGTGGCCCTTTGACTGAATCCTTTTATTAAAGGGATTTGTTCTGTGATGGTTGGATTCAGTCAAAGAACCACACTTGAGGACCTAGAGGGCCACATGTGGCCTCAAGGCAACAGGTTCCCCACCCCTGGACTACAGAGGAATAAGCCTGGATGTGGAACAAGAGTTCAAGAGCTAGAGGGTACATTAGAGTGATCATCAATGCCAAATCCTCTCATTTAACAGATGAGGAAACTTGAGTGACTTTCCCAAAGGTTCATAGGTAGAAAGTTGTGGAGGTCAAACCTGGGTCCAAACACTCTTGCCACTGCCTCAGAAGCTGTGGCTCTGTCATTTACTAGCCACAAAAGCAGGTAACATGATACAACAGAAAGGAAAGGCGTTCCAGGCAGGGGGAATAGCATAAGCAAAGGTATAGAAGGCATCAGGAAAATACTAGTACATTGTTATGCAATTTCATGGTGCATAGATACAGGTAAGAATAGATTACTGATTTCTTGTCACCGGTAAATTAATGATGTACCAGATGCCCTAAGGGAGAAAAAGGGACAGTCAGAGGCCAAGTCATCTGAGTACCAAGAAGTCATCCAAATCTCTCCTGGCCTCAATTTCTCTCCACTCTCCTAAGCACAGCATATGGGTTTTCCTTACTTGTCTTGATCCAAAGTCAAATAAAGAGAACATCTCCTTCCCATACTCTGTGCCTCTTCTTTGAGAAGACTATCCAAAGATGACTCCCAGCCAAGCAAAAGTCATCAGATAAGAGAACTATTCCTGCCACACACCCCCAGTGTCACTGTGGGAATCATTTCCTGGAGCTGTCCTTCCTGATAGTGCTGCTCACCTATTTCTGTTCAATTGAAGAGGACCTAGCACCAAGGGCAGAGACTGACACCAAATTAGACCCTGGGGTAAAGTCACTCAGTGGCTCTTTTATACCCAACAGCTGTGTCGAGAGGCATGGAACCCTGCCAAGGGAAGCTGATCCAAGAAGAATGGAGAGCACTAGTTTCTTATTCAGATGGAAAGGGCATAAAGGGAATAAGACAGCCAAAGGTCAGGGACCATAGGAAGGACAATGGGAGACTGTTTCCTTCACCATTTAATTAGCAACAGGAAAGAGACTTCCGGAACCTGATGTTTACAAAGCAGCTGGATGTTTTTCCTTTAACCCAAGCCCATGAGGATATATTCCTTCCATGGACATGACCTAAAGGCAATTCTTAGAACAGGGGTTCTTAACCGGGAGTCCATGAACTTGTATTCATAACTATATTTCAATATGATTGGTTTCCTATGAAATCCTATGCAATTTTTATGCATTTCTAAACATTCCAAGAAGGGATCCACAAGTTTTATCAAACTGCCAGATAGGTCTATCACACATACACACACACACACACACACACACACACACACACACACACACACACAGTAAGTGGCTTAGAAGTAGCAAGGTACAGAGAAAAGAACATTCTCCTGGGAGTTAGAAAAGCTGACTCTGCTACCTGTGTAACTTTGGACAAATCCAAGTCTCTTCCCCCTGTACCTCTGTCTCCTGGATTGTAAATAAGGAGATTAAACTAAATGGGAAGGGAAAAGGAAGGGAATACGCATTTATATAGTGCACACTATGTGTCAGGCACTATGCTAAGCCCTTTACAAATATTATCTCATCTGATCCTCACAACAACCTTGTATGCTGTATGCTGTTATTATCTCCACTTTACAGTAGAGGAAACTGAGGCAGATAGAGGTTGGGTGATTTGCCCAGGGTCACATAGCTAGTAAGCATCTGAGGCCGGATTTGAACTCAGGTCTTCCTGATTCCAGGCCTAACACTCTATTCCTATTGGAACTACGAGATTCCTTCCAGCTCTAAATCCATGATCCTATGACTAGATGAACTCTAAGGTTCCCCACCTAGAGGTAGCTAGGTGCCACATTGGATCTGCCAGTTGACCAGAAAGAATGTTGTCACCACCACCACCATCATCATCATCATTGTACTCATTCATCTTGGAAAAATACCTATGTGACTCACTGCTGAGATCTATACAAGAATCCTTAAGTTTCCTCACTTCTAAAATACATAGAGAACTGAGTCAAATTTATAATATAAGTCATTCCCCAACTGATAAATGGTCAAAGGACATGAATAGGTAGTTTTTGGATGAAGAAATTAAAACCATCTATAGTCATAAGAAAAAATGCTCTAACTCACTATTGATTAGAGAAATGAAAATTAAAACAACTCCGAGGTATCACATCATACCTATCAGATGGGCTAACATGACAAAACAGAATAATGGTAAATGTTGGAGAAGATGTGGGAAAATTGGAACACTAATGCATTGTTGATGGAATTGTGAACTGATATAACCATTCTGGAGAACAATTTGGAACTATGCCTAAAGGGCCATAAAACTGTGAATACTCTTTGATCCAGCCACTACTAAGTCTGTATCCCAAAGAGATCACAAAAACGGGAAAAGGACCCACATGTCCAAAAATATTTATAGCAGCTTTTTTGGTGGTGGCACCAGAATTGGAAATTGAAGAGATGCCCATCAATTGGGGCATGGCTGAATAAGTTGTTGTATATGAATGTAATGGAATAGTATTGTTACATAAGAAATGATGAGCAGGTGGATTTCAGAAAAACATGGCAAGATTTACATGAACTGATGCTGAGTGAAGTGAGCAGAACCAGGAGAACATTATACACAGTAACAGTACTGTACAATGACCGACTCTGATAGACTTAGCTCTTCTTAGCAATACAATGATCCAAGACAATTTCAAAAGACTCATGATGGAAAATGTTATCCACATCCAGAGAAAGAATTGATGGAGTCTGAATGCAGATCGAAGCAGACTATTTTCTCTTTTTTGTTTTTCTTTCTTGTGGTTTTTCCCTTTGGTTCTAATTCTTCTTTACAACATAACGACAATATGCTTAATGTGATTGTACATGTATAACCTATATCAGATTGCATGCTGTCTTGGGAAGGGAGGAGAGGAGGAAGGGGGATAAATTTGGAACTCAAAATCTTATAAAAGTGAATATTGAAAACTAAAAATTAATTCATTAATTATTTTTTAAAAAATAATCCTTAAGTTTATTAGAGGTCAAAGATGTTCCAGGTACCAGGTGACTCTGGCTGTATGCAACAGCTATATTGAGTATAAACTGAATAAATGTAAACTACATGTAAACAAACAGTGATGTTTACAAAATAGTGCTTTAAAGTTTATAAATACTGTCTCACATGACCCCTGTAACAATCCTATGAGGAAACTGAGTTTTTTCTCTCTTAAAAAAAAAACTTCATTAGCCCCTACCATCTTCTCAAGCACTCATCTTAACTCTTTCTTTTTTTTCTTAGCCTAACTCCTAGAAAAAGCTTTCTATGCCTCTTACCTCTACTTTTTTTCTCACTTAGTTCTCAACCTTTTGCCCTCTGGTTCTGACATCATTACAGTACTTGACACATAGTAAGCACTTAAATAAATGCTCTTTCATTCATTCATACTCAATGGAAACCATGCTCTCAAATTTGCCAGTTAACCCTTAACTGCCAAATCTCATGGTTGTTCTTGAGTCCTCATGCTCTTGATCTCTCTTCAGCTTTTGGCTCTGTTGACCATTCTGTCCCCCTGGTTTTTGTGCCATTTTTCTCTCCTAGTTATCCTCCTATCTATCTGACCACTCCTCCTCAGTCTTCACTGTTAGTTCATCGTGCATCTCAAACCATAACTATACCTAAATGCTCAGTCCAAGGCCCTCTGTTCTTTTCTTTCTACATGAATTCACTTGGTGACCTCATCAGCTCTCTCATGGATTTAATTATTTTCCCCATGAAGATGATTCTCAGATTATATATATCCACCCCAGTTTCTCTTGAGCACGATTACCACATCACCAATAGCCCATTGTACCTTTCAAAGTACACCATCTTGATCTACATCTGGCCACTAGTCCCAGATGGCTCCAGAGGAGAACGTGAGGTTGGTGACTTTGCACAGCTAGCTCTCCCTTGCTTAAATCCAATTCGCTTGCAAGTCATAGTATCACCTTCCTGATGTCATGGTCCTCTTTCAGAATGAAGGACAAACAACAACCTATACACATCACAAACCCAATATATCCAAAAGAGAACCCAACAACTTTCCCCCGAAGTTCATCCTTCTTCTGAACTTCCCTATTTCTGTCCAGGATACAACAGTCCTTCTAGTTTTCTGGATCCACAACCTTGAAGTCATCTTTGAGTCCTTGCTTGCACACCTGAATGTGTAGTTACATGGCAAGTCTTGCCACTTCAGTTTCCACATGTCTCAAATACATCCTCTTATCACTACTCAGAAAGTCACCACCTTAGTTCAGGGTGCCATCACTTTTCACTGCACTGTTGCAGCAGCCTCCCAATTGGTTTCCCTAACTAAATTCTCTTTCCATTCTAATTCATCCTATACATTACTACCAAAACTACTTTCCTTAAGCATAGGTCTGACCATGCTATTCCCTTACTTAATAAATTTCAGTGGCTCCCTATTTCTTCCAGGAACCAATATAAATTCCTGTTGAGCTTTTAAAAGCTCTTTACCATCTAGTATCAACATACCTTTACAGCCTTATTCTATATTTCTTCCTATTCCACGTTCCACAGTCTACAAACTGGCCTTTTTGCCTTTTCTCACACATGGCACATCATTTCTTTGTTTTTGGAGGAGGAAAGGCAGGGCTACTGGTGTTAAGTGATTTGCCCAAGGTCCCATAGCTTGGCATATCATTTCTAATTCCTATGTCTTCTCACTGGCTATACTTAATGAACTGAATATTTTTTTTCTGCTTATGCCTAGTAAAACCTTACTTCATTCAAGACTTCGCTCCAATACCACTCTCTACACGAAGCTTTTCTTAATACCTTCAACTGCTAGTGCCTTTCATCTATGACTACTTGTATTTATCTTGTATTTATTCTCTGTGAGTATACATACATATGTATATATTTGTATAAACAACAGACATATACACACATGTGTTTCCTCCCCTGATAGAAGGTAAGATTCTTGAGAGCAGGGACTATTTCCTTTTTGTCTTTTTATACCCATTTTCCAGCATAGTGCCTGACACATAGTGGGTACCTAATAACTGCTTGTTGATTGGTTAATGGTGGCTCAAATATTAAATGAGTTGCCTATGGTCACCTAGCTCATAAATGCTAGGGCAGCATTGGAACCTGGGGGTCCTGACCCCAAATCCAGAATTCTATCTCCTATCTTGTGGCTCCCATAACTTTGGGGTAGGATCGTTTTTAGAGGCATGTACCCCCAATCTTTTTGTAAAGTGAAGAATCTTTTTGAAACATGAATAAATGACACTTCTACTTATGTCACTTATTATTTTTTCAAGTTTGGATTTTTTATTATATCTTCCTTAAAGTAGTCCCACTTTAAGGCCTAATCCTTGTTATTATAATAATTGAGGAAAACTTCCAAGTTTGTCTCCAAACTGTCTGTCTTTGACCCTTCCAAGAACCAAACATTGGACCTAATGGATTGGGAATTAACCCATCATAGTGTTTCTTGGGTTCTGAAGACAGTCACTGAAATAGACAAACACCTAGAGAATATATCAATAATTATATACAAAACATGGAAAAGATAAATAGATGAGATTAAATATTTATATTGCATTCAAGTGAAAAGTATAAAAGAAGCTTTGGTAAATGAGAAACCATAGATGCTAAATAAAGGTGGCATAATAAAATAGTAGCACATTTTTCTGGAAGGAAAATATTTGTTTTAAAGTTTAAAGAAGACACAGAGAAATTGGAAAAGGCCCCAGTGAGACATCTTTACATGTTTAGACAACCAGTGAAAAAAGAAATAAAAGAAGGAAGGAAGAGAGGAAGGAAGGGAGGGAGGGAGGAAAAGAGGGAGAGGGAAAGAGGAGAGAAAGAGAGGGAGGGGGGAGAGCGAGACAGACAGAGAGAGAGAGAGAGACAGACAGAGAGACATAGAGAGAGACAGAGACAGAGAGACAGAAGGAGAGAGTGATCCACAGACATGAGAGATTAAAAAGCACAGAATAAGACATATAAAACCAAATCATCAAAAGAAATGACAAAAACATTTTTTTAGAATGGATGATGGAAGAATGTCTAAATTAACATATAAGCACAAGACAACAGATTAGACAAAAAGGGTCAGATGATGCCCCAGGGAAATATCATATGATCTGACCCACGTGCGTATAGTACCCTATGGGCAGGACTAGAGACCTTATCCTATAGTGTTGTGTGTCTGTGTATGTATATGTGTGTGTGTGTGTGAGAGGGACAGAGAGACATATAGAGAGAAACAGAGAGAACTAGAAAGGAGAGGGCAAGTAGGAGGGAGAGAGGGAGATAACAATGGTAGAATGATTACAGGTAAAAAGTTGAGATTTTTATGAGATAGTGAATTAATCAGCTTGAAGATTTCCAGCCTAGTGAGAGAGCAATGGGCCTCTCTTCTGCCTTGCTTAGGAAAATTTTTTTGATTCTAGGATTTCTCCTAGACTGCTGAACATATAGACTTGTCTCATTCTCATAGTAAAAGAGCCCAAGCCCTCCCTTGATCACCTGTCCCAGGATCTCCCAGTCCTCATTAACAGGAAACATTTCTTCATCTTTCCATTTAATCCCTGCCAGTGAAGTTTAAGTCAGCCAAAAATATTTATTTATTAGGCACCTATTGTGTGCCAGATGCTGAGGACACAAACAAAGGCAAAAACATGATATCTGCCCTCAAGGAGCTCACAGTTTAATGGAGGGGAAACATACAAATAACTATGTATATATGAAATAACTATATATAAGATATAATAATAATAACTATGATTTATATAGTGCTTTACAAATATTATGTTATTTGATCCTCAGAACAACCCTAGGAAGTCAGTGCTATTGTTTCCCCCATTTTACAGATGAGGAAACTGAGGCAGACAAAGATTAAATGCCTTACCCAGGGTCACAAAACTAGTAAGTGGCTGAGACTGGATTTGAATTCAGGTGTTTCAGACTCCAGGTTCAGTGCTCTATCCACAGAGCCACCTAGGTGCAAAATAATTTTACGAGAAAAGGATGGGGCTCAGGAAGTCCTCCTATAGATGGTAAGATTTGAGCTGAATCTTGAAGGAAGCCAAGTTAACTAGGAGGCAGAAATGAGGCAGGAAAATATTCTAGGCACAGAATGCAGATTGAGTGTGGTGTGGGAGGAATAGAGTAGACCACTTTGGTAGGATCATAAAGTACAATGAAAGGGTGTGATATGCAAGAAGACTGGAATAATAGGTAGGGGCCAGTTTGTAAAGGGTTTTAAATGCCAACAGAGGATTTTATATTTGATTCTGGAGGTAATAGGGAGCTGCTGTAGTTTCCTGAATATGTGGATGACTGAGTCAGACCTTATCTTTAGGAAAATCACTTTGGCAGCTAAGTGGATTGGAAGATGTATTGGAGTGGGGCAAGATTTGAAACTAGAAGACCAGTTAGAAGGCTATTGAAATAGTCCAAATAAGAAATGATGAGAGCTTCTTTTAGGGTGGTGGCTGTGTGAGTGGAAAGAATGGGACATATGTGAGAGATACTGGGAATGTAGAAATGCAAGGTTTGACAACATTTGATGTGTGAAGCAAGTGAGGAAGAAGGATTATATCAAGGTGGACATACTGGATGGCTGAGAGAATGGTGGCACCATTGACCCTCATAGGAAAGCTTGAAAGAGGTTCATTTCTTCCTTGTAGAAGAAGAGTCCTGCTCCTCAGTTTCCTTGTTATATCATGCACTCCCCCTCAGGGAAAAAGGGCCTTCACATAAAAAGTTGAAGCTTATGACCCTTGATGACTCCTTAAGAATTCTTTCTATTGTTGTGGGGTGGATTTACACTGAGCCATTCATACCCTTTCATTTAATGACCTTGAACACACACTTGTGAGATCAGGTCAGGTAAGGGCTGTAGCCAGCAGGTGGAATGCTTCTCTTGAACAGGAATCAAAGCCATGACCTTAGTCTCACGTTTTAAGCAACTGAGGTAATTGGCCCTGAGAAGGAGAGAATGGATTGCCAGAGAAAGGGAAACAAATTTGAGCAGTCACTCTTACTTACCCAGGAGCTGAGCCTTGCTGAGAGAGAGCAAGAGGAGAAGAGAAGGGTGGGCAGAGGAGGAGAGAGGAAGGAAGTGAGAAATAGGAGGAGGAGAAAGGGGAAGAGAAAGAGGAAAGAGTGAAAGAAAGAGAGAGAGGGGGAGGAAGGAGAAGAGAGGGAGAAGAAGGAATGGAGGAAGGGAAAAGGAGGGAAAAAGAAGAGAGATGTGGTTCCTCCTATTGGTTCTAAGTCTTCTTTACAACATGACTAATGTGAAAATATGTTTAATATGAATGTCTATGTAGAGCCTATATCAGACTGTCTTGGGGAGGAGGGAGAGAAAGGAGGGGAAGAAAATTCAGAACTCAAAATTTTATGGAAGTGAATGTTAAAAACTAAAATAAACTAATTATTTAAAATTTTCAAAAAGATTTTCTATAACATAGTATAATTTTTAAAAGATGATTACACATGAAACTGCAAATCTATTATGTACAACTTGCTATTCCTTTTAAACATATAATAAAGTTATCACATAAAAAAAGAAAAAGGAGAGAGAAAGAGAAAAGAAGAAGAAAGAGAAAGAGAAATGAAGAACGGGGAAAGAGGGAGGGAGAGAGAAGAGAGAGAGAGGGAGAGGAAGGAAAGAAGGGAAGAGAGGAAGGGGGAAGAAGGGAGAGAAGGAGGGAAAGAGAGGGAGGGAGAGAGAGAGAGACTGACTTTAGCTTTCCCAAGGCTTGAGTAACTTTATTGGAATTAAAATACTATCAGGCCTCCTGGAAATGATACAGAATACTGGGGAAACCAAGGGAACCAATGTACAACAAGCCTCAGACAACTGTCTTTTACTCTCCATGGTGATAACTACTTTAGTGATGTTGCTAACAAGCAAAGCCAACAGGGGCAGGTCCACACAAAGGAATTTTGTACTAATGGGGTCCCAGAAACAGTTACAAAGCACATAAAAATGTAGGGGGAGGAGACCACATTTTCTCCTTTCTACCAAAGCAATTGGCTGGCTCAGTTCTTCATGTCAGCTAACCATTGCCAGTCAGTGTTAGTTTTAATTGGTTATTATCCTGGTTAGCATGATGGCGATTGACAAATCAGCCAACCAATGACAGGGAGCAGAGGAGTATTGTACCTGCCCTCTCTCCCCACCCGTACCCCCTACCACTGACTGATTCAGAAGTCAGAAGATATGTATGCTAATACCCCAGAAACACCAAAGAGCAGCAGACATCAAGACATCTTCAGATCGCTTCTTAATTCTGCTCATAAGTAACTGGAGACTCACTCATCACTACCCTCAGCCCCTCTGATTGAAGCGCAGAGCCATGAACTCCAAAACCTCCATTTAAGAAACAGGGCCCAGAACAGCTATGTCCTCATTTCCCACATAGCAGCTAGACTAGTTAAGATTTTTCTGACTTCTCCACCATGTTCCCCTTCCCATCTACCCCATTTTCAGCTTTCTTTTGTATATTGTCTTCCCCCACTAGATTCTAAGTTCCTTGAGGGCAGGGACTACCTTTTTCATATTTGTACCCACACTGCCTGGCAAATAGTATGCACTTAATGTTTTTTGACTGACTGACTTAGAGGCTGGGGGTGAGGGAGGGAGACTTCTGGCTGTAGTCTAGACATTTCCAAAGGGACATGGGGAAATGCCGCAGTTTATTTAGTCTTGAGCAGTGCTATCTCTGAGGCAAATGTTTAGGAGAAAGTCTTTGAATGGCAGTCTTGAGGTATTCTTTAAAGGGAATCACATTCTCTAGTATATCTCAAAAAATGCCTCTTGTGTGTCATGACTTGTATCAAACTTTGTCCTGGAGGCTCAGTGGCTGAGATGGAAGAGGAATTCAGATTTCTAGCCCCTACCGGACCCCCATTGAAGGGAATTTTCTCAAAAGGTGCTTGAGTACAATGCCTGGCCCATAGTGAGCGTTTAATGAATGCTTGTTGACTTGACTTGATTATTAGCTATATAGCTTACGTTAGGATTATAGGCACAGGATCATCACAGGCCAACTCCCTTGTGAAACCTTCTCCGCCTATACTCCAGATCAAGCCCAGCCACAACTATATCTCCATAAGACATCCCTAAGGGAAGTACCATGCATGGTAGACTCTGCTGGGTACTTTTCCAGGACAATAGAACATACCTAGACAAAAGGAACCCAAGGGTTCTCGGGGACCATCCTTACCCTCCTGTGGCCCAAGCCACCACAGTCATACTACCTTGTGGGGCCAAGAGTCCCACCTGACTTGACTCTCTCTTTTGGCACTTTATTGTTATACATCTTCAGAGTGTGAAGAGTTGGAGACTCACTCATCACTACCCTCTGCCCCTCTGGTTGTTGTTGCTGTTCTCTCCATGATCCTGTTTGGAGTTTTCCTGGCAAAGATATTGGAGTGATTTGCCATTTCCTTCTCCATCTTGTTTTATAGATGAGGTAACTGAGGCAAACAGGGTTAAATGACTTGCCCAAGGTCTTGCAACTAGAAAGTGTCCAAGGCCAGATCCTCAGCCCCAGTTAGATCAAGCTATCCGGGTAGAGTATCAGGGTAACAGTTGTTGTGCGTTTGTCCTTCATTTTCAAAGAGGACCATGGCATCAGGGAAATGATGACATGACTTACAGTTGACTTTTATTTGAGTGAGGGAGGGCTGTGCAAGGTCACCAGCCTAACTTTCTCCTCCAGAGTCATCTGGGTCCAGTGGCCTAATATTCATCAGGATGACTGGAGATGGCACAGGATGCATAACAATAATAAATCCAGAATGAGAAAACCTGTGATCTAATCCCAACTCTGCTACTAAATGATGCTTAGTGGCATGTGATTTTGAGCAAGTCACTCAATCTTTTAAAGTGCTAGACTTACAGAACGGAAATCCTGAGTTTGAATCCCATTTCTGACACTTCCTAGCCATGCGTGGACCATGGGCAAGTCACTTAAACTCTTAAGCTTCATAAAGCTTAATTTTCCTGACTTGTAAAACAGGGATAATGATACCTGTAGGACCTATTTCAAATGAGATATGTGTGTAAAGTGCTTTGCAAACCTTAAAATGATATATGAGTCAGCTATCATTTTTATATCAATTTTCTGGTTTCCTTGAAGTTATACCATATACGCCAGGGGCTCTGAATCTTTTTGATGTCATGGGGCCCCTTTAGCAATCTGGTAAAGCTCTTTACAGAATATATGTTTTGAAATACATATGATTACAAAGGAAACCACATATATTGAAGTAAAGAGGCAATTATTTTCCTATCCTATCACAAACCCCACAAAATGGGGACGATAGACACCAGATTAAGAACCCCTGAGATGTTCGTATGTCCCCACAAATAAGGCTGGTCTTGATATACCTCTTCCCTCCAAAATAAATAAAAAAACAAAAAAAACCCAAACCTTTGCAAAGCCAGGACTGCTAGCTGCTATCTCTGAAATAATCCAGTCTTCTTAGCAGTTTGGGCTAACTAAAAATGTGAATCTCTTTTTGGAACCTCTCTCCCTAGGAGAAGTGAGTTGCTTAGTACCGATGTGACACATCTATATTTACAATGCCTACAGCAGCAGAAGCGGCGACAACAAAACAACTGAATCGGTAATAAAGTCTGACCTAGAAACAATCGACCGTCTAATAACATCTCTGGGTGCCAGATGGAGATCTTTTTTCTTTTAGTTTTGTGGGCACAAAAGAAATAGCAACTGATGCTAAGTGACATTCTACCTCCTTTCCCATCCCCCCCAGCTCCAGGCTCAGAACCCAGAGACAAGGCAGGAAGCTTGCCTGGGTCCTAAAAAAATGAAAACTACAAGGTTTTACTATAAAATATGTAGCTTATTTCATAATGGAATAAAAAAAGGAGGATTGAGCTCTGAGATTGTCCTAAGAGCCAGAGATTCTGACAAGGTGAAGACCAGTTAGAAAAAAGAGATTGCTGTTCGGATATGCCTGTTTTCACATTGCTTTAGGCATAGCCCCCCTGCTGATCACTGACCTTGATGCCAAGATGGTAACAGATCATTCCAGGGGAAAGCTTGGCTGCCAGCCCTCTCTGGCTCTAGGAAGCTGGAGCTGTCACTCCCTCCCATGGCTTTGGCTGATGCTTTCCCTCTGCATCAGCCTAGATTGTCTGTGAGTTACTTAGATATTGCATATCAAAATAAGTCTCATACCCAGGGACCTGGGAGGCTTCGGTAGTAGGGGACAGAGAGAAGAAATAGACAGGATTGATCTTACCCATGGGTGAAATCAATACAGGCATTACCAAGAGCCACAAGGACAGAACTGTTCCATATAGAAATTGTCATCAGCCCTCACTCTCAGAGGCTCCATAGGATCAAAGACGCCTACATATACTTCCAAGAATTTCCATGACGTTTCTTATTTCAATCCTACACCTTAGCATGGATTGTATACATTAAACCTCAGCTCTGCAAGAATGCTCCAAAAATGGTAAGCAAACAAGGCCATTCTAGAAATGTTGCATGTGACTGAAAACCTCCATGTTGACATGCTGGCAAGGTTTCTCATCTGCTTCAAATAATCCAGGTCTGAAACATGAGGCTTTCTCTCTCTTTCACAACATCTTTACAACCACCAGATCCAGGAAGTGCTATGGGTTTCAATAATAAGCCTACTAAATATAGGAACGTAACACCTCATTGCTTAGCTAAGCTTCGCATACCTACCAGAGAACGCTGCTGATTGGGCCAGAAAAGATAAATTTGCACCTCAGGAGAGGGAAACTGTTGTCAGAGGGAAACAATAAATTTCATTATTTTTCAGTATGGTTACTCATTTTATTTGACTTCCAGTTTAGCAGACCCACTGGTGGGTGAGATTCTCCCTAAGCTCTCTAGGGACTAGGCTAAGAAACTCCCCCAAATGCAGAATTAAGAGTCTGGAGAACAGGGACATGTCCTGGCTCTGACATTACACCTAATTGTATAGCTGTGAGAACATCGTTTAGCTTTTCTGAGCCATCTGGAAAATGAGGGAGTTAGATCTTTCAGGTCTTCTTCAATTCTTGTAGCTTCTGTAGGTCCTGATCTACTCCTGGACACCTGGACTGTTGCAATAAGCTCTTACTTAGACTCTAGGTTTATACACACACACACACACACACACACACACACACACACACACACACACACACACAGAGAGAGAGAGAGAGAGAGAGAGAGAGAGAGAGAGCCACCATAGCAACATTGCTAAAATACAAACCTGACCAAGCGATTGACCAGCGTTCAAGAAGCCCCAGGGAGGACCTCCAGGATAAAATGCAAACTCTTCACCTTGGCACATTTAAAGTCCTTTTGCATCTGGCTCTAAAAAGACTTGACAACTTCTTCTGGAATGGAGGAGGGATATCTAGATACACAGTATGATTTGAATTATTTCCATATCAAGCCTATGTAACACAGTAAGCTTTTACAAAGAATATTTTTACTTCCAAAGGTACAATCACAAATATACAAACGTACTCCCCCAGTATGTGGGAGGTGTAAATCTTCTCCTTTCTTAGTACCATCTCATTGTCAAAGCAGAGGAAAAGGATTAGATTCATGGTTTAGCTTAGTACTCATAGAGCACAGTCCCAATTGCAAGTTCAAAATTCCCCCCAGACTCCAGTTCCAAGCACCCTGGCTTCTTAGGGTTTTCATGCCAGGTGAGATGGCTGCACCACCCTGACTTCAATCTTGCCTCCAAGGTCACCATGGCTCAAACTCCTCACCTATGAGCATCATCTCTGACACCTGAAACAGGACAAACAACACAGAACAGAAACAAACACTCTTGGACCCATTTCTTGGGGGGGTAAAAGAAGAAGGGCAGAAGAAAGGCGAATCCCTACTCCAGTTCAGCATGGCGTCCATGCTGGAGGTAACACATAAGAATGACCAAAAAGAAACAAAAGGAGCACACTCAGGTCTTGCCAGTTTTAAAGACCCAGGCAGCCAATCATAAGGAGGCTTTCCCATGCATTTGGTAGGGGAAGCATTTGGCTCCATGCTAGGCAAACTGAGCATGCTCAAAATGTTGCTGTTTCATGGTGTGTTGTGGTGGCATAGTTTCAAAGAATTCAGAGTCAGACCACCTCTAATCCAAGGACAGGTATTTATTGAGGATTGACACCTTTGAGAAGTGGGCAAGTTTCCGAGGGAAACCAACAATTTAGTAAGACAACACAGGCAAATTTTTAGTATAATGATGCTGATTACACAACAGAAATTATGAATATTAAAAAGGCAGGAGGGGTTTGTTAAGGAATTAGGCAATAGGGGAGGGGTCCCTTCTAAGGTTCAGTGGTCACACTGTGGTCCTGTCTGGCCAAGATGGATAGTTAGGTATTATGGTCCTGTCTTGGGCTAAATGGATGATGTTATTGTGGTTGAGTACAAGAGCACACTTGTACAAATATGTGAAGTGGATGTGAGGGCAGTGGCCAGTTAGGTGCAGTGACTATACTGAGTCTGGGGGCCTGAAGTGTGATTAAAGCCAGATTATGTGGTTAAATCAGGACATGCCTGCTATTCAGTGGGGCCCATAAGAAAGTTAGAATGTTGGGGCTGGGAGCAGCCTTATTGAGATTCCATCAAAAAGGCTTTTCGGAGAAGCCCCATTACACTTATCTTCGATATCTTAAATTCACTCTGTTCCTCCACTACCACCATGGACCCAGGAATCTTATTGCTGCTCCCCAGCTGCCCAGAGATTTGCCTTTCCCCCAAGATCCCACAAAAACCACAGACTAGAGCTTTTTAAGTATCATTTAACTTATTATATCTTCCCCCCATCAAAACCTTCTCTCCCACCATGTCAGTCAGATGGATCTCAGCAAAATTAATACTAAGGTATAAAGTGCAAGTGCACCTTAGTTTTTTCTCCATTCGCACAGCAACCAGACCTTTATTTCATCAGACAGGCTCCTAGTTTGTCTCTTGGAATCCATTCTCCCCTCCCCCGCCCCAGCCTTCCAATCCATCCTCCCCACAGCAGCCAAATCGATATTCCTAAAGCACAGAACTGACCACATCACCACTTCTCTATTAAGAAAGATAAAATACTCATCCTTCTGGCTAGTCTACTTTTGATTACATATTACTCTTCATATCCTCTAAATTCCAGCCAAATTGGCCTAATTGCTATTCACAACACTCCACATTTCATCCCCATTGGCTGGGTCTTTGTACAAACTATCTTCCAAGGCTAGAATGTGCTCCTTCCTCATTTCTGCATCATGGAATCCCTTCCTTCAAGACTCATCCTAGGTGCCATTTCCTGCAGAAAGTCTATCTGGATCCCCAGTTAGTTGCTAGCACCCTCCCCCACCAAAATTACTTTGCATCTACTTTGTACATCATATATAATTTTCTGTGTACCAGTTGCTTTCCTTTAATGTAGGGGTTCTTAACCTTTTGGGAATCATAGGCCCCTTAGACAGTCTGGTTGTAGCCTATGGATTCCTTCTCAGAATAATGGCTTTAAATGCATGACATCATAGATCACAAAGGAAACAAATTATATTGAAATATAGTTACAATTTTTTTTAAATTCACAGAAGTCAAGGGAAGAACCTGTATGTAAAACATAAGCTCCCTGAGGTCAAGAGCTCTTGATGGCTTTGGCTTAGTTTTCTCCATTGCACTGGCAAATACTTGTTGGAAGAACAAAGAAATTATAAAAGAGTCACTGGGAAGTTTTCCTAAACAACTTGATAATAGAGCTTGAAGGAGTTAGCTAATCAACCTAACAACATAATGTGGACCATTGTTAGTGGAAGGTTCAAATTAAAATTCCTCCATCAACCTGCTGAAATTATAGGGTGTGGGCCATCGGATGAAGGCCACTGGCAGGCCTGAGGCACTTCTGGCAGCTAACTGGCTGAAGGATCTGGGGGACCTTTAAAAAGCCAGAGTTAGCCCTAAGGAGGTTTGTTCTTTAACTTTTCCCCTTCAGCTGTTGGAGACGACATTTCTTCCCCTCCCCACCTGTAGCTCATTTCCACAACTGTTATCTTGACCAAAAAGCTAAGCACTCTATAATTACATCAGACTATTGGAAGAACTTCTTGAATTTGATCAGTTAGGTCAACAAGCATTTATTAAGCACTTACCATAAGCTAAGCTAGATGGTGAAGTAAATAGAGTGCCCAGCCTGGAGTCTGGAAGATACCCTCCTGAAGCAAAATCTGGCCTCAAACAGTTAACAAACAGCTGTGCCACCCTGGCAAGTTGCTCGACCTTGTTTGCCTCAGTTTCCTCATCTGTAAAATGAGCTGGAGAAGGAAATGGCAAACGACTCCAGGCTGCTTTGCTAAGTAAACTCCAACTAGGGTCATGAAGAGTTGAAGAGCTGGCCGTGATTGAAAATGAATAATCATCAACAACAAAATATGCTAAGCATTATGGGAAGGGCTGGGAACAAAGGTAAAAGATTGCCCCATCCCTGCTCTCAAGGGGCCCACAATCTAAGAGGGAGGCAACATGCAAACTACATACAAAAAAGACATAGATAAGATAAAATGGAGATAATCAATGGAGGGAAGGCCCTAGCATTAAGGGAGACCAGAAAAGCCTTCTTGCAAAAAGTGGGATTTTAACTGTGACTTAAAGAAAAGCAGGGGAAGCCAGGAGGAGGCAGGGGCAAGGACTGAGAGCCTCCCAGGCATAGGCTCAAAAATCCATTAGATTATCATTGTCGTGTTTGGCCTTCTTTTTCAAAGAGGACTATGGCATCAGGGAAATGATGACATGACTTGCAGTTGACTTTGACTTGAGTGAGGGAAGGCTGTGCAAGGTCACCAGCCTCACTTTCTCCACCAGAGCCATTTGTGTCCAGCGACCAGATATTCATCAGGATGACTGGAGATGACCCAAGATGCAATGGAGGACCCAGGCCCTTTTAGGCTAAGGCCTTTTCATGTACTCAGAGTGAGGTGATGCCAATTCAGTGAATAGGCCTCTTTAAGAAGTGAGTCAAGGAATGGCCCTTTTAAGTAGAAAAAAAAAAGAAAAAATCAAGCCGGGAGAGGAAGACCCTCAGGGTTGCTATTCCAAAGAGAAATATTTATCATTGACATTTACTCTAAGCCAAGAGGGTGAGATGGCTCTGGAGGAGAAAGTGAGGCTGGTGACCTTGCACAGCCCTCCCTCACTCAAGTCAAAGTCAACTTCAAGTCATGTCATCATTTCCCTGATATCATGGTCCTCTTTGAGAACTAAGGACAAATACAATCTGTGAGTATCTTCTCCCCTCTGTCCCCTCCCTTCCTCTCCCCTCCTTACCTGAAGGTACCCAAAGGAAGGTACATTTCAATGGCGGAAGGCTGCCTCCTTAACTTTGGGTTTACTGGCTAGATTTCTTCTGCAAAAACCAAGCCTTAAACCCACCTCACTCTGGAGCTCATAGATTGGACAATAGGTCCCTGCCCTCTTAGCACAGAGTGAACATAAAGACTAAATAGTAACTGTTTCTCTTTTGGCCAGGAACCCTGAGAGTCTTCCCCTCTAAGTTTGATTTTTTTTTTTGAGTTTTGCTTAAAGGGGCCATCACTTGATTAACGTCTTAAAGAGGCCTATTCACTGAGTGGGCATTCCCTCACTCAAAGTGAGAACCTGAAGAGATCTTAGCCTGAAAGGGCCAGGGTCTCCTAATGCATCTTGGGCCATCTCCAGTTGTCCTGGTGAATATCAAGCCACAGGACCCACCTTATCGGGTGCTTGGGTGCCTGTGCTTGGACCCCAGTTCCAAAATCACATCTAGTTCCAAATCATATCTCTCTCTAGCCTCAAAACAGTCCCTAGCAGTTTCTTTCTCGCAAAACAGGACAGCATGCCCTAGCAGAATGTTTATCTCTCTTCCTGACACGGTGACCAACTGTACCTATAGAATTTATTAGTTCTATGTATGTGCTGAACTTGCTGTATACTGGGTCATAACAATACTTACTAATCACTGACCTATCATATGCACATATGTGCATTTGCTAAGAAAACTCCAACTAGGGTCATGAAGAGTTGAAGAGTTGGACGTGATTGAAAATTCCCTTACATTTGATTGAAAATTGAAAATCCCTTACATTTATTTTGTCTAACAAGACATTAATGGGAATAGCCTGGGTATTTCCCAGTCACCCCTGACCATTAGTTGACTTAGTGACATTTCAGGCCTAAAATCACACCTCCATGTATCCCCTCCTTGAGCTTTCCCAGTGAACTCTGGGTAAGATACAAAAAGTGCATGTTCCTTTAGGAACCGACCACTCCTTAATCACTCCCTAATCCTGCCCTGAATCACCTAATTAAGATACGTGGCACATATTTTACTAAAGTTTAACCTAAACTTAACCTGCACCCCTGTAAGGTTGCAAGTTCCCTAAGAACTCTTGCCCACTGAAAAGCATAATAAATCTTTGCCACCTTGACTTAAAGAATGCTTGAGATCATGAATTCATTCCAGATGGTCTCGACCCTCTCCAGTACTCTGGTCCTTGGGGGGTACCCCCCCACCAAGGATCCTCTCTGGGAACTCCAGTCTTGGGGCTCCTGGACTTCATCTCACCCTCAACAGCTCTGGAGGACAAAGTGAGGCTGGTGACCTTGCACAGTCCTCCCTCACTCAAATCAAAATCAACTGTAAGTCATATCATGTCAAGGTTATCAGATTGATTAGGAAAATTCTTTCTTAGTCAGATGTTAGGTTGACACCTCTATGATGAGTGGATAAATGAAAGCTGATACCAATCAACTTAATGTATTGCTTGGGGATATTGACATAGAGGGACAGCTCATGTAAGGAATTTTGCATGGCAAGAAAATATGGAATACCAGAATCTCTGAAGAATTAAAAATAAGGAGCATTGGTTCTAAAGTCAGGGGACCTGAGTTTAGATCCTAGCCCTGTTACTTAAAAGTTCTGCAACCTTTGGGCAAGAATCATTCTAGGCCTCAGTTTCCACATCTGTAAAATGAGGAGTTTGATTATATGATCCTTGGATTACTCTTCCCCTCCATGTATTATTTTAACAGGGAACAATATATGAATCAAGTGAGTGAATTTCTTTTATTTTGAAATAAATTTTTATTGATATATTTTGTTTTTTACGTAGCCTAAATTTCCCCCTGCACCTGAGACTTATAACCCTGTATCCTTCCTTCTTTCCCTCCCAGTCTCTCATGCATCAAGAGAATGAATATCTAATTTCTTGTGTCATTTGCTCTCTGGGCAAGTGACCTTTACACAGAAGTGATCCTGAGAGTAACTGGAAAGAAGTCGGTATTGAAAGTGAGCTCCTGCCAAGCTCCAAGAGGCTGGGTTGCCTAGCAGGGAGGGATAAGCCTGGCCTCTGAGAAAAGGATGCCTACTCTGTCCTGTTGTCACAAATGAAAGATGATTAAAAAATGTGGAAGTGTGTACTATATTCCAGAAAAGTTTCCATCAAAATGATAAAAGTTGGAGAAGACATGGGAAAATTGGGACCCTAATGTTGTGAAGTGATCCAACCATTCTGGAGAGCAAGTGGGAACTATGCCCAAAGGGCAATCAAACTGTGCATATGCTTTGATCCAGCAATACCACTACGAGGTCTATATCCCAAAGACATCATAAAGAAGGGGGAAAAGACCCATATGTACAAAAATATTTAAAGTAGTCCTTCTTGTGGTGGCAAAAAATTGGAAATTGAAGGGATGCCCATCCTTTACGGAATAGATGAACAAGTTATGTTATAAGATTGTGATGGAATAGCATTGTGCTATAAGAAATGACCAGCAGGGGCAGCTAGGCGGTGCAGTGAGTAGAGCACCAGCCCTAGAGTCAGGAGGACCTGAGTTCAAATCCAGCCTCAGACACTTGACACACTTACTAGCCGTGTGATCTTGGGCAAGTCACTTAACCCCAATTCCCCAGTCTTCCTTCCTGCCAAAAAAAAAAAAATGATGAGCAGGCAGATTTCAGAAAAACATGAAAAGACTTACATGAACTGATACAAAGCAAAGTGAGCAGAACCAGGAGAACATTGTACACGGTAACGGCAATAATGTACAATGGTCAACTGTGAATGACTTAGCTATTATCAGCAATGCAAGGATCTAAGATAATTCCAAAAGACTCATGATGGAAAATGCTATCTCCATCCAGAGAAAGAATTGACGGAGTCTAAATGCAGATCAAAGCAGACTATTTTCACTTTTGGGGGAGAGGGGAGGTTTTCTTTTGTTCTGTTTCTTTTTTCACAACATGACTAATGTTGAAATGTTTTACATGTTTGCCATCTTCAGGAAGGGGCAGGGAAAGGGGAGGAGAAAGGGAAAGGAGGAAGGGAGAAAAATTTGGAATTCAAAATCTTTCCCCCCAAAATGTTGAAAATTGTCTTTACATATAATTGGAAAAAAAAAGAAAATACTATTAAACAAAAAAACAAAAGAAAGATTTCCATCAAAATTGAAACCTGTAGAGCGCAACTATCAGTAGATAGATATAGATATAGATATAGATATAGATACAGATATAGATATAGATATAGATATAGATATAGATATAGATATAGATATAGATATAGATATATACACACACATACATACATGCATCCATACCTGGGACAGACAATACAAATGGACATTGAGTTGGGTCCTGAGTGGAACAGGAGGAAGATAGAGAGCAAGTTGATTGCCTTTGGAAATTGCAAAGTTTCTTTAATGACTTCAAGCTCTCAAGGAAACAAAGAGTAGTCCTTCGAACACTGGCATTCTGCTTGGTAACAGGGAGCTATAGAATATAATAGTCTCTGGGGGGAAAAATTTTAAGAATCATACAGAGGACAGTGGAGAATCAGATGACTGGGAGCAAATTGCAACAACTAACGAGAAGCCCTTGAAGAAAAGAAGTAAAAGATGTCATCCAGGAAAAGAAAATGGGATGATGAGACCAGGGAGTCATCAGATAATGAGAATGCTTCACTGATGTCCAGAGAAAGTGAAGAAGGCCTCCAACATGTTGAATGGATCTGTGATGGGAGGCCAACTAGAAGAGTCTCACAGGAAGGACAAGAGGTAGAAGGGTCATAGTTTGTAACAAACATCCAAATTGATGAGATGACAGATGCATTTAGAGGCAGCCAGATGGTTCAGTGGATAGCATGCTGGAGTTAGGAAGACTCGAGTTCAGATTTAGCCTCAGATATTTACTAGCTGTGTGACCCTGGGCAAGTCACTAGTATGCAAAATGAGAAATGCATCTTTGGATTTAGCCGATGAGGGAATTTGTTTTGCTTGACAATGTTTATATGATAGGAGAGTTCTGTATTTCTTTTCTTCCCCCCAGTGAGTGGGGCAAAGTGAGAGTGAGGAAAAAAGCAAATGCTTGATAATTGAAAAATAAGAATTTATTTTAAAAATGTAAATAACGATATCTCTTTCCCTCAGGGCTAAAGGAGGTATTACTATATCTGTGTAGGTGTATCTATAATATCTGTCATCTGAAAGTAAGCTTGGAAGTAAACAGGATACTCCCCTCACCAGATGTATTAATTACACAGTGTTTACACATACATCGTCAACTGAAAACATCTGCTTGTTTCAATTGAGGTCGCCCCAATTTATTGCTGCCATGATAGCCTGTCTGCCAGAGCTCCCTGTCTGAATTTCAAAAGCAGACAGAAATGACATGGTTTTGTAGAGACAGGAATTTTCCTCAAATGGCAGTTCTATGGGAGGGACCCCCATAGCCAACTTTTCCATAATCCTTCCCATTTACAAAACACAGTGCATCTTTGTCTCATTTGATACTCAGAACAACTCTGGGAAACAGGTAGTGTAATCATCATTATTATACAAAGGCAGTATTGCATAGTGGTTACAATGTTGGACTTGAAATCAGATCTGAGTTCAGATCCTGCCTCTGACACTCAGTAGCTGGACCACCTCGGGCAAATTTCTTAACCTTTCTAAACATCAATTTTTTTTATCTGTAAAATGAGAGAGTTGGACTCAATGTCCTCTAAGATCCTTCCTAGTTCCAAATCTATGATCCTGTGAATGAAAAAACTGAGGCTAAGAGAGGTCTGGCTCTAACTTTTTTTTTAAATGTTGTTGTTCAGTCATTTCATTGAGTCTGACTCTTCGTTACCTATAGATGAGGATACTGAGGTAAACAGGGTTAAGTGACTTGCCCAGGGTCACACAGCTAGTAAGTGTCTGAGGCTGGATTTGAACTGAGGAAGACTTCTGAGTCCAAGCCCAGAGCTCTTTCCACCTCACCACCTAGCTTTCTGCTCTCCCCCCCCTTTTTTTTTTAATGACAAGACTCAATTGAATAGAAGGATGAATGGCAGAGTAGCGTAGTGGATAGACAGGTTTGGAATCAGGAAGACTTTGGTTTGTATTCCACGTTACTAACTGTGTGATCCTGGGCAAATCACTAGGCTAGGAAATAGAGCAAAGGACTTCTTCAGCACGATGTTGTTTGTGCAATCTTGGGCAAGTTACCCCACCTATGTGGGCCCGAGTCTCCGCTGCTTCAAAAAAAAAAAAAAGGTGGGGAGGAGGGCATAGGCTAGATGAACTCAAGTCCCAGGCAGCTCTGACATTCTGTAACTGCCAGAATTTTAAGGACACATATAGTTCACTAAAGACTGCAGGAAGATGCTTCTTGCATTAAGAAAAGGGCTGCAGCCCCAATTAAGTTGGTTCTTCTTCTTTTGCCTTGGGCAGAAGTATAGGGCTCTCTCAAGCTGTCTGCTTCATGCAAAGACAGAAAAAAGATGAGGTACATTCCTATTTCCAAACCCTTGGTTTCACTGAAAAGGTCCTTTCTAAATGATACAACTTCCCCCAAACAAAACCCAACCACTAGCAGCCAGTTTCCTCTTTTGAGGGGACCTTTAGCCCAATTAACCGTGGGGTGCTCCGCTGGTCAATCGTAACGATTCTGATCCCCATCTCCCTTTACCGTCATCGGCCAGGTAACCATTCATGCCTCTGCGAGCCTGATTTGGTATTAAGCCCCAGCAATGACCAACCCCATGACTAAGGGTCAGGAGAAGAGAGGTCTGATCCCACTCTGTGCTGGCTCTGTTAAGTCCTGAAATAATCAAAGCTATGAGTTGAGGAATAAAGCACATTTAATTGAGATAAGGGGTAGTAAACCTGCCACCTTGGGAGGGATGTCCTATGAGTGCAGAGTACAACGGATTTTCCAACTCCAAGACCCGTGCAAAAGCTTCTTATACCTGTAGGAGGAGAGGGAGGAGGGAGTTATGAGGCAGCAAGATCTGGTCATGAGACCCCAGTGGTCCTTGGTAATCCAGGTAAGGAAAACCACTTTCATTCTGGCTGTTTTGCCCTCCATGCCATGAATCCCAACAGAAGAAGGCAAGGACATTAGAAGCTAAGATCCAGACTGATCCAGATTCCTTTACAAGGTAAAATCTCAGAGCAGAGGGCTGGGGCAGGGGGGTGCCCAGAAGAGAGGGTTGCAACCGGAGGAGTTAGAGTATGGTTCAGATCAACCTAATATTAGAGTAAATATCTTAAGAGTAGGAATGCAAAGACATTACAGAAATTCTAACAGTACTAGGATCATTAAGGGATTAAGGCCCTTTATGTACTCAGAGTGAGGTGATGCCCATTCAGTGATTAGGCCTCTTTAAGAAGTAAATGATTACAATGTAAAAACACATCAATAAAACTAAAGAAAAAAAAAGATTTCTATGCCCCTGCTTTACCTACCTCCTGAATCCTCACTTTGTACGGCATGGTGGCCCCAGAGCCACCTCCTTAATAGTCAGAATTTCCCTTGACGTGACTGACCTCTGGTGCTAAGCTTATAAAACCTTTCCTGGGACAGGGGTCTAACTCTCCCAGCAGCTACACCTACCTCCCAAAATTAGCCTTAGAAATCCTAGAGTACAAGGGATGGGAAGGCGAACTTTATCCCAAAGAGAAAGAGTACCTGCTTCTCTAATGAACTGGAACTAGTGGCTTATGTCCCTTGATTGCCCCACCCCCCTCTTAAGCACAAGCTGGAAGAGGATAATGCTTTTTTCTCTCATTTTGTCTCTTTATGTGTGTCTTTCTTCCCTTCACCCCATTCACCCCCATTTCCTTTACATATTTCAATGACCCAGACTGTTCTTGGATTGTTGGGATAGCTAACCTGTCTCTGTTCTTTTGAAAAAAAGTTCATACCTCCAAAAACACCACCTGCCCTCTCCACTCCCTCCATACACAAACACAACCTCATTCCTTATTTCTTTCTCTGAATAATTTCTTCCTCTGGTATGGTTTAGCAGGCCCTTCCCCAAGACCTCTTCCTTTAACTGCTAGGATGGATGTCCTTCCTCTTTCTCTGTCAGGCTATTTCTCTCTTTTCTGTCTATGTGTCTCTTTCCCGCGGTCCTCTTCGAAAAAGAACAAACCACTACCTGTGAGTAATCTAGCTCCCTGAATTGGGACCCAGCTGGCCAGTTCCAGTTGGGCAATTCATCTTCTCCCCTCCCCTCCCCTCCCCTCCCTTCCTGTCCCCTCCCTGCTAAGGAAGGAAATTTTGATGGCCAAAAGCTACCTAGTTAACTTGAGGTTTCCTGGCTAGATTTCCTTCTCAAAGACCAAGCCTTAAACCCAATTCACTCTGGATCTCATGGATTGGACCACAATAGGTCCCTGCCAAGCACAACTTAATGGTTATTTTTTTGGGTCCTCCTGACTCAGAGTGAATGTAAATCATAACTGTTTCTCTTTTGAGAACCCTGAGAGTCTTCCCCTCCCAGTTTGATTTTTTTTTATTAAAGGGGCAATCCCAAACTCACTTCTTAAAGAGGTCTGTTTACTGAATGGCCGTTACCTCACTCAAAGTGAGAACCTGAAAAGGCCTTAGCTTAAAAGGGCCAATGTCTCCCATTACATCCTGGGCCATCTCCAGTTGTCCTGATCAATATCAGGTCACTGGACCCAAAGTGAGGCCTTGCACAGCCCTCCCTCACTCAAATCAAAGTCAACTGTAAGTCATGTCATCATCTCCCTGATATCATGGTTCTCTTTGAGAACAAAGGACAAACCACAACACAACCCCACACACACACACACACACACACGTCTCTTTCCCTCTTAATCCTTTGTCTTCTGTGGTGGTCATCCACATCTGTTACCCATTCCCTGATTTTTCCTGACTCCTGCATTTTTGTTTTTGTTTTTTCTTGAGACTGGGTCTCTATATGTTGCCCAAGCTGGGAGCAGCTGTTCACAGATCCCATCCTATATGGATAAGCACAGGAGCTAACTTTGTTTAGTTTCCAATCTGGTAGATTGAGTTCAGTCCTCCTGATTCAGGGAGTTGGACCCTTCTCCTGGAGGGCTTACTATACAGGGCCAGACTTAGTGTAGACACCCAATGGACTTCAGCCCTCCTGTAGCCCAGAACTCTGAGCAGCTAGGTGGCTCATTGGATAGTATTCCAGACCAGCAGTCCGGAAGATTCATCTTTCTGAGTTCAAATCTAGCCTCAGACATTTACTAGTTGTGTGACCGTGAGCAAGTCACTGTTTGCCTCAGTTTCCTCATCTGTAAAGTGAGCTGGAGAAAGAAATGGCAAACCACTGCAGTGTCTTTACCAAGAAAACCCCAAATGAGGTCACAAAGTGTTGTACAGGACTGAGAAAGGACTGACTGAAGCTCAGAATCCTAGAACTCAAGTGTAATTTATCAGCTTCACGAGCAGCAGAGATTAAGGCACCTAGACGACACAGGGGGAAAGAGTGTAGAAATTAGAGTGAAGAAGATCTGAGTTTAAAGCCTGACTCAGACACTATAACTCTCAGAAGATCTGTGATCTGGGGCTGAAGTGGAGGAAGTACTCTTATTCTCCTCCAGCTAGAAAAGACAGCCTAGTATACTCGATAGGATATAGGCATCTAGGTGGGTAGAGTTCTGGGTCTGGAGTCAAGAAGACCTAAGGTTTAAATCCCAGCACAGATCCTTAGTAGCTGTGTGACCTTGGGCAAGTCACTCGATCTCACTCCATCTCACTTTCCTCTTCTAAGAGGATAATAGCACCTATCTCCCAGGGTTGTTCTAAGGATCAAATGAGATAATAACATGTATAGATCTCAAAGCACTATCTAAATAATAATTATCATAATTATAGTCACTTTTCAAGGTCTACAGCCAAAAAAAAAAAAGGTCCATATAGGAGACTCTGAACAATTAAGAGAAAACTCACCTCAAAGAAACAAAGTCCACATTCTAACCCTTTCTAACCTGCAGATTAGAGTTTAGAGGTATAGAATTGTAGGGGCAAGGAAGTTTAGAAAAGAGGTGTCAAACATGGGCCCCACCACTCCCAAGTACCCCCAACTAGATTAAAATGTAATCGTGAAATATTTAACAAAATAAATTTTAAAATACAATAAAACATAGATAATGTTTATATGTGATTTTCTAAGTCAATATGCAGCTTCAGAAATCCTTAGGTACTGTTTAGTGACCTCTGCTTCTATTTGAGTTTGATATCACTGCAGTTCAGCGCTTCTTAAACTATGGGTCACAATACAATGGGATCCCGAAAAATTTGGTCACAGTACAAGGTTTCTGAATGAGAAACAACCAAAAATCAATTCAAAATCAAATGAATAACAAATCTGAGGTGTTTCTGGCGGTGCTTGCCCATGTTGCTTTGAGCAACTTCACTGCAGCCTTGGTTCTGAACACAAAGCATATGCACTTTGTACTGGGCATACTCTCAGGCCATGCAACACCAACAAATGAAGAGATCGGAGTGGAAAGAGTTTAAGAAGGCCTGCGGTAGATAACTCTCTAAGATTTTAAGTTGCAGAAAAGGTATCAATCTGCATGTTGTCTCCTCTATTAGATTGTAAGGTCCTTGAGGGCAGGGACTGTCTTTTGTCTCTTTTTGTATCCCCAGAGTTTAACACTGTGTCTGGCATATTGTAGGTGCTTGATAAATGTTGATAGATTGATTGACTGATTGGGAGAAGGTATTTCCTCACCTAGGAGTTCCTTAGATTGATGAAATCATAGATCCAGTCACTATCCCTACTCTCAACATAATGGAGACAGCTATGGTACAACATATGGGCAGCTGGGTGGTAAAGTGGATAGAGTACAAGGCCTAGAGTCAGGAAGACCTGAGTTTAAATCTAGTCTTAGATACTTCCAGGTTGTGTGACCCTGGACAAGTCATTTAACCCTGTTTGCTTCCATTTCCTCACATGTAAAATGAGCTGGAGAAAGAAATGGCAAACCACTCCAGTATTCTTGCCAAGAAAACCCCAAATGGGGTCACTAAGAGTCTTACATGCCTGAAATGACTGAACAACAAATTGTGCAAGGCCACAGTTAAAAGGTCTGTTCTAATCCCAGCTCTGTTCTTAATGTACCTTTGTAAAATGTGGATTTGTAAAATCAAGAAGTTGGACTAGATGACTTTTAAGGTTCTCATCTAGCTTTAACCTATGAGCTTAGACAGACACAGGTACAAAGAGACATCTTACAGATTTACAACACTTTCTGGATGGCCAAGCATAGAATTCTCAGTCTGGCTGGCTCCTTTTCGCTGGGCCTTTGTTTCCACCAGTATGGATTATTGAAATAGGCTCGGAAGGAATCTTTTCACCTTGCTTCTCCAATCCATTCTGTCTTTCATCCTGCCGTGGGACTGTTCTGATTTATGTTACTCCCTCCCTCAAAAAGCTTCAGTGGCTTCCTATCAACCCAGGCAGTGAACCAGCTCAGTAAGTCTTCGATCCTTTATTACAATCATAGGATTTAAAGTGAGAAAGGAGAGGTCTTAGAGATCATCTAGTCCAACCCCTTCATTTTACAAATGAGGAAAGTAAGTCGAAGAAAGCTAGATTAAGTGACTTGCTAAAATTCCCATGTACCATAAATAGCCTGCATTCAGACTCAGGCATCTCCTGATCCCACATCTAGTACTCTTGCTCATGACTACAGCTGCCTCAAGGCCTGCCTAGGGGCCACAGACCTTTTAATGGTTGCTGATTTTCACAGATCTGGAAAATGTAGTTCTACTTATTTCTTCCACCCACATTAAAAAATTTTTAAAATCCGGCTGATCGAAAATCTAAAAAGTAGCTGAACAATCTTGGTTGGAGGTTTGGAGACCGACCTGACTCCTGAGATGCCTAAATCTTCCTCCTTGTGAAGCCCAGAAACACAGCTTCAGGCCTACACTTCTTACAGCCAATTAATTGCTTCAATAATCGCAAGGCCTTCATTATTCTGTAAAGAGCTCAATTGGGACAATTTCTTCTAATTCACCCTCCCTTCCTTGTTATTTCTCTTTGGTCTGGGCTCTTTTGCCTTCTTTCTTTGCTCTCTGAGACCCCCTGCAGGCTCACAGGGGAAGGGCATTTAGGGAAGCTCTTGATTGGAAGGCTTCTGTCCAGCTCGGCTCCACTCAGATCACATCTCAACTGACATTTATTATGGACCTATTGTGAGTGGAGCCTTGTGTCAGGTCCTGGAAGGGATCCAAAGATTAGACACCTACTTTTGCGACACCTACAAACTAGTAGGGGCTTGGGCACTGACAGATAAAGATAATACCTTTTTTTTTTTTTGGACTAAACATCTGTTTTGACTGCTATATGGAACTCTCACGG
>CM053624.1:252375447-252442691 GCA_028646595.1 Phalanger gymnotis | reverse complement strand
AGGGAGGGAGGGAGGGAGGGAGGGAGGGAGGGAGGAAGGGAGGAAGGGAGGAAGGAAGGAAGGAAGGAAGGAAGGAAGGAAGGAAGGAAGGAAGGAAGGAAGGAAGGAAGGAAGGAAGGAAGGAAGGAAGGAAGGAAGACACCTAAAGGCCAGGCTTAAAGGATCTAAGGCACAGGGATAGGGAACCTACAGCTTCAGGGCCATAAGAGGCCTTCTAGGTCCTTGGGTGCAACCTTTTGACTAAGTCCAAGTTTTACAGAACAAATTCTTTTATTAAGGGGATTTGTTCTGTGAAGTTTGGATTCAGTCAAAGGGCTACACTTGAGGGCCTAGAGGGCCACATGTGGCCTTGAGGCCATAGGTTCCCCATCTCTGGCCCTTAGCATATTAGTTAGCTAAACATGCATTATTTTCTTACTCCACAGCCCCACCCCATGTACCCAATCTTGTACCAGCACTTAAAATAGTGGGATGCTACCTTTTGCAAAATTGTTAACAAAACTTATTGCTATTAGCCAATTTGGCCCATTCAATGTCCACAGCTAATGCCAGATGAGAGAGTAAGATAGAGTAGAAAGAACCCTGCATCTGGAGTCAAGAGACCTGGATTCTAGCCTATAGTATAGTACCATTGCCTTATATCTGTGTGCCACAATTTGTTTAGCCACTCCCCATTCAGTGGGCATCAATTTTGTTTCCAGTTTTTTGCTACTATAAAAAGTGACTGAGGGGCAGCTAGGTGGCGCAGTGAGTAGAGCACCAGCCCTGGAGTCAGGAGGACCTGAGTTCAAATGTGACCTCAGACACTTGACACACTTACTAGCTGTGTGACCTTGGGCAAGTCACTTAACCCCAATCGCTGTGCCTTCCTCCCTAAAAAAAAAAAAAAGGTGACTGAGCTGATGTAACATAACATACTGATATATAAATTGTCATGTTATTTGTACAATGGACTATTAGAGTATTATGTTTTCCCTTTCCCAGAAACACAACTATAAATTAATTGTGGCTCTTCCTGGGAACTACATTCAGATGGAAGAGATAAATTTGAGAGAGAGGGTATCTTTAGTGTTCCTCCTAGGTAAGGGAAAATGACAAATAATATAAGGGGATATGGAGAAAAACTGAAAATATAAGCCCTTAGGGAGCTCTTGATCTAATTGAAGAAACAGAATTACACAAATAAAACAAGATGACAATACTTGTGTACCGAGATGTTGACAAATGCTAGATCGCTTGCCACAAAATCAGTTACTTAATAACTAGATAGTTATATAGCACTTTAAGGTTTGCAAAATGATTTATGTATATTATCTAATTTGATACTCACATAACCATGTGAGATAATAATAGCTCTTATTATATAATATTATATATTATATATGTTAATATTACATAACAGCTATATTATTATTATTATTATATCACGCTTTAAGGGTTGCAGATTGTTTGGGTTTTGGATGACTCAGAGTGAGTGTAAATAGCAATTGTTTGTGTTCTGGTCAGAAACTCAGAGAGTCTTCCCTTCTCAGATTTATTCTTTTAATGAAGGCAAACTAGGCCGTCTTTTGCCTCAATACTTACATAGCCTTTAATTAGTGAACAGGTATTGCCCCAGACAAACTAAGACCTGGGAAAAACTCAGGCTTAAAAAGGCCGAGGTCTCCCACTGCATCCGGGGCCAATTCCAGGTGTCCTGACCTATATCTTGCCACTGTACTCAATGACTCTGGAGGAGAGTGAGGCCGATAACTTTGCACAGCCCTGCCTCACTTAAATCCAATTCCCTTGTAAGTCAAGACATCATCCTCATGATTTCATTGGTCCTCTTTGAAAATGAAGGAAGAACCAACAACGACAACAATAAGGTTGCAAAGCACTTTGCAAATATTATTTCATTTAATCCTCGCAACAACCCTAAGAGGCAAGTGCCATTATTAGCCCATTTTGCAGATGAAGAAACTGAGACTCCTAGAGGTTAAGTGACTTGCCCAGGGTCGCAGAGCTAGTAAGTGTCTGAAGCCAAGTGTTCCTATCTCCAGGTCCAGAGCCCTATCCACTGCGCTACCTACTTCCCTCATAAGAGCTAAGGAAATAACATGGTGGGGAGACAGAGATAAGTAGAGATGAGGTTAATTGGGTCAGGTTTCCTAGAGGAAGTGACTTTTAATTTGTTTGTACATTCATTCAGAAAATATGTATTAAGGACCTGTTATGTGCAAAGCATATAGTGAGAAAGACACAGAGAGGAATGTGACAAAGACCTTGACCCCAAGGAGTTTGCAGTCTGGTAATAAAGCTATGACATGTATGCTAATAATTGTAACATGAGTTAATGAGAGAAGCCAAAAGTGTGGATTCTAATGAGGAAGAAGTCACTTTTGTTTAAGGTCTTTTGAGGGCAATAACATTCAAGGTGATCCTTGAATGATAGATGTGAACTGGGCAAAGGGAAGTGAGGAAAGGGACATTCCAGGAATACGAAAGAGTATTAACATAGGTGCAAAGGTAGGAAATTTTATGTAGTAGTTTGTTAGTGTAGGATAATGGAGGAGAAGGTAGATTGGGGGAAAAAGTCATAGAAGGTCTTGAATGGCTGACTGAAGAATTTAGATCATATGGTCGGAGATTTGGAGCTGGAAGGGATCTCAGAAGTTTATACAGTCAGCAACGGGGAGCCACTGAAAGTTCTTAAGCAAAGGAAGGAAATAAACAAGCGTTTATTAAGTGGTACTATGTGCCAGGCACTGTGCTAAGTGTTTAATAAATACTGATTCATTTGATCCTCATAAAAACTCTGGGAGATAGATGCTATTATTATCCAGGTTTTATAGATAAAGAAATTGAGGGAGACAGAACTTGAGTGACTTGCCCGGAGTCACACAATTACTAAATGTCTGAGGCCATATTTGAACTCAAGTCTTCCTGACTCCAGACCCAACATTATCCACTGTGCCATCTGATTGCACACAGGGAAGGAAGGGCACGTGCTCTAGCAAGATTTGACGGGCTGTTATGTGGTGAGATAGATTGTTAGAGAAGAGGCAAAGAACGTTTAACAGCTTATTGCAATTGTCCAGGCGAGAGGTCATAAGAGGCTGAACTAGGGTCATGTCAGTATGAATGAATCAATTCAAAAGAACTTATTATGTCCAGAGCACTGTACCAGGTACAAGGCAGATGTGAAGAAAAATTTTAAATGATCCTACATTTATTAAGCTTAAAATCTAACAGGGGTGAGGAACCTGTGGCTTTGAGGCCACATGTGGCCTTCCAGGTCCTTGGACCTTTTGACTGAGTCCAAGTTTTACAGAAAAATCCTTTTATTAAGGGGATTTGTTCTGTGAAGTTTGGGTTCAGTCAAAGGGCTGCACTTGAGGACCTAGAGGGCCACACGTGGCTTCAAGGCTGCAGGTTTCCCACCCCTGTCTAGTAGGGTGGGGCAGCTAGGTGGTTCAGTAGACAGAGCACAGGCCCTAGGGTCAGAAGGACCTGAGTCCAAATCTGGCCTCAGACACTTACTAGTTGTATAACGTGGGCAAGTCATTTAAGGCCAATTGCCTTCTCCAAAAAAACACAATCTAATGGAGGTAAGACAGCAACACAAACAAGAGGAATAAAATCTTTTATAAGGTCAGCTGAGGGAGAAATCACTTCCAACTAAAGGATTCAAGGAGGGTTCACGGACATGCCATTTTAGATTGCCTTGCATGGAAGTATGGGATGCTCCAGAAGCTCAGATCTGGAAGAGACCCCAGAGGCCTACTAGTCTACCCCATATCTGAATAGCAATCTCTCTGTTAACAATAATGCTAATAGCTATAGCACATTAAGGTTTGCAGAGCACCTTACATGTTAATTCATTTGATCCTCACAACAACCCTTGTGAAACAGGTGTTATCCCATTTTACAGATAAGGACATTGAGACTAAGAGAGGTTAAATGGCTTGCCCAGGGTCACACAGCTAATAAGTGACCAAAGGCAGGATTTGAACTCAGGTCTTCCTGGGTTCTCTACAATATCCCTAAGTCACCCAACTTTTGCTTAAAGAAGAGCTCACTATGCCCCAAAGCAGTCGATTCTGCTTTTGGACAGCTCTAACTATTAGGAGATTTTTTTTCCCCTGACACTGAGCCTAAATCCGGATCTGCAGTTTCTACTATTTGCTTCTAGGCCTCCCTTCTTTGGCCAAATGGAATGTCTCTAATCCCTCTTCCACATGACATACTACAAATTCTTAAAGACAGCTCTCATGGTCCTCACCAAAGGAGTCTTCTCTCCACACTAGAGAGACCTAGCTCCTTCAGCCGATCTTCTCTGGGCGTGTTTTCAAGGTCTCTTACCGGCTAGTCACTGTTCTCATCGATAACTTTCTAAAATGTAACGTCCGGCCCTGAACATAATACTCTAGATGTGACGGAACCAGGCAAGGATATGTAGCAGCAACATTACTTCCCTTGTTCCGGACACTGTTATTTGTCTTAACACAGTCTACAATCACATCAGACTTTTCCTCTTTTTATCATGCTGTTAACCCATGTTAAATTTGCATTCCACTAAGACGTTCACATTTTTTTCACACAAACTTTCACACATCCAGCCACATTCTACCGAGTCTTATATTTATACATCCTGTTGATTGTTTTTATTAAAGTTGATTTTTTTAAAACTCACTTATCTGTATTAAAATAATGTTTACATTCAAACTCTTATTTTACCCTGTCAAAATCTTCTTGGATCCTGGGGCAGGGGGTGTGGGTGGGGTGTTGGAGAAAAATAAATAAATAAATAAATGTACATGATAATTTCGTTGTATATTTGAAAGGAATAGCAAGTTGTACATAGTAGATTTGCAGTTTCATGTGCATTTTTTTCATTGCACTATGTTATAGAAATGCTTGTTTTATTCAATAAATTAAAAATAAAGTTTAATTATGAAAAAATCCTGACTCCATCATTCGTTATGTTAGCTATCCTTTGCAATTTCATGTGAAAATTTGACAAGCATGTATTTTAGACATTCAAGCAAGTCACAAAAAAAATTGTGTTAAACAGCATTGGGCCACAGAGTGATCCCTAGTGCACTCTACTAGGTACCTCTGCCCAAGCTGATGTCAATCATTTAGTTAATAAATAATCTTTGGTTCAATCAGCCAACCACCTATGGAGCCACCACATTATATACTATTATTAAATAAGGAATGGATGACTGCTTGCTACAGATGTAGAAGGGTAGGTTGGACTCTGAAGGTCCAAGGTAGGTAGGGACTTCTGAAGTCCCTTTCAGCTCAGAGATTCCATGTCATCCTACCATTCCTTTAAGGCCAACCTCAAATGCCACTTCCTTCATAAATGTTCCCTGACTTCTTCAGTTAGAAGTGATTTATCCATTATCTGCCTCTTGTATTTACCATATTCTGATTTCTAGTATGCTTTTAGCTTGTTCACAAGGATAGCATAAGACTTCATCATATGCTTTGTTGAAATTATACATACATATATATGTATAAATATATGGAGAGAGACAGAGACAGAGAGAGAGAGAAAGAGAGAGAGTCTTTGGAACTGCTCTGATCTATTGGTATAGAAACTTTGTCATGAAAGAAAATTAGGTTAGTCTGACGTAACCCATTTTTGATGGAGCCATGCTGGCTTGGTGATCACCCTTTCCCTTTCTAAATGGTCACCCCTTTAATAATATAAAATATTAGCCTCAAAAGCCCCTCCCCACAGAGATTATAGAGTCCTGATTTGACCATGCAACATTTTAGTTAAGAAGCAGAATAAAATTTCAGAGGTATAATTTAACTGTCCTCCAGAGAGAGTTAACTATCATGGCTGGAGAGGAGACTGTGTAAGGAAAAGAGAAAGGACTGAGTGAACTTCTCTCCTGAGAGACTGAATGAGCCAACTGTCAAGGAGACATAATCTGAAGAGACACTGGGAGACAACTGCATTTAATTCATTTTCTGGGGAGATATCATGAAATAAGAAACTTGAACTGTTTTTCTGAGAGAACTATATTTCTATGGTAAAAATTAACATTTGTAGATAATGGTTAGATGTGACTCTGCAGTCTTTGTCATAGCTAATCATTGTTGGAATATTTAAATGTCTTTCTATTGTTTGTTATACTGATAATAAATTGTATAGCCAGTAATACTCATGTTATTTAAATTTGTACCTGGAATGTCCTTCCTCCTTATCTCCACCTCCTAGCTTCCTGGGCTTCTGAAGTCTGATATGATTATAGACTGCATTACCTTCTGCAAGAAGGCTTTCCCAGCTCTCCTAATTTATCCTGAACATATCTTGTTTGCACATAGTTGTTTGCAGGTTGTCTCCCCGATAAGACCGTAAACTCCTTGAGAGGAAGTACCGTTTTGTTTTTGGTTTTGCTTTGTCTGTCTTTGTTTTTGCTTTATAGTGCTTAGCACAGTGCCTACTAAATAACCAACAATAAAAACTGGTTGATTGCCTAAATGACCAATGAAATGGAAAGTTTAAGAGAGAAGATTGAAGGCCTTTAGGAAGAGAACTTCTTTGATTTATGTGTAGATAGGGTGTTAGGGCTCAGAGCTGGTTGGTTGTTGTCCTTCATTCCTGAAGAGGATCAAAATGACATCACTATGTCAGAATTGAGTCACCACTGTCTGTGTCTGATCAGATGAATGCTAGCTTAGAATGCTCTACCACAAGCTGGGCACAAGTAGTCGATATAACAATTTGGAGTAGATTCCCTAAATTCATGCATACACAATCAAGCAAAATAAATTCTCATATTGGTCATGTTCCAAAATGGGTGTCTCATTCTGCATATTTAGTTCATTACCTTTCTGTCAAGATGTAGGTAGCATCTTTCACCATCAGTCTTCTGCAATCATGGTTGAATATTGCAACAATGAGAATTCATAATCAAGTTTTTTTCTAAATTGTTTTTACAACATTGTTACTATATTACAAACTGCTTTCCTGGTTCTACTCATTTCACTCTGTTATAGTTCGAGTAAGTCTTCTCAGGTTTCTCTGAAGCAATCCCTTTCTTTACTTCTTACAGCACAATAGTATTCCATTATATCCATATACCATAATTCATTTAACCGTTTCCCAATTAACATTACCTCCCCACCCTTAATTTCTAGTTCTATGTACCACAAAACAGCTGCTAAACATATTTTTGAACGCATAAATTTTTTCCCTCTTTCTTTGATCTTTGAGTCACATTTTGAAGAAGGGAATGATTGGCAGAGAAAGAAATAGGACCACTTAAAGTGAGTCATGGTCCTTGTGAATAGATTTGGAAGGTGAGAATAAGCAATTCAAGTGTGAGGGAAAGAGAGCAGCTTATTTTAGCATAGACAAAGAGTCTGTGTAGGGTGATAATGAGAGATTAATTTGGAGAATATGAGAGTGAGTGATTTGTTTTCAGAGACATCATGGTATGATAGGAAGAACACTGGACTGGGAAATCTGACTTTGCCACTAAATAGCTGGTCACCATGAACAAGTCACTTCTCATCTCCTGAGGCTAGGTGTCAAAGTAGATAGAATGCTTGGCCTGGAGTCAGGAAGACTTGTGTTCAAATCTGACTTCAGACACTTAGTAGCTGCACGGCCGTAAGAAATCACTTAACCTCTGTCTGCCTCGGTCTCCTCAACTCCATTTTACAAATGGATAACAATAGCGTTTACCTCCCAGAGTTGTGTTGCTGTTCAGTCATATCCAACTTTTTTTGACCCTATGGACCATAGCACTCCAATACTAACCACAGGGTTTCCTTGGCAAAGATACTGGAGTGGTGTGCCATTTTCTTCTCCAGTGGATTAAGGCAAACAGGTTAAATGACTTGAACAGGGTCACATAGCTAGTAAGTGTCTGTGGCAGGATTTAAATTCAGATTTTCCTGACTCCGGGCTCAGCGCTGTATCCACTGGGCCATTTAGGTGCCTCTCCCAGAGTTGTAGTGAGGATCAAATGAGATAATATTAGTAAGGCATTTGCCACAGTGCTTGGCACATAGTAGGTGCTTAATAATTGCTTATTCCCTCCCATAGCCTCTCAGAGCAAGCCACTTCCCTGTTTTGAATCTGGTGGCTGTCTCTTCCTATTGCTTCTTTGGCCCATGGGAAAGGGAGCCAGACACTTTACTCACAAACAGATATTGCTGGTTGACATTCTCCCATTGGTATGCTTTCTGTCTTGATGCAGCTGCCAGGGTATAGTGGATATCGATACACAATCAGGCCATGGCGCTGGCTCCCAAACTGTCATCTGTCCCCACAGCAAAGAGAAAGAGTACGGTATGAAGGTGAGATGGAGCCAGCAGTACTTCATATGCTCACAGGTCAGCTCTTGCTGCAGCTCTGGGTGTTCACTGAGGACATCTGAATGAAAAAATGCAATGTGCTGAAGCCAGTGGCGTGGATGGGAACTCAGATGAAGGAAAAGAAAGCTACTTTTAGCAGATGCTGGCATGGTCTGTCTAGCCCATAGCTGAAAGGAAACCCTCCCAGAAGGGAAACCCAATGTCACATCTCCCTGTAGAAGGGCCCTTGCTGCATCTGCTACTCAGCCTATGCGCTATTCCTGGAAGGGATTAGACACTGTGACCATAATCATCTTCATTTAGCTGCTTCCCATTTACTTTTCAAAAAATCCTGCCCTCAGAGAAATTCTCTGTGCTAAGCCTCATACTCAGGACTTGTGGGTAGTGACTGTCAGGACCATCTCCAAATCAACAAAGTCTCTTGGGCCCCCAAAGATTCTATGCTATCCACATACACTCCTTACAAGTACTATTTAGCTGGGGGCAGGGTGGGGGTGGGGGTAGGGAGAGGGAGAGAGAGAGAGAGAGAGAGAGAGAGAGAGAGAGAGAGAGAGAGAGAGATTAGGAGAAGAGAAAGACAGAGACAGACAGATTTGCTGCATTGAAGGCAATCAGAAAAGGCCCCTTGGTACCTAAAGAATCCTTTACATCTTTTGAAATCCAAAAGCAACCCTGTTTTTTTTTCCTTATGGTTCTCATTCTAGGAATGCAGATGGCAATTCTGTTAAAGAGATGGAAATTATTAGGCGAGCAGACACATCTTCATTAACCACCTACATCAATTCTAGACCCTTGATGGGAATTTATGAGACTATTACTCCATCAATTACTGCTAAGTAGTATGGATAAGCAGAAATACGCCAGTGGGAAGAGGGAGAGCACCAGGAATAAATCAACAAATTTCAGAGCTTGGAGGAATCTTAGACAACATCTAATTAGACATTCTAATTTTTGCGAAAGAAGAAACTCTTCCCCTAAGAGATGAAGTGACCTGCGCAAAGTCACAACAGAGTCGGTAACAGAATTATGACCAGAGGCCAAGTGTCTGTATTCCCAGCCCAATGGTTTGTGTCTCTGTTTACCCCCTCCCCCACTAACTTACTGTCATCCCTCTCCCCCCTCCCTCTGGCCCCAGCCCCGACTCTGCTCTCACACAGATTGGATCTGATCCTGGCTCTCTGACCCTCAAGAGAGTCAATTTCTTTATGTGGTTTGAGCTCCCACCCTGGAGTTTCTCTCCAGGGAAATCTCCAAAATAAAGCTTAGGTATGACATATCTGGATTTCCCCAAATATGGATAACAAGGTTCTCAACTTCCACATAGGCACTCAATGTATTAGTACATATGGCTACCATTATTTCACCCTCCACAGAAAATGCATAAGACACAAAGCACTCACAGGAAAAATATAGAAACAGAAAGCCCAGGAAGGTAAACACACTTTGGGAGATAGGGAGAAGGGCTACTGAACAAACAATTCACCTTTACATCTGACTTCCATTTTTTGAACAACTCACGGCAAAAAGTGGGGTTGGCAAAGGCCAGGTCTCTTAACCCATCATGGCAGCTTTCTGCCCTTTTGAGTGATCCTGTTGGAAATTTTCTACCTTTTTCAAGAAGCATGCTGCTAAATAAATCTCACCCTAGGAGGTCAGTACATGAATGATAAAAATCAGAAACTCTGGATCTCTTGGTAACATTTACAGTTGGGATCAACCAGCTCAAGGATGGGAAAGATCATTTTCATTATCCTATCTTTTAGGTCACATGCAAGCACATGTCTACAACTGCTTGCAACAGCAAGCAACCTGGCACATCCAGGATGGCCTGCTAGCACAGGTTCTTTGATCTGCTTTTTAAAGGAAAGCACCTTTAAAGGGGTCAACAATCTTACTTTAATTACATTCACTAATTCAGGGAAAAGGTCAGCATCCTGAACGTGGAAAAAATGCAAACAGAGAAATTACAAGCAGAGAAATTAGTACAGAGATCAACAGATAGAGCTCCGATTGTCTAAACAAAGTAATACAACCACCTACATACATCACCAGATGGAAGAACACCAACATCTGAGTAGTGGGGGGGGCGGGGGAGGGAGGGGAGGCTCTTAACAAATAGCTACTCAGAGTCCCATCCAGAGAATCAAAAGGTCTTTCTCATAAACAGGTCCCCAAAGCAAAATCTCACCTTAGAATGTATATATATACACTTCTCAGAGCCAGAAGGCATCACAACCCTCATGACTCAGTGCCTAATTAGCTTAGTGCCAAAGGATGTGAAAGCCTTCCTACAAGCAAGCCTCCCCTAACCAAGCTTCCCTTTAAGCAAGTTCCTCCCCTAATGGGCTCTATGTGACTCAGGATGTATCATAGCTGGGCCGGAGCTCAAAGCAGTAAGACATCAATGATTGAATATATGTGGTCACATAGAACTATTAATGAATGGGGAAGATCTTCATATTCCATTAACATTACACTGCCATATATTATTGCCCTGACCATTGCAGTCTTTGTAGTGTGGAAAGTGCATTCCTGAGACCTCTAGTCTCTGACCTGTGCTCAGAGAAGGGAATGGAAAGGCAAGAGCCCTTGGTTGGGAAACACAGAAAGCAGAATTCCTCTCTAATCCCTTGGAACAATCTGATCCCATAGTCCTAATAAAAGAAAGCATGCAAGGTCCTAACGTCTTTCACAGCCTGATTTTGTATGGGGAGGGGCAGCTATTTCTAAATGAACCCATTGACCCAGACTATAACTGAAGCCTCATTCTCTGAAAACAAATCAGAGAACTTCCCTGTGTCCTTTCCATAAGGTGCCAGGGCATATGTCTACTTCCATGAGGGGTGCCTTTCATACAAGGCTTCATGCCTTATTATCAAACTGAGTAGGGGACGCATCAAATTGATCAAGGGCTGCCCTAATCAATCTCATTTATGCCACATTAAGCAATTACCAGTCATTAACAATCTAGCAGGAATCAGTCCATTAGATCAGCCCATTCCCTAGCAAGATCCTAACAGAATGAAATATTGAGCAAGAGAGCGTTAATGTTAAGTGTGCCAAGTATAGAGGGTATAGGCAAGAGTGTGCTAGCAAATGTTTAACAACTGGTTCTCTGGGAAAGGAAAAATAAGTTTAATCTGCATTATTAACATTTTCTTCTTGCTTTCTTAAGTCTATACAATTAGCAACACAGTAAATCAAGCCCTAATTTGTAGTTTGTAAGATTTTCCTAGGTGTAAATGATCATACTGAAATTTTAACCCTCATCTGGGAGCAGGTTAGAGCTGGCTCTACCACATCCTTGAGTATATATCAGGGTGGAATAGAAGGAAGTAGTGAGAGGAAGTGTTCCGGGGAAGAGAAAAACTATTCATGGTACTGAAAAGGAGAAGATAGAAGGGTACTGAAAGGGATATGAAGAGTCCTTTAAAAACTTATTTATTTAACCATTTCCCCCAGGATTCCAGATTAATGGAAAATGAAGGAAGAAACAGCTTCCACTCTGCTCTCCAAAATAATTTCTTTTTTTAAAAGAATTTTTATACTCAGAACTTAAGCACCAACAAAGAACATTTCCATATACACAGCCAAATTAAAAAATAAGATTGTGTATGGAACCATGAATCTCTATTTCATATTTACTTTTTCTAAAGTATAATAAATTCCACATGTTGTTTTCAACATTGTCCTGTTTGTGCTTCCTTCTGAACTTTCTTCTGTTCTCTTCTGTCTCTCTCTGTCTCTCTGTGTATGTCTCTCTCTGTCTCTGTCTTTCTCTGTCCTTCTCTTTCTTTGTGTGTGTGTGTGTGTGTGTGTGTGTGTGTGATCTTTTCTCCTCTCCGATTAAAAAACCAGAAAGGGGAAAAAATACTTTGGAACAAATAAGTATAATCAAGCAAAACTAATCTAAATAGTGGCCATGTCAAAAAAAAAAAAAGTATGTCTCTGTCTGCACCCTGAGTACACCTCTCTATCAAAAAGTGGGCAGCATGGTTCATCATGGGTCCTCTACAGACTTGGTTGGTCATTGCACTGATCAGAATTAAATGTTTTGTCTCTAACATGCATTTCCAGTTGGGGCTAGCACCTTAGGAAGAAACCTAGCCCCATTAGGACTGTGTCAGTATAGGGGAAATCAGGAAGATACAGTCACATTTGGATGTCTTAACTTGTCCTACCTAACTGAACATTGGTCTGAGCTCATGATCTTCTGAAACATTTGCTAAGTAAATAAGAAATAAGGTCCCTGAGTTGGTCTTGGCTGCTTGGCTCAATGCTGGTCTCCTCAAGTCGGAGCCGCAGCCAGAACTGAGAGCAAGCTAGGCTGTCACACAAGGCACAACATGCAAAGGATGTATAATGAAAGGTGTTTTAAAATATCAGTTTTTACAAATGCGTATTTTATCACATGTTTGATTTTGACACAACAATAATTCCTTAATAATCTTCCCTGTCCCTACCTTAAAGTCTCAACTGTGCTGGACAGCATCTAGAACTTTCAACTCTTACAGTTTACCGTTCCTTAAGAAAACAGAAAGAAATATATATTTTTTCTTATTTATTTTCAGTTTTCAACATTCACTTTTATAAGATTTTGAGTTTTAAATTTTCTCCCCCTCCTTCTCCTCCTCCATCCCCAATATGGTGTGAAATCTCATTTGGGCCATACCTGTACAATCATATTAAACATATTTCCATAGTAGACATGTTGTAAGAAAAATAGAACCAAAGGGGAAAACCATGAGAAAGGAAAAAAAAAAGTAAAAATGGTAAGGCTTTGATCTGCATTCGGCCTCCATAGTTATTTCTCAGGATGTGGATAGCATCTTCCAACAGGAGTCTTTTGGAATTGTCTTAGATTACTGCACTGCTGAGAAGAGCTAAGTCTATCACAGTTGGTCATCACACAATGTTACTGTTACTATGCACAATGTTTTCCTGGTTCTGCTCAAAGATTAATCTTATGCATCTGGAACCAACATCAAATGCACACATTTTGGATGGAAGAAAATTCTATTCTCTATGGTATATATGTATTTATATTGTAATATGTAACATTGCACATGTTACAGTAAAGGCCTTTGTCATTTGATAGACAGTAAGTAACAGAGTTGTGATTTTCCAGTTCAGGGGCATGTCGTTTTCAAATAAAACATATAAAATTACCTATTCATTATTCTTCCTGAAGCCGGGATCCCCTTTCCTAATCCACTCCCATGAAACCAACAGCTGGATCCCACCAAAGTCCATTTCTTAAATTTTTTGCCAATGCTTTAGTACCCCTCAATGCCTACCACCCCATGCTACCACCAATCCCCAGTTTTAATGAGAGATGAGTTTCAGGGAATGGAACCTACAAAGTTCAGTCAGGATTGAGTTCTTCCCCCCCCCTCCCACCCTAGGGAACACTAAATCCTCTCTCCCATACCAGTCCCGAACTTTCCCTCCCAAATCAATTACAGCTATAATAGCCCAACTGTCCTTTCTCCCTGAGAAGGCTGAGAATAGATAAGCATCTGTCCAAGCCTAGTCTCTGCCTTAGCCACTTCCTTCCTTGGCTACTGATTTTCCAGGCTACTCAGCAGCCCTTTAAATCCAATATAACATATTCCAGCCAGCAGCCCCCTCGGAGCAGACTCTTCCCACTCCTACTACTCCTCACCTCGAGCCCATCTATCAGCATGATTCTGCTAGAGGATCAATTTCCTCTCTCATCCCATGCCATCCATCAACCAGTTCCCCAAGTGAAATCCATCCTCCTGGCCCAACCACAACCAGCACCGACAATCAACCTCTCTCTCTCTCCCACCGGGCCCATCTACCTCCTAGCTTCATCTGGTTTTTCCCCCCCAGGACAGCTCCTTCTCCTCTAAAAGAAAAAAAACTATCCAGACTGGGCAATGATTTTTCCCTCCCTCAAACACGTCCTCCCCCAGACCCTGCAGCTGTGAGGAGGGAACCCCAGGGGAGCCAGCAGGTTGCAAAAATACCTCGTCACAGCTCTTGCCTTAATTCCCACCCTTTTCTCCTCCCCTCTCCCCAAGCAGATCAAGAGACAGAAATATGATGTGATTTACCGGCAAAGAATAGAGACCAGTAGAGACCAACCCCTAGCCAGAATGGTAGACGGATCTAGGCCAGGATCCAGGAAATCAAGGTTTGAGCTCCAACCATATCACACATTTAAGGTGCAGAATTAGGGTGTAGGACTATATGATTCCTACTGTCTCCTGTTTCTATAATTTATCTGCAAGGCTAAATTATTTTTTTTCGAGGCAATAGGGTTTAAATGACTTGCCCGGGATTAAACAGCTAATAAGTGAATGAGCACAGATTTGAACTCAGACCCCTGAACCCATGTTCTATCCACTGCACCACCTAGCTTCCCCTGTGAGACTAAAGTCTAAAGCTAATTTTGAAATTCATTTGTTTACTAAACATTCACTGAGTATGTAGGCACTATTGGAAATACAAAGCCTTCTAGTGCTGATTCTGGATTCTAAGGTCCTCTCTATTAAGGGTATGCTGAGCTCTAGCAAGAAAGGCTGATTCCCCTTACTGGCCCAACCCAGTTACCCAATACCAGTAAGTTGCAACCCAATTTGAACTCATATGGGTTGTTTTCCTTTCACAGTCCTGGCAACTGGGAGCTACGGATCTTCCAGGGAAACAGGACATCATCCTATCGCTTGTATCCCAACAATGTCCTTTGGGCTTTTTTCCAGTCTTTTCCTCCTATTTGCTTATCCTCCAATACTGGTATCTGGAAACCTTTTGCCCTTAGCTTTCCTCCCAACAGGGGGCAGCATTGCAAAGAATTGTAAGAAAGCCTGATCCTTGTCTAACCTGGGGACCAGGGTTCTTGAATGCCAAGAATTTGGGTTAGCCTGGGATAAGTTGTCCAACAAATCCTTATCTTGAGAGAGATCAGGTCAAACCTAAAAAGATAGGCTGTGATAAGAATGAATGAATGAGTGCTAATAAAAATGGGAACTATGACACTAACTCTAGTCCCATTCTCAGCCCCAACAGCAGACCATTAGCAGAGTAGTGTTTTTACTGAGACATTGGTTAGGATTCAGTTTGGGCTAAGAAAACCAGACAAAGACACAGCCCGTTCGGGCCAAGGGAGATCAGCTGCAGACCTGTCAGCCTTGTAATCTTTAGTCATATGTTTTAAATTAAAGCCAGGATCAGAAATTTTCACTCTGCAAACATATGTCATTCTAAGCTTTTTGTTTTACCTCCTGTAGCTTCCTAATCTAGCACCTTGCTCCCGGTGCTTCCCTAATTCTTACAGGTGGGGGCAGCTCCCCAAAAGGCAGTTGACTATGTTTCCCATCAAGCTCCTAGCATTAAGTAATACTGAAGGGCTGCAGTTTCTAACCTATTGCTCCGGAGCCTCTGCCCAGTGTGCTCCCCCCAATTTCAATTAATTGACATCAATTGCTTTTACAAAAAGGCATTTACTAGAAGATGTGGGAAAAGTGGAACACTAATGCATTGTTGGTGTAGTTATAAACGGATCCAACCATTCTGGAGAGCAATTTGGAACTATGCCCAAAAGGCTATAAAACTTGTGCATACCCTTTGATTCAGCAATACCACTACTAGGTCTATGCCCCAAAGAGATCACAAAAAAAAAAAATGGAAAAGGACCCACATGTACAAAAATATTTATAGCAGCTCTTTTTGTGGTAGCACAGAATTGGACATTGAAGAATGACTGAACAAGTTTTGCTTTATGATTGTGATGGGATGACATTGTTCCATAAGAAAGGCAGATTTCAGAAAAACCTGGGCTTACATGAACTGATGCAAAGCTAAGTGCGCAGAGCAGGAGAACGTTGTACACAGTGACAACAATAACGTACAATGGTCAACTGTGAATGATTTAGCTATTCTCAGCAATACAATAATCAAAGACAACTCCAAAAGACTCATGATAGAAAAAGCTATCCACATCCAGAGAAAAAAAGTATGGAGCCTGAATGCACATCAAAGCATACTATTTTCTTTTTTTTCTTTCTCATGATTTTTCCCTTTTGTTCTGATTCTTCTTTCCAACAGGACTAATATGGAAACATGTTTAATATGATTGTACGTGTATAGCCTATATCAGATTGCGTGCCATCTTGGGGAGAAGGGGAGGGGAGGGGAGGAGGGAGAAAAAAATTGGAACTCAAAATCTTATAAAAGTGAATGATGAAAACTATCTTTACATATAATTGGAAAAAATAAAATACTATTTTATGGAAAAATAAAAATGAAGAAAGAAAAAAAAGCAAAAGGTATTTACTAATAGAAAAAACAATGACACCCCTTCCCCCCCATGTGGGCTAGGGTCTCTCTCTCTCCCTCTCTCTCTCTCTCACACACACACACACACACACACACACACACACACACACACGTCCTGCAAAAACTAACTTAAGACATAAAGGTAATAAGTTTCACATAATGAACACTTATGGCTAAGCAATGTCTCACAAATCCAGACCCTGGGAGTCCTTTTTTCCTGGCAGTCCTAACCAAGTTCATTTCAAAGAGAAGCATCAGGAGTCATAAAGCTACTCTCCTACTTAGCTGGACCGGTTCCTTCCAAAATGCAGTGTCTTGGTTGACTCATACTTTGCACTGGTCCCCTCCCTGGACTTAGTTGTTGCTACCACCAGCTCCAGGACTCCACTTATTCGATGGCTCTTCTAGTCTTATCAGTTACCTCAGTGCTCCCCTCTTAGAATATTCATTCACCCAAAATAAGAAAAGAATAAACACAAAAGAAATAGCCACCATTCTTTCATGTACACATGGCAGCCCAGTGGTGGGAAATGCAGCTTGCCGCTACCCCTTTCACTTTAGACTTCTTTACATAAGGCAACTGAAGATGTGAGAATGAGATATTCTGTTGGAAACCTTCAGATTTTCAGCTACTCCTATATTATCAATCCTTTTGGATCCTCAATCAGATGATTCTTCTTCAATCCACAGTAGTGGCCCTTCTGTCACTTACGATTGGTGGTAGGGGGCAGGGTATTTCCTTAGGACTCCTCATGTTGAGTTGAAAATAGGCAGAATGTATAGTGAATAATTTGAAATGGAGTGGGGTGGGAAAGAAGGGTTTCTTCATAATGCATGCCCAGAAATAAGCCCACTCCAAGCTTCCATGCCTTTGCCTAGAATGCTGGTTAAGCATGTCACAAAGTGCAGGGGATGGGATGGGAGTGGGGGTAGGTAAGATGGTGGTGTGGCACCTTACCTTGCCTCATCTGAACAAAGAAGAAAAGGGATTTTTTTCACACCCCAACCAGGTTGGCAGCCCTACTACCACCACTACCAAAAGCCATTTGAGGTGGTGACCCCTGCCTTTCCAAAGTAGTTAGGGAGAGAGAAAATAGGAATCTAGAATAGATAAAGAGTGGGAACTCAAGAGAATAAAAGACAGAGATAGCTGTAAGTCTCTTTCATTGGTGCCTTCTCACCCGGATCATCCTCTTGGAGTATTCCCTTTAAATTTAAACCTAATAAACCCCAATTGACTGCTTGGTAGTATAACCGAAGGGGTAGAATAAATAAAGCTCAGAAGGGCAGCAAAAAACCAGCCTCCTGTCTCAGAAACCCATCCTCACCCACAGGGAGTGAGGAGTAGATTTTCAAATGTCCTGAGGAATGGAGAGAATTTAGAACCTGTCCCACAACCCCAATTAATATCACTTCCTCTCCCCTCCACCCCCCACCCCACCTTTGCCTTTGTCCAGGGATCTAGATTGCTGCAGAGATTAGGCAGGTGGGGAAAAGGGCAGGAAGGAAGAAACCAAAGTCAGATTCCTGGCAGGAAATAAGTGAATTTTATGAGTATTGAGTCATTCCTCTCACAAAATGATACTCCCTACATGCAAGTTTGCCACTTGTAGGGAACAAATGTCACTGTGAATCATGAGGCTCAAAACGTCACTATCTGCTGGGAGGATGTCAAGAGGTAGATTTCATCTAAGAGTAAGTGATTCAGGGCACCATTGTTTTAACTCTGGCAGTGTTGTTCTCTATCCATGTATTTGTCTAGGGTCCTTCAGAGGGTTGACCTTACTGTTAGGAAAAAGAACGTGGATCAATTCAACAAGCATTTATTAAATGCCTATTATGAGGCCGCTGCTGGGCTAAGAGGTGGGAATACAAAGACAGAAAACAAGATAAGTCCTTGTACTGCAAGAGCTTGCCTTCTATGGGGAAAAATAATATGTATACAAATAAGTATTTTTGAAACAAATACGAAATGACTAGGGAAAGGTGGGAAGCACTAAGAACTAAAGGAGTGAAGAATTTTGTAGAGGTGGCACGTGAGAATCTTGAAGGGAACTAGGAATCACAACACATGAAAGTAAAGAGGGATGTTTAGGCATGGAAGAGAGTCTTGGGTGCCAGACATGAAATACCCATAACTTGTGATTTACCCTCCGCCAACTCAGCACTCAGATTTACAGGCTAAGTCCTAAAGGGAGTCATAACTTCAGGTCCCAGGAGATACCCTGAGGGTACTAACACTGTAGCTCTTGAGCCCCCATCAGTGTATTTCCGATTAATAGACTCAAAGCAAAGAAAACTACAAAGAAGGCATAGTAAAAATAATGGGTATAAAACACCTCCTCATAAACCTGAGGTGTGCTCTTTCATTAATATATACAGAATATGTCATAATATATTGAGACAGCTGTAGGTCTATCTCACTAGTGCCTTCTCACCTGGATCATCCTCTCAGAGTGTATCAGATTGCCCAAAGAGTATAATGATAGTAAACATGTAGGCAACATATATAACCAAGGAAACTCACAACTCCAAAACATAGGGCCTCAATACTCTCTCTCTTTGAAAATTCTCTCTGCACTCCAAGATTATTAGAGATAACTCATGAGTTCATAGTTAGCTCTCTTCTTTACTTCCAGAGGCTCTGCTCCTTGAAGCTGTTTCAGGTTTTTAGTGAGTTCCTTTTTTGTATACCTGTCAATTTGGATTGGGGGTAGGGGAGGGAGGAGTGGATGTATGAAATCTCAAGCATTCATAGTATAGATCAACTGTGTCAATTGTGTAGATCTAGGACTCGTTTTGTACAAATTAAGAAGCTTTTTATTATCTTTGCTTTGAGAAATGCTTCTGCACTATTTGCACTAAAAATATCCTTTATATTTATTGTTAATAAAGTCTCTACCATATTTAAGTTCCTGCAGTTACTTCCTCCTTATTAGAGATTTAATACCTCTACACATAATTTGGATAAACTTAGGAATTTTATAAATTCTGTTTCCTTTAAATTCATATTTTTAACCTAAAATGGTTTGTTTATAAAGAAAATCTTGGGCTTTTTGTTGTTTGTTTCCTCCTGCAAATTTTTTTTAAAAGTTACTATTTTGGATAGTGGCCATTAAAATATCATGTTCCCCATTTTCTTTCAGGAAACAATTTGTTCTTAAGTGATCATACCAGGACATCCTACTTATAATCAGTATAAAGTCCTCCAGCAGGTCATTGTGGTGTGGTGGTAACCCTGGTTTGGAAAACTAAGACAACAGAGCTCAAATCCCAGTGGCTCCAGTAAGAACTGCCCTGGCCTGGACCCAGGGAGTGACCTGTCTCTTAATTGTCCAGCCTGGCTGAGCTCAGGGAGGCTTGTTCCCCGAAGGCAGGCCACCAGGTGATAGTTTTATCTTTGTGATGAGTGTTTCTGGCCACAGCAACTAGTGAAGATGCATCTATCAAGGCGTAAGGAAGACTTGTCCTGATGAAATCAGGGATCCGTTAAGTACTGCGCTAGAAATCACAAAAGGATGCATTTAATGAATCAGAGGCTAGTACAATGCTCTACAAATTTATTGGTTTGATATTTTAAATGAAGGCTGTGTCCAGAAGGTTAGAGCCCCACATATCAATCCATCTAATATGTCCATCCAAGCTGGTTTGCTTTTACTAATGTCTATATGCAAGGACACTTTGGTTACTTGAAAATGGATCTTGTAAATAGCTAATTACAAGAGGGAAGATATTTTTTTAAAAAAACTGGATATGTATATCAGATTGCAAGCTGTCTTGGGGAGGGGAAGGGGTAGAGGGAGGGGGAGAAAATTTAAAACTTATGGAAGTGAATGTTGAAAACTAAAAATAAATAAATTAACTAATAAAAAAAGAAAAAACTGGGTACGTACTTTGGGTCTGCCTAGACATGTGAATTGCTGATTAATTTATGAAGTTATGAAATGGCACAGGCACGCACACTGGGAAAGACCACAGCGGCAGCAGGAAGTGAGGCTGCGATCACACTTTGATAAGGCACAGAGGGTATAGGGGCAAACAGAAAATAGAGACAAGCAGCAAAGGGAGTCCAGAGGCAGACTGTGGAAATAGGCATTGAAGGAGAAAGGGAAAGGAAGGGAGAGAGGCACAGATGATCACTTACATAATCATGGATTAGAGTTGGGAGCCCTTGGCCAAATGGACCCAGATGGAGATGGAAGAATGCTAGGGGGAAGGGAGAGGTGAGGAGGGAGAGGGGAGGGGAGTGGTTGTAATTTAAGATCTCATTTTTATAGAATTTGGGAGAGAACAGACTAATTCTCTGTGCTACCTTGGAGTTAGTCCATTAACAGGTCCAAATCACCTCAAAGTTGTTGGTAAAACTTTAAAGTTAACCTCATCACTTCATCTCAAAGTTATCAGTAACATTTGGCATTCTGCTGGTCTCAATTGCAGATGTCTGGAACTTAGCTGAGATTTCCATAGCATATAACCAAAAGGCTCTGACAGCAAAGGCTGGAAGGCTTTCCCTGATTCAGCACATATTACCAGGATATGATTTTTGGTTAATAAATGATACAATTTATAAATTATGCTCCTCTGATCTTTGCAGCGGTTTGTACGTGACTTCTAGGTTCCCCTTTGTGATCTTACTTCCTGATACTGCTACTTAATGCTGGGTACTTATAAACTTCACTACTACAAAGACTAGGAGCAGGGTGGGGTGGTCAGGGGGACCACAACAAGATACACTTTTAATACAACATGCAAGCCAACCGTTTTTTCCCTAACCTTAACCATCAATGAGTTTGACCTTTGATTAGAGATTCAGTAAAAAAGACTTTTTCAGTTGTGTCTGGCTCTTTGAGACCTCATTTTGGATTTTCTTGGCAAAGATACTGGAGTGGTTTGCCATTTCCTTCTCCAGCTCATTTTATAGATGAAGAAACTGAGGCAAACAGGGTTAAGTGACTTGCCCAGGATCACATAGATGGTATCTGAGGTCACATTTGAACTCAGGTCTTCCTGACTCCCAGCCTAGTGCAATATCCACTGTGCCACCAATTTGCCCAGTAGAGATACTTACTGGATTTGAAGTCAGAGTACCTGGGGTTTTATTTGAGCCCTGCCACTTATTAGCTGTGTGACCTGGGAACAGTACTAGGCCTCACTCTGTAAATGAGACATCTTGTGCTTCTCTGTACAGATGTAAAAAGGCATGTAAAATGGGAAGTTAGACTATAATTATCTATTTATCTCATGAAACAAATAAAAGTAATGTACATTTTTCTTTTAAAAAAAAAACTCAGCTGTGTCTCAAACACTTTCCAACTGCCTAACTGCTGGATAGGGTATCTTCTCTGCAAGTAACCTGGATGTCATGGTTAGATGTCATGGTTTATGGGTGGGGGCAGGGAGGTAACCCAGAGAGGAAGGAAAACATTATCTTCTTCCCCTAAGAGGTGAAGAGCTGGAGTCTTTCCCCACCTCTCAAACTGCTGATGGCCTTCAGGGCTTAGTTATTTATAACACACACACACACACACACACAAGTTCTTAGCATGGTGCTGGACAAGTAATAGGCATTTAATAAATGCTTTTATCATTCCTTCCCCAGGAGCTGACAAATTTTTAGCCCAACCGATGTCCATTGATGCTAGAAAAGGATCATCAGGTGCCTACACCTTTTAACCTCATTATCTGCAATCAGATGACTCAGCAGGTAGAAAGCGGTGAAGAATCAAACCCTCCTCTTCCCATGCAGAGCAAACTTTCCCATCAATTACAAATATGTTTTTTAAAACCACACAAAAAAAAGATTTTTAAAGGCAGTCGTGTGGGGGTAATGAATAATCACTAGATTTGGAGTCAAAAACACCTGTGTTTTAATCCTGTTTCAGATGTTTGCTATCTGTGTGACCCTAGGCAAGCCACTAAACCTCTCTCAGCCTCTGTTTCCTCACCTCTAAGTAACATCACCTATGCCACAGGGTTGTTGTGAGGATCAAATGAAATAACATATGTAAAGCATTTTTAAACAATAAAGAGCTATAAATAGATAGATGGAGAGATAGGCAGGTATAGATATCATTACTGTTATTAAGGAATTTGGAGAGGTTACCTTGTCCCTACGCCATCCCTACATTTATCTTATGAGACCTGATAATGTTAAAACTCTCTAATTAAACACGTATTCCTTTTGCTTAATGCTTTTTCTTCCGTTAAAAATTCAAGAGGTGACAAATTAAGCCTTAATAGTCATTCCTATTTCAGGTGACTGTCAAATCTGTCCTAGAAATTCAGGCTTTCATAGGGAAGAGAGTAGAGAGAACATGAAAACATTTTCCACCCCCAGTTGAGCGGAGGCAGGGGCGGGGCGAGGGGAAGGTAGAGATGGGCAATGAATACAGAGGGCAAAGAATACAGTGGCGCCCTGGAAGACAAATTTTGCTGACATCGTAGTTTTCCACAGGGTCCCATCAGTCCCCTTTTCCATTCCTAATAATATCAGTTTCTTGGAAGGCCTCAAGACACAAGCACATAGCACAAAGGGCTAGGAACCAGAGGAGCCTAAAACTAGAAATCTATCTCACTCCTTTATACGGGATGAAAATCAAAATCTTTCCTGATAGGAAAAATATCTAGTTACTCTCAGATTCTGGGTGTTCTGGGTTATTTAGTCAGACTCCTTGCTGAAGAAGGAAGTCCTTTATGTAATGCCTCTTCAGATTGATAGATAGATAGATGGATGGATGGATAGATGGATGGATGGATGGATGGATGGATGGATGGATGGAAGAGAGAGAGATTGATAGATCATTATAGAAACAGATATTATTCCTCTACATTCTTGTTTCCTCCATCCCAGTTCCTTCAGCCTCTTCTTAAAAACCCTATTCCCAAAATAGTCCTGAAGTCCTTTTTTCTGTGGGATTGGGATGGCTTTTAAGGTGAGGAGCTGTTTCTGTGCCCCTCTTCTTAGTTTCTTAGCTATACTCATGTCAGCTTCCTCATCCACCCCAGCCTACTTTGGTCAGTAATCAATCTTTGTAGTTTTCCAGAGAGAGTAGAGCTGAGGCCCAGAGAAGAGATTCAACTTGACCATGGTCACATAGAGAGTTACTTGTTTTGCCAATGTTGTTTCAAACCACAGCTTGTCCAGCCCCAACAGAGAATTCTATCCACAAATGACACTTCTGTTCCTCCCTTCCCCAAATCTGTAAGGCATGACTATTTGGGATCATCATTCAGAATCAAGAGATCCTGACTCATTTGTCCCTTCAGGGCTGTAAGATCCTAAAATAGGCCCAATTAGGGAGAAAAACAGAAGTGATATAAGAGGGAAAAGATGATCACAATTTATCCCTTGTGTGTCCAGACTCATTTGTGGAAGAAACACAAGATAAGGAGTCAGAGGACTTTAGTCAGAATTGTGGCTTTACTACTTACTGTTCAATCCTGGGCAAATTGCTTTGGCTCTCTGAACCTCATTTGTAAGATGAGGGGTTTGGACTAAATGCCCCCTAAGATAACTTCTAGCTCTCAATCTAATTCTATGATCCCTGAACCTGGGCTTGGCCAGGATCCTTGTTTCCAAAGGTCAACCTCTAAAATGTGTTTCCTCTAAAAAGGGAAATCCATGGGGGTGGATTCTGCACCTAAAGGGTAAATCAATGAACTTGCTCTGTTTGCCACTGGATGGAGTGATAGGAGAGGGCAGTGACCTAAGCCCTTCTTGACTCTGCCTAGTGACTCAGCACCCTGGGGCTGGGCTGGGTAGTTCTGGGGAAATCCCAGTATGTCTGAAATGAGAAAGGGTGGGCAGAAAACAACAGAAGGCCAACGTGGTGATACTAGCACCCTATCAGTCTTGAATCTACTGTCAAACAAACCCAAACAGACCCTTACCCTGTCCTAGCAGCCTAAAAGTATCATCATTTGGGGTGGGGTGTTGAATTCAGCACAAATAAACAAAAAGTCTCACTTCTAGGGTGGCCAGCTCATGCCTTTAGTCTAGGAGTTCTTAACCAAGGGACAGAGAACATGTTTGTTTGTTTGTTTGTAAAAATATTTAGTTGTCTGTGCTTCAGTATAATCAATTTCCTTTGTAATCCTATGGGTTTTACTTTATTCATTTTAAAATCATTATTCCATCAAGGACCCCATATGCTCCACCAGACAGCCAAAGGGGTCCATGACACAAACAAGGTTAAGAACCCCTGATGGCCTGATTTCTTTGGTTCCTTGGTCCCTTCAGTTCCAAATTGAAAGTAAAATGTCTACAACTGCTCAAACCGTCGCTTTGTGGTTCTAGTCCCTTGGTTGTTGGTTCTCATTTCTCAAACATGAGAACAAGGTACCATAGCTTACTTAGCTATGTGACCCTAGCAAGTCACTTAACACTATCTGCCTCAGTTTCCTCATCTATAAAATAAGCCGGAGAAGGAAATAGCTAAACCACTCCAGTATCTTTGCCAAGAAAACCCTAAGTAGGGTCACAAAGAGCCAGATACAACTGAACACCAACCCCAAGGGGCCTTCAGTTTGGGGGTTGCCCTGATCCTTGCTTTTATATATGTATATATGTATGTGTGTGTGTATACATATACACACATATATACATATATAGTACAAATAAATATATATTATACATATGTATAAATACACATATATACATTTATACATGCATATACGTATATAAAGATATATTTATATATACATACATATGTATGTATGCATACATGCGTACATGTATGTATGTATGGTTACTTGTGTATTTGTATAAGTCTGGGAAGCAACCCAAATGAAAGGTAGAGGCTAGAAGGAGATGGCTGTTTGAACACTGGGCTGTCTTGGTGACTTCTCTAAAGGAAATCTCTCCATTTTCCAACAGCAGTTCTGCTTTGTTTCTACTCTAGAGAACATCAAGCCCCCATGTCTTGGTATACCCTACACACACCATATGCTTTCCCCCTTTGTGTTCCTCCATTAGACTATAAGCTCCTTGAGAGTAAGGACTATCTCTTTTTTACTTGTATTCCTAGTACTTAGCACAGTGTCTGGTACATAACCATGTTTTTTCAGTTGTGTCCCTATTTGGGGTTTTCTTGGCAAAGATACTGGAGTGGTTGTAGCAAACTCTACCATGTACCCTTTACAGCAAACTCACAGGAGAGTGGATGAAAATCACACAGACTAGGCTTATATGGATAGGTTTCTATTTGAATTTTTGGAGAGAGTTCTACCACTGATAAAGTCACAAAACCATCAGAGTACTTTGGTCCTGATCTCCCCTTTGCTCCTTCCACTTTCTACTTTGAAGCACATTTATGCACATGTTGTATCTCTTTTTCCTTATAAGCTCCTTGAGACTAAGTAAAGTATAGTCAATCATTTTCATATCCCCAGTACCAACTCAGTGTATCTAGGTGGTGCTTATTTAATTTTTATTTATTATATTTAATATTTATTTAATAATAAATATATAATAATACATAAATATATTTAATATATTATAAAATAAATAATATAAAAATAATATAAACATAAATATTTAATGAATTGCATTTATATAATGCTTTAAGTTCAAAGTGCCATCCTCACAACAATCTCATGAGGTAAGTGCTATTATTATCTCCTTTTTTACAGATGGGGAAACTGAGGGTGAGAGACATTTAAGAGACTTTTCTATTCACAGAAACCATCCCTTTAATAATATCTTCTAGAATTATGCCAGGAAATAGCTGGGGCTCCTAGGTGGCAATGTGGTTAGAATGCTGGAACTGGAGTTAGAAAGACCTAAGTTAAATTTTGACCTTAGGTCCTTACCAGCTGTGTGATCCTGGGCAAGTCACTTAACCTCTGTCTGTCTCAGTTTTCTTATTTATAAAATGGGGAAAATAATACCACCTACAGTTTTCTTATCTATAAAATGGGGGGGGTGAGGAAATAGCATCTACTTTGGGGGTTTGTTGTGAGATAACATAGGTAAAGTGCCTTTTCCAAACCTTAAAGCACTCTGCTATATAAATGCTAGCTAAATATCATATATATATATATATAATTATTATCTATGATGTTTATGGTAATGTGGTTTTGTTATGCTTAAATGTTTTGTTAAAGGAAGGGATACAAACCCTTATTCTAGACCCACTCCTATCTGCAAAGTACCTTCCTGCTTATGGGACACAGTTGGGTAAGAGGCAAGAAGCGTGTCCTTGCCTGACTTCTACGAATGGCAGTCCTTTCGAAGATTTCGAGAGAAGGAAAAAATAATCAAGCACCCAGATCAGGCCTATGAATCAGGACTAGGTACTGCTACTACCCCCTCTGTCCCTCCCACACTTCCTAATGAGAGAGCTCTCCTAAAGAATCTTTAGCCCTTTGAGGGAGTTGGGGGAGGGGAGAAGGGGATTCTCAGAAGCTGGTGGAACCTAGACTGGGACTTTCCAAAGGGAAGGGAGGGAACCACACACCTATTATTAGAATAAAGCAGGACATGCTACTGAATCTTTAAGGGGGGAGGGTGGGGAGAAGTGCAGGGAAGAGTATCTGGTTCCGCATAGACTATCTTAAAGAAGGGGTTTTTTCTGCAGGGTCTCACTGGGGATGGTTTTCTGAGGATGACTTTCTTTTGTTGTTGTTAAATTTATTTATTTTTCATTTTCAACATTCACTTTTACAAGATTTTGAGTTCTAAATTTATCCCCCTCCCTCCATCTCTCCTCCCCAAGATGGCATGCAATCTCATATAGGTTAAACAGGTACAATCATATTAAACATATTTCCACATTAGTCCCGTTGTGAAAGAAGAATCAGAACAAAAAGGAAAAAAAAAACATGAGAAAAAACAGAGAGAGAGAGAGAAAACAGTATGCTTCGATCTGTATTCAGATTCCATAGTTCTTTCTCTGGATGTGGACAGCATTTTCCATCATGAATCCTTTGGAATTGTCTTAGATTATTGCATTACTGAGAAGAGCTAAGTCTATCAAGGTTGGTCATCCCACAATGTTGCCGTTACCATGTACAATGTTCTCCTGGTTCTGCTCACTTCACTCAGCATCAGTTCATATAAGTCTTACCAGGTTTTTCTGAAATCCACCTGCTCATCACTTCTTATGGAGCAATAGTATTCCCATTACATGCATATACGACAATTTGTTCAGCCATTCCCCAATTTTCAATTCTTTGCCACCATAAAAAGAGCTTCTATAAACATTTTTGTACATGTGGGTCCTTTTCCCTTTTTTATGATCTCTTTGTGATTCAAACCTAGTAGAGGTATTGCTGGGTCAAAGGGTATGCAAAATTGTTCTCTAGAATATTAGCCTTTTACTTTTGCTTAGTAACCAGGAAGAGGGAGCTGAAGACTATACAGCCTGTTTCCCTTCCTTTGTCAGTTCAACTCTCCCCCTGAAAAAGTCCCAAAGCTAGCTTTAACATTTATTGGATGTGTGACCTTGAGCAAATGGTCGTAGTTCTCTGGGCCACATCTTTATATGGAGACCCAAACCTTGAGAAGCTTGTTTACTGGCCACTTATATATACTAAAGACAGGAATAAGACCTGATTAATTGAGAGCCATGATTTTACGCCCTTTCATTTAGCTTTAGTCCTGTCTTAAATTCCATGCCAAACTGGAGAGGATCTTGGAGGATTGGGAGAGTGAGATAATCAGCAGCTCTTATTAGTTTGTTGAAATGGTGGCCCCTGGAAAGATTATTCATATTGGAAATAAAGGAATTAAGCCAAAATTAAAAGGACTTTCTTAGCCTAACTCAGAGGCTTGGGGCAGAGATGCTGCTCATGGTGAGCAGAAAGAAATAAGATTTTAATACAAATTCAGTACTTGGGAGCCCTGCTAAATTAGCCCTTCTGTTTCCGAACTTCACCCCAGAGGTGAAGAGTCTCTTTCTGGAGGGAAAAATCTAATCATACTTATGGCTCTGGGAAATGAGCAGTTTTCCTTTTTCTTTATCAAAAACAAAAGTGCCTGAAGGTTGTTCCTTAATATGACACCAGATACGTGAAGAGTCTGCTTCTCCAAAAGAACTGAATCTTAAGCTTCTGTATTCTACCGTAAAAGACAGGTAACAGAAGCCATTCTTTCTTTTATGGGGAGCAGGTAGCATCTCAGCTAAAATCAGAAGCTAGAAGGAGAGAGAACATTCACCAACACATGCCCAATAAAGCCACAGCTGGAAGCAACCCCAAAATGAGTGGAACATCATAACCCAAAGCAGAGCACCACCTGGCAGGGCTACCTGCCAAATGAGATCAGTTGGGATCAGACCCACACATAGCAATAGGATGACATCACTAGACAACATGGCGACCCTGAATTGTGGGAGGTGCGATTTCTCTCTAAATATATGCACCCCAGCCACATGTTCTCCCTACATCTGTGCTCCTTTATGACTGGTCCTTAAGTATATCAAATCTTTCCATTGACAGCATGCATATCTATGGTACAGAATGTCCCAGGTTTGTAAAGGAAATGTTCTATTGCCCCTTTTCCTATGCTATTTTATTAAATGCTTTTTCTATGAATAAATTGTGTTCTCTGGCTGATTGATAAAAGTAAACACATTGGTGGGGAGTCCTGAACTACAGTTTTTTTTGTGGATGTGGACTCATGAGATACCTTGTATCTGGATTACCTTTTCTGAAAGACACGAATATGAGAGTGGGATGCTCCAGGTTTGACATCTGCAAAATAAAGGGGTTGGCTTAGATTTTCTGTAAGGTCTAGCACTCTATGATTGTTGTGAGTCAGTGTGTATATGGGTCTGTGTTTACATACTTGTGAGTGTTCCCCCATCAGCCTATGGTTGCCTTGCTCTGTGTGAGTGGGGGTGGGGAAGCAGAAATAGCAGGGGAGAAAGGAGGTTAGCAAAATCACTTCTATAAATAAGAAGCCAACTCTCTAGACAGCTGGAACCCACACATCATTTGCTGGTATTCCTTCTCATTTTCTTCAAGTGGGTACAAGCCTGGGAGGAAGCACTGGAACTGAGAAGCTACTTCAGGGAAATTATGTGGGCAATGCTCCAGGCAGGCAAGAGCAGAGAGTGAAACAGGTAAGGATGAAAGTCCTTGCAGATGTGGAGCCACACACCAAGGATGTCAGCGTTGGAAGAGGCCTCAGAGGCCATCTAAGCCAGCCCATGCCCACATACTCAATAAGTAGCCTTTCAGTCTTTGCTTGAAGGGCTTCTGTGAGGGTGAACTCACCACCTTCAAAGGTAGTTGATCTCACTTTGTTGTTGGGTTGTTTCAGCCATGTCCAACTCTTCATGACCCCATTTTGGGGTATTTTTAGCAAAGATACTGGAGTGGTTTGCCATTCCTTCTTCAGCTCATTTTACAGATGAGGAAACTGAGGCCAACAGGGTTAAGTGACTTGCCCAGGGTCACACAGCTAGTAAGCGTCTAAGGCCAGATTTGAACTCAGGAAGATGAATCATCCTGACTCCAGGCCTGGCACTCTATCCACCATGCCACCTAACTACACTTGTTCCTCTTTAGGACACTTATGCTTAGTGGAAGTTTGTCATTACATCTTCCTCCTACTGCTCCAGCATTTGCCCTATAAAGGGCCAAACCAAACAAAGCTAATCCCTCTTCCCTGTGCCAGACCTGCCAACATTCGAAGACGCCTATCATGTCTTAGCTAAGTCTTCTTTTCTCTGGGTTAATCAATAGCAGTTGCGCATATGGCATTACCTAATGGTCTTCACCATCCTGGTTGTTTTACTCTGGATACTCTTTAATGGATCAATGGCATTCCTTAAATACAGCTCTGAAGTACTGAGTACAGTGCTCCAGGATGTGGTCTGGCCAGGGCAAAGGACAGCAGGGCCATGACACCCTTGGCCAGGGCCAGAGTCCCATAAGGAGAAGAGTCTCTTGGCTCCACACCAATAACACTCTTCTACACACACTGTCAGCTGGGCACAAGTCACTGATCTGGACTGAGAATGTGTGGCCAGGGCTACTGACCATCTCAAGGTTCGGTCTCAAGCAGCATGGCTTAGCTTCTTCAGGTTGTCTGAATCAGCTGGAGTCCAGATGCCTGGCTTGAGAGGGAATTGCATTCCACCTGTCAGAGGAGTGAATGCGGAACAAAATGGCACGTTTCCTTGGGGAGGGGCCAGGACCAGCTGGCTGCTGTGTTTCCATTATTAAAGTGGCCTCTCTTTCCCTCCCACCTCCAACCTCAAGCAGCTGAGGGAAGAAAGTGTCTCCAGCAGGCGACTGACATTCCAGAGCATTCAGAGGCCAAAAAAGTTTGGAAACTCACTTCCTATAAGCCTTATCAAGCCTGTAGGGTGATTTTAAAACAGAGAACAAAAGTAGAAAATAAAATGCCTTAACTTTCAAACAATAGAAGGGACAAAATAGCTCATTATATAGGCTAATGAACCGGACTTGATTTCACAACAATAATAATAACTAACATTTATGTAGCATACTATGTGCCAAGAGCTTTACGATTGTTATCTCATTTGAGTCTCATGACAACCTTGGGAGGCAAGGTGCTATTATTATCCCCATTTGACAGATGAGGAAACTGAGGCAGGCAGAGATCAAGTGACTTACCCAGGGTTGCATAGCCAGTAAGTATCTTAAGTCAAATCTGAACTCAGTTCTTTCTGACTCTAGGCCTTGTGTTCTACCCACTGTGCTATCCAACTGCCCCACCTGTTTCCTGGCACAATTCTAGAAGATATTATTAAAGGGATTGTTTATGAGCATAGGTGAGTCATTTAACCTCTCTCAACCTCAATTTTCCCAAATACAAAAGGGGGGTAATAATAGAACCAGGGCATCTAGGTGGAACAGAGGATAGAGTGCTGAGCCTGAAGTCAGGAAGACTCATCATCTTCCTGAGTTCAAATCTGGCCTCAGACACTTGCTAGCTGTGTGACCCTGGACAAGTCACTTAACCCTGTTTGCCTCAGTTTCCTCATCTGTAAAATGAGCTGGAGAAGGAAATGGCAAACCACTCCAGTATCTTTGCCAAGAAAACCTGAAATGGGGTCATGAGGAATCAGACTCAACTAAAGAACAACATGACAGAAAAGCCAGTATCTTAATCTGCATTCAGAGGGTAATAGCATCAGATTGAGGGAGGTGATCATCCCACTGGATTCTGCCATGTCAGGCCACATCTAGAATACTGTATTGATTTCTGGCATCACAGTATAGGAGAAACATAGCTAAGTTGAACCATATCCACAGAAAGACAACCATGGTGTAACAGAGCTGGGGCTTGGCTGAGGGGATGTGGGAATGTTTAGCCCAGAGAAGATTTAGTGAAGCTTGATAATCATCTTTCAAGTATTGAAAGAGCTGCCATGTTAAAGACGGATTAGACTCCTTCAATGTCAGAAGTAGGAACTGAGATGGAAGTTGAGTTCTAGGGAGACAGCATGGTGAAGTATAGAACACCAGCTTTGAATCCCATCTCTGCCAATTTCTACCTGTGTGACCCTAGAGGAAGGAGGGGAAAAAGCATTTATTAAGCACCTACTATGTATCAGACACTGTGCTAAACACTTTGTAAGTGTTATCTTATTTGGTCCTCACAATAACCCTGGAAGGTAGGTGCTATTATGATCCCCATTTCACAATTGGGGAAACTGAGGCAGACAGAAGTTAAAAGACTTGTCCAGGGTCATACAGTGAGTAAATGTCTGAGACTGGATTTGAACTCAGGTCTTGTTGACCCCAGGCTCAGCACTCCACCCATTGAGCCACCTAATTGGCTCTAATTCACAAATGGGTACAATTTCCTGAACTTTCGAAGGTGGTAAATACGGAAGAAAACTACCAAGGAAACTTACAGGGGGATGGGAAAACTATTAATCATTTTGTCGGTGGCAGGGATGAGGAAATTGTTGGTCATTTGCCTCCTCCTTTCAGTGGCTGATATAGATAACTCCTGTAGTCCTCGGGGCTGGATTTGTCTCTACTCCAACTCTGGGCTGCCAGTCCCTCCACATGGAGTTGATCTCATGTGTTCTGGTCCTTTGAATGTGACTGCAGCACTGGCTTCTCCAGCACAACAGACCGTGGTCCATGAGATTGGGCTGCTCCAGTTTGATGCTCTGTTCGTAACTGCTCAGAAGAGTCTCCCTCCTCTCATTTCCTTGTGACCCTCACCCCACTTCCTTCTTTCCAAATCACCCTCATCCATCTTCTTTCTTTTCTCAGTTCATGAAGAATTACCTATTCTCCAAATGTATTGCTTTTGCTAATATATTACAGAAAAGCTCCCAGCAAGCGAATGCTAGACTTCTCAGTATACCCAGAGTTGCTGGTTGACTCAGGAGAGTAGCCCTTGGCCTAAGGACCCGAGGTGATGGAATAAGGAACCCTAGGTGAATGACAGAATGATGGAAGTAAGGACCCTAGGTGAATTTATCAGCCCAGGGATCTCAAAACATCATACTAAGGAATGGGCAGAAAGAGGGTCACCCTAAAACTATACACGGATCCATTTGTAGCTCTGGCAAATAAGGGATTAAGCAGTCCAGGATTATTAGGTTTCAGAAATGAATGGGTCTGGGAGCCATAAGGTCACAGTAGTCATAAGAAAGGACAAGGGGGCAAGATAGGCCAAGGTCCAAATTTCCAATAGGGCAAGTAGGGGAAGATGATTGAGATTGAGATATATATATATAGATATAGATATAGATATATATAGATATAGATATATATATATACACACACACACATACATATATACATATATATATACATATATATGTGTGTGTGTGTGTATGTGTGTGACTTCATATATATATATATATATATATGACTTTACAGTTTAAAGTGCTTTACACTCTTATCTCATTTGATGTCATCAGTAGCTAAAAATGCACAAATGAGACAGATTCTGGGGCAGAGTTTACTCACTATGATAGTTTCGATATACTTCCTGACTATGCAGGAAGTGGTCTCTCAGTAGGTATGTGAACCTAGATCTGAGCCAACAAGAGTGTGAGAAAAATAGCTATAATTGTATAAGAGAAGTGAGAGGGGAGTAACACTTACTACTGGTTCTTATACAACACCTCATTTTCACTTGTCCTTTAAAAGTTTTCAAAATTCACTATGACCCCCAGATCTTTTTCAGATTAACAGCTGTTGAGTAGTTCATATAAGAAAAGAAAAGAAGTAATAAGTTTAAAGAATGGGTAGGTAGATGGTTTCTTCACCTGTAAAATGAAGGGGATTGGACTAGATGACCTCAAGTGTTCCTTCTGGCTAAATCTATGATCCTATGATCTAAACAGCATACTAAGAAGCAGAGACATCACCTTGCCAACTGTATAGTCAAAGCTATGGTTTTCTTCAGGAGCAATGTATGGCTGTGAGAGTTGAACTCTAAGGAAGCTAAGCATCGCAGAATTGATGCTTTTGAATTGTGGTACTGGAGAAGACTTTTGAGAGCCCCTTGGACAGCAAGGAGATCAAATTAGTCAATACTTAAAGAAATTAATTCAGACTTCACTGGAAGTTCAAATACTGAAGCTGAAGCCTAAATAACGTGGCCACATAATGAGAAGACAGGACTCTTTGGAGAAAAAAAAACCTTGATAGTGGGAAAGATTGAAGGCAAAAGGAGAAGGGGGTGGCAGAGGATGAGTTGGATAGATAGTGTCATATGGAAGCAACAAACATGAGCTTGGACAGACCTCAAGAGATAGTGGAGGATGAAATGACTGAACAACAGCAAAAATGATGATAGGAAGGAGGTTTATTTCCTTCTTGACTATATTCCAAAGGTTGAAGAATAAATGACTACTGAAAAAGGGAAATGTCACTGTACAAAAGTCTTCCTGCTCCCAATATTGCATGATAATAATAGGGTAGGATGGGATTCTGGAGAGCAATTTGGAACAATGCCCAATGCACTATAAAACTGCCTACCCTTTGATCTGGCAATACCACTGCTAGATCTATATCTCAAAGACATCCAAAAAAAGGAGGAAAGGACGTGCAAAAATATTTATTGCAGCTCTTCTTGTGGTTTCAAAGAATTGGACATTGAAGGGATGCTCATCCATTGGGGAATGGCTGACCAAGTTGTAGTATATGATTGTGATGAAGTACTATTGTGCTATAAGAAATGATGAGCATTTTGATGGTTTCAGAAAACTCTGGGAAGATCTATATGACTTGATGCAGAGTGAAGTGAGCAGAACCACGAGAACACTGTACATAGTAAGAGCAACATTGTAACAATGATCAGCTGTGAAAGACTTAGCTACTCTGATCAAGACAGTGATCCAAGAATGATTCCAAAGGACTTGTGATAAAAAATGCTATTCACTTTCAGAGAGAAAACTGATGACTGTGAGAGCAATTTGAAGTATAATTTTTTCACTTTATTTTTCTTGCTTTTTTTTACAACATGGCTAATATGGAAATGTTTTGTATGATTTCAACATGTATAACTAATATATTGCTTGCCTTCTCAATGGGTAGGAGAGGAGAGAATTTGGAAACCAATTTATTGAATTCCAAAATTTTTAAAAAGAATGCTAAAATAAATGAATAATATTTTTTAAATTTAATCTGACCATGAAGAAGCATTTGCAGATACCTGTGGAAACATAAATACACAAACACACAGGTGCAGTTACAAACATAAGTACAAACATGGGCACAAATACGAACAGGAAAAAAACCCCATAAATGTGTTAGATACAAATAAATCTTTGATGGTTTTTGCTGAAACAAGCAACCTAGAGTTTTTCCGGTGGCAGACCAAAATCCAAGATGGACAACTCCCAAGAGATTTGGAAAGCAAATATTTTCAAATTCACTGCTCTCCTTTCAGTCACCCATCTTTGTGTGTCACTTTCTAATACTCTGCTGACCATTTGCATTCGGAATCACTGAACCTTGGTTCCTTCCCTGCAGGGAAGGTTCTCAGCAGCTTCTGTGGGATTCTGCCTTTTTGGGCAGTGGTTTGTTTCTTCTGTAGCAACAGACTCAACCCTGCCACCTGCCCCCACAGCTATGCCTGCTGGATGTCCTCTCCCACCCCCTTCCTTTTTCTCTGAGATCACAGTTGCCTTTCCTTTTTGAGTGACATGATTACCCCTTTTCAGCCACTCCCAATCAGTTTTCCTCTCATTTTTTTTCAACATCGCTCATTATCTTCCCCGCACTCCCAAGCACCGACTAGGATGTAGTCATGGCTGCTGAGACTGAGAGAAGGAAAAGAGAAATAGCTCCCAGACGCCTCAGCTGTCGGGAGAGCCTATGGGGGAAGGGGAGGGGGCGCTTATTTACTGAGTCCTAACTGACTAATGCCAGCTTCAGCTTAAAGACCAGGAGAGGCAAGGGAAAGCAGTAAATTTCCAGAATCGCCTCACTTAAGAATTTAGGAAGAAATAGCTTGGCTGACTGTCACATGAACTCCAATCAGACACATCTGGATAAGTTGAAAACATGTTGTTTTTTTCTGTTTTGATTTCAGGGGGTCATTGCTTCTTCTTGAACATTACCCCAGGAAGTACTTAGGATTCTCTGACTTCTCCCCCAGAGCTGTAACTAGGGTGGGGTGACTAGGGCTCTGAATTTGGAGGCATTGATAATACTTGGGGTTCCTTAGCAATGTAGAAATGATAGAGCAAAGCACCTAGCTAGCAAGAAGAACTGGTTAATATAGGAAGCTCAAGAGTCACAAATTTCAATCTGAAAGGCATCTTAGAGGCCATCTATTCTAAACCTCTCATTGTAAAGGTGAATCTGGGACCTAGAGAGATTAGTAACTTGCCAAGAGGTAGGAAGTAGCAGAATTAGGATTCGAACTCAGGTCTGCTCACTTCAACTCTAACACTAGCTACCAAATGTTGAACTGGAACAAGTTCTTTCCCTGCCCCCATTCTGTCCTCCCCCACCCCCACCCCCATCACCAACCCAGAGCCACAGCCCTCTTCCCTCTTCTGGGGAGCGTTTGCCAGTGGAATAGAGTATCTCTCTCCCCTCCTCAACCCAAGTCTGGCTTTGTGCCACTTGCCTCAGGCACAGTTTGTGGTACTTGTATGAGAGAACAACAAAAAAAAAAAACTGCTAGTTACAGCAGGGTCCTCACTTCCTCTGCATTTAATCTAGGAGTGAATAACATGCAGATCCCTGAAGCTGTCTGAGGCCCCACAGCAAACAGATGCAACCAACCCAACAAAAGCAAAAACCAATGCTGAGCAAACCAGCTCAGATGAGGAGAAGGTGGCAACCAGGAAGCATTAGCCGGTTTGGGAGCTAAAGAGTCTTATGGCCAGGAAAATTCAGATGGGAAAAATGGACTTGCAAAGATACTTGTGCAACAGTCAGCTAGGAGCTAGAGATAGTTGGTAAGGAAACAGTGCAGAAGGCATTCACAGGGGAAAGCCCCGGATTTGGAGTCAGAGGCTCTCTGTTTGAATTTTAAACCCTCCACCTTGAGCAATCACTTGTTCTCATGGGGCCTGTTTCCTCTTCCGTAATATGAGGAAAATAGATTACCCCTAAGACCTCTTCCTGTTCAAAGTCCTATGATTCCATGATGCTATAACATCCCCCCCCCCCCCCCCCCCCCCCCCCCCCCCCCCCCCCGCTGAAGCAGAATACCAGCTGAAGGTAATATCCTGATATTGCTTGCTGTTGACTCTCCCAGCTGCAAAGGGGACAAAGAGAACCTTAAATGGAACCTTTCTATACCATATTATATTACTCTCCTTCACACACTCTCTGTTTCAATCAAACTGGGCCATTAGCTGCTCCCTGCCTATAAAAGTACATCTCCCAACTCCATGCTTTTGCAAGTGAGATTCACCCCAATCGTGGCCAGAATGCACTCTTTCCTTGACTCTACCTCAGAGAATCCTTACTTATCTTCAAAGTATAAGTCAATGCCACCTCCTTCATGAAGGCTTTTCTGATGGCCCCAGGAATTAATACGCTGTAGTCCTTGGAATTACATGCTGTATATCCCTGTCCCCAAGTAGAATACAAGCTTCTTGAGGGCAGGGATCATTTTAGATGTTTTTATTTTTATTTTTGGGGTTTTTGTAATCCCAGCATTTAGTGCCTTGCCCATACCAGACAGTTTATGTTTGCTGAATTGAATTGAACTGAACAGAACTAAACAAGTCCAACTGTAGCATGACCAAGTGTAATGTTAATGGAATAGGAAGATTTCCCTGGCCCATTAATAGGCCTATGTGACCAAACGTGTTCAATCACAGATGTCTTGCCGCTTTGAACTCCAGCCTAGTTGCTCTACATACTGAGTCACATAGAGCCCATTGGGAGAAGAATTTGCCTAAAGGAAAGCTTGCTTGGGGAAAGCTTGCTTGTAGGAAGGCTTTCACACCTTTTGGTACTAAGCTAATCAAGCACTGAAGCTAGTAGGTTGTGATGCTTTCTGGCTCTGAGAAGTACATATACATGCTGAGGTAAGATTTTGCTTTGGGGGTTTACTCATGAGAAGGACCTTTTGATTCCCTGGACAGGACTCTGAGTAGCCATTTGTTAAGGACTGCCCCCCACCCACTACTCCGATGTTAGTGCTCTCCCAATCCAGTGGTGTATGCAGGTGTTTGTATTACTTTGTTCAGACAATTGGAGCCCTGTTTGTTGATCTCTGTGCTAATTTCTCTGCTTGTATTTTCTCCACATTCAGGGGGCTGACCTTTCCTCTCAACTAGTGAATGAATTAAAGTAAGATTGTTGACGCCTTTAAAAAGTTGTCTTTCCTTTAGAAAAGCAGATCAAAGAACGTGTACTAGCAGGTGCTTGCCGTTACACCAAGATGGCCCAAGTAAGTCTTGAGTCCCTCCATAACCAGACTTCCCTTTTTTTTTTGCTGCTTTTATTTTCAAAGATTAAAATGGTACTCTGTGTATTATACCAGGCTCATCCCTTTCCACTGTTCCCTTCCCTACCACAATCGTGTCTCCTTAACAGCAGGGAGCATGTTTACATTTCTTCTATGCATGTAGCCACCTATACAATGCTTTCTCAGCACAGTGGGGAGGATGAACTGATAATATAGCTAAAAGATAACATGGCATGATAAGAAGAACATTGAACTAGGAGCTCTGACTTGGCCACTAGCTAGCTGGGTGACCCTGAACAAGTCACACCTCGCCCCCTAAGTGTCACAGTGGATAGGGTACTGGACCTAGAGTCAGGAAGGCCCAAGTTCAAATGTGTCCTCAGATACTTTCTAGCTGTATGACCCTGGGTAATTAATTTTACCTATCTGTCTTAGTTTCTTCAATTGTAACATGGTGAATATACTAATAAAGCCTACTTCGCAGGAATGTTGTGAGGATCCCATGAGGTAATATTTTAAAGTGCCTGGCACATAGTAGATACATAATAAATGCTTGCTTCCTTCCTTCCTTATCTGGCCCCTGCTTTTCTCTATACAATTAGCAAGTTAGACCGGATGGCTATGGAGGTCCTCTCTGGCTCTAAACCTATAAGCCTATAACTTTGCCCTCTAGGGACTGTCCCAGCTCCTTTGTTATAATGGAATTTATTTATTGGACCAAATGTACATAAAACAAATGGGTCAGAGTCGACTCTATTTATAGATGAAGTAGGGAAGTGCCTCTCTGTTCCGATTTTAGAAATTCACAAAAGGTCCCCCAATACCCGCCTACCAAGGTGCCTGACATTCCCAACATTCTTCTAGGTTAAGGTCCTTGGTCTCCAGAAGGCTCTGCTAAAATACACATGTCATCTGGGAGGGATAATATGCTAAAAGCCTGGCTTAGTTTCAACAGGGTTCTTAATTTTTGTTTTGTTTTTTTTTTAAATCATGGCTTCCCTCCAGCAGTTCCTGATTCTTTAGATCACAGATTTAAAACTAGAAACAATATCAAAAGCCAGTTAGTCCAGCACCCTCCCTTTACTGAGGCCCAGGTAGGTTAAGCAAATTGAATGACACCATGGAGGTAGCAAGTTAACCGAGGCCATTCTTGAGCTCATCTCTGACTCCAGAGGCAATACTCTTCAAACCTTGAGGAATCTCTCTGTTGGGCATATAGAAGCTGGAGTACTATACCTATTCCCTGTTCTGTACCTAATATGTGGCTTGGACCAAGCTCAGTCCTGGGAACTTGCTTTGAATACAAGGGTTCTTACCCCTATTTTGTGTCATGGACTCCTTTGAGAGTGTGGTGAAGCCTATGGACCCTTTCTCAGAAAATGTTAAATGTAGGAAAAAAAATATATAACATTACAAAAGAAACTAATTATGGTCAAATATCATTATCAAATTAATTTTTTTTAAAGTTTGCAAATTTCAAGCTAAGGATGCCCTAGATAAAGTTAGCTAGTCTGGCCCTGAGCAATGAGACATAAGACTATTGCATTTTAATGGAGATTGGCCAGAAGGATAAATTTGGGTTAGCCCTTTAATGGCCAGGGTCCAGCAGAGCACTAACTGGAGGGAAGGGAACATGGAAGACAAACTATGTTGATAACAAGAGTTAACCGTTGGTAGGGGCTTAAAAATCTTTCCCTTTAAGGAACTTTTAATGTAGCCGACAATAATTTCTAAGTAGTAGTCACTGTCCCACTGGGGACATAATTTGCCATTTCCAATTGGGCAATACTCCTTCCTTCTTTTCTTCTTTCCTTTCCTCCTTCCTCCTCTCCCTCTGTCCATATGTAAGTGCCCTTACATGTGGGCACTCTACCAAAAGGGATATAAATTTTGATCATTGAAGCCTCGCAAGATAGCTTGGGATTTGGAGGCTAGATTTTTTTTTCTCTTCCCTACTTATTTATTCTAACATTTTTTAAAAACTGGGACAATTAATTCTTTTGTCCCATATAGTTCCATTTATGATTTCTTGAAATTGAGCTCTGTAAAACCAATCTGTGAAAATGCCTATTGGGATTCAGACAGAGCTACCTGACTATGCCTTAAACCCAAAGCACTCTAGCTCTCACTGGTTAACGGATAATAGGTCCCAGCCCAAGCCTTACTTGGTCATTGTTTGGGTTTTGGTGGCTCAGAGTAAATGTAAAAAATAATTCTTTCTCTTCTGGCCAGAAACCCTGAGGCGTCTTCCCCTCTCCTTGCTTTGTTTTTTGGTTTTTGAGTAGGCAAACTAGGCCATCTTTAGCCTCTTTTCTTAATCACTTAAATCACTGAATGGGTATGGCCTCAGACAAATTGAGACCTGGGAAAGGGTTTAGCTTAAAAAAGCCAAGGTCTCCCACTTCATCTGGAGTCATCTCCAGTCATCCTGACCGATGTCTTGCCACTAGACTCAAATAACCCTGGGGGAAAGAGTGAGGCTGACGACTTTGCCCAGCCCTGACTTGCTTACATCCAATTCACTAGCAAGTCAAGACATCAACCTCCTGACATCATTGGTACTCCTTGCAAATGAAGAACAAACAACAATGTAGCTGAATAAATACAGCCAACAAATAGCATAGCTGCTTAGGACTGACATGAGGCAGTGAGGGTCCAATTGAAATCAGATAATATAAATGTGTATTGACCAGTCAGCATGATTGTGTGACTTTCTCCAGTAGTATTCACCAACAAGGAAACAAGCAAGAACAAAGGCAGCTGGGTGGTGAAGTGGATAGAACAGCAGCCCTGGAGTCAAGAAGACCAGAGTTCAAATCTGACCTCAAACACTTACTTAGCTGTATGACCTTCGGCAAGTCACTTTACCCCCTTTGCCTCAGTTTCCTCATCTGTAAAATGAGCTGGAAAAGGAAATGGCAAACCACTCTTGTATCTTTGCCGAGAAAACCCCAGATGGGGTCACAAAGAGTCAGACACGACTGAAACAACTGAACAACACCAATGAAAAGGTGGTAAACAGAAAATTTAGTAAAGTTTAGCAGCAACAGGACAAAAGGCAAGGGATTTAAGGGTAGAAGCTAATGCAGAGTTCAATTGACCCACCCTAGAATCAAAGCTGTGAGGGGGAGAAAAAGTCTGGGGTGATGGAACAGGAGAAAGAGGAGAGGGAAGACGATGAGAGGGCTGAACATCAGAGTGAAGACAGAATCGGTTTAGGATGAATGGCAGAGAGAGATCCTGAAAGAGAGAAGGTTATGATCAGAGAGGAAAGTTTCAGACTTTAAGGTCATGGAAATAGCATGGGTTTTGGTGATGGTGAGAACCAACATGGTGACCAATCCTGGAGACTAGCTGGGGTATTGTTAAGGTTTAAGTCATAGGAGTTGAGGGGTTGGGGGTTAAGGGAATCCAGGGAGGGGTTGAGGAGACATCAAGGTGCACATTAAAGTTTTTGGTCTAAGCCTAAGGATTGGGATAAAAAAGAAGACCGACTGTGAACTAGGTACCAAAGCCACTGAGAAAGGAAAGAGAATAGATGACCTGAAGGCCGATAAGTGATCACACCAGGGATATAAATAGATGAAGTGAATCCCAAAAGAGAAGTCCCAAGGGAAGGTCTGGAAGTGGTAGTGAGGGATAAACAGGGGTGTGATTAGAATAGAGAAACCAGAGGATGACAAAATTTACAAGATACTGACAGCACCATTTGAGGTTTTTCCAAAGTGCCACACACTCCCAGGGGTGGTGCCCCTAAGTCCCCTACAAGCATTTATTAAGCACCTGCTAGGTATCAGGCACTGTACTGAGAGCTAGAAATGTGTCTTTAAAATGTTTAATGATAACAAGGGCATAGCCCTACACTTGCAATAATAATAATGATAAACTGTATAAGCAGAGGCTGCATAGCTAGATAATGTTCACATGAAAAAGACCTCAGTGTTTGAGGGGACATGAGTCAGCAATATGTAATAGCCAAAAAAGCCCACGTGATCTTAAGCTACATTAACAATCAATCCATCAGCAGCCTGCCTCCCTGACCAGCCCTTCAGTAGCAAAGAATTCTCAGTGTGCTGCGACGTATCTCCTCCCCCAGCAGCTGTTTCCCCCAGCCTCCCATACTTCTGCCTGCCCGACAATGGCAAGTCCTTCCTGAGCATGGAAAGCTCTTGGTGCGTCAGGGTATGCCCACTTCTCCTGGCAGCTGCAACCAGATGAGCAACTCACCCCTTGCCCCAAGTACAGAAATTCCTCATTAACAGTTTTGCTATCAAAGAATAAACAAACTCTTTCTCCTGGCCTTGTGTATCTGAGGGCACAAGAGAAGGAACACCCAGTACTGCACAGAGTGTAGCCAGGGATACCATGTCTTCCAGAGGGAGCCAGATTTCAGTGAGTGCCAGGAGACAGAAAGGGATGAGATGACAAGATCTAGGAAGAAAAGGAATTTGCTAACGATAAGGGCTTCCACAAGTCACAAAGGCATGAAAGGACAGAAGAGGGTAAGGACAGAAAAAGGAAAGCTAAAGTGACAGAGATGAAACTATCAGGAAAGGTAGCAGGGGATACAGATTTCCCCATAGGTCACAAAGGCATGAAAGGACAGAAGAGGGTAAGGACAGAAAAAGGAAAGCTAAAGTGACAGGGATGAAACTATCAGGAAAGGTAGCAGGGGATACAGATTTCCCCATAGACAGTGTATGAATCACAGGGAAAAGCAGAGGAGAAAGTAGAAGAGCCATATTATGGGGAAAGAACCAGTTCCTCAGGAACCCTACCATCTGAGCATGATGATTGGATGGGGACAGTGGCAACTACTTCCATAGCTTGTGGCTGTGAATACTTAGGAAATAGGGGTGTACTCATCTGATAAAAGTAGTTCTCTCCAGACATCCAGGTCAGTAAATAACTGGTATTCGGGTACTCAAGTGTGTACTGATCTCACACATATTACCAGCCTCATGGCTTCATCTGAAGATGTTAGAAGATAAGGTATACCCAAAAGATAATCTGTACATGGAGCAAATAATCAGACCCTGGTTATCAAGTCCTATGAATGCAAGCTGTCTAGTACTTTGGGTACTCATAGGGCTTGGGCACTCTGTTGAATGTGTTTAGAACTCCATTGTCGGTGTAAGCTCTGGCCCAAAGCCCATTGGCATGGGACTCTCTCCTCATTGGTGGAGATAAATGTCCTTCCCTATGTGATGGGCAGGTGGAGTCATGGAGAGATCAGGAGAGCTCCAGCTTTCCTCAGTCCCCTCTGGGGACTCATTAAGCTTTGGGTCTTTTCAAGACTCTTCGAGCATCGAGTTACTCCAGGCACTTCTGGCTTCTAGCTTCAAGAGAGAAGATGGAAGAGACCAACCCCACTTAAGGTTGCTGAAGGAAAAGACTCTGGGAAGACATGAGTGGTTCTGGCCGTCTCCATTATGTCTCTACTCCCAGTTTGCTACTTCAAGGAGAATTCAGGGAGTTTCCTCTTGGGTGAGATCCAGGACACTGTCTCTTGGTCGAGCTAAGTTATCTTGATCCCAGTGGGAGAGTTCCTTCATTCTGTATTGTCTGGTATATATTCTCCTATGTATGCCTTCCCATATTTCTGTTTTGCCAAGATTTGGATAAATGGGTTTCTTTGTTATTCACTGTATGCGCACTCATTGTGGAACTGGTATTTGGTAGGAAAAGGGTCAAACCTTAGATATAGAACTTGATGTGTTCCCCCAAAATGAAATTCCCCCAAAATGAAAAAATGATCAGAAGTTAGATGGATCCCAATCATATTCCATAGATGAATAATATTTAAGGGAATAGATATATTTCAAGTCTGGTACCCTGTCAGCCTGAGTAGAGCAGAGCAGCCACGCCTCTGGCCCCAACCTCCTGTTCCCCTTCCTGGCAAAAAAAAAACATCCCTTGGAGGAAGATGGGAGGAGAAGAGGCTAGAGATATCTACCCAGGCTCCCTTCAAGCTACACAACAGCCTTCTCCTTGCCACTGGTGGGCCCCTCTCTATACCTGGGGTCTTCTGCTACATCTGTTTATCCCTTTCATTCAGGCCTTTCAATGTCTCTTCGTCCTGAGTCTCAAAGCTCAAAGCTTAGATCTCAGTCTAAGATCTCTTAGTTCTCAGTCAGAGCAGATAACAATTTTCCACATTTCCTTCTACCCCCCATACTCAAGCAAAGTTAATTAACTCATCACTTCCCAATCATGCTTTGCACATTCTCACCTCCCTGATTTTACATACATCATTTGCCCCTCTCGAATGTTCTCCCCATTCTCCTTTTCCTACCCAAATGAATCCTTCTGTTAAAGCCTAGCTTCAGTTGCATCTTAGTAAACCCCTTCTGAACCCAAACACCTCAAACTATTGGGAGTTTTTCCTTCCTTCTGTGCAACTATTAGAAATAGCCATCATTTCATGTATGTTAAACTTGTCATTCAACTACCTTTTATGTTCATAAAAGAAAGGTACAGTTTCACACGTTTTTTGGTATGTCTACCTTTGGTGCCTCACCAAAGACATTACAAAGGGTAGAGACATTGATGTTTGTCCTGAAATTAAATTATAATGTGCTCTCATTTAAAGTGAGATGTGTTCTCCTATTAGTATAATAGTGGTAGAAATCAGAACTTGATGCAAAATACATCTGATGTTTGTCATTACAGAGATATGCTTGGAAATGGCATGGATCAGGAAAACCCGAGTTCAAATCCAGTTTCAGATGCTTAGTAGCTATGTGACCTGAGCAAGTCATTTTTTCCTCAGTTTCTTCATCTGTAAAATGCAGTAAGAATAGCTTCTACCTCCCAGGGTGGTTGTGAGTATCAAATGACATAGTAATTGTAAAACACTTAGCACAGTGCCGGGCACATAGTAGGCACTTCATAAATGTTAGCTATTACTATTACCTTATCCAAATGCTCTCAGTCAGTATGGAGCAAGAAGAGTGATTTGGGAGCAACTATATGAGTGCAGGGAAGAGTACTCAGAACTACCCTCACCCCTGTAGCCTAGCAGGGCAATCTGCATGGCCCCCAGGGGCAAGTTAGGAACTGAAAGGAATTTTCCCACCTTAACCCAAATAGTAAGCAGGCCAGATTGCTAAGGCAGAAATAAAAATATTATTTAAAAAAATAACAGACTTGACTTAAGAGCTTTTGTTGGGTGGGTAAGAATATGAGTCTGCAGAGACAGCAAGGTAGCAGAGTAGACAGAACACCGGACCTTGACCTGAGTTCAAATCTAGCCTCACTAGCTATGCAATCCTAAGAGTATTACTTAGCCTCTGTTTGCCTCAGTTTCCTCCCATGTAAAATTTGGATAATGATAGCACCTACCACTCAGGGTTTTCTGAGAGTCAAATAAGATAATACTTATCGTGTTCAGCAGAGTGTCTGACACGTAGTAGGTACAGGCTCAAGCAGATAGCCCTGGGCTATTTCACAAAAGAAGTGTGACCACTCCCATGTGGGGCAATGACCAGAGAGTAGCTACCATTCAGTAGAGAACCAACATATGGCAGCAGATCAGAGAAGATGGCCCAGCCGATGGACAGCAGCAGATGCAGCTCAGTGGAGAAAGCAGCTTACAAATTAGTGGAGAAATCAGACCAGAAAATTACATCACCAAACTAATAGATAATATTAGACGCTTTTTGGAGAAAAAGTAAGTGTTGGATTCAGAGGCAAAAAAAAAGTATTCCATCTGCACTACATATCTAGGAATGTGAGTTGTACAGGTTAGCTCAGTTCTCCAGCTACATATGTTCCCTATGTGTTTTCCCATTCCTACCTGTGGAACTTGTGAAAGAGTGTTCCCCTGTGTGAATGGAGGATGGATGGTGTTTCCTTGTTATTTAACTTGCTATTTTGTTTTAATTCAATGTTTTTTTGCATTGAATTAATGTGTTCCTTGCTTTAGTCTAGTAAAAGAAAAACTTCGATGGGGGCTCATCAGCTGTAGTTGAGTCACGATGACCCAAAGCCTTCCTTGAACCTAGACACAGATTTCAGGAACAAAATTTGAAGTGGCCATAGAGAATTTTGCCAATGAAGAAACCGAGGCCCAGAGAGGTAAATATTTGCTCAGGGTTATTGGCAGAACTAAGGTTAACCAGCCTCCTGGTTTTCAGCTCAATTCTCTTTCTACTCTGCCACACCATCATACTTCACAGTCCTCCGATATGCTGGATTCAGAAGTTTAAAGAGTTCCCTTTTTTTCCCTAGCTTGGGTTTGAAATTATTTTCCTCCCAATACATTTCCTGAAAATTAATAATAGTCTTGTTTATGCTTGAATTTTCCTGTCCATGGAAAGGATAAATCCTGGATGCCAACAGTTATTTCCTCACAGTTGAGGGAGTTTGTAGTGGGAACAATAGCCTAATCCCCCCACCCTCAGGCAAGTTGGGCTAGTTTTTTCCTAAGAGGTATTGAAACCATCCTCTGGACTTGATGAGTTCAGGGATCTTTTAAAGGCTCACACAGCCATGAGCAGCTCTAGACTCTCTGAAGCTGAGAAGGGAGCTTTCCTCAACTGAGTCAACTCGGGATATCTTCAATGCATATTCTCCTTCTAAAGCAAAATCAATCCTTTTGTTAACTGTTGAATGACATGTGAGTTTCTCATCCTGTTCTGATTACAAACATAAACTACTAGAGGAGTGGCCTAAGTCAAGCTTAGCCCAGAACAAAACCCTTGGTTATAGTTAGTTTCAGAAACAGAATTGACTGTACAGTGGATGGGCAGATTATGTCCCTTGGGAATGTATATAGACCCTGGAAGAGGATAGTTTATCCCTCTGGATATCTGGGGTCAAATCACAGATTCCCTTTCATTTTCATCTGCTTGGCATTGTTTCCTTCTTTCTTTATAAGTGAAACCAAGTTACAGGATTTCCTGAAGATTTTGCATCCATCCTCCCAGATCATGCCTTTCCTGGCACCATTCTCATCTCTCCCTTCTTATTGATCCTGCTTCTCCCCTATCCCTTGTTACCCTGGTTACTTACTGCAAAAAGAATAAAATAAGTCAATAAACAATCTGCATTTGTAGAAGTGAAGAAGGAGACATAGAAGTCTGCTGCTACAAAATCAGGGTTGGAGGTAGATTTGGGGACTGCCTTGTCCAGAGGAGCAATAACCATGAACTACGGCAGGATAAAAACTCTTGGGAAACTCTGACGATTACTGAACATCAGAATAATCCACATTTCCAGTAAGATAGGAGGTTTACATGATGATAGAGAGAAGGGGAGCTGGATGCAACAGCTCTAAGTGAACAGAACGTGGGATGGAGACTAGAAAAGAAAGAGATGAGACCCAGAGACTCCAGTGTTCGAATACGAACAGGGAGTCTCTAGGAGACTAAAGAGGCTGGCATCATTGACAAGACAAGAAAAAGGGTCATGATGGTCATTTACTAAATACTACATACTAGGCAGTAAGTAGGCTCCAAGAGACATAAAGACAAAAACAACAATGACAATCCCCCCACCACCACCAATCCTTGCCCTCAAGGGGCTTACATTCTGGGGGTGTGGAGAGGTCTATGTCGGGAGAATTGTACACAAAATAAATACAAAAGAATTAAAAAGAGATTTCCACAAGGAGGGCATAAGCAACTAGAACAATTTAGAAAGGTTTCCTGCAGGAAATAACATGAGCTGAGTTTTGAATGAAGCTAGAAGGAGCAGTGGTTAGAGCCAAGAGGACCTGAATTCAAACCCAGCCTCAGATACTTACTAGCTGTGTGACCCTGGGCAAGTCACTTGACCCTGTTTGACTCAGTTTCCTCATCTTTAAAATGAGCTGGAGAAGGAAATGGCAAACCACTCCAGTATCTTTGCCAAGAAAACCCTAAATGGGGTCATGAAAAGTCAGATGCCACTTAAAAGACAAAGAATCGGCAAAGTTTAGGGCACAGGTAGAGTTGCCAGTGGTCTAGTATTGTCTCTACTTGGCGAGTATTTTATTTATGTATTCTCAATGACTGGTGTGGCTGATTTTTTTTTAATTTTAGTTTAGCTAACTGTACTGGTAGTGTCAGAACTAGGAAAGATGGAGTAGAACCATAAGATTGTATCTATCTAGATCACAGAATTATAGACCTAGATTTGGAAAGAAATTCAGAGGCCATCTATTCCAGTCTCTAAATTTGACAAATGAGTTCACTGAGGCCCACAATGGTTAAGTCACATGTCCAAGGTCACACAGCTAATAAAGATCAGAAGTGGGACTGAACCCAAATTAGTGCTATTTCTATTAGATCAGATTGCCTTATACAGTAAGACTTGGGCTCTGGTTACCATCCAGGCTAAGAAGTAAGATACCCAGCATCATCTAAACTAGACTCTAAAAGCTAAAGATGGGTTCAAGAAAGAGGGAGAGAGCTGTGCTTTAACCAGTTAAGGCAAGTAGTGAATTTTTCTACAGAAGCAGGGCCTCTGGGAGCTGTTGTTTTCACACACTTCCCCCCTTCCCAACCTGATTTCTTTCCCCAGGCCCACCCCTCTCAGGGGTCTCAGTTGTGGGATCCTGGCACTCAATGCAGAGGAGAGAGTCACACTCATATGCAGAAGTTGGTAGAGAGAGTGTCATCCTGCAGCCCCAGAGAAGAACAGGGAGGGAGGCAGAAGGGTTTGGGGTGGGCAGATGGAGGAAGCTCACAGTAAAGCAGCATCCTCTGTGACTCAGAGAACCTTGTTGTTTACCATCAGGGAAATAACCCAATGAAACCCTCCCAGTTTTAAATCTCCCTGGTTCCTACTTCATAAAGTTAAACTATATTTTTTATGAACAGGAAAACATGGGCAGTGGCATCAGAACTCAGCAAAAGAGGGGTTAGTGAGCCAAATGCCTACAAATTTCTAGCTTGACCCCCCTCTCCAAGGCCATCCCTGGGATATGCTCCACATGAAGCCAAACTGACCATGTGCTGTTCCCCAAACACAGCCCTCCATCTCCAAGTCTTTGCACAGATAACATGGCCACTACGTCTGGAATGCATTCCTTCTTCATCTCCATCTCTTAGAATCCCTACTTCTCTTCAAGGTTGAGCTCAAATGTTACCTACTACAGTACAAGGCCTTTCTGAATCCTCCCAGTTGTTAGTATCCTCTTAGCCCAACTTATTATGTATCTGTACTGTGGTGACTCATCTGTGTACACTGTTCCACCCTAGTAGTATATAAAGTCCTTAGGTCAGAAGAAGCAATACAAGGACACTCTCCAGGTCTGTCTGAAGAACTTTGGAATCAATAGTGAGACAGGGGAGACACTGGCACAGGAATTCCCAGCATGGAACGCACTCGTCAAAGAAGACACTGAGCAGAATTGCAGAAGCTCAAAAGAAATGTGAGATGGGCAAATTTAGAGACATCTCCACTCCAAATGCTCATATGGACTATTTGTGCCCGACCTGCAGTAGAGCCTTCCAAGCTCATTATCTGTCTGATCAGCCACAGTCGGACACACTGTCCCTTGACCCCAACATGGTGGTATCATTTTGGTCCTCTTGACAATCAGTATAAGCTCCTTAAGGGTAAATACTGTTTCTTTTTTTGTCTTTGTATACCTGATGGCAAGAAGTGTCTGGGACACAGATAGCATTTAATAGATGGTTGCTGAATGAATGAATAAGTATAGTATAATTAAAAGAATGTAGCTGGGCTTAATTGACCTATAGAGACCATCCCAGGGAAAAAGCTCAGAGTTGCCATTCCTGGTTCCGGGTGACCAAGTGAGAATGGGGATCCGCTTCCAACTATGGGGTGACCTAGCAGTGCAAGAAATTTGGCACTTGAATATAATATGGCAAACCCTGAATGGTCTCTTCTCCCCTTCTCCCATATTTGCCCCATGACAATGTAGGAGAACTGGGTGTAGCATCAGTTAAAAGAAGAGATTCTCCTCCATTCAACATCCCACATGGTGTGATATAACTCTTACACTGAGAGGCGAGGGGTGGGGGAGGACTGACCCTCTCCACTCCAGCATCTGGGCAACCTTTCCTATGTGTCAGCTAGAGCGGGAGGGACTCAATCAGCTGTGCTTTGGTCTGGGCCCCTGACCATCTTTTCTGTTCTTGCCTTTGTTTTTTCCTGATTTTAGATGAAAGAATATTTAGCCTGAGAATGGTGTGCCCAGGCTTGAAGGAGGTGACTTTGTAAGTTCCAGAGGTCAGAAGTATCTGGGTCATATTGGGTCAGAGCTGAATGGTAGCAGGGGAAGAGTCCACGGAACTACTCCAAGCCTCTTGGAAAAGACTACTACAAAAAAGAGAACTGGCCCGAGGTGGGCCTTTTTACCAGCAGACACATGGTAGAGATGGTTTAGACAGCGCAGAGCTGATGTGAAATGTTCAATACCTAATCAGCAGTCTCACAAATGGATTTATATTCTGATATGCTTTAAGGATCAGCCTCCTAGAAGCCTATAATAGTAAGCTAAGTTGTTTTTGTTGTTAAGTCATTTCAATGGTTTCTAAGTCTCCCGTGAACCCATTTGGGATTTTCTTGGCAAAGATACAGGATAGTTTGCCATTTCCTTCTCCAGTTCATTTTACAGATGAGGAAATTAAAGCAAACAGGGTTAAGTGACTTACCTAGAATCATGTGACTAGTAAGTATCTGAGGCCGAATTTGAACTCAGGTCTTCCTGGCTCCAGGCCTAGCGCTCTATCCACTGTGCCACCCAAATGCACAGTAAGCTAAGTTATTGAATTCCATTTTGTTGTCCAATAATGTTCATTGTGGGTCTTTAGATTTAGTATTTCTTTTTTATGGAAAAATAAAATTGCCCATCCCATATCTGATTCATATTGCTCATTGAGTAGCTTTTTACTTGCTCCTTTTTGAGGAAACTGAGACATAAAGTAAATTTATGCTGGGTAAAGGTTTAAGAGTCATTGAGTGGAAGAAAGGGCAGCTCCACCCCTTGAATTAATTAGGTCAAGGGTTCATATCTTGGAATTCATGTCCTTTTTAAGAAACCATTTTGATAATCATATTTCAATATAATTGATTTCCTTTAGACTCCTATTTCTATAAATTTAAAAACATTTTTCTGAGGAGTCCGTAGGCTTTACTAGACTGCAAAGAGATCCATGACACAGAAAGAAGGTTAAGAACCACTGCCTTAGAAGCAGGTTCCCCAGGATTTAACCTAGTATAAATTACATACAGGCCTAGGCATGGAACAGGGAGTGGGCATATTATCTTAGCCCTTGTGTATCCGGCAGAAGTTTTTAAAGGTTAGAAGAGTACTAGCTTGAGTTCAAATCTAGACTCTTTAACTTACTACCTATGTGACCCTGAGCAAGTTACTTAATGTCCCTGGCCCTCAGTTTTCTCATCTGTAAAAGGAGGGAATTGAACAAGATGGCCTCTGAGGTCCCTTCCAGCTTTAAACCCATAATCCTGTGAATCAAGGTACCTGTCATGAAAACATTCCCCCTACCCAACACCCTATCCCCCCATTCTCTTTCTAGGATTTCCATCTGAGAATAAAGCCCAGAACAGGGTGCTGGATGGAATTAGTATCAAGGAAGGTATGTACAATCTTAACATCTGTCCGTGTCTCCTACTACACTAGCATATAGATATTAACATTTATTCAGACCTGACCTTAGCCAAGAAGGGATTCATTGGCCTTCTCCAGCCTGACTCTTTGGCCACAGTGATCAGCAGCACTGCCAGATATTATTCTCTCTCTCTCTCTGTCTCTCTCTCCCTCCCTCCCTCTCTCCCTCTCCCCTCTCTCCCTCTCTCTTTCTCTCTGCCTCTCTCTCTCTCTCTCTCACACACACACACACACACACACACACACACACACACCCCTGCACTCCTAAGTCTCCATAGCTGAGTCAGAGACCAGCATCTGTCAAATCATGGAAAGGAGAGGGCATCCAGTGAATCAGAGCATGCCAACAAAAGGAACTTTCAAGTTAGGAGGCAAGTTTGAGCAGTTTCTCAGGGCTCTAGACCAAAGCTATCAGGTTAAAGATGGTACTGGGAAGAATGGAGGGACTTTGTCAAAGAATGGTACTGTCATCGGGGACACCAGGCCAGCTATATTTTTTTTTTCCCCAGCTTGGAGCCAAAGAAACATACCCTAAGCTTTTGCTTCTTGGAAACTTCTATGTTACCGACCAACCAGGAAACTGTTTTCCAGTATAGCCAACACAAACTTGGCTCACTCCCAGTACAGACCTGACTCTGAGCTAGGGCTGCCCCAGGGTCGTCTCAGAAGAGTCCTAATCAACAGATGTCAGGGACTCCTCCTTCAGCAGCCCAAACTTGCTGATGGGAGCAATCTGCCATCAAGTCAGCAAGTAACTAGTGGAGCCAAGCCCTGAGTACAGAGGAGAGAGGACAGGAGGCCCAGGATGGTCCAGAGTTCCAACCAGCCCTGGACTGAAATCTCCACCAACTATAGAATGTGAAGGGAAGGCTAATAACTTGTAGCCCAGACCACTGACTTGATATCTAGTGTTAAAGAGGCAGCAGGGGGTGGGGGGGGATCTTAATCACTTGATTTAACTATCTAGAGGGTGGAGTTGGGCAGAGACCTCCTATCAGAGGGGTGCTTAGGACTAACCAGATTTAGAAATGGTTCACAAAGCCTTCCTTTGAAATCAATCTTTGCCTGGGCTGACTGTTGCCATTGTTTTGTATTAGCGCAACCAGCTGTAAGTGCTATACATAGCTTTGGGGACTGCCCCTTCCAGCAGGGTGCTTACTTTGTGCAAATTCCCACCACATATCTTGAAAGGAGGCTGGATTCCTAGCTATCTGGGAAGATTTAGGTGAAAACCTTCCCTGTGATAGGACGCCATTGCTCAGATCTTTCAAAGCTCCCCGCATCTGTGGAATGTGTGAGCCTGTGGAGACCAGAATACACTCTTGGGGTTGCATGTAGGCCAATGAAATCTCAGCCTGATGGAGACTTCTCCCTCCTTCCTCTAAGACATCTTTTCCCCATTATTACTGAAGCACCTTAGCATATGTAACCTACATGAGACAAAAAGCTTGTTGGCAGGACATAAAAGGTTATCCAACCCACCCATGGGCCCCACTTTCTCAGCTGCAATGGAGAGTTCTGCTGGATTTCAGCCCACTACAAAGGGCCCCAATATCCTATGGAAGGCAGCCTCAGGACCACATGGCTGATATATGTCCTTATGTACCAGCACATCAAGAGAAATGAACAGAGAGCAGCAAGATGATGGTAGGGATAGTACCAGATTCTTAATCTCTAGTGTCACAACTATGGTTTAATATAATTTATGTCAATTATGAAAAGTCCTTCCCCCAATCTTTCCCAAGACCATATCCACATGTAATAGCTCCAAAGGAAAGGGGATGGAACTCTGTACAGACAAGTAAGCTTGGAATAAACTTGTTTCCAGTTTATCCATCTATACATGGAATCTGGGGGAACCAGGTTAGGGTACAAGTTCATTTGCATAGTATTACAAAGGACCATAGTAGAAGACAGAGGAATTCTAGGAAATTCAGTGGAGCAAGGAAGCATTGTCTAAGGTATGACCACTTCTGTGGGTGGCAGAGGTAGATTAGAGACAAAGACTAAGGTTGAGGACCTGGGAGGCTCCAGGTATTAGAAAGGGGACAGAGGTTGGGATCAAAAGGAAGATGATAAACTAGGTACTAAGTTTATTGGGGAAGAGGAAAAAAGACCCAGAAGTCCATAGATGGCAGCAATAAGGATCCAGCCTGGACAGAAGGAAGAAACAAAAGAGAGTGGTTGTTGATTGACTATTGAAGAGGGAGGGTATGAAAGTATAAGAAAGGAGTAAGTCAACTCTGCCTCTTAACCTTGTGCATCAGGGGATTTGAATGAAGGAATAACTAGGCTGAAAGCTAAGAGATCTGATGTCATCAGGAAAACACTAGTTTTCAATGAATATCAGAGTATGGAAAGAATGTGAAAGGAAGAGGCCTAGATTAAAGGGAAGTCAGTTTAGGGTAGAGGAAATTCCAGAGAGTACTGTGGAAAAGGAAGATTAAAGTGGGATGGAGGCTGGGGACAGCTAGGGCAGAGCAGGTTAGGAATGACAATGAAGGGAGAGGTAGCAGGGGGAAAGGGTTTTCATCTAGGCAGAAGACAACTCTAAACCACAGGGATGAGAGGAGCAGGAGGTAGGAATTTGCTAGCTGTGATGCATGGGCAATAAATAGAGAAGATGAATCAGCCACGAGGTTCTAATTAGAATGGTACACTAATAGCTCCTGATTCGGAGATGGAGCTCCCTCAGATGATTATGGTGTATGTAGAGGGAAAGGGGAAATTATTTGTTTGATATAAAACAATATTGAATGTTAACATCCTGATCGACAGACATCGAGTTCTTATTCCGTGCAGGGTGCTGTATTCCATCCTAAGGGAGAACCAATAAGAGATGTGAATCACTGTCAGTTCCTGAGCTCAGAGTTAAAGAAGGTGCAAAGCAGGAAGTGACTGGCATGGGCCGCCTTCACCACCAATCCCATGCTGATCCCAGGCATTCAGTGGGGTATGAGTCCTCAGACCAGGCAGTGAGATGGAGTCAGTCTGCCCTGGTGGAAAGGTGGCCCTGGGAGAAACCATTACTAAAGAATTGCAAGTACTACCAGTTCCTTCTCAATTTGGTGCCCTGGAAAAAAGACCTAATCACCCTCACATTAGTTACAGCTCTAGGTGAGGAGAAATCTAAGAAACATGAATAATTCTCAGGGCAGCAGCCCAGAGAAGGGCGAAGCATCAGATAACTTGCAATCAATGAGGGAAGGGCGAGCTCACTCCACCCGCCAGATGTCAGGGCTTGGGATTCACCTCTGCTAATTTATTTTTATTTTTTTCTGATTTTTTTCGAGGCAATCGGGATTAAGTGACTTGCCCGGGGTCACACGGCTAGAAAGTATCTGAGGCTAGATTTGAAATCCTGACTCCTGGGCCAGTGCTCTATCTACTGTGCCAGCTAGCTGCCCCCACCCCAACTGCTGCCCCCTATGGGCAGCAGATATAAACAATAATGCCTCACAAAAGAGCAAAAAGCAGTGAAAGTGAAAACAAGCCCGAAGATTTTAACATAGAGAACTAGAAGAAACCTTAAACATTATTTAGGACCAAAGGGATTTTGCCCAGGTCACACAGGTATTACGTGAGAACCTATATATGTTTAAGCATATCAGCACCCAGGTATTTCACTGGATAGCAGAAACCCTGGAACATACCCATAGAGTCCCTCTGTTATTCTACACCTGGGAAACGTATTTCTGTACCATCAAAGAATGAACCTCATCCACTTTATTCACTACCACATTCTCCTCTCTAAAGCCAATTACTAGAGATTTCCCATTGTCACAGTGACAGATTCAGATTTTGCTGTTACAATTTAAAACGCAAAAGGACATAAGAGTTTGGCAAAGGGTGCTTAATTCTAGACTTCCCTTTAAAACTTATCAGTATTATTTGTAATCTACGTGAGTTTGAAAAGGAGAACTAGGTTCTAAGTCCTGACTCGGTTTCTGTTCATTTTTATTAAATGCCCTCAGCACTAGGGGTACAAACTAAAAATAATGAAATGGCCCCTGCCTTCAAGAAATTTACAGTCTATGAGGGAAGCAGTATGTAGGCATATTAGTATATGCGAAGCAAGGAGAAGGTAATTTTGGGAGGTGAAGAGGCACTAGCTGCTGAGGTCATCAAGAAAGGCCTGGTGTAGGAGATGATTCAGGGATTCTAAGAGATGGAAGAGCAGCTGGGTGGTGTGGTGGATAGAGCACCAGTCCTGGAATCAAGAAGATTCATCTTCCTTAGTTCAAATCTGGCCTCAGACACTTACTAGCTCTGTGAGTCTAGGCAAGTCACTTAACCCTGTTTGCCTCAGTTTCCTTACCTGTAAAATGAGCTGGAGAAGGAAATGGCAAACCACTCCAGTAACTTTGCCAAGAAAACCCTAAACGGGGTCAGGAAGAGTAGGACAGGACTGAAATGACCGAACAACACAGAATATCATGTGTAAGGATCATCGAGAAGGCTGATTTGGCTAGACCACAAAGTATATGAAGGGGAAAAAACATTTGTATAATAAGGCTGGAAAACTGGAGCCAGGTTAGGAGTGTCTGTAAGTATCCAAAAGAGTTTGTATTTGTTCCTAGAGGCAATAGGGAGTCACTGAAACTTAGTGAGCAGAGAAGTGTCACGATCATATGTGTGGTTTAGGAATATCACTTTGGCAGATTATGAATGAATGTGAATAAAAATACATTTATTAAGGGCTTACTGTGTTTAGTGCTGGGGATACAAATACAAAAAAAAAACCAGTCCCTGACCTCAAGGAGCTTCTATTCTAGTAAGAGAATATGACATAAATAAGGAGTTGTAGCCAGGAAGTGGTATTTTAGACTAGGAAGTCACTGGGATGGTAAATGGAGTCATAGAGCAATTGATTGACATTTCCTTTCTAGGAAAAGCTATATTGGTCTGATTACTTTCCCAGAGCCAGAACTAGAGATAGAAAAGGGGTTAGGGGTGGAGTCATCATGGTAAGAGGATGGCCAGAGAGCAGCCAGAGTCTGGGACCTCACCAATAGATATGGTGAGCTCGATATATTTAGTATGAGGAAGATGGTGGGGAGAGACTTGAGGCGTGGGATCAACTAGGAGACGATTATAATAATTCATGTGAAAGAAGATGGGGATCTGAACTGGGGTGATTATAGTGTCAGTGGGACAACTAGGTGGTAGAGTAGATGGAGCACCAGGGCCTGGAATGAGGAAGACCTGAGTTCAAATGCAGCCTCAGACACTTACTAGCTGTATGACCCTGAATAAGTCACTTCTTTTATGACACAGTTTCTTCATATGTAAAATGAACTGAAGAAGAAAATGGCAAACCACTCCATACCTTTGCCAAGAAAACCCCAACACGGGACCACAAAGAGTCGGACATGACTAAAAAGACTAAACAATGATGAAAAAGTGTCACTGAGTAAACAGAAGGGGATGGACGCAAGAGATGTGGGAGCAGACTTCACAAAGAAAGATCTGGATCATGGGGTTCATAGAGTAGAGTTCACATAGAAAGATTTGTCCCAGAAAGGATGGGCCAGACCAGGGGAGAATATGGTAACATATCATTGTATGAGGCTACTGGGAAGGGGGAGAGTGAGGTTTGTGAATGGAGAGGAGATCAGAAGACAAAAGCCAGGCTGCTTGAAACATCACAGACGCTTTTCTGGTTTGGGCATCTTATGCTGCTTTGGCTTAATCTCAGCGTCTGATTCCCCATTTGTAAAATGGAGCACTGGGTAATGAGCTACCTCCCCAGTCACTTGGAGCAGCTTGGGAAATTAATGATTGTTTGTTGCGTCCTCTCGGGGCAAGGGATAAAAAGCATGCTGGTGAGGCTCATTATTTATCAAAAACAAAGACTAAAGACAGATGAGATCATGGAGGCTTAGATAGCAGCATCATGCCTCTGAAGGTGGAAAGAAAACTTCCATACTGATAGGTTGAGTGAGAACATGTTGGTCCTTCATCAGGACAGGGAACTTGGATCAGAGGCCATCCACTAAAACAAGCGATGTGTGACCCTAAACAACTTGTCCCTCCTTGATCTCCCATCTCCCATTTCCTGCACTTACTGTCTAGCTCCCAGCTTTCCTTGTCCAAGAATGTACTAACACCTGGAAAAGGCTCTGTGCTTCCATATTCAGGAGAGAGGGAGGGATGTTTGTAACCATGACATTACTGTGTCACTTGCTGAAATAGCTTCCTGGGCCAAGCTAGTGATGGGAAGAAGAGGGAACTGAGACATTTCTCACATTACAAATTCCAGGGGCCTTACTAGAAGTGAAGATGAGGGGTATTCCTAACTCTGACCCAAGAAGGAAAGTACCAAGGGGGCCAGAGAAGGAATGGGGATTTCTACAATGTCTGTCCCAAGTGATCAAAGCCAGATCAAATTGTCCGGTCTGAGGAATTAGATTATAGGGCTTTTAACCTGGGGTTTGTGAACTTATTTCAAAAAATATTTTGATAACCATATTTCAATATAATCATTTTTCCAAAGTAGCACTTTCTCTTGATGTTTGGGTTCTTTTGTTAGGAAGAGTTTTGTAGCTCTGAGACTGAAGCTAACAAGAATACACAAGGATGAGATTAGCTATGCAAAACATTTGCTCATTTATTCATTTAATAAGTATTTATTGCATACCTGCTTTGTGCAGGGCATTGTGCCAAGTGCCAAAGTGAGAAAAACAGAGTTTTTGCCTTTAAGAAGGTAATAATGCAAGTTGGGCGCGGTGGGAGACACTTGTAATCCCTGCTACCAGGAAGACTTGAGGCTGGCAGAAATTAAGCTCAGAGTTCCAGACTTCACTAGGTCTAAATTAATCAGATGGATGCAGTAAGTTCAGCATTAATATGGCAAACTCTTAGGAGCAGAGAGGAAGGGGTCCACTAGATTGTCAAAGGAGGGGCAAACCATCCCAGGTTAGAAAGGGAGGTCAAAGCTTCCTCGCTAATCAGGGTGGGATTGGGTCAGTAAATAACTCCTGCACTTGTAGGCTGGGCAAGATTGGGAGATTCAAGCTGGTGTTTCTCTCTCTCTCTCTCTCTCTCTCTCTCTCCACCTATGTATATATGTGTGTGCATGTATATGTGTGTATGTATATATGTATGTGTATGTATATATGTGTGTATGTGTGTATGTATATATGTGTGTATGTGTGTATGTATATATGTGTGTGTATGTGTGTATGTATATATGTGTGTGTATGTGTGTATGTATATATATGTGTGTATGTATGTGTGTATGTATGTGTGTATGTATGTGTGTATGTATGTGTGTATGTATGTGTGTATGTATGTGTGTATGTATGTGTGTATGTATGTGTGTGTGTGTATATATGTGTGTATGTATATATGTGTGTATGTATATATGTGTGTATGTATATATGTGTGTATGTATATGTGTGTGTATGTATATGTGTGTGTATGTATATATGTGTGTATGTGTGTGTATGTATATATGTGTGTATACATATATATTTTTAAGGAGGTTATCATTTAGTAGGGAGGAATCAGACAAGTAAAAATTCTTATAATACAAAGCAGGATGTGATAAATATCATAAGGGAAGTATCAACAAAAGACTATGAGAGTTCAGAGGAAAAAGAGGTTAGTACTAATACAAGATAAGGAAAAGCTTTTGGAAAATTTCTTATCTCTGATAAGTATGATATACAAAATATACAGGAGATACTCTGAACTTTGCATACAGATATGCAAGACTAAGTTCCACTTCCCATTAGGTAAATGGTAAAAAGATACAAATTAACAATTTTCAAAAGAATAAATGCAAACTATCGGCAAATTGGAAAAATGCCCCAATCATTAACAACGAGAACAGCAAATTAAAACAGTTCTGGAGTTTCATCTCATAACTATCAAACTGGCAAAAATGACAAAAGATGGAAATTGTTAATGATAGATGGACTATAGGAAAGCAGGCACACTAATACACTGTTGGTGGAGTTATTAATTGGTGCAGTTGTTCTAGAAAATAATTTGGAAGTGACTAAACTGACAGAAACCATAATAGGAAAGTAACTAAACTGTTCATTTCCTCTGCCCTAATGATTCCACTCCTAAGAGAAGACCCCCAAGAAGGTCAAAGACAAAGAGTGAGGAAAGTCCCATATAGGTCAAGGTATTTACACTCAAATACATAAACAGATTTTTAATCCATTTCCCATCAGCTTTTGGACTTCTCCAACTCCCTCACACTGCCCCCCCTGTACTGTGCCTGACACATAGCAGGCATTTAACACTGACTGATGGACCATCTCACCAATGTGGGTGTTCCCTACAGTGCTACAGATTACGGTCCATATGTGATTACCCATACTGTATGATATTCTTCCACATGTTGTCCATGTTCTACCTCAGGGGATCAATCTAATCTATACAGGGCCTTCCTTGATTTATCTTGACATTGAGAGGATCTCTGTTGTTATATTTTTCAAGAAATCTCATGTCACTTTCACATGTGCATGAAAGATAAAGGAGAGCCTTTAAAGTGGTATTTTTGCTCTACAAAATCAAAATACGTCAACAAACAATGAGCACACACACGGCATCATTCTCTACAATTTTAGTCAATTTTATGCTAGTAAAGATATTGTCTAGTATGAAATATGATTTGCAAAGGCTTGCCTGCTCCTTTCCAATACTCTTATCGAGAATAATCTTGACTGGCATACAGATTATTCTCATACAAATTTTATATAGATAGGAAAGTAGGTACATAGCTCAATATATCTGTTTATGTCCTCTTGGTTTTTTATTTGATAATAAGGCTTGAGAATTCCCCTGCCTTTGCTCTGTTTCCATTGTTCAGATACTCTGAGAATTGACCCTTCAACACGTTCACAATTGTGTGTCCTCCAACAAAGACCTCTTCTGTGCACACTTGGTCTAAAGCAGTTGTTTTTCCCATCTTCTTTCACTTTCTGCCTTCTCTATAAGCAGATCTGGTACTGTAATATAGTGTCAAAGTATAGTGACTTCTCCTTCCTTGAAGGCAAAAAAAGAGTCTGTTATAAAAATCTTGACTGATCTCTTCCATTTTTCTTCTGTTTGTTGTCTTCGCTTGTCTTCGTCTTCAGCCTTAAATGCCCTTGGAATGACATTTCATTGCAGGTTCTTTTACCAACCTTTCTTTAAACTGTTTTTTATTCCTTACTGCTTCTTTCTGTTTTTAAGTAATATTGTTCGTAATCCTATAGTATTCATCTGTGTAAGATTTTACAAATTAGCTTATATTGGAATCTAGTTTTGCCATAGGCTGCCATACCTCTTTAGTAGGAAAGTAAGTCAAGCTTTTTCTGACAAAGGTCTCTTTTAGTCTTCTTACAACAACTGATTTACATTGGTTAAACTTCTATATGAAAAACTATATTCTCATATATACCAAGATGTTTATAGCAGCATTTTTTGTGGTAGCCCAAAACAAGTAGCGGTTAAGTATTGCTTTTGCTTTTGTTCAGTCATTTCAGTTGTGTCTGACTCTTCATGACCCCATTTGGGGTTTCTTGGTAAAGATACTGGAGAGGTTTGCCATTTCCTTCTCCAGCTCATTTTACAGATGAGGAAACTGAGGCCAACGGGGTTAAGTGACTTGCCCAAGGTCACATGGCTAGGGTCTGAGGCCATATTTGAACTCAGAAAGATGACTCTTCCTGACATCAGGCCTAATACTCTATGCAATATGGCAACCCCTAGCTATCCTAGGGGTTAAGTGGATCTTCGTCAATTGGGGAATGGCTGAACAAACTGTGATATATGAGTATAAGGGAATGTTATTGTGCCATAAGAAATGAAGATGATAAAGAATTCAGAAGAACTTGGGAAGACTTGCATGCAGTGTAACATAAGCAGAACCAAGATTAAATTGCCATAGTAACGTAAAGGAAAACAGTGCTGGAGCAGCTAGGTGGCACAGTGAGTAGAGCACCTGCCCTAGGGTCAGGAGGAGCTGAGTTCAAATCCAACCTCAGACACTTGAAACACTTACTAGCTATGTGACCTTGGGCAAGTCATTTAACCCCAACTGCCCTGCCTTTCCCCCTCCAAAAAAAATTATTATAAGGAAAACAGTGCTAAATGACATCAAAACTCAGGTCAGTAACATAACCAACCTTAACTCCAAAGAACTGATGAAATATGCTTCCCTCCTTTCAGCAAGAAGAGTACCACAGGTGCTTAATGAATCATGCCTCACAGTCAAGATCAATATGTTTGTTTTTGTTTAACTGTACTTTGTTATAAACAAAGTACAAAGTTGTTAGGATGATGATGTTAGAGAGAAAGCAATGTTCTTCAAAAGCATCAATAAAAGCTGTTCTTTAAAGCAAACATGACATTTGAGCTTGGACTTCAAGAAGAGATAGGATTTCAAGAGGGGAAGAATATTATTACAAGCATAGGGAACTATGTGAACACAGGGCTAGGAAAATGCAGGATGTGTATGGAGTATATCAAATAAGTCAGTTTGGCTGGAAGACAACATATTTATGGAATGCCCCTCATGTAAGGCTTGGGTTGGCTGCCAACAAGGAGGCCTAAATTATTGAAGATCCTAGGACTTGTGTTTTGTCCCAAAACGGGAAAAGAAGTAGCTAACGGGATATCAGGACCGGAGAGTGGTTTTTCCTCCTATCGTGGGAGTTTATGAGGATCTCTCTCATCTCGATGAGAGAGGAAAAGAGGCTAGTGTTGGAGATCCCAGATACAGAGCAGGATGGACCAGCAGAACTATACCTGCAGTCCTCAGGCCTCCACAGGAGACCACGAGAGATGAACTCTAAAGGGACAACTGGAGTGGCATATGACAGTTTGGGCTGGTTTTTTTTAATTGTGGGTAACTGCACATATGGGCAGCTAGGTGGTAAAGTGACAGCCTGGAGTCAACAAGACCTAAGTTCAAATCCAGCTTCAGAAACATGCTAGCTGTGTGGCCCTGGGCAAGTTATTTAACCCTGTTTGCCTCGGTTACCTCATCCAGAAAATGAGATGGAGAAGGAAATGGCAAACCCTGCCATTACCTTTGCCAAGAAACCCTCAAATGGGGTCACAAGGAGTTGGACACGACTGCAACAACTGAATGACAACAACCAAAACGATTGAAACGCTAAGGAGGGAAAATAGATGTGAGGAAATAGACACGGCAGTCCCGAATCCCCACCTCCATTTTACTTCAGATAAGCATGACTGGAACATGTTTCTAATCACATCCTTTTATTCCGTTAAAAACGGCATCTGACTGATCTAATCTTATTTCTGTTAAATATTTGTGGTACACGCCGTCCTTGCATTTCCTGATGTCTCTGTTTGAGACACGAGAGCCCAGCACAGCTCTGGGAACTACACAGGGGAGAATGACCTTTCATAGCCCTGGACCAGGATTCCAACTATCCCTCTGCAACATACACACACACACATTTTAGCTTAATATTAGTGAGTTTTTGCTCTTTAAGTGAGGGCATAATCACAAGCCATTCATATGTTTCAGAACTATACCTCCAAGAGCAGAATTACTACCAACTTGGGGCCATTTAAATCTGCCTCATCCAGCATGAGTCTAATGTAGTGGCCCCTAGGGTTACAATTTTGACAGGAGAGTAGTATGAAATGAGGCCAGAAAAGTATGTTGGAAACAGATTGTGGAGGGCCTTGAAGGTTCCTTTTGTAGGCACTGGGACCCACTGAAGATTTGAGAGCTGAGGAGTGATAAGATGACAATCGTACATTAGGAAAGTTAAGCTACCAACGGGGTATAGGACAAATTGGAGAGGGGCGGTCCTAGAGGTAAAGAGACTCGGTTGGGAACCTATGGTCCAGATGGGAAAAACAAAAAGCCGAATGAGAGAAACAACAAAAACCTGAACCCAAGTGTTAACAGTGGGAATGAATAAGCGCACGTAGTAGGTATTTAATAAACATATTTGTGTTTTATTTTTTCCAATTACATGTAAAACAATTTTAATGTGAATATTTTTTAATTTTGAGTTCCAAATTCTCTCCTATCCTTCCTCCTTGAGAAGGCAAGAAATTTGATGTAGACTATACACGTGCAGTCATGCAAAACATATTTCCATATTAGCCACGCTTGGATCTGCATTCAGACTGTCGGTTCTTTCTCTGCAGACGGATAACAATTTTCATCATAAGTCCTTTGGAATTGTCACGGATCGTTGCATTGCTGAGAACGGCCAAGTCATTCGTAGTAGACCATAGGACGATGTCGCCATTACCGTGTACTGTGTTCTGGTTCTGCTTATTTTACTTTGCTTCAGTTCATAGAAATCTTCCCAAGTTTTTCTGAAAGCATTTTGCTTAGCATTTCTTACATCACAATAATATTCCATCATAATCATGTACTACAACTTGTTCAGCCATCCGCAAATGACGTGTCCTTTCAGTTTCCAATTCTTTGCCACCACAAACGAAGCTGCTATAACTATTGTCGTACGTTTAGGTCCTTTTCCTTTTCCTTTGATCTCTTTGGGAAACACACCTAGTAGTGGTATTGCTGGGTCAAAGGGTATGCACAGTTTTATGGCCCTTTGAGAGGTCGTACTGTATGATCTTTGTGACCCATCGCTGTACCTCCTTGCTAGTATTTCACTTAAAAATTTTGCCATCGATATTAATTAAGAAAACTGGTCTATAGTTTTCTTTCTCTGTTTAAGTGACTTGCCCAAGGTCACATATCTATCAAGTGTCTGAGGCAGAATCTGAACTCAGGACTTTCTGACCCCAGGCCCTTGAACTTATTTCCTTTATGTAAAACAGGGATCACAACACTCATAACACCTCCTTTCTCACAGGATTTTGTTTGTCTTGACAGGGCCAGAAATTCATTGGAATAGGAAAAGCCCAAGGAATAATCACAACCATAACTCTCTGTAATTTATAGTCTTAGAAAATTGTGTGACCCTGGGCAAGTCACTTAACCCTGACTGCCTCACCCAAAAAAAAAAAAAAAAAGCCTGAGAGTGAGAGGTTAAGTGACTTACCCAGGGAAACACAGGCAGGGTGCATCAAAGGCAGAACTTGAATCCAGGCCTTCCTAATTTGAAACCATCTCACTAAACACTAAAAACAGCTGCCTTAGAAAATTACTAGGAAGAAAGTGCTTCCTAATTCTTAAAAATGCTATATAAAGGTGGGCTATTGTTTAACTTCTAACAATAAAGTGCGCTCTTGGCATATGGTCTTTCCATTACCCAGCCTTCTGATGAGATTAAGGGGCTTCCTTATATGTCATCAGGAAGCTGCCGCCCTCAAACAGAATTAAAGAGAAAGAATGGGCAGACCCGAGAATTATAACATGTTAAGAAAAATCTGTCGAAATGCAAGAAAAAAAAAAAGGGAGGGTGAGTTAAGATTGTAAGTGTTGACAGCAGGATAATGATCCTCACCTAAGCATAGAAAAAAAAGAGGTAGGAAGAAAGAGAAAGCAAGAAAGACTTTCAAACACTGAATCTCAGAGAGAAAAGGGAACAGCAAGTTCACATACACTGACTTGTCGCTGGAAAAAAAAAATATTCCCTGTAAGACCTTCAAAGACAGGGAACTCATGACTTCAAAAGGCCACTCATTCATTCCACTTTAGGAAAGCTCTGACCATTGTTGGGGTTTTCCTTAGTGCAGCCAAAATCTGCCTCTACAACTTACCACCTGTTGTTCCTTGTTCTAGACAAGCAGAACAAGTTGTAGGCTCACTGCCTTGTGATATGGTATTCAAAGTCCTTCATCACCTCCCCTCTGCACACACACCTTTCCAGTTTTCTTACACCCTACACCATCTCTCTTCCCCCACTCCCACCATACTAGGAGATCTGGTAACACAGGCCTCCTTGCTATTCCTCTCACAAGACATTCCACCTCTTGACTCCAGGTATTTTGACTGTTACCCGTCCCCAGAATGTTCTTTCTCCCCGTCTCTGCCTCCTTATTTCCTTCACATCCCAGCTAAAATCCTACCTTTTTCCCAGGAAGATTTCCTTGATTCCTCTTAACTGTAGTTCACCCTTCTGTTGATTATTTCCAGTTTTTCCTCTCTATAGCTTGTTTGTAAACAGTTATGTGTAGATTATGAGCTCCCTGAGAGCAGAGATTGTCTTTTTCTTCATTATCCCCATTACTTAGTACAGTGCCTGTCTCAGAACAAGTGTTTGATACATGTTTATTGACTCACTATTGGCCTTATTCATGGATGCTACCCCTTTCTTTTTTTTTTTTTTTGAAGGGAGGAAGGCAGAGCAGTTGGGGTTAAGTGACTTGCCCAAGGTCACACAGCTAGTGTGTCAAGTGTCTGAGGTTGGATTTGAACTCAGGTCCTACTGACTCCAGGGCCGGTGCTGCTATGCGTCTCTTAATGAGACCTAAGATTGTATTAGGTTTTGTGGCTTTCCTATCACATAGCTGGACTCGTAGTGAGATCACAATCCATTAAAAAAAAAACCCAGATCTAATTCAGATGAACTCTTCTATCTGAGTTATGAAGGTGATTTTTTGAACCCATATTAAAGACCATACATTTCTCTCTTAAATTTCATCTGATTAGATTTGACCCGTTGTTTTAACATGTTAAGGTCCTTTTGGATCCCACTTTAGATCCAATGTAATAGCTATTCCTCCCGGCTTTATAGCATCTGCAATCCTGTATGAGGGTCGTGGATCAAAACAGCACAGGACGAAAGACCCAATTCCTGGAGACAGAGCTGTGACTAGCAATGTTTACCCCTTGAATGAGCACCGTAGATTTTGCCCTGGGAAAACAACATGAAAGGTTTCCTCATTCAGGGAATGAGAGGAAACCGAGAACCAGGAAGTGACCCCCATCTCCCACGGAGAGGAAGCAAGATATTAGGAAGCTTTCTATTTTAATTAACTATTACGAATAATTAGATGTTAAGATTAGTTGTTTTTTTTTCACATTTGGCATCCAAGAAACCTGATTACTAGGGGGATGGGAGAAGTAGAATGGTAATCTCCATAACTAAGAGATGGCTGTTACAGAGAAGAGTACTGAATAGAGATTTGAACCTAACTTTCTGTAGACCTTTAAAGTGTCATGACAGAAAGTGAAAGCTGGAAGAGAATCATCTAGTCCAACTCTTTCATTCTATAGAGAAGAAAATGGAGGCCCCAGAAAGGAAAAGTGTTGCCCAAGTTAACAGAAAATGATTCATTCAACTTTTATTG
>CM053624.1:252363670-252375347 GCA_028646595.1 Phalanger gymnotis | reverse complement strand
GGGAGGGAGGGAGAGGGAGGGGGAGGGAGGGGGAGGGAGGGGGGAAGGAGGGGGGAGAGAGGGGGGAGAGAGGGGGGAGAGAGGGGGGAGAGAGGGGGGAGAGAGGGGGGAGAGAGGGGGGAGAGAGGGGGAGAGAGGGGGAGAGAGGGGGAGAGAGAGAGAGACACTCCTCCAGAGCCCATTGAGCTACAATTTCATTTCATGAATGATTCTATCACTCCTTCAAGCCATAGAACCTTAAAAACATGAATTCAGGGTTCATTTCTATTTCCCTCATAACATGGGTTCTTAACATAAGATCCATGAACTTTATGAAAAAAAATTGATGTATCTCAATATAATTTGTTTCCTTTGTAATCTTAATTTACTTTATTTTATGAATTTAAAAATATTATTCTGAGGAGTCCATAGGCTTTACCAGACTGCCAAAGGAGACCATGACAACAAAATGATTCAGAACCACTGGCCTAGAAGAATGAGCTAGTTGTTACCATAGGTTATCCAGGCTCACCTGAAGAGCCTGGTGCTGAGGACCTCTGAAACTGTACCCTCTTTCCCCAGACCCAGAAGAATAGAGAGGGGAGCTTGGAGGGACTAGCAGGAAAAGCTCCACCTCTGAGGTGGCACAGTAAAGCAACAAGAGGAGTGGTCTGTATGGCTTCCCACCCTACCCCCCTTTCTAGTTAGAAGAGGGAAGTGAGGAGAGCATAAACCTTTCACATTCTGAAATGTCACCTAGTGCAGGGGTAGGTCCTCTCGCTGTGGCTTCAAGTCCACATATGGCCCTAGTCTAAGTCCTCAAGTGAGGCCCTTTGACTGAATCCAAACTTCACAGAATAAATCCCTTAATAAAAGGATTTGTTCTGTAAAACTTGGACTCAGTCAAAAAGTCACATCTACATGTGGCCTTAAAGCTACAGGTTCCCCATCCCTGCCTAGAAGCTCTTTCATTTTCCATAGAGATTGGACTTTCCTATTTGTAGGCAAGCAGGTATCTTGTGACCCCAGTTTGGGTCCCCTGGCCATCTGGACATGAAACCATAAACCACAGAGAAAACTTTGGGGAAAGAGAAAAATTCATACACCATTCTCTAATGGTATCTCAGCACTGTCCTTCATAGGACCTGCTGCCATCTCTCAGAGATTCCTGCCTTGTAAATAGATTAAGCAGGCTTCTTCATTCTACTATATGAGAGCTCTAAATGGGACCTAACATACCCTTTCCCCATGGCAGGCCATTGCAGACCTCATGGGTGCCTGATGGGTCCCAGCTGGACTTGTTTCCAAGTGGGACTATTCTATTCCTTTCCTGCCCCAGAGCTCATTCCAACTTTAATACCCATGCCTCCTTACTCTTTTTTCATTCTGCCTGACCCCCTCCCATCCTTACCCAAGACAGAAGAAACCAAGAATTCCCTCTCCACTCTAACCCTTAGGTCCACTCACCTCATTCCCAATGGTAGTGATGCTTATGTACATCCTAAGGATTCCCAGTCCTTACCAACCACACTGTCACTTCACCCTTATGCCATCTGAACCTTTCCATCTGCCCAGAAGTAAAACTTTCTCCTATACGTTTTTTCCCCCAATTAGAGTGTGAACTCCTTGAGAACAGGAATTATCCCCTTCTTCTATTTGTATCTTAAGCATTTAATATAGTACTTGGCACATAATAAGCATTTAATAAATGATTTTTCATTCCTTCATTCATTATTTAAAAAGCAGCAGAAAATACACCCCACTCTTCTCCTTCCAAAGTATTCCTTCAAAGTTTGCCATAGAACACAAAATTTCAATGTTAGATTTACTCCTTAAAGTCTTCTGGGGACACTAACTTGGGTTAATTAACACCCTACCTAGGAGGGATAACATAATAACTAGTTAACCCCTTATCCAGGAGTAGATCATTTACCCAGTTTTAGAGATGATGAAACTGAACGTCGGAAATAATGTATGTAAATTTTTTATGCAAACTTTAAAGCGCTATATACATTTCACTTACTATTAACTCATCCTCCTCTTTTCTTGATGCAGCTCAGAGAGAAGTGGGGCTGGCACAAATTGCCTTCCTATAAATCTTTTAATGTCCTACAGACTATTCTACGAGTAGATCAGATGACTGCGTTCTGAAATTGAATAAAAGCACCAGAGCGTCAGCACATCAGTGCATGTTCTGTTGGCTCAGTGAAAACATCTTCAAGGCAACTCTAATAGCAGACAGGATGATGAGGAGGGTATGTACTTTACCCTGTTCCTTTATGGTTTTGATTTTTTCTGCTGGATCCCTATAGCTCAAAAGTGTTTCATTCCACCCGGCTTAAAGATTATGAGTATTCAATACAGCAACATCTATTAAAAATGAGATCTTAATTTTGTGTGGATTATCATCCTATCTATGCACAGCAACATCTATTAAAAATGAGATCTTAATTTTGTGTGGATTATTGTCCTATCCATGCACAGAAACATCTATTAAAAATGAGATCTTAATTTTGTGTGGATTATCGTCCGATCCGTGTAATTTGTCTGTGATAATGGTTCAGTTCCAGAACATTTTGTCTAATTCTCAAGAATATTTTGCACTCTGCATCTGCAGCACACGGATGTGTGGACTGTTAGTTTAGAGAAGACAGTGGTCTTCTGAAATAGAATTCTCTCCACCAGGACACACCCTACTAGGCATTTGATAGGTGCTAAAACTGTGTAGCCTGCAGTGCTATATCGTAGTTTCTTCCACTCCCTTGCATTATCTAGATTGGTCACTAAATCCTTAACGATAACTTCTCTGTAATTTCTTGGATGGAGCTGATCTTGAATCGCTCCTATGAATCATTCTGTTTCTGTGAATAAGTCTCCATGACTCTGCCCTTTGATCAATGCTTCTCTATCAACATACTGTTGGCCAAGTTCACCTAAATATTACCCAAAAAATCGTTTTTTGATTGTACTCTCAGATCTTGGCTGCTTCACAGGCTCCAACCAGCAGTTTCATTTACCTTTGATAAATCCGGTGGTTTATAAATCTATTGTCAACCTTTACCATCAATCTATGTTCCAGAAATATTTCTGTAAATTTTGAATCTGCTTATCATATGTTCTGAGAACCTCTATTCTTTAGGCAAGGAAATGTTCATCTTTCTATAGCTGCCTTGGGGTGATCAGCCCTGGGTTTTGTTAACATTAATAATAATTATGTAACTTGCCCAAAGTCTCCTGACATATACAGTAGCAGGACAGAACTTGTAGTCAGGAGAGAGAGATGTGCAAATTTTAACCCTCTCTGGTACTTACTAGTTATATAACCATATAAGACCATAGGTTCATATTGTCTTTCTGAGACTCCATTTCCTCATCTGTAAAATGGGGATAATAGCAACCGTAGCATGAGATTGTCCTGAGTCCAAAATTATGTAATGTCTGTGAAGTCCTTTTGAAAGGTATAAAGCACTAACTCAATGTCAGTTATCATTGTCAGGAAAAATCTATTAATGTTCTTTGTTACCTAGGAGAGAACAGGGCTCTGAGGGAATGAATGGGTCAGGGTTCGGGAAAGCCATGATGAAGGAAAGGGGCGGGGAACAATCTGTTCTAGAGTAGGGGTTCACATATTTCTGGACTATGAGAACTCCCTTTAAAAAAGAATCTCATGTGCTGAGTAAAGTGAGCAGAACCAGGAGAACATTGTACACAGTAACTCCAACAGTCTCATGATGGAAAATGCTATTTACATCCAGAGAAAGAACTATGGAATCTGAACGCAGATCAAAGCCGACTATTTTCCCTCTTTTTTTCTCATGGTTTTTCCCTTTTGTTCTGATTCTTCTTTCACAACATGACTAATGTGGAAATATGTTTAATATGATTGTACATGTTTAGCCTATATCAGATTGCATGCCATTTTGGGAAGGGGGGTGAGGAAGGGAGGGACATTTAGAACTCAAAATCTTATAAAAGTGAATGTTGAAAACTTAAAATTAGTTCATTAATTTTTTAAAAGGATATAAAAAGGTCCTGAGATAAAAAAGTTTGAGAACTGCATATAGAGTATGAAATTACTGGACCTTAGTGGAACTGGATCTAAGGTCACAGTAGGCAACTGAGCACCGGGGTTAGGGGGAAAGGGTATTAGGAGCCCCCTCAAAACAAGAGGAGGGAGAATCACAAAAGTTCGAAATTGTTGTTCCTCAATCTCACCCTCACACTCCTCTCTCCCAAAGCTCTGAGAAGATCCTCCCCAAGATCTCGGAAGAATGTTCTTCTCCTAAGTGACAAAAGAAAAAAAAAATCTGTTTCAAATCAGAGTCGTGCAGCCCCAAGCAAAACTTGGCAAAATTCAAACTGAACTGTGCAATCTTCTCTCCGTGTGCCTGTTGGTGAGAGAGGACCTGACAAAGACTGCAGCCAGCCGTATGCAGAGAAAAAATGGAAAAGCCAGTGAGGGAGAGAAATATAAGGATGAACAGAGGCAAGAGGAAGATGCTTGCCAGAGAGGGCCCTTGGGGAGAAGGAAGAGATACCAGAGGTGAGTTGAAACATTGCCCAGAAGCTGAGGAATTAAAGTAGGAGGCTAGAAAGGGGCAGGGGTCATAGATCTAGAAGGGAACTCAGATAGCTAATTCAACGTCCTAACTTTAGTGATGAGTCTAAGTGACTTGTCCAAAGCCACCTGGTAAGCTTAAGAGGTAAGATTTGAACCCAGTGCTCTTTCCACTCTGTGCAACCATGTTGTTGTTCAGTCGTAACCAACTCTTTGTGACCCAATTTAAGGTTTTCTTGGCAAGGATAATAGAGTTTATCATTTCCTTCTCTGGATCATTTTACAGATGAGGAAACTGAGGCAAACAGAGTTAAGTGACTTGCCCAGGATCTCACAACTAGGTAGTGTCTGAGGCCAGATTTGAACTCAGTAAGGTGAGTCTTCTTGACTATAGGCCTGGTTCTCTAACAACTGTTCTACCTCACTGCCCCCTATGCAACCATATTGCTTTACAAATCAATGGGATTCTGCCCTAGCAGCTCCAACACAGAGCTGGAGAGATTGTCAAATATCTGGGATATTGTAAACATAGAGAAGGAAGAAAAGAAGTAGGAACATGAGATCTCAAGAGATTATTTTGGAATTGTTCTCCCATTGGTGCCTTATCTCTCCATCTAACAATATCTCACATTAATATAGGCCTTTTCAGGTTACAAAGCTCTTTCTTTACAATAATCTTTCAAAGTACATAGTTTAACATATTTATCTCAATTTTACAGGTGATGGAATAAGACTCTTGAGTGGTCAAGTGACTTGTCCACAATCACATGACTAATGTTGCAGGACTCAAACTCACATGTTTGGTAGTGAGCAAGGAGTCTTGCCCACCCCCACCCCCATCTACACCTTGAGCAGGGGAGGGCACACAACTGATGCTTTGTAAAAATAACTCACATTTGTACAGCACATTACATTTTTCAAAATATTTTCACATATATCTCATTCGAGCCTCAGACATCACCCAAGGACTAACTTTTTTTTACAAGTAAGAAAACCAAAACTCAGAGAAGTTAAATAATTTCCCCAAAGTCCTATAGTTTGTTAATGGCTGAGCTAGGACTATTTTTTTTAAGGGACAGGGATAGGGTCTGGACCAGGAGTGGGGAATCTGATGCCTTAAGGCCACATGTGGCCCTCTTGGTCCTCAAATGCAGCCCTTTGACCAAATTCAAGTTTTATAGAACAAATCCTTTTATTAAGAGGGGATTTGTTCTGTGAAGTTTGGATTCAGTCAAAGGGCTACACTTGAGAACCAAGAGGGCTACATGTGGCCTTAAAGCCGTAGGTTCCCCACCTCTGGTCTGGACCTTTGATTTTGCTATTATAAGACAGAAGTGTCAAACACACACATTTGACCCATAATACACCACAGTGTGGTAAAATGTAATGGGGAAATATTTATCAAAATAAATAAAAATATAATAAAACACCATTATTATATGGTTTTCTAACTCAATCCGCTGCCCACAGGGATCCTGATGTATTATTTGGTGGCCCCCATTTCTGTTTGAGTTTGGTGCCACTGAGGTAAGAAATTCCTAGGTGAAAAAATACCCTCTGCCAATGCAGAGCAGTACCTTTTCTTCAACTTTCAGTCTAAGAGAGTTGCCTAGGGCCCTCACTAGTTAAGTGACATTTGAGAGTTATATGGCCAGTATAGAAGCTGTATTTGAACCCATCTTCCCAACTCAAAGCTCAGTTCTCTATCCACAAAGCCCCATTATCTCTCTATAAATATCAGTTATGGCTATGAAAAACCCCATTGCTGGTCATTGTTACCTAGCAGAGAGCTGGATTTTAAAGGACTCACGGGCAGGTTTTAAGGAAAGGGCAAGGGAACAACTTTCTTATCAAAGGATTAGAAGAAGCCCCTTTTTAGGTTAAAAATGTCATGGACTGCCATATAATGGTAGTTGTATTATTAGCACCCATTGGTGAAGAGAATGCATAATGGCATAATGCGAGATGACATCAGCACATAAAAATACATAATGACATAATGTCTCCACTAAAGCATACTGCTTATAGAAATTGAATTAAATGAAAAATAAAGGAAATTGAATTAAACCCTGAAAAATAAATAGTCAGGCTTTTTATTTCAGAAGGGCATTTGAAAAAAAATACGCAAACATATAAAAGAGAAGTTTGAACATCTTTCTGCAACTCTAAGAAGCTGTTTATGGATAGAGGAAGGGAAGAAGAAACAGAACTAATTAGCCTGACATCAGGAAGGGACAGGGTGAAATTTGTGGGGGGGGGGGTGTAGCGGGGGAGAGAGAAGGAGACTCCAAAATGAGAAAAAGAGTCAGGCAATGCTTAGAATATCAAAAAAAAAAAAAATCAGAGGCACTCTCGTCTTTCTTGTGAGTGGGAGGTTTTCTGCCATGATAATGAAGTAATACACAAAAGCTAGACCTAAAACATCCAGGAGGGTAGTATTTTGTAATCAGAGTGCTGAAAAGGACTTCAGAGGTCAACAACTTTCAACAGGTCCCCTTTGCTATAGCCTACAAAACACAGACTCCTTAGCTTACCGTTTAAGTTCCTACACAGTCAGACTCCATCCGACTTTTCCAGTTTTATTTTATGCCATTCCCTTCATTTCTGTACTATTAGGTGCCGCTACCCAAATGTTGTCCTGTACCTCCGTGCGTTCCCCAAAACCATTCTCCCATACCTGGAATGCATGCCCCTCCACATTTCTGGCTGGTGAAATCCCTTCTCCCTTCAAAGCCCAGCTCAGATTCCTCCTCCATAAAGCCTTTTCTGATATCTTCCCCCACTTATATTTCTTATGGTAATTTTTTTCTAAATTTCTCCTTGCTTTCATCATATTTTTCCTTATAGGATTCAGAAGGAAAAATGCTATTCACATGCAGAGAAAGAGCTGATAGAATCTGAATGCTGACTGAAGCATACCATTTTCACTTTATTTTTTGTGGGGTTCTTTTGTTTGGTCTATTTCTTCTTTCACAGTATGACTAATATGGAAATATGTTTTACATGATTGCACATACATAACCTATATCAGATTGTTGACAGTCTTAGAGAGGAGGGAAGGTGAGGGAGGGAGAAAATTTGGAAGTCAGTATTTTTTTTAAAAAATGAATGTTAAAATTATGTGTAATTGAAAAAAACCCATCATTTTCAAAAACTTATTTTTGTATATGTTTTATTTCCCCCTCCCCATTAAACTGTAAGGTTCTTGAGGGCAATCCTTGTATTCCTAGTGCTTAACATTGGTCATTGCACATAATACAAGCTTAATAAATACTTGTTTCATACCTTCCAAACACTACAGGAATGTTCTCTGCAGCATTCCTGAGAAGCGGTGATCCAAATTCTGCTTGGATATTTCCAGTAAAAGGGAATGCCTAAATGAAGAGTAAGCCCCAGTAGAGAAGGTCAGAATAAAGGGTTCAAGTCCTTATTTCCTGATAAGGAAAGTGGATGGGGTGAGGTTAAAAGGGATTTTGAAGGGGCCCAAGCAATGTGCAAGAACGGAAGGGTAGTGATAAACTAAAGGGAGAAGGGGATTTAAAGATGGGATTTAAACGGAGAAGAGTGGAGAGAAGAGGACACGAACACAGAAGACAGAAGAAGAGAGAAGTCAGAGGAAGGGAGAGAGAAGTGAGAGGAGGAGAGAAAAAGGGAAAGGATGGGAAGAGAGGAGACTTACTGAAACATTTTAAAAATACACATAAGATAACAAAAGGAATTTCGAAAAGGGACACAGATAAGGGGGGCAATATAAGTATTACCATGTTAAATCTACATTTAAAAAGCAACAATCTATGTGTAATATAGATTCCTGGTTCCAAAGAAAATCCTTTTATTGTTTTTTTTTTTTTGCATATGGAAATGTTCTTGCTGATGTCTATGAAGTATGAAATTTAAAAAGAAACAAAGAAAAAAAAATTTTTGGTGCGGGGAGGACACAGGCCCAGGCAATCATTTCATGTTTTCCTGTCTGTCCTTCAGCAGCTCAATGATTCATTGTGCAGAAAAATCCCAGGGGAGACTCAAGTTCCCGGCCAAGCCTGTAATCAGCCTCTGGGCATAGACACCCAGGTAGACTGGTTCTGATATTAGTTAGTGAGGAAAAGGGGAAGAAGATACAATGGTCTCCATGCTTCCTCTCTAGCACTGGTCCAGATTGGGGTGGGGTGGGGGGTGGGCATCGAGATGACAGTAGAAAATTAAGAGCTTAACCTTTACTCTACTAGAGTCCTGTTGGAACAGGCTTTGAGACAGGATGGGTTAATCCATTTTGCTGGGTAACCTCCGACGCTAGTAAGTCAGGAACTCAGCAATGAAAATATGGAAACTTGAGCCCTTGTCTCCTTTTTATTTCTATCTATAACACCCAAGCCAATGCTTTCTCCACCTTCTTCTTCCTCCTATTCCCCACCACCTCTGTTGGGAATGATGGAAAGAATCGTCTCCCCTGGGGCAGCAAAGAATAGACATCTGCATCTGGGGAGGAGACCAATTATTCCCACAGCTTAAAGATATTTTTAAAAATGGTGACTAAGGGTTCAGTTTCAACCACCTTTCTAGGGAGGGGTAATGAAGGATGACAGATAGTGGAGACAGTAACATGTGATAGGAGCAAAGGACAGCTATAAAGAAGGCGAAATATAAGGAAGTTTGAATGGCCCCGAGGAAGCAGACTCCTTCCCTAGGTACAGCTCGGAGATGCCACAGAGAACTAGTTTGGGGCCAGGACCTCCTGAATCTCATTTCTAAAGCATTAATTCAATTTTTAAAAATTTGTTCAGTAACCATGACGTGCAGCGCACTGAGATAGATGCTGGAGGAGATACAAAGTTAGCTATTACATCATCCTTGTCATCTGGAGCTCACAATTAAGGGGAAGGTGGGGGGGGGGGAAGCAAGGAAATAAGCATTTATGAAGGGCCTACTATGTGCCAAGTGCTATGCAAAGTGTTTTATAAATATTATCTCACTTGGTCTTCTCAAAAATGCTGGGAGGTAGGTCCTATTATCATTCCTATTTTACAGTTGAGAAAATGGAGATAGAAGTGACTTGCCCAAGGTCACACAGCTAGCAAATATCTGAGGTCAAATTTGAACTCAAGTCTTCCTGACTAGGCCCAGAGCGCTATACACTGCACCACCTAGCTTCCCTCAAGAAAGGGGGTTATGACATACGCACAAATAGCAATTCTCACCAGTTACCCAGAACCAGAGGGCTAAACTGACATGGATCCAGGGTCAATCTTGAAGGCTCAGTAGTGAACAAAACTCTTTTCTCTATGCTCTCTTTATGGCTTTTGTCTTTACCCGGATTATCTCTCTGGGAAAATCACAACCCAGTTCATTTTAGCTTTTCCCTTTGGGTCTTAGATTCCACTCCTGTAAAAAAAAAAAACTCAAGACTCCCACTTTGCATTTAAATACAGAATATATATTCCTGGCCTGCAACAAATAGCCACAAGGATAAGAGTCCAATCTCTGTAATGAAACAATAGGGAATATAGCTCACCTTTAGATAAATTCTGGTTGTTTGTTTTTTTGGGGTTTTTTTTTAAAGGGAATAAACAAAGGGAGGTGTTTATTATGTGTCAGGCACTGTGCTAAGTGATTTATAAATATCTCATTTCATCCTTATAGCAACCCTGGGAGGTAGATGTTCTTATTATCTCTATTTTAAAGATGAAGAAATTGAAGCAGGCAGAGGTTAAGTAACTCACCCAGAGTCACACAGTTAATAAATGTCTAAGGCCAGATTTGAACTCAGGTTGTCTTTTTTTAAACCCTTCTTTACCCTCAAATGGTTCAGTTTCAGTACCTTTAAAAGAATAACATCTCCAAAGGGGAAAGTTTCAGCCCCTTTAAAAAGGAGTTCAGTAGCTTACCCAAAGTCACAGAGCTGTAGGAAGTAACAGAACTGAGATTAGAACTCACATCCTCTTGGCACCAAATCTAGCCTTCTTTCCACTTCTAAATTCAATCCTCTTTAACAAAATACAATCAAAGCCCCAAACAAAGGCTCACCTCCCTGGGACCTCATCAAATTGATCTAGGGGCATCTCTCTTCATTAGCAATAATAATAGTAATGCATGTATACACACACACACACACACAAAGTACTTTCACATCCATTTTCTCATTGGCTCTCAACTACCTTGTTGGGCAGGTATAAGCTATCTTCCCCATTTTGCGGATGAAGAAACAGAGGGTCAGACAGTTTTAGGCACAATGCTCTATGACACCACATGACCTTACAAAGCTCAGCCAATAGCATGAGAGAAGCCCGGGGCCAGACTTCCCTTATGTCATTAACAGAAGCACAGGCATAGAGAGTGTCTATTGACTGGCCTCAAAGCTGCAGAAGAAGAGATTCTACCGGATGGGGCTGGGTGGAGGCCCAGAGAATAAGAAAGAGACAGAACAGCTTTCCGTCTCCCCACCTACCCTCCAGGGCAAGGCTGTGCCTTATACTGGCAGAAATATGAGCACTCCTCCTCTCTCCTACTTCTCAATTTCTTTATTCCCCTACATTACTTGGTGAATTTGTTTCCTTTCCTTTCAACAAAGTCGGAATAGTCATCCTGGGTCCTTCCTGTTTGTAGAAAGGCTACATCTGTATGGCCTGGAGTAGACTGAGCCTGGGCTTAAATGCTGACATGGTCTTGGTGCTTAGAGATGGAGAGCAATAGTGTGACGTGATTGTCGGAAGGGTTCCTGCAAGCTTAAAGTTTAAGAATCATCACATGATGCTATCAAGCGCCCATTAACAAGAGAGATAGAGAATCATCTCCCTGGCCTCTGTCCCTCCAATTGTAAGCAACTGAAGGGCAGGGACTGTCTTTTGCCTCCTTTTGCATCCCCAGCACTTAGCACATAGTAGGAGCTTAATAAATGTTTATTGATTGATCGATCAATTACTCTGGTCAAACTACATCTGGAGAGTACCAGGCTCAGATCTGGGCACCACATTTGAGAGGTGTAGTAGGAAGGCTGAATTTATGATCTCAAAAAGGATCATATAAATATCTGAATGGTTTGAAATCGTTGGGTATACAGAACTCTCCAAGCAGAAGGCATCAAAACATTTATTCAGGGCCCAGAGCAACAAACTAGCGAACCAACCTCCCCATTCCAGTATTGTG